>CM019827.1:113028048-114235451 GCA_009763385.1 Coix lacryma-jobi var. lacryma-jobi | reverse complement strand
TTTTTATAAGTCAAAAAGAAAGTCAAAATTTCAAAGTGATTTCAAAAGCAAAGTTGTAGCTCTTGTTGAGAGGGACAACTTTGGTATTCAAAGTTTTTAAAGTTTCTGTATAAAAATTTGTATAAATTTGAAATCTTTTAAACCCTAAATTTGACCCCAACACTAGATTTCAAAAACTAAAAAGAATTAGATTTTGGTCCTTTAGTCAAAGGTAGAGAGGATTAAATGCAATAACTTTTGTTAAGATAGATTTTCATGTTTTTAAAGGAAATCTGAAGTAATTTGGAAAACAAGTTTGAATTGGTTTCAAATTGAAACTCAATTTCCAAAACTAATTTTATTCCCTTTTGTGTAGTTTCAAAATTAAGCACAGTTTGGCTATGCTTCAAAAAGCAAAGTTGTTCTATTTTGATAAGGAACAACTTTGATGTGTAAAGTTTTTCAAGTTTTCTTATGAAATCAAAAGTAATTTTGGTTTTTCAGAAAGGGTAGATTAGGAATGGGAAAAGGGGATAGATTTGCTTCCCTGTTCATGGCGGTCACCGACCGAGCTAGGGTCGGCAGCGCCAGCGCGATGGGCACCGTTTCTTCTCGAACGAGTGCGTGTTGATCTCCGTGGAGAAGTTATCTAGCTGCTGGCGCTCTCCTTTCTCCGTGGCGTCTTTTCCCGAGCTTGCCGTCGTAGTTGCGCCACCAAGGCACCGACGGACTCCTCTCTGACCCAATCTCGAAGTCACGGTGAAACAAGCATCCTCAACCAAATCGGCCGCAGATATAAGTTTCTTACCTCCTTGCGCATCTCCAGAGTCCATCCCTTTAAACTCTTCTGTCCCAGAGAGCTCATACTCGCCGGTTTTCTTCCCACCGGGCAGAAAGCGCCGCCGAGCTCGACCTCACCGTGGTCAGCTCAACCGAGCACTTCTTCACTCTCTCTTCCTCGTGTCTGTGTTTCGTCTTGATCTTAGAGAACTCATCGGCTCGATGGTCCCTTGTCTGGTGCTCAGGTTTTACCGGAACAGAGTCGTCTTCGCCGGAGTTTACCGCCGAAGGCCACTGCTCCGTGGACACCTACTTTCCGTGCAACCTCTGCTTCAACCAGTGACACCAACAGCATCAGTGTGAGCTGCTAGACCTTCCTAGTCTCTCTGTTTGCTTGCTACCGGTCTAGGTTCGCCGGAGCAGGGCTAGCCGAGATCCGGTCCGCCGCCGTGCGTGGCCAGGCTCAACCGAGTGGTAGAGTGTAGGGTTGAGGCTCAATCGACTGCGGCTGTCTTGCCGGTGTTGATGCTCGCGTCAGCCGAGTCTCTAATGGCCGGAGATGGCCGGCGTAAGATTCGCCGCCGCTCGTGCGCCGTCGTTCACGCCGGCCATGGTCGAGGACCTTCTCGTTGTAAAGATGAAAAGTTCCAGGGTGTTGGTTGCAAAGCCCCAGGCTCAGGTGAATAGCGCCATGGACTGCGGGTTGTTTAGTGTAAGCCGAAGGGCTTTTCTGCAAAGCTATCAGGGCACACCGTCTCGCTCGAGCCAGGTCCCGAGCGGGCATGTGGACACGTGCCCTCCGTCTCGAGCTATGCCTCGAGCAGGCGCCTCCTCCGCTTCGCTCGAGCCAAGCCTCGGGCGAACGTGTTCACCGTTCCGCCCGAGCTAGGCCTGACGGACGAGCTTTTTCCGTCTCCGCCCGAGCCGAGAGCCAGGCCTCGGACGGACGTTTGGTGTTTATCGTCTCGGTCGAGATAGGCCTCGAGCGGACCCTCGGGCGCTGTCTTGTGGGAGCTAGGCCTCGAGCGGACCCTCGGGCGTTGTCTCGCTCGAGCCGAGTCTCGAGCAAACCCTCACCCATCGCCGTGCGCTCGCGCCACGCTGGGCTGAGTTGGCTTGGGGCCGAAAGCCCAGTTTGGGTTGGTTTTCGTTTTTCTTTTCTATCTTTTTGATCAGTAAGCAATTTTGTTATTTTTGCTATAATTAATCTATAGCTCTGTTTATTATGAAATTTGACATGATAGATGATAGCATGTCTGTGCTAATATAAAAATTATAAAACTTGTGTTTTGAGTATTTTTGCTATAGTCATTAAATCTGTACTTTAATTCATAAATGTAACTTTCATGAATTATGTAATTTTCTGTGTTTCTCCAAAAATCATGAAATTTGACATGTGAGTTTATATCACTGATGTACACCTTCATGTTTAATGTCATCCCTGTTTGACCAAGTATGATTTGTGTATAAGTAAAAGGCTAATTAAAATGTTTATAAAATAAATAGAAATGGTTGATCCCTGTAGATTTGTGTGACTTTTGGAATTGTTTGACAACCAATGGGAAACTAGCAAGATTTGCTCCCTGGTTATGGATTCCTTTATGTTAATGATCTTTTGTTGCTTGTTAGATACATCACCATGTTTACGGAAAATAATAAAACTTGTTTAGTATTAGTATATAATAGCTAAAGTTTTTGTTGGTTTGCAACTTTACCGCGAAGGAAAGTTGTACTCGACTTTTCTTATCTTGTGTTATCTTCTGTTTTACTTTTGATTTGTCCTGCACCTTAGCATACATCACATGACATCATTCTGAGCATACCTCATTTATCTACGTGTAGTATCCGAGAGTGTTGTAATCGTGTGGTTTAAGCTTTGGTGATCGCCCTTGTCGGACAAGCCTCGGAAAGAGATTCTTGTTGAACAAGCTTCGTCGAGAAGACTTAACTTCTAGATGAAGGAGCTAACCTTATGGATCATTCTTGGATCCTGTCTTCCCTGCAACGAAGGCAAGCCCCGGTGCATTTAACCCTTCCTTGTTTTTATAAGGTTTTATTAAAATGTTTTTGGTGTTAAACTACTGCATTAGGTTATAGGAGTTGTGTGATGGCCTACTTCTTGCACTGTTTACCCCACCAGAAGATCCACCTGCTCTGTTTTTAAAACTATTTGCAAAATGCTTAGTGATGCTATACAATAGATTTGCAATAAAAATGCCAATTTCAAAAGTGTAATCACTGAGATGAATCATATCAAGGGTTTTGGTTATACTTCCCGTTCGATGACTGCTTGCCTAGCTAGCATGTGGTCATTGTCGAGAAAGGTTGTCCTAGCGTACGGTGCCGTCATGTTGTAGTCCGGAACTCAACAGTTGACACCGACCGGGACAGGGTTGAAAAACTGACAGGACTGTTACGCTTGGGTGAGATATAACCAAGGTACAGTTTCTGGCGGAAAAATTAGGGACCATCCGTGTGGAAGCCTGCTGGCCAAGACTTGCAACTATTCACATACTACGGAAAGCTCTGGCTCCGAGGAATCCTTTATTGGGACCGACAACCGCGCACTGGGAGTGGAGAGATGGCGGAGTACTAGCTACCCTCGTGGGTTAAAGTCCCGGATTGGAGGTGTACAAGTACTTTCGGGTGGCGTAGGACCGGGGCCCAATCTTGGAGGAATCGTGGTAGACGGGTTGGCCTATGCAAGCTTGGGTGCTACATATGCCGTGTGAATAGGGATCCTCAGCTGAGTATTCTTTATCCGGATTAACGTGCTGCTCGGTTATGGAGACTTGGTCTTCGACTGTCAACGGAGAGTGGTTCTCAACTAGGTATGTTTTGAAATGTAAAATGAATCTTGGACAATGAAGAATTGAGAAATGCTTGAATCTTTCCAAAATAAAACAAGGTTTACAAAATGCTTTTTCTGCAAAATACTTAAGCCTTATCTTGACTACCCTAAGCCTTTCATTCCTGAGTCTTCTCCCTTTTTCTTTAGTCGGGTAAGTCTTGTTGAGTACCCCAGTACTCAGGGTTGTTAATCCCTGTTGCAGGTTTCTTATAAGTGATGTTGATCATGATCATGTCAGTGGGCTTGACGTGATCTGGTTGTTCCTCTTCTCCAACTTAAGTACTCCGCCTAAGTGTGGTTCCATAATACTATTCTACTTCCGCAATACCAGTTATGTTTATGTAAAAAGTAACTTGTTCATGGATTTGTAAAGTTTATATCTATTACTTCCGCACTCCGATGGTATTTTGTAACAAATGTTGTAATGTTGTAATTATTCCAACCTTCATGATGATGATCCTGTGGTTCGTGGATAATTCGGGGTTCTCTCGGGGACACCCGACAGATCTTTCCAGTGATGTGGTACATGTGCACAGTCATTAGGGCTCCGGGAGACGGTGACGTGTGCAGGTGGGCCACATTACCGGGCGGTTCTGCCACAGCTGCGTACCTCATGTACGTTAGTGGGTGCTTGCCAATCCATGACTTCCTGTACCTTCGTGGGATCCACAGAAATTCCTTCCTCTGAAAGAACGTGACCAAGAAAAGGTACCTTCTTTAACCAAAACTCGCACTTGCTAAACTTAGCATACAACTTGTGCTCTCGAATTCGAGCTAAGACGACTCGTAGGTGCTCTGCATGTTCCTTTTTATTTTTAGAGTAGACCAAGATATCATCGATAAACACCACAACAAACTTATCCAGCTCGGGCATGAAGACTGAATTCATCAAGTACATGAAATGTGTCGGTGCATTGGTTAACCCGAAGGACATAACTAGATACTCATAGAGTCCGTATCTGGTGGAGAAAGTTGTTTTTGGTATATCCTCTCTTCTCATCTTAATTTGATGGTATCCTGACCTCAAGTCGATCTTGGAGAACACTTTTGCCTTTGATAACTGATCAAACAAGACATCGATTCGGGGTAAGGGATATTTATTTTTATGGTTACCGCATTAAGCGGCCTGTAGTCCACACACATCCTTAAAGTTTTATCCTTCTTCTTTACGAAGATGGCGGGACATCCCCAAGGTGACAAACTAGGATGAATTAACCCTTTGTCCAAAAGCTCTTGCAACTGAGCCTTGAGCTCTGCTAACTCATTAGTTGGCATCCTATACGGCCTCCGAGAAATGGGTGCCGTTCCAGGGATTAACTCTATAGCAAACTCCACATCCCTATCCAGCGGTAGTCCAGGCAACTCATCAGGAAAAACATCTGGAAACTCACACACTATCGGGATCTTGGCTATCTGCTTTGCCGTGATATTGAACAACACTCCGATCTCATGAGGGTTTCGGGGTAACTTAAACCGAAAGGTAGACCCACTGCGAGGGCTAACCATAGAAACTACTCGCTCTGCGACGTCAAGATTGACTTTCCAGAGTTTCATCCAACCATACCCAAGATCACATCCAAACCCAAACTAGGATTACGATGGGATCCACTATGGCCTTCTTATCCCCAAAAGTCATTTCTACTCCTTTAGCCATTTTACGCACAGAGAGAACAGCTCCGGCGGAACTTATCTGATATCCCCGATCTAACTCTACCAACTCAAGATTACTTCTTATAGCAAAGTTCTCACTTATGAAGGAATGCGATGCTCCAGAATCAAACAACACAACTGCGGGGTATTGATTAACAAGAAACGTACCAGCGGTGACAGGCTCTCCTTCACGCACTTCTTCCACGGTAGTATAATGCACATGACCTGCGCGAGGTGGAGGCTGGGTGTACTGCTTCTTTGGGTGAGGGCACTGACGTGACAGATGTCCAGTCTGACCACAGTTGTAGCATGGCCCAATCACATATGGGGTCTTGGGACCTCCTGCATTTCCTGCCTTAGCTTTGTTCTGCATCAGGGGAGCGGTGTAGGGCTTCTGAAAACCGGGACGGGGACGGTTGGTGGTGATCTTCCTCTGCGGGGGACGAAACCTTGCTCCAGCAACTGGCGGGCGATACGGGGTGCGTGCTCCGAAAGGGGTTCTCTGTTGAGACGAACCTCTTTCGTTCGCACGGCGACGGGTCTCTGTCGCCAGCCTGCTGTCATTGGCCTCTTGATTTAGGCAGTCACTGACGAAGTCACTGAAGGTAGTGCGGTGACTGTTGCCCATTTTGAAAGCATGGCGGCACTCATGCCATGTTTGAAGCTTGCGATCTTCTTGGCCTCAGTGTTGACAAAGTCTGGAGCGTAGCGAGCTAGGTTGTTGAAGCTGTGCAGATACTCGGACATAGACCTGGTTCCCTGAGACAACCTCATGAACTCTGCAATCTTCATTTCCATCAGACCACTAGGGATGTAGTGGTTGCGCATAGCAGTCAAGAACTGATCCCAATTGACACGTGCATTTGCAGGCAAGGATGCACGGTACTGGGTCCACCACAAACCTGCGGGTCCTTCCAACATGTGGGCGGCGTACTCTGCCTTGAGCTCTTCTGTTAGACGAAGCAGACGGAACTTCTGGGTGATGGAGTTGAGCCATTCATCAGCCTCAAGCGGTTCGGTGACTTCCTTGAACACCGGGGGACGGGTGTCCAAGAAGTCATGGTAGGAGCTGTACTGGTTGGGCTCCGGGCCTTGGCGCTGCTGATGCTGCTGCGCAGTGTTGTTAGCGATGTTGCGGAGGGTGGCCTCCATGTGCCTTTGCATCTCTTCCATGTTCCTTTGGCTGCCCAAGAACTGGCCGAAAAATGCCTCTGGTGTCATCGGCGGCGGTGGGGGAGGTGGCAAGTTCTCCTCCTGTCCTGCCCCCTGTCCGCGTTGGCTGCGAGTGTGTGCCGGCATCTGCATATCCCATTAATAATCAACCATTAGGTGATGTCACATTGATCATGAATAAATACTGCGCTGTACGTAATTCGAAAATTTAGCACACGACCAAGTATAATTACTCATTTCCATACAACATCACAGAATAATTGCTTGAAATTAGACATGCAAACGACGGATCTCCATAAAAGATGCCAGATCAAAGTCTGGACTTTGTCCAAAAGCCATACATGCCATCAAACATCTAAAACATAAAACCAACACATGTTTAGGGTGTTACATCATCAACGAGCATGCTCAAGCTGTACAAAAGAAAACGGCTCCTAGCGAATCTAACGCTCAGGCGTCTCCAGCGGCGGATGCGGCGTCCTCTGCGTCAGCGTCGATCATTGGCTCGTCAGCGTGATCCTCCTCCGGTGGGGCGTCAGGACCAAGGACCTCTCCGTCCTGGGGATCCTGGGCCTCAGCTGCGGGAACCTCGGCAGCTACTGGGGTGGCAGCCTCCTGCGCGGCGTGGTGCATCTGATGGACTGCCTCGTGGAGCTGGTCGATATAGGCCTGCTGTCCATGGATCTGCTGTATCAAGAGGTGAGCTCCCTTTCTGAGCTGGTCAAGTGCGGTGCGGGCCTCATCCCTCTGAAGAGCGGTAGTCAGGTACATCTGCTCAGCTATGGTCCTGGCAGTGGTCTCTGCACCTGCGGTGGCACGTGCATCGTCACGCTCGAGAGTGACCTGCTGTATCCTTTCCTGAAGACGAGCTACCTCAGCGTCAAACTCTTCCTGTAGCTTCCTCTTGCTCTGGTAGGTGGCGGTGAGGGTGAAGGACACGCTCTCGAGAGTGTGCTCCAAACTCTCACATACACCTAACAAAGCTCCGGTGGCGCTCATCGCATGTGTCTCGCAGTAGAACCTCTCCTCTGGGCTCCCTGTCAAGACTGACTCCAACGTCTGCCTCCAGCGCAATGGAAAAAGTAATCCACGGGGGAACACTCCTGCCATAGCACTAGCTAGGTCAGTGGGAAAACGGGCGATGATATCCTTCAGCACAAGATACGCTGCCCTGTTGGCTCCATCCTTGGCACATGTGCCTCTGGTGATCTCTGTCCATCCTGTCCAGTGAGGCTTGGCAGGCAAAGCTTTGACTTTGATCTCCACCATGACCAAGGAATCCTGCCCGTAGATCTCCTTCTGCCATGAGTATCTGGGCTCCTGTCCCTCCTCATAGCCCACGGCCTGCAGAATCCTCCAAAGGATAGTCGGCAACCCGAAGTAGGTCAAGAACGTCTTCCGGGTCAGCTTGGTGGCCAAACGGTGATGCGGGACTTCTCTTCCTCCGGTGGCCTTGTGAGCGGTCAGCTTAGTCCGGGCCATCTGTAGAAACAAAAGGGTTTCGAACTCTCGTGAGACGGATATTAAGTTGGCAAATTTTTATATAAAGGAGACAACTTTTAATTAAGGGGAGGTAATGTAAATGCAAGAATTTAAACATGATGCATGATCATACTTACGTTCTCACTCACTAACATGACTCGTAAGCCCTAACGTTCTAGTCGGTGGCAAGAACGATCTCTCATGCGTTATCTACACGTTCTACTCGATCGCATAGTTAGTGTACCTGCAGAAAATTCATTTCAGCCCAAAGCAATCCCAATGATAAGACAACTGAGTATTGGCTAATATGTGCAAAATGCATAGAAGCCAACACTAAACACTATGCACCAAAGAGAAAACACCCTCAAAACATTGATACCCTCGTATGTGTCCGTGTGGAGCTCGCACATACTTGGTATAAGAACTCTCACCTAGACCGACGATTGGACGGTCATGCTCTCATATCTCACAAATCATTTTATGCATGTTTTCACGATCGACGCATTCTCTTTTTCCCGAGAATGGACCAGCAAATAAAGATCTAGCATGAAGCAAAACCCTGAACCCTGTTAGCAGTTAGGCCACTTGATTCCTAGTATAGGCTTAAGGACGAGACTGGGCACACTTAGTAATCGAAAATAGTTTTGAAAATAGTTTCGAAATACCCATTTTAGTTCGGAAATAGCTCCTTGCGGATGCAATAACTTGAACCATGCTCCGATACCAGCTGTGGCGGAACCGTCCTGATTATAAGAGCTCAAGTACCGTCTTAGTCAAATCTGTCTAACATCGACTCATACTTGAACCCATATAACCCCGGTAGTCCGGAAATCTCGAAGGATTTCTATCATCATACAACATACAGGATCGCATCGTCCAAAATTACATTCGCAAGATCATCACAGAATCAAGAATACATCAGACAGAATTCAGAATCAAATCAATTAACATAGATAACCAATATTTAACGAATTTAAAGTGCGGAAGCTTAAATAAGTTTTGAAACACGACCACCATACATGTGGTCCAAATAAAACATTGTTTGATAACTTAACTCAACACAACTCACACCTCCTTTTTCAAGTAATGTGCCACAAGAAGTCTTAGACCAGCAAAAGAAAAAGGAAAGCTTCTAGACGACCCTGCCCTGGGCCTACTCCTCATCACCTTCCACTGGGCAGAGGCAGTGCTTACAATAGCCATATTAGACCTGGCCATCTGCAACAAACGGGATAAACCCTGAGTACAGGAATGTACTCAGCTAGACTTACCCATCTAACTGAAAATAAAGACACCAAGGATATGCAAGGCCTTTTTGGTGGAGCTGGGATTTTTAGTTGCGAAAAGCTCAAAATTGGGATAGGAGTATTAATGACATAGATGAGTTGTCAGTTTTTAGACCTATTCTTTACTCTAGGTTTGCACCTGAACTATACACACACTTGAGTCTAACAAACAATACTATAACCATATCTAGTTGACTTATCCACATTTTAGTTGAACCTTTAAGACATTACGTGGAGTTGCATCGTGGTGAAGCTCGCCATAGTTTCCCACTAACCGGGGGAGACGGCGACTCGAATCGAATTCCAAACCAGCTGGTGAAAAACCTTTAATACCAGCCCACACTTTCCCCGTCGGGTCCATGCATTGGGCAACCGCTCGACGCTTGTTCGTGGTGGTAATCGTCGCGGCTCACAGCACGGACCGCCCATTGGAACCAGGCGATGGCCTCTCGCAGCAGATCACATTTCCATACTAGAGGGCGCGACACGGGTTGAGACCGGCCCGAACAGCTTCTAACCGGCTTTGGGGTCGATGATTACAGCATCGACATATCCCTAAGTAAAAGGGCGCGTTCAAAAAAACGAGGGCCAACATCGATACAAACCTACACGATCCAACGGACGGACTGCCCCAAGTTTCCAAACTTGTGCGTTGCCTTCCAGTTGACCGTATTTTATTACTACTCAGGTTCTTTTCCACGATAGCAAATATAGCCAACCGTGATCCGGTAAATACCCACCAGGGGTATTACGGGAACATCCTTAACTACTACTTTTATTTAGCAGACTAAGCAACTCTACATATAAATAAGTAACAGGATAACAAGGCAGGTAATAATCAATAATCAAGGAATGGTAATGCAGCAAGTAGGATCCAATCAACTTCTATACCTAATGCATCATAATATAAAATACTCAAATAGATTTATTGTAAAAACTGGGAGACTTAGAATGCTCCGGGCTTGCCTTGAGCGAAGACCGAGGCCTCGTGGGAGGGGCACTCGGGCAGGTTAGTTTCTGCAGCGGGGTCGACTTCCTCGGCCTGGGGTAGCTCCGGGATCTGTAGCTCGATGTTTGCCTCCTGCTCCTGGTCTTGTTCCTGAACTGTCGATCCTATTGCAATGCGGTTGAAAATAATAAATACATATTACGTGGTGCGAGATGTGGTGGTAAGAAAAGTAACATTTCTTGCAAACTAACAAAACCAACTTGTTGAACCACTTTTGACATTGAGGTAAATACTTATTTATCTCATAAAATAAAATCATTAATTCAACCATTTCCTATTTAGAAATTCAAAAGAAATTCAGGTTTGAACTGCAAGTGCATTTTTCTGAACTCAGAAAAATCCACAAAAATTTCAGGAAGCAACTAACACCATCAAGACTTCACTGCACAAATTTCAGCAAGAAATAAAATGCAGAACAGCGGCCACAAAAAGATGAATCACATTGCTCAAAATATGCTTTGAACTAACTTTTCACACAAAAGGTGTCAAACAGCAGATTTCATAATTTTCCTAGCTTCATCTACTCATAAATACTCTACCGCAGAAAATGCACAGCCAAACATAATTATATCACCCTACACAAAATAAACAAATTTGAATCAAAACAACCCAAATGAACTACAACCCTACTGGAACAGGGTGCTAAACTCATGTTCATATTTTTCTTAGATTCTACTTCACATTTCATATTTATCAAGGAAGTTCCATGAACAGAAACATTATATTATTTCTTACATGAATTTCCAAAGAAAAACACAGAAAAGTACATTTACACAACAACTTCATATTTTTCCATACAACAGCCTACACTTAACATTTTTCTTAGCTTGAATCATGACATACAGAGACTGCACAATTTTTCTCGTATTTTATTTTGACACATAAAACACCCTAACACTTATTCCAAGAAATCAGCCAAAAAGGACTTTAAATCATAACAGAAACTTTTTCCACATAAACAGCGCCTCATATATTTTTCATAGGTACATAACATGATAAGAAACCTACACAAAATTTTCCATGAATTATCTCAACCAGAAAACACTTATTTCCATTTATCCAAACAAAAGCACATAAACGGAATTAAATAAAAACAGTAAAATAAACTTTCACCAAAAATACTTTCATATTTTTCCATGATAGATCTACTCATAAACAAGCTAACAAAACTGAAAGTACTTCATTAGGACTTTTAAAACGTGCTACACAAAAATAATAAGCTTCTCTGGAAAATAAACTAAAAAGGAAAAATATTTGAATTTCCCGGCCCGACTTGCGCAGACTCGGCCCATAGACCAAGAGTGGCTGATGCGTGGGTCCACGTGGTCAACGGGGTCCACTGGTCAGTGAAAGCCGAATAGGGGATGAGGGTTGACGGGCGATTGCTCGCCGCCGATGGGGTTGCCGATTGCTCGATGCCCTGATGGAGTGGTGGCGGTCGGGCCTGCGTGAGTGCGGCAGCGCGATGTAGTTCCGGCGGTAGCGATCTGGTGGCGGTTGACGGTTGGCCGCGTGCCCGTAGCGGTGCGGTGGCGGCATGGTGTGGCGCGCCAGGCGCCTGAGCAGGATGCTGGCGCGCGGCGGCGTGCTCGGCTTAACCGTGTCCGGCGGTCGCCGGTGAAATTGGTGGAGGCAAAAGCTTAAGTGAACCCTAGGGAGACTATTCGAAGGGTTGGTTCGACCGGTGAAGCTCCAGAGAAGCTTGGCCTCGTGCGTGGCCATGGCGGCGGCCATGGTGCTCGGTCAGAGGCGGTGGGAGAGCTACGGGGTGGTAGAGAGCTCGCAAACCAGTGTTCTCACCTTGCCTTGGTGCGACGGAGCTCGACGAGAGAGATGGGGCTCGGCGGAAGCTTGGTCGACGTGGAACGGTGGTGCCGGCTCCGCGGTGGCGAACGGTGGCCGATGGAGGCACAACGTGTTCCGGTGTCGAGGATGGTCGGCTGGTGGTGGGAGCATGCGCACCGCGTGTGCGACGATGAGGCGGAGTGGTGAGCGGGAGGAATCGGGGAAGGGTGCTCCGACGAGGCCGGAACGGTGAAGGGGGCCTTTGCGGTGGCGTGCGATGGCGAGGGTGGCGCTCGGGTCGCGTTTGTGTGCTGGCAAGAGGGGAGAGCGAGAGCGGTGGGGTGCAAGTGATGAGTGGGGGAGAGGGGTGCAGTGTGCGCTCGGGTTTTTGGTTCGGCCGGCGGCGATGCGCGGTCGTGGCGGGGCCACGGAGGCACGGCGGGCGAGGCATGGCAGGGTGACGCCGTGCGCGGCGAGCGGGCGCGGCAGGCGAGGCGGAGCGGGAGTGGCCGGGAAGGATCTTGGCGTGATCGGGGAGGCAAGGATCGGGCGAGGAGTGGCCGACGAGGATCCTTGGCAGGATGCGGCGGCCACGTGGCGGTTGCGGCTGGCGTACGGCGCGGCCGTCAGGCTGACCGCGCGCGCGCGGCGAGCGCGGGCGGAGCGGCGCGGTGCGGGCGAGCGCGCGGGCTGGGCCGGAAGTGGTGCGGGAAGGAAAAAGATTTTCCTTTTTCTTTTTCCCAAAAACTTTTCAAACTTTGACCATTCAAAACAGTTTCAAAAACCCCAAACTAGGCTTTGACCCAAAAATGAAAGTTGCTCAAAATAATTTTCTCTACAACTTTCATATAGGACATTTTTTCTGAAAACCATTTTTACAACCTCCCCAAAAATAAAACCAATTTTTGAGACATAGATCATTTTGTTTATCTCACTTTTATTTGATAAATAATTTTGAACTAAATCAAGGTGTCAATCATGAAAAGTACTAGCCTCATATTTCTCTATTTTATAAAACTATTTGCCAAGTCAGAAAGTCACTCAAACAACCAAGTTCAAAAGAAACCAAAAATCTATTTAAACAAGCAAAAGCCAAAAACACTTTCATGCACATGAAATGATGCAATGCATTACTTATGCTCTTTAGTAGCTAATGTAGTTCCTAATGCAGTGCTTGACACTAGGGTGTCACACTTACTCTAGAGCAAACTAACTTGACTTAGTTTGATCCCTACACATGTATCTCATGATAAAAAGGTTGTCTCCTTTCCTTAAAACTTGCCCCACTTTTTATGATATTTTTGACAAAGGGGGAGAAAATGGTGTAACAAAGATATGCTAGAAAGGGGAGACAATAAAAAGAGTATAAGTTTCAAGTGATTTCAAGTGGGATCGGAGCATAAAAATAGGGGGAGCAAGCTCATAAACATGTATGATGCATTTGAAATGTGCATATTCATATGTTTGTTAGCAATGCATAAGCTTTTTAATTTGATATCCATGCTTATGTGGTGAATGCTAGTGATAAATTATGTTTGATGAATTGATTTACTAGCATGTACATAATAGCAACTAGACATACTTATATTTCAAGTGGTTCAAGAGCCTTATTATAATGTTGATCTCACGGGGTTCTTGAGTTTTGATGTATGTCTAGTGATAAAATGATGCTAAGGATGGTTTAACATGTGCACTCCGATTGGTATCACGCTTCAAAGGTCCATTCTTATGCCTTAGCATCATCATTGATAGTATTGCTCACCCACATTTCATATCCATACACATGTGCCAATTTTAGAACCAAACTCTATAGCACATATGTAGGGGGAGCTAATACTATCAATGTGGTTACTCAAATTTAAATCACATATCTTTGTATAGGTTGTCATCAATTACCAAAAAGGGGGAGATTGAAAACCCTAGTTTGGTTTTGGTTAATTGATGAAACCTATTTGGTCTAATCCTATTACTAAGCATGTGTGTAGCTTATAAGAGAGGATTGTGACCAAGCCATGTGGTGGAGCTAGCTAGGTGGCAACCATGAAGGATGGTGATGGCCACAAGCACTCAAGAGATCAAGTGCTCTACCATTGGTGAAACTTGAGAAGAAGAGAAGAGATGGAGCAAAGAGGCCCGAAGGCAAAGGTATAACCTATAGGGCTCTTTGTTTTAGTGATCAAGACAATTAGCGAGTGTGATCACATTTAGGATAGATAGCCGTACTATTAAGAGGAGATTATTCACGGCTTATGCGGTGTTCAAGTGCCACTAGGTGTTCTCTAACATATCGATGCTATAGACCTAGTGAGTGACTAACAAAACCCTTGGAAAATGCTTTGAAAAAATGCTAACACACGTGCACAAGTGTTGATACACTTTGGTGTTGGCACATGGAAGCAAGTGTAGATGCTAGAAAGTGAAAAATGCCAAGTTAGGGGCATCGGACGCTGGCGTCGGCAGCATCGAACGCTGGCCGAGCGTCCGGTTGCAAACCCTAACCACTGACATTTGTTGAGTGAGCATCGGACGCTGGCAATGGACGCTGGCAAAACACTGTTGCAGAGTCCGATGGTCATGATGTGGCGCGAGCGTGCTTTCCAGGGAGCATCGGACGCTGGGCTGCGTCCGATGCAGAACCATCAGACGCGTCCGATGTGTTTTGGCCCTCTCTGGAACCTTTTTGTTGTGTCATCGGACGCAGGGGTTGAGCGTCCGATGTGAAGGTCCCGGAGCGTCCGATGTAGCGCAGAAAAGAGCTAAAATGAGCAGCGGCATCGGAGCGTCCGATGCTAGGCATCGGCGCGTCCGATGCCTCTTTAACCAGCGCGGGAAGGAATGTGACCGTTGGGATCTAATGGGCTGAATTCATAGCAGAGGGACACGTGGTGCTCATCGGAGCATCGGACGCTGAGGGAGCGTCCGATGGCCCCGACACCGGCGCGTCCAATGCGTCTTTTTTGGGCCCAACGGCTAGGCCGTTTTGTGTGGCCTATTTAAGGGGCTTGGCCGGCTTGCTAGGCTGCTCTCTTGCACATTTTGATTCCTAAGCATTCTAGTGAGCTTTGGCAAGCCTCCCAACTCATCTCCCAAGTTGATTTGATCAAACCAAGTGAGATTGAGTGATCTAGTGCGTGATTTGAAAGAGTTCAATCTAGTGGCACTAGTTCTTCGCATCGGCATTGAGTTTTCTTGTTACTCTTGGCATTTGCCAGTGCCTAGACGGCTTGGAGGTGTTGAGGTGGTTGTTGGCAAGATTGGTGATTGTTCTTGGCCACCACCGATCGTGATTGTGAGAGGTTTTGGAGCCTCACCTCGCCGGAGCGGCAAGAGGCATCCTTAGTGGATTGCTCATGTCATTGAGCTACCTCACTAGTGGTAGATTCTTGTGGTGCTCTTAGTGAGCTTGGCTTTGCGCCGATTAGCCACCGGATCACCTAGTGTTGATCGACACAACGGGGAGTAGCGTGCCGGCAAGCACGTGAACCTCAGGATAAATCTTGGTGTCCCGTGTGCTCATTGTGATTGATTCTACATCTTGGTGATTGGTCTCCATATTCATATTGTTGGTGATTGACATCACAAGTGGATTTCACCGGTGATTGGCTCTCTACTAAACGATCCCGAAGGCTCGGTGAAATCACTTCTATCTAACTCATTTACTTTGTGTATTTGCTTTGAGCTACTTCATTTGTGTAGACATCATCTCTTGTATATCTTGTGTCATATACTTTGTGTAGCCAATTGTGATTAGATTGCTTAGTTTATCTTATTGCACATACCTGTCACATATACTTTCACATATATCATACTTGTGCTAGAGCTTGATTGTTTTATTCCGCTTTAAGATATTAGCTCTAGTTGTTTGTGTGACATAGTCTTATTAGGTAGAATTGTTGGATAGGTGGCTTGCAACACACTATTAGGCTAGCGCAAAAAGCCTCGCCATTTGTTATACTAATAGTGTTTGCCTAAGTAATTTTGTAGATTTTTAATTAGGCTATTCACCCCCCTCTAGCCAATTTGGACCTTTCAACGTAGAGGTTGCCCTAGGACCAGCAAGGCCACCTAGGACACCGTCGAGTCTCGCCGAGAGACGCGCCGAACAACAAGGTAGAAGAGAAAAGGGTAAAAGGGATAGTAGATTGATTTTGATCGATTAGGGTTGGATACCTCAATCGGCCATGATCCTCTCATATATATAGAGGGGGTTGGTCTTATCCCAATAGGAAACATCTCCAGATACGATCTCCAAGTTTCCTATCCGGACTCTATCAAAATATAGAATCCAAGAGTTCAATCCGGACTAGACAAAGTAAACCTGATCTTGCCGATTCACAAATCGATTAAACCGGTCCAATGGGCTTTGTAGACAATAGCCCAAATTGCTCACACCGATTAATAGATCATCCTTACAAAAGATCCTATCGGCACTTGAATTAGCATTCATCACCATCGTAAAGCCTCCGACCAGCATTACCTGGTCGGAAATAGCACAACTGGTCGGAAAACCTCAAATGATCATGTCCATCTTACTTAGAACATCCGACCTTTCAACTATGAAGTATCAAGAGATAAATTCAACTTCAAAATATTATGAGACGAATACCTCTTCTAATCTTATTATTTATTTATGACACTTTTGAGTGTCAATATATGCCCCTGTTTTTAGGTGATCTTCAGTAGAACCTAAAAACAAACCGAACAACAATGATGTCCAACTCATCGGTCATTCAATAATTAAAGGTAGCTATTTTTGATCTTTTTTATTCTAAGGGCGATACATGTATCGGCCATTGCTTGGAAGGCACTCAGGGTTCTTGCCAAACACTTGGAAAATATTTTTTTCAAATATCTCCCGGTTATTGCTCTTGGGAGACTTTCACCTTGCAATGTCTCCAACATATATGCATTCCCGAATATTATTTTGATCACTTTATAGGGACCCTCCCAGCTCGGCGACCACTTGCCAAATTTATTGCTTCTCGATCCAAGCGTTAATATAGTCTTCCATACTAATTCTCCCACTTGGAACGACTTGCTTTTCACTTTTTTATTGTAAGCTCTGGCAACTCGGGCTTTGTCTTTCTCTATCTCCTTAAGAGCCTTCAATCTTTTGTCGGTTACTTCATCAACGTTGTCCATCATGGCATCATGATACATGACAACAGATAAATCATTCTATTTAGCAAGCCTATATGCATTCAGATTCACCTCAACATGCAACACTGCTTCTTGACCCTATACCAGCTCGAAAGGAGTAACTTTTGTAGCGCCAGGTCTTGATATGAGATGAGCCCACAAAGCCTCAGACAAGACCCCATGCCACCTCCTTGGGTTATCCTCAATCTTCTTTTTGATAAGCTTGATCAAAGTCCTTACTAGACTCAGCTTGACCATTGGCTTGAACATAGCATGGAGATGAATTAAGCATCTTTATTTTATATAATTCGGCAAAATCTCGTACCTCCTTAGAGATAAAAGATGTTCCTTGATCCGTAGTTAATGTTTGAGGTATGCCAAATCTATGTATAATATGCTTAGTAATAAACTGAATTACCTCCTTGTGTGTCATATTCTTCAAAGGTACCGCTTCAGTCCACTTAGTGAAGTAATTTGTAGCGACCAGAACAAAATGATGTCCCTTTGAAGATGGGGATGAATTTGGCCAATGAAGTCTAGCCCCCAACCACGAAAAGGCCACGGTTTGATGATAGGATGAAGCATACCAGCAGGTGCAAGTTGTATATTTCCAAACTGTTGACATTCTTCACATCCTTTGTAGTAACGAAAACAATCAGCCATCATCATGGGCCAATAAAACCTAGCTCTGCGTAATAGCCACTTCATTTTCGGGGCCGATTGATGCATACCACAAATACCTTCATGAATTTCTCCCATAGCCACCTTTGCTTGATAGATCCCAAACACTTAAGTAACAAGTCCTCGGTGGTCCTTCGGTAAAGTTCGTCATTGTGCAGCACATATTTGAACGCACTCCGCCAAACACTTTGATCAACCTTAGCACTTGGATTACTGAGATATTTTAGCAACGGAGTCCTCCAATCTTCTAAATCGGTTCCACTTCCATTAGAATCTGGCTTGGACCGATTTAGAAATTCTTCAGACAAGTCAACTAGACCAAATGTTCCAAGATCGACCAAGTCAATCGGGCAAATGAGCTGACCTGATTTATAACCAATCTGGTCGGCCGAGGTGTCCATCCAAGCATTTTTAACATTCACCTGGTCGCTAGGGTAGATCGGCTGAACTGGTTCAAAACCAGTCTGGTCGGTTATACAAACCGTTTGGTCGGTTATACAAACCGACAAAACTTCCGAATACTGATGCACCGGTTTTATATGAAAATTATGCCTACTGATACTATAGCCAGATGCTTGTTGTGCTAATATGTTAGCTTTATGATTTTCATGCCTCAGAATATGTCGAATTTGGAATTCGGTAAAATGAGTAATGATATCAAGGCACATATCAAGATAAACATTTAATGACCCCTCTAGACATTGAAATTCGCTGGCAACTTGTTGCACGATCGATAAGGAATCGCCATAAATCTCAACATGCTTAACTCCCATGGAACACAATATCTCCAAACCGAATAACAGGGCTTCATATTCGACTTGATTATTAGTACAAAGGTAATCTAATCGGCTTAACATTTTAAATTCAGCACCATTTGGAGATATAATGACCACGCCAACACCTTGGCCCTCCTTACAAACCGATCCATCCAAATAAAGTTTCCATGGTGTAAAAGTAAGATAACTGATCTCATCTTCTAAACTAACACTATGCTCAACAATGAAATCAGCAAGAACTTGACCCTTCAATGTTTTCAATGGTTCATAAGTCAAGTCATACTCAATCAATGTATACGCCCATTTGTCAATCCTTCCTCTAAGGATTGGCCGATATAACATGTGCTTAATTACATCGACCTGGCATGCAACTCATTTTAGCACAAGCATAGTACAAGGATAAACATAATTTTTGAATATGGGTGTACCTTGTCTCGGGATCAAGAAGACGGCGACCAATATAAGCAATCACATATTCTTTGCCTTTGTCTTCTTGCGTTAAGACAACTCCAATGACTTTTCCTTCGGTGGCAATATATAATCTGAAAGGAACTCCTCTCTTAGGGGCTCGAAGAACTGGTGGAGATGACAAATATTCCTCTATCTTTTCAAATGTTTATTGTTGTTCTGCTCCCCAAACGAATTCAGATTCATCCTTTAATTTTAGTATGAGGGTAAAACGAATAATTTTCCCGGACAAATTTGCAATAAATCTCCTCAAGTAGTTCACTATCCCCAAGAACTTTTGCAAGTCCTTTTCGCATGTAGGCGCTTGAACTTTCTTGATCTTCTCTATCCTCTTAGGATCAGTCTCTATGCCCTTGTCATGAATAATAAACCCTACGAACTTTCCAGCTGATACACCAAAAGCACATTTCAGTGGGTTCATCTTCAAACCATAGCGGCGCATCCTCTCAAATGTGAAACGCAAATCGGCTAAATGGGACACATGAGCAGCCGATTTGATCACAATATCATCAATATATACTTCCATGACTATACCAATTAAATCATGAAATATTAAATTCATAGCACGTTGATAGGTAGCGCCTGCGTTCTTCAAACCAAATGTCATTACAACCCACTCAAAAAGACCAACAAACCCAGGGCAAATAAAGGATGTTTTAGACATATCTTCCTCAACCATGAATATCTGATTATAACCAGCGTTGCCATCGAGAAAACTGACAATTTGGTGTCCTGAAGCATCGTTGATCAACATATCAACTATAGGCATATGATACTCATCTTTGGGAGTGGCTCTGTTTAAATCTCTAAAATCAATGCACACTCTGATCTTTCCAGTGTCTTTCTTCTCGACAGGCACAATATTAGAGACTCACTCTGCATATCTGCATGGCTGGATAAACACCGCTTGCAATAACCGATTAATTTCTTCTTTAATCCGGCCATATATTGTAGAATTAAAATGACGAGGATGCTGCTTGAAAGGCCTGAACCCAAGTTTAATAGGAAGCCGGTGTTCAACAAGCCCTCGGCTTAATCCAGGAATATTTGTATAATTCCATGCAAAGCAATCAACATATTCCTTCAAAAGCGCGATTAATTCTAATTTATAATCGGCTTCAAGGTTCTGATTTACAAAGGTCGGCCTAGGCACAGAACCATTCCTAATATCAACTTATTCTAAAGGGTCAGCCGACGTGAAACCCTGGCCCAACTTACTGAGCTCATCAAAGTCATCAATAGCTTCACAAGCATCAGTCTTACAAGTCCGATATTGTTCAACACGATGTTTTAACTAATCAACATTAGCATCCATTAAATTACATAATAATGTTGAACCGTTAATCGGCTTTAGAGATACTGGTACAAAACTTCTTTAGTTACACTAACAAATTGAAAGTCAGAAAGGTCCCGACCAGATAAACAAGCAATAGTATCATGCCCCCCGAGCAAAGGAGCATTGGTTATAGCTACATAAGCCGATGAATCTGAGTGCACAATTTCTACATCGTCACCCACCCACTGAATGAGAAACTGATGCAGACTAGAAGGGATGCACTGATTAGCATGAATCCAATCACGTCCGAGTATAAGGTTGTAACTACCTTGTATGTCAGCGACGAAGAAAGTAGTAGCCAAAGTCTTACTCCCAATGGTAAGCTCCATGGACGCAACTCCTTTGGCCGGAATAGGATCTCCTCCTCTGACTCCAGTGATAGTCATGTTGGTCTTGATCAGCTCTTCATCAGTGCCACCAAGCTTTTGATAAAGCGAGTACGACATCAGATTCACAATCGCTCCGCTGTCTACCAACATCCTGTGAATCGGCGTGCCATTGATATGGCCCTTCACATGTAACGGCTTGAGATGATTGACAGAATCCTCTGGCTTCTGAAATACAGCGGTTTGTGTAGCAAAGTTGAACTTCGCTGTCGTTGAATCATCTCCGACCACATAGTAATCGGCCGATAAGTAAACTACATTGACCTCCACCCTCTCTAGGGAAGGTTCGTAATCCACCATCTCCTCATCTTGTTCTTCAGGTGATTCTTCACTGGTCATGGCAACGCCAGCGGAGGAAACAGGATCACTAAGACATGTATTAGATCTCATCGGATCATCAGGAACTGATTCAGTCTTAGAATTTGGTCAGGCCAACTCAATTCTTGACTCAGTAGTGGCTGACCTAGCCTGCTCGAGCCCTAAACTAGTCAGCGCCTGATCTGAGGTAGTCGGATTGAGATCTGACCTGATTAGGTCTGAAGCTACCTTAGTAGATTCAACATCTAGACTGGTCGGTTTAGGATCCGACCTGTCTGCTTCAATAATTGCCGAAGTCGGTTTCGTATTAATAAAAGCCGACTCTTCACCTCCTCTCTTACCTTGAGGGAAGATAGGGTGTGTTGAATTAAATATGTCTTCTCTCATTTTCTCAAGCTGCTCCTGCCTTTGTTTGTTGCAGCGAGCTCTCTGCAACTTTCTTCGTTGAGTCTTACTCAAACCAGGGGGACACCACCTGGGCTGAGTGTATCTGGGATCACGCTCGACAGGCTTCTCTTCCTTTAAATCAGCTGAAGCATCTTGGGCCTCTTGAGTCTTTGCTAGAGTGGTTTACTCAATTATCATCGACTCGGCTTCATTTGCGATAGGGACCTCCATAGAACCGATCGTAATCATGGGCACATGATCAGGTCTAGTCAGGGAGACAGTGGGAGTACTTTGCACCCATTTAGGCACATAGACCCATCGTACTTGCGCCTTTCCTGTCTCTTGAGCGGTCAAACCCCTTGACATGATCGGCCGATTATGACCTACATTACTAGAGCTCGGTTGATCACCCAATCTATCGAACACTGAGATCCTTGTAGGATGATTAGCAGGCATTCCCCACCCTGGCTGATAGTACATAGGCGCTGGCATAGGGTAAGGTACCCAAACTCCTTGAGGACCCCATTGCGGAGGTGGTGAAATGGGAGGAGCCCACTAGGGTCTATGAGAGGAACGGTCCTTGGTGCTGGAGAGATGGTTGTGGCCACTACCAGCTGTTTAGACCTCTATCCTCGCGCTTCGGAGGAGTAGACTTCTTTTTTTAATGGCTGATTCTGAGAATCGACTCCTTTGCTGTTTGTATTTCCATGAGCTTATCAAAAGTGGCTGATTTGACAACCTTTCCCTTGCTCTTCTCCACATTAGTCTTCCAAGTGCCAACTTCGGGCTTCTATGGGACAAATGTGCGTAAGATACGTACTCCAAAAAGGGTAGAACTGCTAGAACCAGCTAAACCAACCGTGGCAGTCGGTTTATCGGTCCCACTTGGACTAGAAGAAGCCAGCCTGACCTGGTCGGCCTTTTGATCTGACTGAATCGACTGCTTTGAGGATGAACTAGACTAGTCGGCCTGAGAGCCTGACCTGGTCGGACTTTGTTGCGCTGCCCTGGTCTCGAACCATCTTTGTTTGTTCAGGTGTCGTACCGACCCGATAGTAATTGTGAGCTTGTTTTTGCCATCATCACCCTTTTCAAGTACCACTTTGCGCCCCGAGTCTTTCTCAGTACTCAGTGCAGCCCGCGGTTCGCCGATGACAATATTCTTGCCTGTGGTCGTATCGGCTTGCTCTGGACGAATCAAAACAGTAGAGTTCCCTGCTTCCACCATATGAACTAGAAAAGGAGCAGTATTGACCTGCATCTCAGTGAGACTCGATCGTCCTTTGTTAAGGGCTGATTGGACCTGTTGACGAAAAACATTACACTCATTAGTGGCATGAGAAAAAGAATTATGATATTTGCAATAAGCCCTTCTTTTCAATTCGTCGGGTGATGGCAAAGTATAATTAATTTTAAGATAACCGAATTTAAGTAATTCATCAAATATTCGGTCACATTTGGAGAAATCAAAAGTAAACTACACTTCCTCACCCTGATTCTTTTGAATTGGTTTGAGGGAAGGACAAGTGACTAATTTATTCTGTCCCGGCATAAAAACTCAACAACATAAACAATCTTTAGACTCATCGTCCGAAACTTTTGAATTCATTTCAACGATATGCACACCCCGATCGAAGAGTCTATGAGGATCATAAGGTTCTTAAGGCGCGATTCAATTGAAATGGCCTTCTGCAAAAGTGATTCACATAGAAGAAATCATAATATTCAAGCTTATCCTTAATCTCCTGACGTAAACCAGCGAGACATAGGTCTGTTAGGTCTCTATCAGAGATCATTAAATGAAAACATCAAAGAAATCATAATGTTCAAGCTTATCCTTAATCTCCCGACGTAAACCAGCGAGACATAGGTCTGTTAGGTCTCTATCAGAGATCATTAAATGAAAACATCGGTTCTTATTTTCTTTAAAGCGCTTAAAGAAGTCGACTACAGGCTCGCTGCGTCCTTGTCGAACCGACGTGAGATGCGATAACCTAGTTTCTTGGACCCCGTCGTAAAAGTGATTATGAAATTTCTCTTCTAACTCGGCCCAAGAACCAATGGTACATTCCGGTAGTGATGTAAACCAAGCAAAAGCTGTACCAGTAAGGGATAAAGGAAAATGTCGTACATTCATATAGTCTAAAGTACTAGCTTCACCCATTTGTGAGAGGAACATGCTAACATGCTCCATGGTTGTTTTACTACCGTCACCACTAAACTTATAAAAATCTGGTACCCTCCAGCCATCAGGGGCTTTCATAAAATCAAAACATGAAGGATACGGTTTAGAATAAGTGGTCCTACTAGGCTGAAATTGGACCCCAAGCTAGTGTCGGGAGACCTGGTTATCTCTTCTTTAACCGATTTATAGCTCGTCAAAAATCGGTTTTGGCAAGGTTAGGAGCGCCACCATGCATGTGATTATGATTTGGAGATTTCGATGGATTGGGCAACACCGTCCCCTGTCCTCCCGAAGTTCTATTTGTCGCTACCCCTTGGTCAGTTTGCGTGGTCCGACCAGAGCTATGATGAGCATTATTGGCATTCGTCGATGTACCAACTTCACCACGTCTGGTCTCAGCAGACCCTGATTGCAATTGTCCAAAATTGGTTTGTGAAGTCTGGCCTTTGAAGAAATTAAAAGGCATGCCAAACTGAGGTTGCCCGGTAGGATGCTCGGGTTCGATGGTTTTACCTTCTAACTTATCCATGCGGTCGCTAAGTAATTTAAATGAATGTTGAATAGTATTGGTAAGGGTTTTTGAAGTATCAACTAGTATTGCTGAATAATTGGCATGGGTAGGGTAAGGGTCATCATGTACCTTAGCATTTACCTTATCAGCAACGTCTTCAGCGATCGTGGTTGACGGAGTAGGAATTATTTCGCTGAAGTCCGGTTCTTTGTCTTGAGTGATCCTGCCGTGCTGATCCTTCGAGCAGCTTTCCAGGAAACCTTTCAAGACGACGTCGAGCTTGGCCTGTACTTGTTGCTTTAACTCGTCAGGGAGTTCGTCAATACTCGTAGGATGGATGATGTTATCTTTGTCTGTAGCCCCATCTTTGCCGCCCATCTTGGTAGTAGATGAAATTTCAATCGTCTCCAGCGGAGTCGCCAAAAAGTGTGTTGACGTCGGAAGTAATCCGAATCACACACCAGCAGGGCTAGAACGGCCGGAGAGGTTGCAGATCAACCTGAGACAACAGGGACCCTGGCTAAACCGATGAAAACCGATCCAAAGACCGGTTTTGGCCGATTTAGGGTTTTAGATACCTGTGTTGGTAACTCTAGAACTCCTCCCGAGAAGACCCGTCGGGGAGAAGCACGTAGAAGTTGCCTTAGGACGAGCAAGGCCGCCTAGGACGCCGTCGAGTCTCGCCGAGAGACGCGCCGAACAACAAGGTAGAAGGGAAAAGGGTAAAAGGGATAGTAGATTGATTTTGATCGATTAGGGTTGGATGCCTCAATCGGCCATGATCCTCTCATATATATAGAGGGGGTTGGTCTTATCCCAATAGGAAACATCTCCAGATACAATCTCCAAGTTGCCTATCTGGACTCTATCAAATATATAATCCAGAGTTCAATCCGGACTAGACAAAGTAAACCTGATCTTGCCGATTCACAAATCGATTAAACCGGTCCAATGGGCTTTGTAGACAATAGCCCAAATTGCTCACACCGATTAATAGATCATCCTTACAAAAGATCCTATCGGCACTTGAATTAGCATTCATCACCATCGTAAAGCCTCCGACCAGCATTACCTGGTCGGAAATAACACAACTGGTCGGAAGACCTCAAATGATCATGTCCATCTTACTTAGAACATCCGACTTTCAACTATGAAGTATCAAGAGATAAATTCAACTTCAAAATATATGAGCCGAATACCTCTTCTAATTATTATTCATCTATGACACTTTTGAGTGTCAACATGAACTTAAGCAAGGAAAATGAATTAGCTATGGTAGGTTCTACCATTTCTATTACACATGTTTACATATTTGGAAATTATTTTTGTTCTTCCTCACATGAAACAGCTTGACCGAAAAAGGAAAACAGGCCTTTTATGAACAAACCATAGTTTTCTGAAGAGTGTAGAAGCACTAGATTTTGAAATGTTGTTTCATCGCCTTTTACAGCTGATGCATCCTTGTTTTTACTCACTCCTTTTATAGTGAAGAGCATACAAAACATTATGTCATACTTGTGTTAATGTCAATCTCTATAAATTAAAGAGAGTAAAATATAAATATATACGTACAATTTTCTCAACATTGTTCTAATAGTATTTGATATATATTTTTCATTGCAATGCATGAGCATATTTCCTAGTTATAATAAAGAGCTAAAAATTTCGTCGTTTTTAGTACCCATTTTTTGGTATGATCTTCTCTGACTACCGAATAATAGAGAGTTTCTTCGTCCGGACTTTTATATATAACCTGTGCTCATACAAGTTAGAATAGCTTATGTCTAGACTGATATGGAGTTTGATTCACGTCTCATTAACTAACTCCATTGATGTAAAAACTGTCTCTATTTGTCAGTCTATATCGTTCATGTTTCCTAACTACGAATCCTAATCAAATATAGGCCCATTTGATCATGAATAAAAAGCTGAATAAGAATCCTAATTTATAAATAGAAAAACTAGAAAATATGTCTGTGCGTTGCAACGGAGGAAAACAAATAAAACAAGACATTACACTATATATAGTGAGTAAATTGCAAATGGTCAATGTAATGTGGCTAATGTTGCAACGGTTTCTCCATGTTAGCTAGATTTTCTCTCCTTTATTTCACAATAACCCTCAAACAAGCATCTCTTATCATCTGACACCTGTTGTCGTGTCTCGTTGCTTTTCTATGAAATAAATAATTACTCTTCTGGATTAATTACGAACTATAACTTTACGCTCAAATATGTAGTTTAAAATGTAGTCTTCCGACTACATCCGTGGGCTCGGAAGGACCATCCTTAGGTAAGCCACGCTTTTGCTTGAGTGACTCAAGCACGGTTGTGTTCAGGCCCCAACCCCCTTTTCGAGCCACGACCTCCCGCCAAACATTTACCTCGATCTAACCCCATGGGTAGTCAGCCTCTTGCCACTTGTATATCATCATGATCTCATGCCAATCCAGACGATGGCCCAAACCGATCAGTATAGGCAACGCCCATGGCATCTAACACTCGGTTCAAAATCTCCTCTTGGCACCTAAGCATGGCACTTTGCATTGTGTTCCTTCCAACCATAAGGACCAATGATCTTTTCGCCTCGTGTTAAATATAACTTAAGAAATCAAAATCGTTCACAAATGTCTCAAGGTGGGAGACGTCAAGGGTAGGACCAAGATAACCACTTCTCCCTTCAAACCCATCAAACTGCAAATGTCGGCACAACGCGAAGGATCGTTTGCCACCGTGATGTCAGCGCAAAAGCATTCGCGGCGCCAATACTTTCAATCTCTAGGCAGACAGACCACGCGACCATCAATGTCATCTGCAAAACCAGCATGCTCACTCGTGGCAAATTGTTTGTCATGGCTTTGACTACCATCTCATCAGTGTGCACACACGATGGTTGAACTAGAAGCTGGTCCAGCGCGGCCATTTGTTCTGATCTTAGCAGCCGGGGTCTGTTCCGGGAACTCATCCCGAAACATGGAACGGGAACTTCGCGGGACGCGTTCTGAAACGCGATGGTACGTGACTCGCAGTGATCGGGGAAAAAAAGACAGAAAGAAAAATGGTGCTTGGAGGATTCGAACTCTGCACGTCTCATCACGTGTAAAACTAGTAATTATTCTATTGAGGATGTTTACGTAGCAGTTTAATCTAAGGAAATGATTACATATGAACCACTACAAGAAATATGTGGCTTTTTGACGTATTTAGTATGACAAAGGGTCATAATGTCACTATATCATCTAATTTATGACATTATATTTTAGGCATTTCGACTTAGTGACAATAAAAAGTCATATGTCATAACATCTGTCATACAACTAGTCCAATTTCATGCAGCGACTTTGTGTATCATAAAATAATTTATCAATCTTTTTAAACATTGTTGTGTATGTTGGCATGCTCTACAGTCACGTGATTGTGTGAGTCCATTTTTATTTTATTGGTTTTACCAATATTTTTTTAGCTCATGTTGTCTATATTTCACAGCCCACGTTAAATATGGTGCTTTATTTTATATATGCCTAATCACTATAACTGAAAAAAAAACTTTTCATCTACCAACTAAACACCTCTTAGTCATTAAATTAGATAGATGATGAATTTCTGCACCAGGCCGGCCCAGCACTACACACTCTCCCAGCACCAACAGGCAGGACCTTGTCCCATTCGCGGCTCAGCTAGTAAAGCCGCTCACGTGTGCACCATAGCCAAAAAAAATATATATATACGTATTAGTCATTAGATAGATGATGAATTTGTACACGAGTAGGGTGTTTGGTTTGACGAAAGAGGTGTTTCACTTTTTCTATTTGGTTCGTGGAATAGAATGAGTTAATGCATCACCATCTCATTCCTCGTAAGCCAATGATGATTAGTACATGGATGAGAAATGAGTTGGTTCCACTAAAATTAATGGGATAAACTCATAATGCATCACCTAATGAAGCATGGCTCGATTCCGAGAACCAAACACCCCACAGACCGGCGCAACACCATTGAGCCATTAAGCCATTTTTATTTTTATTTATACTAGCGAAAGTGCTCATGTGTTACACCGAAAAAAGATCTATTATTTTAAAAAAAAAAGAAAGTATTAACACCAATGCGCATTATTTTCTCAGTAAAAACATTTCATAAAATAACTAGAACTTTTTTTATTTTTTCTCGATTATTAAAAGGGTAAAATAACCGTAACGTCTTTTTTCTTTTTTCCTGGCCCACGTTACTATGTAAGACAATTGCCTCTTGCCTGAGATAAAGGCCCATGATCTTTTATAATTATTTAATAATATATCTTTATGACTTATACATATTATGCAATAAAGAAAATGAGAAAAAATAATAAACAATCTTTGGCCGGCCTTCATAGTAATCCAGCCTATGCACAAATTGTGATCCGCCTCATTACAACCGTTGGATTAAATGGATGGCTAAGATGTACTCAGCGTCAAATAAAACCCAAACCCTACCCTCTGTTCGGCACCCTTCCCCGCCGCACCTTCTTCACTGTACGCCCGCACCATAGCCGAGACATGGAGACGGGGATCCAGAGCCAAGACACGGGGTGCCGCGCTTCGCGTTGCGAGGTCCCATGGCATGGGGACGCGAGCTCGAGGCCCAACGACGCCAGGTCTCAATCCCAATGGCGGGGAGCCGCAACTTGAGGCCTGATGTTGCGTGCCCACTCGGCACGGGGATGCTGGGTCGACGTCGGGCGATCCTCGATCCGGATCTTGGACTAACAGTTGCCACAAACTATTGCAGGTAGCATTTTTCTCTTTTTCCCTTCTCTAATTTCTATCCGAGCCCCTAATCATCTCCCCTTGTTCTAGGATTTCGAATCCTGGTTGGCTGCCGCACATCTAGACCTGAGTCATGCCGTGGTGTAGGACATGTTGCAGGTTAGCTCCATCATTCCTTCAAGGTCCAGATCCAGCCAGGTGGAGCGAGCTGTTCCTAGTAGAGCATTCGTGCTTATGGGATGGCTTTAGTGCCCCGAGAAAATTGCAAAAATGGGACTCGAAACAATGCGCTTCGCAGTTTTGGACTCAACAATTGACGACTTCGTAAAAATGGGACTCGAAACGTTACGCTCTTGATTTCGTTGCCATTATGCGTATTTTTCTTTTTCTCTTCTAAATACATGTATTTGACACCTGACTTGACTCTTTTGCCCTTCTGCTATTACGTACGTGCATGAGTCTGTGTCGTCTTTTTCTCCGACGTTTCACTTCCACGCGCCGCCGTTCTCCCTTCCCGTCCCATCTCTCCTCCCTCCTCCGCTCATCACCGCTCATGGAGGAAAGCCCAGGGGCGCCGCCCTAGCCGCCCCAGGGGCCACGCGGGGCGCGCTGGTGGCCGCGCCTAGGGCTGGGCAGGCCGCGCCGGCCGCCTTGGTCGCCGCGCAAGGGGCTCGGCAGGCCACGCCGGCCGCGCCAGGGGCCGCGCGGGGCGCGCTGGTGGTCGCGCCGGCCGCCCTGGTCGCCGCGCAAGGGGGGCTGCGCCAGCTGCCCAGGCCACCGCGCCTGCTGCCCTGACCGCAGCGCCGGCCGCGCCGGGGGAACGCCGCTGCTCGCGCCGCTGGCCGCCGTGCCGGGGCTGCGCAGGTCGCGCCGGCCGCGCCGGGACGCCGCTGGCCGCGCCGCTGGCCGCGCTGGACGTGCCAGGGGTTGCGCGGGCCGAACAGGAGGCTGGGCTGGCCGTGCTAGCCGAACAGGAGGATGGGTCGGTCGCGCAGGCTTGTCCTTCAACGAAGGCTGCTGCGATTGCCCTAGCGAGGTCGTTGCTGCCCAGTACTTCTCATCCGACGATAGAGTATAATCTTCCCGTGATTGATATGCCAAGGTGATGCTCTAAATTTTTCCTTTTTGTTCTTGTACAGTAAGATCTCATACAATGTAGAGCATGTTATTAAATATTTATTGCGCTTGTTTAGGTTCGAAGTAGATCATGTCGATTGGGATAGCTTACAAATAGTGGAAACACATGAATTTGTTAATACTAAATTACATGATGTTGCATATGGCTTATTTTTAATGTTTGGAATATATTAAGCTGTGCATACCAGCCAGCCATGGCGGCGGCGGTCACCACAGGCGGCCAGCCAGCCAGCCAGCCATGGCGGCGGCAGTCAGCACAGGCCAGCCAGCAGCCAGCCCTGCGGCCAGCCAACCAGCCATGGTGGCAGCGGCCAACCCGGTGGCGGCGGCAAGCGCCAAAAAGAAAACAGCAGAAGGTTCAAGGTTCAAGATGCACGTACATAACAGCAGAAGGGCAAAAGGGTCAAGTCAGGTGTCAAATACATGTATTTAGGAGAGAAAAAAGAAAAAATACGCATAATGGCAAGCAAATCAAGAGTGTAACGTTTCGAGTCCCATTTTTACGAAGTCAATGTTTGGGGTCCCAAAACTGCGAAGCGCATTGTTTCGAGTCCCATTTTTGCAATTTTCTCGAGTGCCCCTTGCCTCGACTAGCACCTTAAACATTGTACGTGCACATCGTACTGCCTATTTTTGTGATTGGTGGTGATAGAACTGTTTCCACTATGTTCTTAGCAGATATGTTGCTTTTATTTTTTAAGGATATGCACTAAACTAGACGTCCTATCTTTTTTTGTCTTGCACTAAACTAGACGTCCTATTACTCTGAACCTGTAATAATCTATGCTCTGAACTTGTTTACTGCTTTGAACCTATAATACTAGTTTGATCGAACCTCAGATTTATGATATGCAACATAATTAGACTAACATGTGTCTCATCTAAGTAGCAGTATGGATGAGTAGCTCATCTTCCTCTAATTTCTTTGAAGTCTGAAGTCCCAACCAAGCATGGCTAATGGTAAGTAGCAATAGTCATTATTCAGAGTTCAAAATTAACTTCGATTTGTTCTCTAATAGTAGCCGTGAGTGAAATGCATGCTGCTCCTCTACTCATATTGTCTACTAGGTAGATAAGCGTGCTTGCTGCGCATACTTCTCCAATACTCTGTCCTAAAATAATGTTTATCTTATATCTAAATATGTTTAAATATCAATACTACCCTCTCCATATCCTAAAAAAAATTGTTTTTTAAGGTGTCCAAAGTCAAATATTTTAAACTTTGATTACAAATAAATTGTTTTGGGTTGAATTTGAAAATATGAAAGTGACGTAAGTAGATTCATCTTAAAATATAGTTTCAGAACGTAAATAATGATTATATTTTATAAATTATTTATAGCAAAAGTAGTAGTCAAAGTTGTGTTTAAAATCGTGTCAATGTCTAAAACAACTTTCTTTAGTAATATGGAGGGAGTGCAATTTATAAATTTAGTCAAATTTTAAATTAATTGACTTATCAAAAATTTGAGATGTACACTTTTTTGAGACCATATGTGATTTAATTTGTGGACCGTGTGCTTTGTGAGTAGGGATTTGAGTAGGTTGAGTAGTAGTCTCATGAGATGTGTACATATACATGCATATACATGTGGAAGCTATGATCAAGAATTGGGTGAATCCTAGGATTTAGCCTAAACCATGCATAATTTGCATATGGCATATGCGCTGATGCGCTATGTAAATGCTCATAGCAACAAATCGCTTTGAGTGTTCAAAGTAACCTGAGTCTAACCGCATAATTACATTGAGAGGGTTCATGTAGGCGCACCCAGCAAAGTGTCTACAAAATAAACACCAATGATGCTAGAGGTCATTATTGTAATCTTTAAGAAAATCAAATAAAATAGCGGGTGCCTTCAGTTTTGCATAAGCACAGAAGGTAACATTAATCTGGTTCATGAACTATAATTGGAAATATGAATAAGGGTGCAATGGGACTAAAGAAATATGTGTGCACTTAAAAAGGGTAGAAAAAGAAATCGTTGGAAGTGAAGTAGTAAGAGGTAGAGCCTACACTTGGTGTGGTTGGTTATCTCCAGGTAAGTCATTCTTTCACTGTACACCAGCTAGTATTATTTATGGCACCTTTGAAGGTTCAAGTTATTCACAAATGATGCCTCGGGTGGAAAGATTGTGTTATTGTGTTACCCTGATGATTGTAATGAGTCATTTGGTTTGGACGTACGTACTGGTAGAGCTAGCCTTTGTGATTTCTAGTTTTTGTCTCTATCCTGCAAAATGTAGCATCGTGATTGAAGGCATGTTTAGTTTCATGGTGTAAAAATTCGAATGTCACGTCGAATATTACGTAGGGTGTTGCATAAGATATTCGGGTACTAACAAAAAAACATATTACAGAATCCGTCCATAAATCGTGAGATAATTTTTTAAGCCTAATTAATCTGTCATAAGCACATGCGATACTGTAGCACTTTAGGGGCAAATCATGGACTAATTAAGCTTAAAAGATTCGTCTCACAAATTATATGCAAACTGTGTAATTAGCTATTTTTTAATATATTTTTAGAACTTTATGCATGTGTCCAAAGATATGATGTGACAGGTGTAATGTTTTTTGATTTTGGAACTAAACATGGTCTAAGTGTAACTTAAAAGAGGGAGAATAGGAAGCTAACAACATTTATATGTTATAAAAAAAATCATGCATTGATGAGCTTGAGTGAAGTAGACGCAAATCCAAATGTAACGCCATGTGTATGTGCAGGACACGCGTCATACTCAGGTGACAAACTGCATGGATTGAGGCCGATTCTCCCACAGTCATAGTCTTGTATTATTGGATACATAGATCTAACAAATATGTAAAATTACAATGTCATAACTAATTGAATAGATGAAACATAAATTGATTGTTACCTAGATAGCAAACAATTCAGATTACATTGGCAGAATTGATCTAATCATGCTTGCTGCCTTACTGGTGCTTCCTGTTGGCAATCAATCTGTTAAGAACTATCTAATTATCTAATAAAACATGTACAACTTTATATCTCAATCCATTGTTGCGTTATCTCTAGAAATTATGCATTATTTCTTTTTTTCAGGTTGAGAAGAAACCAGCAGGCTTGCAGCATGGAAAATTTTAGTTTCTAGCAGTGGCTGTCTGATAGAGAACGTTTGTATATGTGTTGAGTTTGGTGATGGATGTAACGATAACACCTACGTATTGGTTATTATATTGCAACCATATTCTTGGTTATTATATTGCAACCATATTCTTGTGTTGGTTGATTTGAATGCGTTTTATGTTTGGGCTGAATTGTTTTTGCTAAAAAATTCTGGGCTAAAAATGTGGGCTGAAAAAAATCTATATGTAGGGCTGAATTGTTTGGGTAAAAAAATATGGGCTAAAATTGTATGGGCTAAAAATTATATGAGCTAAATTGTGTGGGCTGAAAAATTGCTGGATTTGGTGGGTTGAAAGCCGGCTAAGTGAATGAGCATTAATAGGGCTTTATATCAATTTTATGATATTTTTTGTGCCACATCAGCGCCATGTCAGCTGCCTACATGACATGGTGTGAAAACTGTGACAAGTGGTTGTACCCAATGTTATAAACCTATATGACAACAAAAAGCTAATGTATCGACTTGTGAACTAAAATAAATTGATGTCCATATAATAAAAGTCGTCCATAGGTTTGGACGTTCGGATTTTATGTGACAAATCATAAAATGTGACATAAATTCTATATATTATGACATAATGGAATGTCAAAAAACTACATATTTCTTGTAGTGAACATCGTACCGCGTACCATTTCGATTTGGTATGTGTTCAGTTTGGATTTGGTACGTGCTAAAGCTATATACCCTTCTCGTTCCATAGGTTTTGGAAACATCGTTCCATAAGCGGGGACGATGCTAAGCACGCCACGAGTCAGTTATGACATGACAGATGAAATGGCTTGGTAATCGATGCGTCATCCAAAAAATGAATGAACGAACATCAAACAAACATCGCCCCTTCGCGTTCCACTCTTCACAAGGGGATGGTGTCGGACCCATGTCGGCTAGGTAAGCTCGATTGACATCTACCCACTGGTAAACCGCTAGAGCGATGTCGAGGAGCTAATGTTGGGGGCAGGGTCGAACCCAAGGACGCCCCACCTGCATTACTCCATCATCCGTCTAAAAGCAAGGCGGAACCCGCATGCATCTTTTCGCTTGCACGAAGAGACCTTACCACGACGTGTGCAAACTAGTTTTTTTGCTTGTGCGAAATGGTGGATCCACGATGCGTATGGATGAAAGGTCCTAAATGGCTAGAGGACAGGTGAATAGCATAATAAAAGTTTTACAAAACACTTAGAGCAACCTATTAGTCAATTACAAAGCAAACTTTTTTGGTCTAGTTGTACAAGCCACCTATCCAAGTAATTCTAGTATATTATGCACTACTACAAAAAACTTTCCAAGGTGTTTGGAATTGGCCAACTTTCCAAGGTGTTTGGAATTGGCCCTCAGAGGCAAAGGCGGTAAGGCCCCGCGTTCATTTTTTATTAACCGAGGTAGTCACAACTATCCGCCTCGCAAAACCAATTTATGGAGCTGGTTAAAAAAAATAACCGTCTCCTAAAATCTATTAGCCGTGGCGGGTCGTCCAAGAAACTTGTCTCCAACAATACCTGGCATTTCTTAGGGACACTACTAGGTTGGAGTCCATTCCAATAATGGCACCAGAAAGCCGCCTGTTGGTAACTGTTAACATAAATAGATGAATCCACAAGCATACGGATGTCATTGTAGCATTTCACTATGAAGTATTCAGAGTATCGTATTTTCCACCGAGAAGACATAGGTGTAAAAGACACTATTAGGTACATGAAGAAGATGACATGTTGTATAGTATATCAAAGTTCATAGCGGGGGTAAAACATGATAGATATAAGAATAGTGTGATACACACACAAACCAATCTCAGAAATAAAGAATAAACCTAAACTTGAGCAGACTCATATTCTATAGCTACGCTAAGATTAGTAGATCATACAAATACATGAATATCTAATGGTAGATATCATAAGTTAAGATAGCTTTGGTCACTGTAGACTTAATTCGAGCACCGGCTTATACTTGGTATGCTAAGTACCTCTGGCCTATAGTTCTACACCGAACGCATACGTGGGGGATTACGAATGATAGACATGCCTATCACCACCTACCCCTCAATTGTAGGGAAAAAGGGGGAAAGACAAACGAAGGTAGCCTCTAGCCTAGACACCAAGTCTATGCTATCGACTACTACTCTAACGTCGGTCAAGAACATCCATCTATCAGGATTCCTCTACTAGAGCCAGCTCAAGCTTAATGAGCCAAGCCAAGTTAGCCTTCTAGCTTGTTAAGATAACGAGTCGAGCCGAGCTAGCTCGTTATCCAGCCTTAACCGTGACTATCAAGACACGCAGTGGCGAAGCCACATTATGTTTGCCTGGTGCACCGGCACCAGGGTGCAAAAAACTTTTTTTAAAAAACTGACTAATATTTACCACATATGGCAAGTATATTTGGTATTTTGCTTTAGCGGTTGCACCACCTTTACTTTGGTGCTAGCTTCGCCCCTGAAGACACGCTTGTGTCAGCACAAGCAGTCGCTTCCAATCACGGGCGTCGTGCCGCCTAATGTCCAGTGCTAGCCCATATCTTCTCGGTAGCTGGCGCACCACCGTCCTAGGTTGCCTTGCCATGCCCAATGACACTAGGCGTACATGTTGTCATATGGCTATTATGTTCACACACAGCTTCACCGTGTATAGCTGCGCTCGTGCTACCAACAATGCAACAGATTATTCTCCTGTTGCAAACAAATTCACTAGTCCAAAGTAAAGAGGCAAAACACAAGCTTGTCCTTGTCGTTTCCTGGTCTGTTGCCAAAACAATCTTGAGAGATCCGATGGCGGCAAAGTTGCGTCGATGTCGAGCCACACGGCCACGGGCAACCTGCACTAACGCACCTGAAAACGACGGCAAGGAGAGCATGCAGGCAGGCAACATCTGAAAAAGCAGGGGAGATTCTTCTCGTCGCCGGCCCCGTCACCATCAGCGGTCGTCACCACGTCCCCCCGGCATTGGCACCGCGAAACTCGCGTGGTCATTCTCATCTGCCGGTAGCGCCCTGCGCGCAGGGCTGCAGAGTTCGCAGACGGCGGGCGGCCGATCGAGTCCGTTGCGCTTGCGCGTGCGTGCGTGCATCAACTCCCGAACGGGCCGGGCAACCCGGATACGGACAAGCTAGCCAGCTTCGTCATCTGATCATTGCCCACTCAGCTTTTGGTTGACGCCGATGTCATATATATAATATCAGTCAGTCTCTTCACAGGGTTCTCCACTGCAACCATGCATGCATGAGCATGACCGACCTAACCGTAATCGGGTATAGCTGCCGCATTTGCCGACTGATGACCGGCTTGGCAAAGTTCGTTGATGGGTGTGCGGCGCAGACGAGGATGGATACACGTCGCCGCGTCAGATGAGATGAGTCGTCGTCTGGTACTGGTATGCTTGCCGGAACGGAGATGATGATGTGCACGGCAATTCGGGGGGCACTAACTCCGGGCCCTTGTCCTCGCGATATGATCGTCCATTTTTTGTTATGGCCGCATGCAGGCGTGCGGCACAAGCGTTGTAGGTTTGCAGCATACCTGCAACTGCAAGGATCGGAGTCGGAGTGGAGTAAAGGTGGCTGAGCTGGAGCGCACATCCATCTCATCTTCGCCCCATGGCCGATAAGATGGGCACATCCATGATCCATCTCATCTTTGCCTGATTGGCATCTAGCTAGCTCGATCAGCCAGCCTTCAAGCTCAAGACGTCCACGAAGGACTTCCATTCGCATTGCTTGCACGACTAGACCAGCCCAGCGGTTTTCTGGGAACCAAAACGGATCGGACGCCCAAGCTCCGATCCTTTCTTCTGCCTGCATTTCTGATTTCTTTTGGTCCACACCTCATGCATCGTCGACCAGTACGTCTTTGCAGTAATTAATAAGCAACAATATAGCTTGTAGTAGCTACGAGGATTCAATCAACATGAAACAAACTGGGTCTTCACTAATGACCCAAGTCCGACACGCTAACTTCTAAGCTCAAGTAGTCAGTGTTCACAAGAATACAAGCTGAGCTTAAACTATCGATCTATATATATATTATAGGCTGCTGGAACCGATCAGTGCTTACAAGTTAGAATGTATTTTCGCGACTACTGCATGAAAATATATACTAGTAATAGCAAGAGTGGGCAACCTGAAGAAACAAAACAGGAATGGCCGTTTCCCTTCAAATAAATAAACTAGAGCAAATATATATATGGGCGTATTCTCTCATGTACCATGTAGTGGTCAATTGAACAAGTAGTCATACAATATATAGGCAGTTTGTCTTTTATAGGTTGTCATATAATTATTCAATTATCCTTAATTTGTGCTACTGATTGTATGTTTTGCATAATATTTAGAGCACTAGGCTCATCCTAGCTTGCTTATCAACTATGTCCCCGTTTTTTTCTGTACGACTTGTCCTATACTTAAATTTAAAGGTAAAATGAATTTAAACTACTCCTTTGAGCTTTGACGAAGCCATCCTTTCACAATTGAAGGCATCCTTCCATTTTATTGTGAGACCTACTCATATACATGAGTATACTCTCACCCCTATAAAAACACGTATACACACTCTATTTTTATGAGTACCTCTAAAAAACTAAGTTACACTAACAAATCTTGAGATTGATAAAGTCACCATAGACGTCTCGCCGTTAACGGACATACAGAGTAGCGTTGTTAAATCCTGAAATAAATCTAGAGATTTTAAACACCTATGTCAAATCGAGGAGTTAAACCCAGGTACGTAGTTCCGCCATAAGGAATTTAATATGCTCAGTTCCTGAATTCCCTTCCACTTATCATGCACCAACAATCAAATAGTTAATGTCCTGCCAACATCTTATAAAAGTCACTATTCCCTTAATTATACAGTCGTCATCACCAAAATTCATTTAGAGCTTGATTGCACTTATAAAGCCACATCACATGTCCTGGAACCGGTAGATGGATCCTTCATGAAATCGCACAGTTCCATATTGGCATTGCTGCCAAGTCCCAGCAGAACCGTTAACAGCCCCCCCCCCCCCCCCCCCCCCCCCCCCCAACTCCAGCCACACCCACCCCCACCCACCCACCAAACTGTTGAAAATAGACGAGAATATGTCAAAACTCATTCGAACATCTTCAATAGTTTGATAAATGTACTTGCTATTCTATATTTTTTTTGGCAAAACAAGAAGATTTGACCTTCAACAGTTTGCCAATTGAGTTGTCAAATTATAGGAACTTGCTATCCCTGGCCTCCTCACGCGCAAATTTGCGTGCGGCATGCGACTTGCCATCGCGCGTCCACCCTCCTCATTCAGTGCTCCTGGCGGCATGCGGCCAGGCGCGCGGCGTCGGAGTTCCCCCACGCGAGCAGACGATACGGCGGTTGCATCTGTTGAATAGTGGGCCTACATTTTCTAATTTTGTCAAGCCCAAATAGCAAACTATTGAAGAAGAAAACTTTTTTCACTTGTCATATGTTTTAGTCATTTGCCAAATCACAATATTTGGCAACTCTTTTTTACCAAACTATTAGAGATGCTTAGTGATACGTGGAACTATGTTTTCCTAGTGCTCTCTACCTATCCTAACTTAAATTAAAAATAGATTTGCAAACTAGAATCCATTTTATTGTAAGAAAAATAGCACCTGGCATGGGCCATTAAGTTGATTTTGGTGTTTAATGAATAACATTGGACTATACAAAGAAAAGTTTAAATAGATGCAATGTGGACATAGACTTAAGAATATGGAGATTAGAATGATCAATGCCTCAAGCAAGATATTAGAAAGCCAGGTTGAAGACTTGCAAGAAGTCTAAGAAACAAAGTGGAATCTCCCGATGAAAGGACGTGAAGGAACAAAGTTAAATAAAGATGTTGAGCAACACTAGAATTATTTGGTGCCTTCAAGCAGAGACCACAGGAGAATGCGCCTAGCAGAAGCAGAAACCAGGGTTTATATCCTACAGGAAAACTCCAGTGCATTCAAGAAGCTAGCATCAGACTATGCACTGAAATATTCTAATCTCTACCCGCGGGAGGACTGACGCCCTCCCACGGGTTGGGTTACTGTAGTTTTTTTCTTTCTTTTTTTCTTTTTCTTTTACTTTTTTGTACTTTTATTTTTTTAAAATATTTTTGTAAGCATCTTTTTCTATTAAAAACCGGTGTGACGATAGCGCGTCCAATAATACAAACTCTAATTGTGGGACGACGCTCTCCCAATACTTGCGTGTGTTTTATGCTTATACGGCCAATGTCTTTGACACGACATGTAAATATATTTTTAGCAGGTCGCATGCCGGTATAGTGACTGATATATTTAGAGATTGTTTAGTTCCAAGTTAAAAAGTTTTGAGATATCATATCGGGTGTTTAACACTAATTTAGAGTATTAAATACTATTAACAAAACTAATTGCATAAGTGAAGAATAATTTGTGAGGCGAATTTATAAGTCTAATTATTAACAATTATCAAATGTTTAATGTAACATCATATTATCAAAACATGAATTTATTAGGCTTGAAAAATATTTTGAATTTATGTAATTAGTTATTTTTATTCTATATTTAATACTCTATGTAAAGTTAAAACATCCGAAGTGGAAAATTTATAGGGTAAAAACTAAATATATTGTACTGTTTATGTTGATTAAGTTTTGGGAGAATTGGCCCTGGGACATTCCGAAAGGCCTAAATTGGCCGGTGCACACATCCACTTTTAATATTTGCCAGAAGACACTATGGTTTCGTGTAATTGGGCTAATAGACATCGACCCTCATCTAATATTTTTATAAAATAGATATAAAATTATATAAGTGCCAAAAAATTATAATATAATTTTTTCGACACTCTACATGATAAGAACTACATACTAAAAATATTATTTTGTGCTGAAATGATCATTTTGCCCCCACTTCATAAATAAACAAAGATAACCATGATTAATTAGTTAATTTATTTGTAATATATTAAAAATACTGACAAAATCACAGAATGCATACATCACCAAATCTTGTCTATCATAAAAATATCATATCAAAATAACAAAGTTTAATATATCAATTAAGCTCCACAAGAGATAAATCTATAATTCAGTCATGCTAAATATGTCACTATAAACTTTATTATTTTGAGCTAATATTTTTAGCATTGTCAAGATTTGTTGATGTACGCATTCTATGATTTGTCCCAAGATTTGTAGTGACCTACAATCATATAAGCAAATTAACCATGATTATCTTTGTTTATTTATGAAGTGGGGGCAAAATGATCATTTCAGCGCAAAATAATATTTTTAGTATGTAGTTCTTATCATGTAGAGTGTCGAAAAAATTATATTATAATTTTTTGGCACTTATATAATTTTATATCTATTTTATAAAGATATTGGATGAGGGTCGATGTCTATTGGCCCAATTACACGAAACCATAGTGTCTTGTGGCAAATATTTAAAGTGGATGTGTGCACCGGCCAATTTAGGCCTTTCGGAATGTCCCAGGGCCAATTCTCCCTTAAGTTTTTCGTACGTCCATATATAGCAGAACAGAGACACTTATGAGACTTTGACAATCGTACCAATAGTAGGCGCGGCGAAGCGCGCTAACCACCCTTGTTGTTCATCACCATAGGGGGTTTTCACTCACCGGTAAACTTTGGTGTTAACTAACGATCATCACCAAAAGATAGGGTCGCCACCAGATAGGTTCTAGAGAAAAAAGATGCTTTGGCGTGCATTGCCATTGGACCATCCATCCTCTCTTTGATTTATGTACGTAGTATACTCCACAAAACTACTACTTGGACAACAGAGTTATTTGTCTGGCGTGTGCCTTGTTATGGGACCATCCAGTAAGGTATTTCTTTACTTTTAAAAACCTTCTTAATTAGTTTTTTTTTTATCTTTGTACCACCTATTTCCTTACATCCCAACAACCTAAGTGGGCCTATTTAACACATCTTGGTGATGCAACCAAAAGAAAAGGGTGGGTTCGGTGTCATCAACTTATAATTACAGAACAACGCCCTTCTCCTCAAGATCTTAGACAATTTTTATAACAAAAGAGAGAGTTCTTGGGTCCAACTCGTGTGGTGGAAACACTATCAAGGCAAAGTACCACATGATGTGAAGGAAGTCGGTTCTTTTTGGTGGAAGGACACTCTTAGGCCGGGCAACCTTTTTTTGGAATTGCACACTGCACAATTGGGGACGGTTGCACTGTTCTTTTCTAGGACGATATTTGGACGAATCATATTTTATCAGAATAATACCCAAGGTTGCTTTCGTTTGCAAAGAACACTATAGCATCAGTCAAAGATATGCTATAGGTAGATGACTGGAAAACTAATTGCATCTCCCTCTATCACAAGAGGCATTTGAAGAATTGGAAGCTCTACAACAACAGTTGACAACCTTGCAACCTCCATAGTCAGATGATGACATTCTGAGTCAGTATGTGTGGAGAAATGGATCCTATTCTTCCCAGCGGCTCTATAAATTAGCCTTCAGTAATGTTGAATATCATTCGGTCTTTAGATGGATCTAGAAGACTAGCTGCATTCCTAGAATAAAGTTCTTCGCATGGCTGATCTTGGTTGATCGTATGAACACCAAAGATATGCTCCAAAGGCATCACTGCAACATACAAGACGATGATCACTGTGTTCTTTGTCTTCTGGGTGTAGTAGAGGATCTAGAGCACCACTTCTTCTCCTGCAACTTTGCACATCGTTGTTGGGAGACATTACAAATTCAGTGGGATTCCAATCTACCCTTCTTCATGGAGCTAGTACTAATAGCATCCTAGGAAATTTGGAGGATCAGGAATGATAAAATTTTCCACGACAAGCAACCTAACTTTAGTACCTGGTTAGCAAATTTTAAATTCCAATGTAATCTTCAGTCTATTAGGTTCAAAGGTGAACTAAGGTCATCCTTTTGTGCATGGTGTAACACCCCGGGTGTTTAATTAATTAAAATAAATTAGAATTTAATAAGGAGATGGCCAAAACCCTAGACGGGGGAAAATTCTAACCAGATGTTTGTTGCATTCATGTCGTTGCATGGTTTTATTGGTTGCAAAATAAATTTATTAAACCCGTATAGGGCGAATCGAATTTATTCTATTTAGAAAACAATAAAATATTTATGAAAAACTTTATAAAATCAAATCCCAAGTTTTATTTCCAAAACTCTGCAAAACTTATTTGATTTCAAACTGGTTTTGAATTTGAATTTAAAAGGCTTTTGAAAAGTTTAGAAAATCAAAAGAGAAAAGAATTTGGCAAAGGACCTGTTCTCCTCTTTCCCTTTTTCCAGCCCAGACCGGCCCACTCCATTCTCCCCATCTCTTTTTTTTTCGCCGCAGCCCAAACTTCCCAGCCCGCTCCCCCTTCCCCTCCCCCTCTCCCTCCCGCGCGGCCCACAGCGCGCCGGTCCATCCCCGTCTCCCTCCCGCGCCCACCTCCTCTCCTCCCCCGCCTCGGCCCGTCTCCCACCCCGGCCCAACTTCCGCGCGCGTCCACGCCGCAGCGCCACTGCACGCGTGCCCGCCGCCCGCGCTCACTGACAGGCGGGGCCCGTCTGTCAGGTCCGTCCCCAACCCCCGCTCCGCCCTTCACGCGCGCCGTCCTCATCCACTCCCTCTCCCGATGGATCGGCAGAGCTAGCACAGCCGCCACCCCCTCCCTTCCCTGCCTGTGCCGTATAAGACCTGGAGCCGCGTCCACGCCTCCCTTTCCCGAGCTCTCCCTCCCTCGAGTCACGCCACCACCACCGCATCGCCGCCACCGCACCAAGCTCCGCTGGCCAGCGCTTCCGCTTGCCCTGTCAGCTCTGTTTTCTTCCCCATCAACTTTGACGCGGCCGACCGAAGCCTCCGCGGCCGTTTCGTTCCCCGGTGGGTGGCCGCAGCACCCCTCGTCGCGCCGCTGGGGCTCGGAACCACCGCGACCGCCCTCATCGTCAAACCCACGTACCCGAGCCCTCCCCGACCGCGAGGCGTACTCTGGTGAGCACGTCTCCCTCCCCTCTCTCCCCTGGCACCTTTTGTTCGGTCAAGTATGGCCCGTAGGGCTAGTTCGCGCGCACCGGCGAGGCTCTGTAATGGCGCCGCCGTGTTCATCCAGCGCGCCGCCGCCCCTCCTCTCCCCTGCTCAGGTGTGCAGCTCCTCTGGGGCCCCCTCTGCCCTCTGATCCCGACCGGACGGCCCAGATTAGAATCGGAGGCCGAACCGGTATACACCGGCTGTGAACCAAGTCCACCACACCCGCGCGCCCTGTCCACGCGACCACGCGGTGCACCGCACCAATCGGGCCAAGCCACGTGGCGCCAGCTCAGCAGCCAGCACGTCCACGCCGACCGGCCGTGGCACTTTTGTAGAAAAGCCCCTCGGTTTTCCCCGAACCAACCCGCCGTCCAAAGGGACTGTTCGCTGAGTCTTGGAACTTTTTCCATCCAGCCCTTGTACTTTCAGATAAATGAGGCGCAGTCCTCTGCACAGCCGCGCACACCCTCTCTCCCCAGATCTAATCTAAGCCGTTCGTCGCCCGATCAACGGCTGACAACCCACCGTACCCCTTCGCCGATGCCATTTTGTTAAAGAGCCCCTGCCTTTTCCGGAAATCAACCCGCGCTCCAACTGCATAGTGTTCTGAGTCTTCCGAAACTTTGCGATCTAGCCCCTGCACTTCCAGCTAAACGAGGCCCGGTCCTGCGCCCTTTTGTTTTTCTGTTTTATTTATTTTAAATCACAAAATGAGTTCGAGCTATTTACAGAAATGTCATCCAACTTCAAACGCTTATAACTTTTGCGTTTTAACTCCGATTTGACCCGTTCAAGTCGCGTTAGATTCGTCTCATCGAGCTCTACGCAGTAGATCAGTTTACGTTCTGTTTTACTAATGTTGATGTACTGTTATTTATTTGTCTTGTTTGGGCCATGTTTGATGTTTGATCCAGCGAGAGCGATCTACGCGGAACCCCAGAATCCAGCCTTCGCCTCCGTTGATTCGATCCAGTCCGAAGGCAAGTGTCCTTGCTCATATTGCTCCCGTGTTTATTTTATTTTGAGTTAGAGTAGTTAGATCCAGTAGTTGCATGCAGTGTCTTAATACTGAATCCCATGTTAAGGTTTACTAGAACTTGTTTATATTATCCTTGTCGCCTGTTTTGGGATGGTTTGGGTAGAAGTCATGCTTAGCCCTGCTGTCTTGGGATGGGATGGTGGTTTAATAATAATCTTGATTAATGATCTATGGAACATGGACTGGTAATGAGTAGTATGGTGAGTAGGTAAATCCGGCAGGATGGACCGTACTGGTGGTTTTGTGCCGTGTGACTCGGCAGCAGCTTTTGGTTTTTGGTTCTGGGCTCGTGCTAGATTTATCCTGCATGGATCCCTAGGACCCGGTTCTCGAAGCCTATAACCCGGCTTAACAGCGCAACCATGAGATCTGGATGGGCTGGACCTGGCTAATTAATTAGTTTCCTCTAAGTTATGCTACACGAGGTTTGTTTAGTGGCTCAAGAGGGGTCCCTTGGGGTCGTTGACTCATGGACAGGGGAGAAACCTTAGAGTACGTGTAACACAGGCTTGGAGGGACTTTGTAAAGGCCTTGCAGTGCAACCCGCTATGCACCTCGGCAGTGTATAGCGTGACGGGATCCGCACGACTCATGGGTAACGATGTGCAACCTCTGCAGAGTGTAAAACTGATATATCAGCCGTGCTCACGGTCACGAGCGGCTTGGACTTCTTCGAGATTAGTTAGTTACTGGTTGGTTTTGGGTTCGGGTCATCTAATGGACTTCAGGTGTGGGTGCTTGGTGCGACTCCAAGTGTGGTTGCTTGGTGGACTCCAAGTGTTGGTTGCTCGGTGTGACTCTGAGTGTGGTTTGCTCGGTGCGACTCTGAGTGTGGTTACTGTTCTGTTGGAGACTGTGGATATAACCTAGTAAATAGGTGCATAGGTTAATAGGAATAATAGGATGTGTTGCTTTAGGCGCTTGAGTCAAACAGAGTCAGCCTACCTTTGATAATAGCCTCATAAGCATTTATTTCCTACACTTGCGGAGTACATTTCGATGTACTCACCCTTCCTCTTTGAACCCCCTGCTACCCCACCCAGACGTTGGAGTTTACGACACGGAGCAGGAGTACCCTGAAGACGGTGGATTCGACCTCGGCGACTTGTACTAGGATGGCGCAGCCCCCGGTCGACCTTCCTGTGGAGATGGCGTCCAGTTTCCGCGAGTCTACATCAGAGTCTACATGAGAGTATGTACTTTTCTTTTGGACCCGAGGGTCATTTTTGTAATAATGTTCGATATATTAATAAAGCATTGTTTTGATATTTACTATGATGTGGATATATGTATGAAAATTGATCCTGGCATACATATATTGTGCTCCAATTTTGTTCTTAAAATTGGGGTGTCACACATGGCTTGATGCCTTCAATTAACTCCTTTTGTAAGAACTCTCCTTTCAATATAACCTTATAAAATCTTGTAGCGTGGGGATTCCCCCCCCCCCACACAGTCTTTTCGGTAAAAAAAACACATCTTGGTCACCATGCTCACCAAAATCATAATAAAATATGACATTTTGGCCTATATTCCTTAAACTCGCACAGGAAAAGGAGGTGTGCACCGTGAAGCTAGTCGCCTAACATGCCTTATGTGCAACGGCCACCTTGAAACCTTAGATCTGGTGCGTATCTCCAACTTTGTAACCTTCACTACAGGACATCCAGGCTTTGTCGAGTGCTGGCAGCACTCGGCAAAGGGCCTCTCGCACTTGGCGAAGGGCACTCGGCGAAGAAATAGTCAGCAAAGATTTCTTTGCCGAGTGCCAAATATCGGGCACTCGGCAAAGGCTTCGCCGAGTGCCAGGTCAGCACTCGGCGAAGCAAACGGGAGCCATCACTTGACGGCCTCTTTGCCGAGTGCCACGTGGGCCGACACTCGACAAAGAGGGCCTCTTTGCTGAGTGCCACGTGGGCCGGCACTCGGCAAAGGGGGCCTCTTTGCCGAGTGCCACGTGGACTGACACTCGGCAAAGGGGGCCTCTTTGCCGAGTGCCGGCGGGCCTCTTTGCCGAGTGCCACGTGGGCCGGCACTCGGCAAAGAGGCCCTCTTTGCCGAGTGTCATGACCAAGGCACTCGGCAAAGAGGTCGAGCTGGGGAAAATTTGCCTAGCTTTGCCGAGTGCCGTGGCGTCTTTGCCGAGTGTGGCACTCGACAAAGCTGGGAAAAATTGTATTTTTTCTGTTTTCATTTCCCTACACAGAAAACATATCACACATCCATATTCCATTTCAGACAAATATCACATGCATATATATATATATCACACATCCATATATCACATGCATATCCATTTTAGACAAATATCACACGTTCAGTCTCCATGCATCACAAGCTCACAAGTTCATCACAAGTTCACAAGTCCATCACAAGTTCACAAGTCCATCACATCCATCTCACAAGTCCATGACAAATCTAAGTCGGCCCTCACTGCTCACCTTGGTGCTCAGATTGTGAAGAACCCCCACCTTGCCACGCGTCCCATGACCCGCCCGAAGGACCACCTTGCCAACCTTGCCACCCGGGCGGCGGAGGTCCAGATGGCCACCCGGTGTACCCCGACTGGCCAGGAAGGTAACCTGGCCACCCATAGGGCGGAGGAGGGCCACCGGGGAGCCACCCAGGCTGCGGAGGAGGGCCACCAGTGATGTGCAGAGTGTGCGGAGGAAGGCCAGGTTGAGGAGTCGGTGCCGAACCCTCGGACTGTGAGTGCACAAAGGAGAAGCAAATTCGTTAGCACCTGGAGGACGGCCGTAAAAGTTAAAGAAATATAAACAACCATATATACTCACCGGAGTCTCTGTCGAAGGAGTAACAGGAGGCACAAAAGGAGTGAGTAGCGAGGGAGGCACGACAACTCCCGGGATGTTCAGGCTCCCAAAGAAGTGAGCTATGTCCTGCGTCCTCTGCGCCTCCCGCTGCTGGACGGCCATTAACTCGCGACGATGGGCCGCCGCCTGGGCCTCGTGCATGGCCTGCAACCTCTGCACCTGGTCCACCTGGGCCTGCATCTGGGCCTGCAAAATTCGTCTCGTAAGGTTTAAACAATGCAAACACAAGGTATATGTGTAAAAACAATGAACGACGAATAGAACAGTACTTACCTGAAGTGCTGCCATCATCTGCTGTGAGGTCGGCTGCCGAGGTCGTATGGGGACAGTGGAGCTCGTGCTGGCAGCTCGAATCTCGGCGAGGTTAGGAACAGAGGACGAATCAACTGCGCTGTTGGCTATCCAGTACCGGTCGTGCTACTTCCCTCCTCCCAACCTCATCACCAGGTTTGTATCTAGGGGCTGGGTGGCCGGATCGAAGTCCTCCCCATGGCGCTCGCGAGCCGCCGAGGTGTACTCGGTGACCTTGGTGTAGGCGTTCGCGTTGGTGTACGCCTCGGGCCCGGCGTTCGGGTTGTACTGGGTGCTCGCTGCAGTCGCCTTGTCCTGGTATGACAAGTGGTACGCCTTGAAAGGGAGGCACTCCTCACCACCATGCGACTGAGACTGCGAGGAAAATACACAGATGATTACAAGTAATGAGTAATTGAGTGTTAGAATAAAAAAATCAGTAGAGCATACTCATCTGTCGGCGTACGCGTTGAGGCTAAGGTTGCCTTGGTGGTGTGGCACCCCAGGCATCTGCATGCGGCAGTCTCGGCGGGCACCGTGCCTCTCGTACCACTCGTCCGATTTCCACTTGTCCACAATGGACAACCAACAGTCTAGGTGATTGGCGCACCAACCAGGACAGAACTGCAAGACAATAAGTATTTAATATGTTAAAAGAGCCGCTAAAGTGATGGATGGACCAATTAGTATTACTGTTTTGTACGTACCTGGATGTACTGCTCCCTAGTGAGGTCGGTCTCCCTGGTCAGCATCATCTGCCTAGCCTCCGCCTTCTTCACCGCCTTCCCTAATACGTCGGCCTTGTAGTTGATGACGCACTGGATCCGCGCCTCGTGGTACAGATCCGCGAGCCGGGACCTGCAGACCTTGTCCTGCACGTGCAACGCCTCGGCCTCTCTCCCCGCCTCGCATGCAAAGTACTCCTGTATAAAGACAACATGTACCCTTTCATTATTTCAAGAACGTCCAACAAACGTATCATTGAGAAATGTTGTGCGAGCAAGACTCACCCAGAACTCGGCCCTAATCCGCGCTACAACGGTGGTGTACGTGGGGTCCTCAGCAGCACCGAAGTGGTCCCACGTCCAGGGCGGTGAGCTAACCCCGGCGTAGGTGACCAAGCCAGGGTAGTTCTTCCGAATCAGAAGACTTAACACGGCATTGATATGGCGTGTCTTGCCCCCTGCCACAAGTTCCTAGTTCCTGCATGAGTCATTAAAAACAACTGTTAGTCGGAAGTTCAATTTTGAACATGTCATGTGAACAAGTAGTGAAAACATTAATGATAACTTACTTGTCGCCGTAAGGTCGAATCACCGGGCGGCGGTAGGTGCGATCTGCTGCTGCGGGAGCTGCGAGGGGCCGCGCAAGTAGACTCTACTCGAAGCAGAGGAAGTGGAACCCCCTCCTGAGGCACCTACGATCTCGTCCCCCTGGTCCCCCTGGCGACCCTCCGAGGAAGTGGTGTCGTCGTCCGACGTCCTCCTGGTCGTCCCTCTGGCGTCCCCCTGGTCGTCGTCCGAGGAGGTCTGCGCCGGGTCAGGAGTCGGCTCCCTCCTAGGACGTCCGCGGGGGCGGCCGGTCCTCGCCCTCCTCGTCGATGGCTCCTCGGCTGCGGTGGGTGGTGAGCTGGACCTCAGGTAGCGCGAGTTGACCCACCGCTGTTGCCGCCTTCCGCCCGGCATTTTATCGAGTGCCTACCATTACAAAGATAAAATCAATTAGCATAAATAAACGATAAGTATTTATAAAGAGATACAAAATGAACAAAACATAATTGCAAAATAATTATAACAATATAGCATTACATGAATTAAAAATTATCTCCGCGATTGTCAGTGGCTAGTGCCCCTCGTGTGTTGGCTCGTGGCACACGTGTGTCGTCATCACTGTCAATATTGTCAAAACAATCGGCGTCGTCTCCATCATCCTCATCACCCTCGTCCTCATCAATGTCACCACCAAACTGTAATCACTCAAGCATTCTTAAGTCCTTGGCATTGTGCACCTCATCACCCTCGTCCTCATCAATATCATTGTCATCGTCTTCTTCCATGTCCATCAGCTCAAAAATGTCAATGTCAAACCTCCCTTCTAGCCCCTCAGGTTGAAAGAACTCTCCGCTATATGTGTTTGGGTCGAAGTTGTAGTCATCATCGTTTGGGAGAGGCGCTTTACCGCGTGGCGATACTAACTGCACAAGGTACCAACCCATAAGATTGCCGTCTTCTTGACACGCCCAGGGGAGATAATAAACTTGTGTGGCCTGTTGAGCCACAATATAAACATCGTCTCCCTTGTAAACGGAGTCCTGTCGAAATTCGACTAGCCCAATCTCAGGGGCTCTTCTCGTGACATCAGGATCGAACCAATGACATTTGAATACCACTAGATTAATAGCTTTGGTACCCTCAAAGTTGAGCTCATATATTTCTTCGACTATGCCGTAATAGTCGCGCTCATCGGTGCCGGGCGTACGAACTCTGGTATTCGTGGTCTTTCGATTGGGCCGACTCTGCTCATAGCTGCTTGTGTGAAAGCGATAGCCATTCACATCATAAACGGTGAATGACTTGACCCTATAGTCGAAGCCATTGGCAACCTATTTCAACCCATCCATCATTTCTGCATCTGTGCGGGCCTGTAAGTTGAGACAAGGTAGATCGTTTCATGAAATGAAACAAGAAATGAAATGAAATACGAGGTTAGTTGGGTGGTACCTTCGTACTAAACCACGAAATGAAATCGGACACACCATTTTTGAGAAGATGGTCTTGTTCTTCAGAGGAAGGTTCCCTATCCTCTCTCCAGTATTCATTAATAAATTTCCTTAAAAACAAGGGGGTCGAATCAATATATTGAAGATAGTGACGACGCATGTAACAAGCTCATTGAGAACTTACTGCACATAAGGAGTCACTTCGTCAAGGTTCAACAACACATACAACATGATAGTGTGCCACTCATCATGCCGCAACATCTTGGTCCTCGATGCGCTTGCTCTTCCGAGTTGGCCTTTGAAAAGGCTGAGGTTCAATAAACTCTCGTCGACGTTGTAACGAGAGGGTGGATTGTGCATGCTAGGAAGGTTATCCTTATAATATGTTGTTGTGAAGTTTGACACCTCCTCCAGAATAAATGCTTCTGCCACGGAAGCCTCTATTTTGGCTTTATTTCTTCACTTTTTCTGAAGAACCTTTAAACATCTCTCGACTGGAAAGCACCAATGGCACTACACGGGCCCCCCCATCCGTGCCTCGTACGGTAGGTGCAAAATCAGATGCTGCATCGGCAGGAAGAAGCCGGGTGGAAAGATCATCTCCAACTTGCAGATCAACACAGGTGCCACTTCCTCTAGGTTAGCAATCACGTCATGAGATAGCTCCTTGGCACAAAGCTGGCGAAAGAAATAGCTCAACTCTGCCAGCACGCGCCACACAGGCTCGGGGAGGTATCCCCGGGTCATCGCAGGAAGGAGCCGCTCGATCCATATGTGGTAGTCATGACTCTTCATCCCTAACACTCGCATAGTAGACAAGTTCACTCCCCTCCTCAGATTCGCCGCATACCCATCAGGGAACCTTAATGCCTGGATCCACTATAGTACTTTCTTCCTATGGTCTCTTTTCAATATATAATCGGCCGGACCTCTTTTCCATTTCTTGCTAGCACTAGGAGCCTTCATCACTAGCTTTGGTCTATCGCAAATCTCTTGCAGGTCCAGTCTAGCCTTAACGTTGTCCTTTGACTTTTCTGTGTCCATGAGTGTTGCAAAGAGTGCCTCAGCGATATTCTTTTCTGTGTGCATTACATCGATGTAGTGCGAACAAAGAAGGTCATTAAAATAGGGGAGTCTAGTCAAGCCCGATATATGGGTCCACATGTGTTCCTCTCCGTATGAAGGACCGAGAGTGCTACCAGAAAGCGACCAGAGGGGGGGGTGAATGGGAGCTTCAATTTTCCTTTCGGAAACTTGTCGCCACTGTCCCGAAAATCAACCCCTAGAGCAAACCCTAGAGCTCGTAAGTGTCCACGACCCCAGATGTAGGGTGGATGCTTCCAAGAAGCACAGCGAGACACTTCACGACTCTAGAAACCCAATGCAAAAGCCGGAAATCAAAACCGACAACGGACGAACGAACCGCGAACGAAACTGTGCAGAATCACCTACATCTGCCAAAGCGTCAGACGCGTCCGATGCAAACAGTGCGTCTCGGGAACCTTACTGGACACCCATCGGACGCTGTGAACAGTGAACTCTCAGCGTCCGATGGTTACACTCCGGCGCGTCCGATGGCAACGGACGCTCCGAAGGTCAGCGTCCGATGCTCCTTAAAGAACACTGTCAGACGACACATGGCACCGGACGCTCCGATGGAAAATGACTCAGCGTCCGATGCTCACGAACTCAGCGTCCGATGGTCCCAAAACAGTACAGTTCTTCCGCGAAATCCACTCGATCTCCTCCGAATCAAAAGCACTAAGGCTTAGACTTGGTATGAGGAGTATCAAGGAAGTTAGTGAGCTATCCCATGGGAATCTTGGCTCGCGTCTAACTACAAATCGATGGATTGGAAGAAATCGGGACTAAGGGAGGAAAACCGATCCAAAACGAAAATCAACTGATCTACTAGGTCGTGAGGTTAGGGATGAATTCCTTCGGTGGAAAGAAATGCCTCACGATCTAGAACAACTTGGTTCAAACGGATTTCCAAAAGACGTACCAAGCAAAGAGATCGATCGACGGGAAAAACGTGGCAAAAAGGATTCCGCGAAGAACACGAACAAAACGCGAATCACAACCACGAATTTGCAGCCGTGTGGCTACCACACGCTACAATAGTGAGATTACGGTCTCACTTCCTCAAAATCTCACGGGCACAGAGGTATTGTTCTCTTCTCTGTGGATCTCAGGTTTGCTACAGCAGGGATGTGGGAGAGCAGGAAACCCTAGAAGCAAAAGAGCAAATGACTGAGATAGTTGGGGAGGAGGGTGTCTGTAACACCCTAGGTGTTAAGCATTCCTTAAAATGCATAATTTTGACATGGCATGAGCATAGCATCTCATCATTTCTTGTGCATATGCTTGTTGAATGCTTAAGTCCTTGTGTTAGTGTCTAGTATAACCTTGTTATGCTTTCTGTTTCTGACCAAGTGCCTTATAACAAAGTTGTAGATCTTGATGAAAGGAACAACTTTGCTTTAAAGCACTTTCTCAGAAAAAGCTTTTAAATTATGATTTCTTGCATTAGAAAAATGGTTTAGCACTAAATCTTTTGTTTTAAGCAGAATTTTGACTTGGGCCTTAAATAAGAATTGTTCTTTACAAAATTCTAAGCAACTTTGCTTTTTGGACCATCTCCTATTTCGGCTTAGTTTAGGAGTTATGGAGCATCAAAGTTTTTAACCAAACCTCATTAGTTTAACCCTAGTGGGCCCGGCCTGTCAGCCTCTCCTTCTTCTTCCCGCGCGCACGCAGCTCCCTCCACGCCGGCAGAAACCGCCCGCCGCCGCGAGACCGCCTCGCCGGCCGGCCAAACCACCGTCATCACCGCCCGTGGTTTGTGCAGCAAGCGCCACGTCGCTCCATGCACCCCGTCCTCGCCCGCCGCGTGTCGCGCGATGCCTGACGCCGCCGCGCCGGTCGGGAGCTCCTCCCCGACGGGAACTGGCCAGGTGCAATGCACCTGCGCCCTCCTGCTCATTTGCATCCTCTCCGCTCCGCGCTCGTGCTCCGCACGCTCACTCACTCGCTCACTCTCTCCCTCGCTCCACTCCACTCCATCTTCACCAGAGCTCCACGCCGCCGCCGCCCACCGAACTTCGGCGAGCAATTACTCGCTCCACCGCTCACCACCGTTCGATTCCTCCCGCCAGTTTCACCGCCTTGACCTCCTCTTTCTCCGGCAAGGGTTGGTTTCCCCTCTCTCCCTGTCTGGCCGCCGGAACAGTGGATGCCATCCTCAAGCTTCCACCATGGCCGCCGCCATGACCCTACCGTGGACCGGCCATCTCCGGCCAAACCACCCCAATCCGAGCCCAGTTCTTACCTTCCCAACCTCCATAGTAGCTTAGGGTCAGATGGAGACCTCTCTCGTGCCTTGAGTTCGCCGGAACAGGGGCCAGTCGCGCCGTGTCCGCCGTGGACCGCCGCCGTGCATCGCTCCGGGCAATGCCGAGGATGCCGAGGCCCGAAAGTTGCTCCAATAGGTCACTTAGGACTTGCTTGGGCTAGTTTTAGTCTCGTCGAGCCTCAAGCTTGCCGGGAAGAGCTTCGCCGACGCATCGCAGAGCCGCCACTCCGCCATGGCTGCCGTCGAGCTTGCTCCGGTATTCCTCTGGCTCGGCAAGTCAGTCAGTCGTGTTCGTCTCGCAAACCCGCGTCCAGTGTTGGCCTCGGCGTCACCAAAAGCCTCGCCACCGGTGAGCTAGGGCCGGTCAACAGCGACGGCGCCAAAGTCCACCGTTGACTGCCGAGCCTGGCCTCGCGCGGTAACCTGCCGAGCCTGGCCTCAGTAACTTGGTCGCCTGTCTAGTGGGCCTCGACCGACAGAGAAAGAGTGAGTACGAGAGAAAAGGGAAGTCTGTATGCAGTGAGGCTCGGGAGTGCCGGGTGTGCGTGACAGTTTTGCTAAGCCTCGGCTGCGTTGCGTTGGGCCTCGGCCGAGTTACGTTGGGTATCCGTAGTGTTTTAGATTTAGTTTTTCTTTAACCCAGTTTTTGCATAAATGGTTTAAAGGCTTCTAAAATGTGTTCAAGGCTCATTTTAAGTCCAAATCTGGTGAAACAAATTTTGTTGTGCTCTGCATGTTTAGACCTATCTGTGAAAAATGTTAAATGCATTATTGGTGATATTTTTATGTGTAGATTTACTTAAGTTAGAAAAGTGATGTTAACTTGAAAAATGCATAAATAATTATGTATAAGTCAGAAAAATATGATTCCAATTTTGTTAGGTTTGTATGAATGTGTAGTTTCAGAGAAAAATATTATATGAGGTTGTTCTGCGAAATAATTGGGCAGTAGTAATTAAAATGGTTAAATGCTGCTTTCTTGTTTATTTTGTAGTAATTCAAAATATGAAGAGTATGGACTTGGTAAATTTTGCTGACTGCTCTTGTGATAAGAAGTTCAGAAGAAAATTATGAAACCTGTTGTTTGACACTTTGTGATAGGATGTGTAGTTCAAAGCACCTTTTCATGATAGAATTTGTCTTTTTTATAGAGCATGGAGTTTAAGTCCAAATGGGATGAAATTTGGACCAGGGACTAGATTACATATTGTTAACTTCCAGTAATTTCTGTAGATTTTTCTGAAGCTATCTAGGATGGGTTGCTGTTATAGGCTAGTTTAATTAGATTTATTTCAGCAAGTAATTAGAGAGTAATAAACTCATTAAGTATACTTTGATGTGGTGACAACTTAGCTTAACAAGTTGAATATGGGAGGTTAAGCAGTTGAGTAGCAGTAGATGACATGTGCTTATCTCCTGGAATGCCTTGTTCCATGTTGCATCCCCATGCATCCCGCATGCATTCGCGTTATTTATTCATGTTATGCATCATGCAGGATCGGTAGTGGAAGTTCAGGATCTGTCACCCGAGGAGCAGTACCAGGAGGAGACGCCGGAAGAGAAGATCCTAGGAGGAGACGTTGAAGAGCTGCCGGAGTGCCGCGATCACCGCCCTTCAGACTTTGAGCGAGGCAAGCCCCGGAGCATTCTAACTCCTACGGTTTGCAAATGCTTTACAATTAACCTGATATGATTGTTGCATTAGGTTATAGGAGTTGAGTGATACCGTTGATGCATTATTTACTTATCCTTGTCCACCTGTAATTATATCTTGTTATCCCTGTTAAGTCTAGGTTCGTTTATGCTTAGCCCTGCCTAGACCGGTAAAAGTCGGGTGATTTCCTGTCTCCCGCATATAGGTGGATACTGATCATGTTTAGCCTGGTGCTATCATGGAGATAACCATGTGATAATTAAATTGAGACCGGGTGGGATGTAGGAGCAGCAGGACATGGGTTTTGTGTGCTAGTAGTCTCCCGTCTGTGTCGATTAGGACCCGACGAAGGCACACCTCAGTCATTTTGAACGCGTCAATCACTTAACGGAGCAGGTGCGGGTACCTCCCGTGAAGCCGAGTAAGGTTTTTCGAGCCGGTGATGGAGATGTTGATGCCTAACACCCAGGGCCTTATATGTACCGTGGGCAACTATTCTGATCGACCTGGCATGGTCCGAGGGCAGGCAAGGCCTGATCGACCTGGCATGACCGTGGGCAGTTAATAGCTTGAGCGACCTGGCATTGAGATAACCCCCGGTGTAGAAGGGCCCATGGCCGTCCCGCGAATTGGGTTCTCGAACCTCCTGAATTGGTCGCCAACGGCCGCCTGGCAAGGTGTGATCGGGCGAGTGTGCGACATTTTATCCCCAGCTGGTAGGAATCGATTATAATCGCCATCGCTCCTGGTTAGTGAGTAACTTGACTGAGCATGTGTTACCGTAGTAACTTATGGAATTAATGATGGTTATGATGTTGAATCTGAAAGGCTATTGATGAAATAGTCACTCTTGTTTGATTAAGTAAGTCAAGTGTTTGCTCTAGATCAGGTGCAAATCTAGTTAATCAGGTTGATTACATAAAATTGACTGCTTACCCTCAAAAGATGATTATCTAATAATAAAATGCTTTTGCGCACAAAGGTAGGTATGGCCAACCCCAGTTACAGCCTTGCATACTCCTTGGTGTCGGTTATTTCTGGTTTTTCGATGGGTAAGTCTAGCTGAGTACCTTCTCGTACTCAGGGTGCTATCCCTTTGTTGTTGCAGATGGGCAATGCTTCTACGGCTATTGCGAGAACTGTCTGTATCCCGTCCCGGGCGATGACTAGACCAAGGGCATGGTCGCCACTTATCTCATCTGTTGCTTTTGCGGACCTGATCAATTGATGGCACTGTATTTTGAACAATCCAAAACTTATGTTTAAAGACTATGTTGCTTCCGCTACTTCTGCTAAATTATGGTTTGTAATAACTGTTGAACTCCGATGTAATTTGAACTATGTGTAACTGTGTTGTAATCTGTGAGCATGTTCACTGAACTAGTACGATCTTGGCTGGATGTTGTTGAATGATTTGAAATCCTTCGAGATTTCCGGACTACCGGGTTTGTACGAGCTTAAGTACTTGAGGATCTTTGCGTTAAGCGGAGGTTTCAGTGCTTAATCTGGTGCAAATTGGTCGGTTCTGTTACAGTGTCTCCCCCTACTTAACCTATTCCTAATTCCTACTCTACCCCTCTCTACTTACAGAGCGAACCAGCTAAACCCTAAGGTTATTCTGGACCAACTCGGTGGTAGGTAGATCCGACGGCCATGCCCGCACAACTCGTAGCGTTGCCTCGACGCAACTTCCCAATTGCCGCCACGTGCCGCCACCGCTCCGCGTCCTTTTCTTGGATGTCGCACCCCCGGTTTTGAGGCCCAAACTGGGAAACCAGCCTTCACAGCCAACTCCCGGTTTTGAGGCCCAAACCAGGAAACCAGCCCACCGTCGCCTGAGTTTTGTGGCCGAAACTCAGCAAACCCGCAGCACCCAGGTTTTGAGGCCCAAACCTGGAAACCGTCCTCAGCCCGAGTTTTGTGGCCAAACTCGGAAACCATCAGCGCCCAGGTTTTGAGGCCCAAACCTGGAAACCGTCCACCCGATGGTTTTTCCCTGGCTCTACCACCAAACCGAAGCTGTAGAGGGGATGCACCACCCGTGCACCCCGTCCACCGACACGTGTCCCCAGGTCCTCGACCCGAGCAACACCGTGCCCGCAAGTCTCCGCTCGTCGCTGTCCCAGGCTGCCAGCCACCACAGCTGATCCTCGGGCCACCGGTCCCTCAGTCCAAGCCTCACGTCCGCCCTTCGCCACTCTCGGTCCCTCGGCACGACACGTCTTTACTTGACCTTCACCTTGCCTCTGATCACTGTCTCCGTGCTCGACACCTGCACAACACGAGCCAAAGAACATGCACATTATCCCAGTTGACAATCACTCATCACTCAGAGACTCGGCATACACCCATGTATCCGCACCGTACCCGAAAAAACGACCGTTGTCTTCATTAAACTTCAGAGCCTCTATATCGGCACGGACCTCGGAACCGCTCTTGAACTGAGGAATGGGGTTGGTGACTTGAACACCTTTCGTGAAGTGCTTGATGTCACATCTGAACGGATGGTCAAGAGGAAAGAATTGACGATGCTGGTCGAATGAAGAATACTTGCCTCCCTTCTTCAACCAAGTGAACTTCACAGCTGCCTTGCATATTGGGCATGGGAACTTCCCATGAACACACCACGCGCTAAATAAGCCATACGCCAGGAAGTCATGCAGGGAGTACTGGTACCACACATGCATTTTGAAGTTCTTCATTGTTGCTCGGTCATATGTCAGTACCGGGTTTTCCCAAGCTTCGAACAATTCATCCAACAAAGGCTCCATGAACACACCCATATTGTTCCCCGGGTGTCCATGAATTATCAGCGACAAGAATACGTTCTTAGGGTCAAACAAAACACCGGGAGGGAGATTGAGGGGGATCACGAACACAGGCCAACAAGTGTACGGGGCCGCCATCATTCCATACGGGTTGAACCCATTTGTTGCCAGCGCCACACGTACATTCCGAGCCTCCATAGCTTTGCCAGGATGCATGGCATCGAAGTGCTTCCATGCTTCACCATCCGATGGGTGTACCATCTTGTCAGGATTGTATCTTTTGTCATTCTTGTGCCATGTCATCTATTTTGCAGAGTCCTCTATCATGTACAGTCGTTGGATCCTAGGTATGAAAGGAAGGTACCGTAGGACCATCTTGGGGATATTAAGTTGTTCCTTCTTGCCATCTCCATGGTCTACCTCCACATACCTATAGGTTTTGCACTTTGGACAGTGTGTTGCTTTCTCATGATCTTTCCTGAATAGGACGCACCCTTTTGGACAAGCATGGATCGGCTCATACGACATCTTAAGTGCACGAAGAAGTTTCTGTGACTCATACATGTTTTTCGGCAGAATATGACCCTCCGGCAACAGGGTGCCCAAAATTGCCAACATGCCATTGAAGGCGTCTCGACTCAAGCTATACTGCGACTTGAACCCCATTAGGCGTCCAATGGCATCCAGTTGTGAAACCATTGTCTTTTTGTGAAGGGGCTTCTGTGCCGAAGACATCATGTCGTAGAACGCCTTTGCGGTTTCCTCTGGCTCCTCCATTCCTTCACCGAATTGTGCCTCTTGAAAGTCTCCCATCATGTCTGCTACCCCGGCATCTCCATCATACTCCTCGAGGCGTTGTCTCACCACCTCCTCTCTAATCCGATCGGCTTCACCATGGTGGACCCAACAAGTATAGTTTTCAACGAATCCGTACTTGTAAAGATCTACCCCCACGTTATCCTTATATTTTCTTTTCTTGTTCCCACATTTGCTGCAGGGACACGGCATCCGACTCGACCCTTTAGCAGCCGGACCAAATGCATGCTCTAGGAAAGCATTGGTCTTAGTAACCCATTCTGTGCTCTTACTTGTGTGGCCCGTGTACATCCAATCACAGTTATCCATCCTCTAGCATATACATATGTAAGCGAGTAATAAACCAACAATTGCATCTACACGGCGTTCCTACCATCTAATAGGTGAAGGATAGGTCCTAATCCCACCCGATGATGGGTAGATGGGTTAGTTTCCATGTTCTACTCCTACCCGAGACAGAATTTCGGCAGCACCTCCTCGCTGTTCTCCCGTTACACGTCCTGGCAGAGAGAGTGTGTATCCGGAGAACAACCGGGAGGTGGTGCCAAAACTCCGACTCAGACAGGAGCAAAACATGGAAACTAGCTCATCTACGCATCCGCGGGTTGTCCAAAATACGTGGACAATCCGAAAGAGATACGGTCGCAGATATACAAAGGTCTGTATATCTAAGACTGTTTACCTTTCGAACGGGAGACGTCTAACTAGGTTACGCAACCAAACACCAGATACCTAAGGATACAGATAGAGGGGTTATACCTAAGGTGTCGGTGAGGTCAGGGTAGCGTGGCAGTGGTAAGTAGGGGCAGTGGCGACACGACGCGGTGCAGGCAGACCTGCAACGCCGACGAAGACGATCGTGGTCGTTGAGTCCCCCCGACGGGTCCTCCTCCTGCCAAAAAAAGAGCATATGGTTAGTCTCGACCGAAAATTTTGGCAGCACCTCCCCTGCACGGGGAGGTTCCCAAAACCTGCAGAAAAGGTCGACACGAAGGCCAACAACCACATGTATACCAGACATAGTCACGAAGGCCAACAATCACAATAGTACCAAGATGAGCCATGTACTTTACTTCTATTTCCATGCAGATAACAGTATCGAAGTAGTACAACTACTACTAACACTAACACTACTACTAACACTAACACTACTAACTACTACTAACACTACTACTAACTACTAACTACTAAGTACTAACTACATAGGGCATACCTTCGCGACGAGAACAGCAAGAACGAGCTTCGGCGACGACGACGGGGATGACCGAAGCGGCTTGAGGGTCGACGGACCTAAGCCGACACCTTCCTCCTCTCTTCTCCTTGTCCTTCTCCTCCTCTCTTCTCCACTCCTCCTTCTCCTCCTCTCTTCTCCACTCCTCCTCTCCTCCTCCACCTCCTCCTCCTCTTCCTCCTCTCCTCCTCCTCTTCTCCTCCTATCCTCCACTGGCCGGCCAGGGGCGGGCAGCCGGTCGAGGCCGCCGGGCGGGGACGGGCGGGCGGCCGGGGTCGGGCGGGTGGCGCGACCGGGAGGTGTGGCTAGGGCGGCCGGGGGCGGCGCGACCTGGGGCGGCCGGGGCGACGTGGCTGCGGCGGCCGGCGGCGCCGCGGTTGGCGGCGGCGGGGCGGGCAGGTGGAGGAGGCCCCCGGCCGAGCTGTGTGTGTGTGTGTGAGTGTGTGTGCGTGTGTGTGGCGGTCGAGAGTGTTTATATTTTTTTTTAGTTTTCGAAAGGCTTTGACGAGTGCCAGATCGGCTGGCACTCGGCAAAGAGGAGTACTTTGCCGAGTGTCAGCCGATCTGGCACTCGGCAAAGAGGGCTCACGTGGCAGCCAACTCCGGCCAGTAGCCAAATTTTTGCCGAGTGCCAGCTGGCACGGCACTTCGCAAAGAAGTACCCTTTGTCGAGTGCCAGCTGGCACGACACTCGGCAAAGAGGCTCTTTGCCGAGTGCCAGTGCTGACACTCAGCAAAGTTTTTATTATTTTTTAAAGTTTTGACGCCAAATTTTTTTTGAGGCACTTCCTCACTATCATAGACAGTATGTTCAAATTTGACACTTTTTCAAAACTTTTCGTTATATTTTTTGACTTTATTTTATTTTCTTGAATTTTCCCGGAAGACGCAAGTTTGAACTGTGGGTGCATCGAATAATGGATTTTCATGATTTAAAAAATTTTATTCTTGTTCTTAACCGTATGTTGAGGCCAAATCCAAAAACTGGCCCGAGGTTTCGATCAACGTGCTCACGGGGCAACGCCTCCAAATTACATGCGGGTAGTTTTTTAATTATAGAAAATGCAAATGAATTCCGAAAATCATGAAACTTGGCGAGATGTTGTTACATCATATGCGTATGCCGAGAAAAAAATTTGAGAAAGTTTCGAGCAAGTTGTCACGTACGATGCTTACAAACTAGTACATCTCAACAACCTCTCACATGTGATCACATGTCGAGATGTGAAGGTTTGTGAGCGTCGTACGTGACAATGTGCTCCAAATTTTCTCAAATTGTTTTCATAGCATATTCATAAGATATAACGATATCTCGCCAAATTTCGCGATTTTTGGAAATCATTTGTATTTTTTATAATTATAAAACCGCCCGCACATAATTTGGAGGTGTTGCCCCGTGAGCACATTGATCGAAACCTAGGGTCAGTTTTCGGATTTGGCCTCAACATACACTCAAGAACAACAATAACAATTTTCGAATCATTGAAATCCATTATTCGATGCACCCGCAGTTCAAACTTGCGTCTAGCGGGAAAATTCAAGAAAATGCAATAAAGACATAAAATATAACAAAAGGCTTTGAAAAAGTGTGAAATTTGAACATGTTGGTCATAGTACTGTGGGGATGATCCACAAAAAATTTGGTGACCAAAATAAAAAAAAACTTTGTCGAGTGCCACGTGGCTGGCACTCGGCAAAGAGGGGATCCAGAACGGGGCCACACGCTTTGCCGAGTGCCACGTGGCCGGCACTTGGCAAAGCGCTCCCTCTTTGCCGAGTGTCAGACGGCGGGCACTCGGCAAAGCAAACGGTCGTGGATGTTGTCTGGTCCGCTACACTTTGCCGAGTGCTCATCTTTGTCGAGTGTACGACACTCGGCAAAGAGGTGCCTTTGCTGAGTGCTTTTCGTTGCCGAGTGTCGGACACTCGGCAAAGAAGCCTTTGCCTTGTGCCCAGGCTTTGTCGAGTGTCATACGTCCGGCACTCGGCAAAGAGGCTGTTTGTCGAGTGCCCGAAATTTGGCACTCGGCAAACTTCCAGGCACTCGGCGAAGCCTGTGTTTCCTGTAGTGCTTGCGCCATGGCCATATGAGGGATTGTATCTAGCTGCCACAAGTGGGAAAGGCTCGACGCCCACCCTCGTAGCTCCCAAGAAGGTTTGCAGTAGCTTGTTTTAACAACAACGTGAGGCCATGAATAGAATCCAAAGGAGGCAGTGAACGTAGGTTTATGGGCCTATTGTTTGGAATATGCCCTGAGATAATTATAGAGATGATGATATTTCTATTGTATTCATGATTTATTATATGTTCATTAAATATCCATTAAAGAAAACTTGTATTGATTGACAATTATGGAATTGTCTGTGAAACTCTTTTACTTGTATGGTTATTCGATAAGTTGTCCCTGATCGGAGTTCATGTGAGGATACACATGAATATTAGATCAGCACATGTATTAGTGGACGACTATGTTTCACAAGTCATAGACATGGAGATGTTGAACTGATAATGTGGGCACATGTATGACTCGGTGTGGGACAGAGTCCCCGGGTACTCCTCAAGGAAGGGCGAAGACCTAGTCCAACTAGGACTCTCCATGTAATCCTAGTAGTATTATAACCTTGTAATCCTACTAGGACTCCTAACATTGTAACTGACTAGGACTCTGCCTCCTGGACTATATAAAGAGAATTACCTTGTAATCCTACTCGGACTCCTAACATTGTAACCGACTAGGACTCTGCCTCCTGGACTATATAAAGAGAGGCAGAGCTCCATAGGTCGGCAAGAGACACAAGGGGTCATGGTACACAACCAGACACCAATAAGCGCAGGGCGCCAGATATTATTCCCCCCCCCCCAAACTAGACGTAGGGATGCTATTCAGCAGACCGCACCAGTATAAATCCTTGTCTTTGCGTTTACCATCGAGTTCTGCATACGTCGATCCCCACCGAACAAATCGTCCGGATACCCCCGAGACAAGTTGCCGGTAGATGGCGCGCCAGGTAGGGGACTTTCGGCGCAATTGCGATCAAGATCTCGACGGACCTCAAGATCAAATTTTCCGACGGCGGAATAACTTTCATCAGCGCAAGACGATCTCTTCGACCAGCAAAAGATGAGACGCCACGCACAGAGAAGCCAATGTCGCGTTGATTCTGCTTTCCAACGGTCAAGGCAAAATCGACCTCGCTCCGTTCAACCATGGGGCTGTCTTCTCAGCCTCGATGATGAGCCTCAAGCATAAACGCCCAAGCGTTGGTTCCCGTTGCGGTCACGCCTGCTGATTACAACTCCAAAACAGGTTCGACCAGATCAACATGGAATTTATCAAGATGAAGGCTCCACGCATAACAACACAACCAAGCAAGACGTGGACAAAAGAAGAAACTAATCTATGGTGTGCATGTATCACGGAGGAAAGCCAGAGCATGCACAAGTCTTGGGTTCCTAGCTAGCTAGCTGGATTGATTTCACCAATACACATGCAAGCGAATCATCCAAGCTGCAAGCAAGCCGAGCCGCAGACAACAAAACTACGCGCATACTTCCGACTACCCGGACTCGACCGACTACTCCACTTGGATCCAATGTGTTAGTCGGGAACGAGATCCAGATGATCAAGAATTACTCGGCAACAACCCGGCTCGATCAAGAATCTGCTGAGGTGTTGTTCCGACTAATCGACTTCATCAACAACCAACTACTCGTATATCCACAATGTCTGGGTACCGAGTCATTGAGTCATCATGCTGCCGTGAGCCGCAAGTGAGCCATGAGCCCACAAGCAAGCTATCGAGCAGTCGTCAAGCCATCATGCTGCCATAAAGCAGCAAGTGAGCCATGAGCCGCATGTGAGCCCTTGAGCTACTGTTGAGTTGCGAGCGAACCATCAAGCCACCGTTGAGCCGCAAGCAAGCGAGCCCTCGAGCTGCTGTTGAACCGCGAACAAGTCATCAAGTTGTCGTTGAGCCACGAGGGAGCCATCGACCGCAAGCGAGCTATTGAGCAGGCATTGAATCATCAAGCCGTTATCGAGCTGCAAACAAGTCGTCCGGGTAATAAGCGAGTCGTCCGAGTACCAAGTCATCCATTACTCGGATATCTCAGCGAGTCGTCCGAGTACCAAGTCATCCATTACTCAGATATCTCGACGGTGTCGACTACTCCACTCGGCGGCGCTGACCACTCAACTCGACATCAACCAAGCTAAGTCACGCTTTAATATTTTTAATATTTCCAAATATTAATCGTGAGCCGCTACGGCCACATCACAATTGCATTCTCGGCTACTCTTACAGCTCTGAGCTTGTAGTCAGGACAACACCTCACGAGTGTATAATAATGTACACTCGGAGCGTGCACCTTTTTCATGCAGCATGACTGCTATAATCTTCTCTTAGCAAGTTGTTAAGTTACTTGAGTAAGTGCAAGCCTTAATCCGTGAAGTCTGTACCTCACTCTCGACAAATAAAGCTCGACACGCAGGACATGTGCTTAAACGTCACAGGCCCACTACTCGGGTGACTTAAACAACCTAGCAAGAGCAAGATGCGAAAATTTCATACGCATTTGTTAATGCTGGGACATGCTCCTGACATGATATCCTGAATATCAGTTACTACATATTTTTGTATGTCTACTTTGCAGGGAAAAAGATATGGACCACAACACCGGTTGAGGTACGCCCCTGAGGGCTGCCCTACACGGACACCACGCTGCTGGGTGAGGTAGGCCCCTGAGGGCTGCCTCACTCGGACACCACGCCGCTGGGTTAGGTACGCCCCTGAGGGCTGTCTCACTCGGACACCATGTTGTTGCGACGAGCCTTCAAACATGGTTATGATGATTTGGGAGTCTCAAGGTGGGGGTGATATGGGGTCTTCGGTGAGGAGACTGCCCACTCGAAGCCTTAGGCTCACCAAAAATCATGTTTCCACTACTTCAATCAAACTCAGTATCCTCCACAGAGTAGTCGGCATTAAGCTCGGGGGCTCGATCATTGCCTCAGCTTAGTCGGCTTCACTTCGACTACGCTCGGGGGGCTCAGATTCAAGGATGAAAGATCAAAATTACAAGCATTTAAGGACTCGACGACAAGCATGTGATGATCCTTGTCTTCGGGAGATTACTAGGATGCACCCTTGAGGATGTCTACAAGATCCTACAATCGACTCCGAGCAGTCGATTTTAGGCTCGGGGGCTGCGGGATACATATCCTCAGATGATGCATCCAAATTTCTTCGAAAGTAATTGGAGCAATTTCAGACAAGACCCTCCAGCTCTTTATGCTAAACAACAAGAGGCTCGGGGGCTACACCCAATGGGTGCGCTTTTCAGAAAGCACACACCATTAGAAGACTTCAAGAGCACTTTATGGTTTCTCTCAGAAGGTACTCGGATGACACTTGATCAAGGACAAGGTATCAAGATGACTTCACCAATAAACCATGAAGAGCTTGGGAGCTTGTGGGACAGAGTCCCCGGGTACTCTCCAACTAGGACTCTCCATGTAATCCTAGTAGTATTGCTACGTTGTAATCCTACTAGGACTCCTAACATTGTAACCGACTAGGACTCTGCCTCCTGGACTATATAAAGAGAGGCAGAGCTCCATAGATCAGCAAGAGACACAAGGGGTCATGGTACACAACCAGACACCCATAAGCGCAGGGCGCCAGATATTATTCCCCCCCCAAACTGGACGTAGGGATGCTATTCAGCAGACCGAACCAGTATAAATCCTTGTCTCTGTGTTTACCATCAAGTTCTGCATACGTCGATCCCCATCAAACAAATCGTCCGAATACCCCAGAGACGAGTTGACGGTTAACAAACACCGACACTCGGGGCTGGACTGACCCAACATGAGATGTTCTTATTTCTTTACACATCATGTGCGTTATGTCCTTAGACCTGAGATTGTGGTATGTACTCAAGATATGAATCAACTTACTTTGGGACTATCAAACGCTACTTCGTAACAGGGTAGTTATAAAGATAGTCTTCGGGTTTGTCAGGAAATATGTTGTCAGACATAGACGATCAAGATGGGATTTGCCCCTCTCCATGAGAGAGAGATATCACTGGACCACTCAAATGATTGGGTCATAAAATGCAAGGTCGTGCTTGGGTTAAGTGTTAACCTATGAGTTGGATCAAATATTGTGTGGCAAGGGATTTATGTGTATCTGATAGTGGTGGTTCGTCTGATATGATCTTTGCGCGTACATAGGAGTTGACACGTCTTGCTAGGGGCCGCTGTCAACTATCGAGTGAGTAGGAGTACTCGGGTCGTGTCTGTGTGCGTGAACCCATAGGGCCGCACGCTTAAGGGGTTGGAAGCCTGATTCGAGTTGGACTCGAGTCAGACCGGGATTAGGGTTTGCTAATGGGCCTCCAGGTCGGCGGGTTCATTAGCGACGCCTATAAATAGAGGGGTGGGGCGGCCAGGGTTCAAGCACGTCATTAGACAGCCGTCGCCCACCCCACGCCCGTGCCTATTGCTCCGCGCAGACCTAGCAGTCTGGAGGTGTGACGCTTCCTCCCTGTACGTGTGGGATACCTCGAAGGTGCTGCATCTGGAGCACAAGGACGAACAACATGTGGAGACGTGAAGGACGAACGTGAGCAACTGCACGGCACCGCTATGACGCGCGCGTCTACACCGAGACGTCTTCCGCTGCATCTAAGTGTCTAGTGGTAATCCCGTGATCTATAACTAGCAGTAGTTCCTGGTTTATGGGGTTGAAAATTTTTGTTTTCCGGCTAGCGTAGCTTCCTCGTAACCCTTCAGTGGTATCAGAGCCGTTACTGCCTCGTTATAGATTCGGATGTGTGCATATAGAGATATGTGCGGTTGTAGATCAGTCTCTGATCTTGATTCGTGATATTGCCGTGTTGGTCACGTAACGATCTATTCCTACCGGTTGGAATTCCGCCATCGGAGTTAAGTGATACATGTAAATCCAATCATGGCAAGATGGAGATCAATCAGATTGATCGAAACGAATCTAGGTCAAGAGTCGAGTGCATGAGATGTGTGGCGGCATGAGGAAATGTGCAAAAGGAGCGTTGTTTGGTAAAACGCCCGTAACTTTTGCGTACGACCTCGGATTGAGACGAACTTTAAACGAAAATAGATCTACAGAAAATTTTATATCCAATTTTCACTAGCCCCTAGCCAGTTTCATCGAATTTAGATTTGCGAAAAAAGGCTGGGAAAATTATGTTTTTTGCGATTCAAGATTAGACGTCGGGAACGTTTAACTCTTTATGCAGGAATTCAATGACTGGTATAGCCCTTATGTGTATGTGATTCATGTATGTAATTGTTTCATGACTTGCATGTCATGATTATGACAATATGGCTGGAGCCACATATATATTGTCCATTTGATGTAATGGTCTGCGTGCCAAAATTGTGATGATCCGTGTAGATTCATCGCTGGAGGATGGCGTACATGTACCATGTAGATGGAGATCATCATGGTGAACAGATTGGTAGAGATGGAGATCTCCAAAGGGACACTGGGCTATACCAAGTCATATCTGTGTTTATGCTATTCTCTTATAATGTTCTACTTTCATGTGTGATTCATGTTTATTGTCTACATGCGGTAGTGAAAGTGTAGAATGATCCCTCGGTAATGTTCAAGTCATATGCTTTCCCAAACCTTGCATTGTCATATGTCTTGTACAATCGATGGCGCGCCTATGAAATTAGGGTGTCACTGATTTTCTTTGACTAGGCAGGTTCGTATCGGATACTTACTGCAGAAGGGTTGGTTGCTTGAACAAGGTCATCCTAATGGTTAGGGACCTTGAAGCATAAGGAGTTGAGCACACATAGAGATGTTGGCCAACAACAAGAGTCATATGTGATATGATTAGCAAAGAGTTGCTTATCGATCTACGATGTCCACTAGCGGTGATGCTAAAGCTCACTAGTAGACTTGTTAGTTTGGGTCTTGAATCACTAAGATTCAATAGAGGGATATTGGTTTTAGTGGGAGTAGATTTTATTAAAATTTTAATATCATTTACTTTGTCCTAGATGCATTGTCTTAGTATTTTGCATTTACTTTTGTTGTAGATAAATGGCACCCGCACCTCAACCATTTACTTTATGTTTGATACTTGAGAAAGATAAGTTGACTGGAACAAACTATGCAGATTGGATCCGCAACCTGAGAATTGTTCTCAGGGCTGAGAAAAAGGAAGATATTCTAGACACCTCATTACCAGAGGAACATGCTGATAATGTGTCTGCTGCTGAGAAAACAGCTTACAAGAAAGCATGTGATGCTGATCTTGAAGTGGGATGCCTGATGCTTGCTAGCATGGAACCAGATCTGCAGATGCAGTTTGATAATAACCATATAGCCTACGATATGATCGTAGCGCTGGATGAGATGTTCCAGACTCAGGCTAGGACTGAAAGGTTCAATGTCTCTAAGTCTCTTGCTGAGACTAAGCTTGCAGAGGGCACAACAGTTGGGCCATATGTGATTAAGATGGTTGGTTACATACAGAGGTTGGAGAAGCTAGGCTTCCCAATTGGTCCAAAGTTGGCTACTGACTTCATTCTCTCTTCTCTCCCACCTAGCCATGAGAACTTCATCTCGAACTACCATATGCATGGCGTGGAGAGGGGCTTGAATGAGCTGTGTGGCATGCTTAAGACAGCAGAGGCAGACATCAAGAAAGGTGCTGGCAGCAGCCATGTGATGGAGACATTTGAAAAGTTCAAAGAAAGGTGCTCGAACACGCCGCTATATCTATCTGATGGAGACATTTGAAAAGTTCAAAGAATTTCAGAATGAGGTAGAGAATCAACGTGGCAAGAAAATTAAGGCCTTGCGATCTGATCGTGAAGGCCAATATTTGAGCCACGAGTTTAGCAATCATCTTAAGAGTTGCGGAATTGTTCCACAGCTTACGCCACCAGGAACACCTCAGAGAAATGGCATGTTCGAGCGACGTAACCGGACTTTGTTAGACATGGTTCGATCTATGATGAGCTAGTCGGACCTTCCTTTATTTTTTTGGGGATACGCTCTAGAAACAGCCGCTTTCACATTAAACAGGGTACCGTCTAAGTCCGTAGTTAATGTTAGACAGGGCTATGTTATGGGCCTAGGCCTTATTAGCTTCAGCCATATGGGCTCATGTATAGGTCGGCTAGGAGTTGTATTTGGACTCCAAGTCTGGGTATCTAGTAGACTGAGTTGGTTCAGGCAAGGATACTAGAGGTCGGTTGTGTTTCCATAAGCCACCCCTATCCTTACCCATATATATGTACATGTACTTGTCCTTCAATAATCAATCTACAGTTTTCCCAACTCACATGGTATCTGAGACCGGATCGACCCGATCCTCTCCTTCCGTTGCCTTCTCTCGCGGTACTGTAGCGCGGGTACTGTAGCGCGTTTTTTTCCCTCCCACAACTCCTTCTTGATCCATGGCCGGCGAGCCATCCTCTGCCTCAGCCATCACCGTGGCACAGGCAGCTGCCACCGCTGCAGCCAAGGCTCGCAATGTTGTTGCTGCTGCTGCCAAGGAGATGCAGAACGCCACCGCTGTCATCACCACAGCCACCGCTGCTGCGGCGGCTACCCCTAATGACCACGCTGCTGCTGCCGCAGCCACGGCCGCCCAGATGTTGGCGGATACTACCATTGCTGCACATGCCCAAGCGACCTCCGCTGCCACCGCTGCTCAGGCTCACGCTGATGCCTTGGCCGAGGTCGACGCAGCTGATCAGGAAGTTCTTCTCGCTGAGCAATGCATGCGTGAGGCCCTTGCCCGCGCAGCCAAGGCTCGTGTTGCAGCCCCGCCTCCTCCTGACCTCAGTGTTCATGGGGACAACACTGATGATCAGACCGATGCCCGTGCAGCTCTCCTTCTTCACGAGGCTGCAGCTATTGCCAATCTGCATGCCCAGGCAGTCTCGGTTCAGAACATTCGGTCCCTTGTGTCGGTCGTCCTTGACCTCTCCACAGGCAACTACAACAAGTGGCATGGCCACTTCCTTGTCACCCTTGGGAAGTTTGCCCTCTCTGAGCATGTGCTCTTCGACGACCCCGATGACACGCTACCAGATTGGTCTCGCATGGATTGTTTCGTAATCTCTTGGCTTTATGGCACGATCTCCACTGATCTTGTCGAGACCGTGATGGCGCCCTCTACAACAGCGCGTACAGTTTGGCTAGCGCTTGAAGATCAGTTTGTGGGCAATCGCGAGACTCGCGCTCTCTACTTGGATGCTGAGTTTCGGAACTTCACGCAAGGTGATCTCAGCGTTGTAGATTACTGTCATCGTCTTAAGGGCATGGCTGACGCCCTTGGCGACCTTGGTGAACCGGTTCAGGATCGCACTCTTGTTCTCAACCTTATTCGCGGCTTGAACGAGAAATTTGCTGTGATTGGGATGCACCTACAGCGTGCTCGGCCGTTCCCGTCCTTCCTCGTCGCTCGGAACGATCTCCTATTGGAAGAGCTCAACATTGCCAAGCGCTCCTCCACACCCTCTGCTTTGGTGGCTGCATCTGGTGCTGGACAAACCTTCAATCTGCCTAGCAGCACTGCTGCTCGCCCTCCTCAACAGCAGCAGTCCTACAATATTGGTGGTGGCTACAACAACGGGGGCGAGAAGAAGAAGAAGAAGAAGAAGCCCAGCTCCACCCAGGGAGGCCGACTTTTTGGAGGACAGCAGGGCACTGTGACTGCAGGCTACCCCGGGACAGCACCATGGGCGCCCAGCTTCTCCAACCCATGGTCTGGGACCATCCAGGTGTGTCCTGGTCCTCGCCCCCGCCGTTGGCACCTATTCCCCAGGCGCGCCCTCAAGTTTATGTGCAGCAGCAACCTCCACCTCCACCTTAGCCACATGCCTACTACGCTGGCATCCAGGGGTCTGCTCCAGGTGGTTTGTACCCAGGGGCACTCGGTCAGGGTGCAGGAGCCTCTGCCAACTTCATCCCACCTCCACCAGGGCTCCAGCACTCCCCTGTTGGTGCTCCAACCTGGGATCAGCAAGCCCTCGCCAACGCCTTTAGTACCATGACACTTCAGCAGCCATGGTACTTTGACTCAGGTGCTACCAATCATATGTCCTCAGACGCTGGTATCCTCTCTCAACCCTCCTCCTCGTCTTTTCCTTCATCAATTGTTGTCGGCAATGGCAATTTGCTTCCTGTTATTTCCACTGGCTCCACTCATATTGCTCCCTCACTTCGTCTTAATAATGTTCTTGTTGCCCCAAACCTTATTAAGAATCTTATTTCCGTGCGCCAGTTTACATCTGACAACAATTGCTCTGTTGAATTTGACCCCTCTGGTTGCTCTGTGAAGGATCTTCTGTCTTGGAGAGAGATCATCAGGTGCAATAGCTCCGGGCCCCTCTACCCGCTGCATCTCCCGGCATCGTCCTTCCTTGCAACCAGCACCTCCTTGTGTCATCGGTGTCTCGGTCATCCTGGTCCTGAAGTCTTGTAGAAACTAGCTTCGTCTTTAGCTATTCCTTGTAATAGTTCTGCTAGTCCTACTTTATGTCATGCGTGTCAGCTTGGCCATCATGTTCGTCTTTCGTTCCATATGTCATCATCTCGTGCTACTAAGAATTTTCAATTAATACATTATGATCTTTGGACGTCTCCTGTTCCTAGCATCTCTGGTTACAAGTATTATTTGGTTATTCTTGATGATTGTTCTCACTTTCTTTGGACCTTCCCGCTCAAGCTGAAGTCTGACACATTCACCACGTTGTCTCACTTTTTCTCCTATGTTACCACGCAGTTTGGGACTGCTATCCAGGGAGTTCAATGTGACAACGGACGTGAGTTTGACAATTCAAGCGCTCGTGCCTTCTTCCTTTCTCGCGGTGTTCATCTTCGAATGTCGTGTCCTTACACCTCTCCACAAAATGGCAAAGCCGAACGCATGATTCGCACAATCAACAATGTCATTCGTTCCCTTCTGTTTCAGGCTAGCCTTCCACCTTCCTACTGGGTGGAAGCTCTTAGCACTGCGACTTACCTCCTCAATATTTTGCCTACCAAAACCCTTAAACTTTCCACCCCTCACTTTGCTTTGTTTGCTAAAACTCCATCCTATGACCACCTTCGTGTTTTTGGCTGTAAATGTTACCCCAACATGTCGGCCACCACTCCCCACAAGCTCGCTCCTCGCTCGACTCTTTGTGTCTTCCTTGGTTATTCATCCCACCACAAAGGATACTGATGTCTTGATGTTGCATCCAATCGCATCATCATCTCTCGTCACGTTGTCTTTGAGGAGACTTCGTTTCCTTTTGCTGCGGCTGATTCACCTTGCTCTTCTCACGAGTTTGAATTTTTGGATGGCTCCACTGACATTGTGTCGGCTCCTATTCAACCGTCACATTTGTTACTTCCTGCAGGTCCTAGAGCTCCACTTCCAGCTGCACATACGCCTGCACCTTTCCTGGATGGGACAACCTCGTTCTTGCCTCTCCAGCAGGTGTTCAGCCACCCCCAGCTGGACTAGCAGTCTCTGGGTAGCCCCTCGGTGACATCTCAGCCAGTTCTGGCTGGCTGCCTGCCAGCTCCAGCCGACCCTCCTCCGACCAGCGCTTTTAAGCCAGTTGTGGTTGTTCCTCTATCGACGCCAACCGACCCAGCACCTGTTGTTGTTGATCCTGTTGCTTCACCTGCTAGGCTAAGTAAAGATGTACGGTTTGTTTATGGCCGACGTCCTCAGGTCCCCGCACCCTCTCCACCACCAACAGCGTCGTCAACCCCCTCGCTGTCCTCTCGAGTTGCAGCTCCTGTTGTTGCAGCACTTCCAAAAGGAGCAGTCCCTGTGCCTCCGGTGTCCAACCAGCACACTATGGAGACACGTGCCAAGAGTGGTTTTCGAATACCATCCATTTACCATGCTGCGCCATTATCTCCGGTGCCCCGGTCATATCGTGCTGCACTTGCAGACCCCAATTGGCGAGCTGCTATGGAGGAAGAGTTCTCCGCTCTACAGGCAAACAACACTTGGGATCTTGTGCCTCGTCCCTCACATGCCAATCTGGTGACTGGTAAATGGTTGTTCAAGCACAAATTCAAGGAGGATGGTTCTCTAGAGCGCTACAAAGCTCATTGGGTGGTCCGTGGTTTCACTCAACGTCCTGGAATGACTATGATGAAACTTTCAGTCCAGTTGTGAAACCTGCCACAGTGCTCTCTCTAGCACTATCTCGCACTTGGCCAATTCATCAGCTTGATGTTAAAAATGCTTTTTTGCATGGCTTTTCTAAAGATTTGGGGTTGTGAAGTTTATGTGAAACGACTTATATCAGATAAACTAACACCCAAATCGGACAGGTGCTTTTTCGTGGGATACCCAAAGGAAATTGTAGGGTATTACTTCTACAACCGCTCAGAGGGCAAAGTGTTTGTTGCTCAAAATAGTGTTTTCTTAGAGAAAGAGTTTCTCAAAAGAGACATCAGAGGGCAGAAGGTGTATCTTTAAGAAGTTCAGGATGAGCCAACAGGAATTGACTCCACAAGTGATGCTAATGTAGCAGAGCAATTTGAGCTACCTATGGCAACAGACACCCCACCCCAACCATGGTCAGCAAAAATCTGTGAGTTGCGTGGGGAGGATGTGTTATTGTTAGACGATGACGAACCTGTGACTTATGTCGAGGCAATGATGGACTAGATTTCAAAAAACGGCATAGTGTCATGAGATTCGAGATAGATTCCATGGGAGCCAATCAAGTTTGGAACTTGGTTGACCCGCCTGATGGGGTAAGAAAAAGGATATGGATGGAAACGTCCAAGTTTATAAAGCTCGACTTGTCGCAAAAGGTTTTTGGCAAGTTCAAGGAGTTGACTACGACGAGACTTTCTCGCCGGTAGCGATGCTAAAATCTATCCAGATCATTCTAGCAATTGTTGCCTATTATGACTATGAGATATGACAGATAGATGTTAAAACAACCTTTCTAAATGGAAATTTGGAACAGACGTGTATATGATACAACCCAAAGGTTTTGTTGATCCTAGCAATGCTGGAAAAATATGCAAGCTTAAGAAATCTATTTATGGGTTAAAGCAAGCATCTCGGAGTAGGAATATTCGTTTTGATGAGGTGGTCAAAGGGTTTGGCTTCCGTCAAAGTGAAGAAGAACCTTGTCTTTACAAGAAGGAAAGTGGGAGTGTTGTTGTGTTTCTAATCTTGTATGTAGATGACATACTGTTGATTGGGAATGATATTCCGATGTTGCAAACCGTAAAGACTTCACTGAATAATAGTTTTTCTATGAAGGATTTATGAGAAGCAACATATATTTTGGGCATTAAGATCTATAGAGATAGGTCAAAGAGGCTAATAGGATTAAGCCAAGAAACGTACATTGACAAGGTGTTGAAGCGGTTCAACATGGAACAATCCAAGAAAGGGTTCTTGCCTATGTCACATGGCATGCGTTTTATCGAGAAACAAAGTCCTTCGACATCTGATGAGCGAGAGCGCATGAGTAAGGTTCCATATGCTTCAGCTATCGGTTCCATCATGTATGCCATGATATGTACATGCCCGGATATCTCATATGGTCTAAGTGTTGCGAGCAGATATCAAGCTAATCCAGGTGAGAGTCACTGGACACTTATTAAAAACATCCTTAAGTACTTGAGAAGGACTAAAGATGTGTTCCTAATCTATGGAGGTGAGGAGGAGCTCGTTGTAAATGGTTACATCGATGCTAGCTTCCAAACTGACACAGGTGGTTCACAATCTCAATCAGGTTTTGTGTTCACAATAAATGGTGGTGCAGTCAGTTGGAAACGTTCCAAGCAGGAGATCGTGTCCGGTTCTACAGCAAAAGCTGAGTACATTGCAGCTAGTGGAGCTGCAAAGGAAGGTGTTTGGATGAGGAGGTTCCTCATTGATCTTGATGTGTTTCCAAATGTGTCCAACCCATTGCCTCTACATTGTGATAGCAATGGGGCGATTGCGCAAGCTAAGGAGCCAAGGAATCACCAGAAGAACAAACATGTACACCACGGAAATTTCATCTCATTCGAGAGTACATTAGAAGAGATGAGATTAAGATGTGCAAGATACATACGGATTTGAATGCAGCTGATCCTTTGACATAGGCTCTTCCAAAGCCTAAGCATGAGTCGCATGTGAGGTCTATGGGTATTAGATATCTAAAAGATTAACTCTAGTGCAAGTGGGAGACTTTTGGGAATATGCCCTAGAGATAATCATAGAGATGATATTTCTATTGTATTCATGATTTATTATATGTCCATTGAATATCCATCAAAGATAACTTGTATTGATTGACAATTATGTGAATTGTCTGTGAAACTCTTTTACTTGTATGGTTATTCGATAAGTTGTCCCTGATCGGAGTTCATGTAGGACACACATGAATATTAGATCAGCACATGTATTAGTTGATGACTATGTTTCACAAGTCATAGACATGGAGATGTGGAACTGATAATGTGGGCATATGTATGACATGGGGCTGGACTGACCCAACATGAGATGTTCTTATTTCTTTACACATTATGTACGTTATGTCCTTAGACCTGAGATTGTGGTACGTACTCAAGATATGAATCGACTTACTTAGGGACTATCAAACGCTAATTCGTAACATGGTAGTTATAAAGATAGTCTTCGGGTTTGTCAGGAAATATGCTGTGAGACATACACGATCAAGATGGGATTTGCCCCTCTCCATGAGAGAGAGATATCACTGGACCACTCAAATGATTGGATCATAAAATGCATGATTGTGCTTACGTTAAGTGTTAACCTATGAGTTGGACCAAATATTGTGAGGCAAGGGAATTACGTGTATGTGATCATGGTGGTTCGTCTGATATGATCTTTGTGCGTACATAGGAGTTGACACGTCTTGCTAGAGGTCGTTGTCAACTATCGGGTGAGTAGGAGTACTCGGGCCGGGATTAGGGTTTGCTAATGGGCCTCCAGGTCAGCGGGCTCATTAGGGACGCCTATAAATAGAGGGGTGGTGCGGCCAGGGTTGAAGCACGTCATTAGACAGCCGTCCGCCACCCCACGCCCGCGCCTATTGCTCCTCGCAGACCTAGTAGTCTGGAGGTGTGACGCTTCCTCCCTGTACGTGTGGGATACCTCGGAGGTGCTGCATCTGGAGCACAAGGACGAACTGCACGTGGAGACGTGAAGGACAAACGTGAGCAACTGCACGACACCGCTGCGATGCGCACGTCTACACTGAGACGTGTTCCGCTGCGTCTGCGCGTCTAGTGGTAATCATGTGATCTATAACTAGCAGTAGTTCCTGGTTTATGGGGTCGAAAAATTTTGTTTTCCGGCTAGCATAGCTTCCTCGTAACCCTTCACCTATTTGGTTCTTAGTGTGGAGGAGGTTCCCGGGCTAGACAACATCAACAGACATACTACCATGAGCATCTGTCGGCTAGGCAATGTCTCCCATGGCATGATCCAAACATTCCCTATGAGCCAGCTGAGCTGCCTAGGGGGACAACAGTGGGGGCAATTAAGGGTAAAGTCAAATACACCATGAATGATACTAGAAGACCTACAATTTATGATAGAGGGAGTCAAAATAAGATAGCTTTTATAAAATCTTTCTCAATATATGACCGAAAATCCATTAGAGCATCTCCATCAGGTTAAGAATAAGTAACCCTTTTTCCATATAATCAGGAATAAAAGGGATTCAAGGTAAAATTCAAGATATGGTAGATCCCCTTTCCTTATTTTCTTCTAAATTGAGAAAACTACATCCTCAATCCTTCAAAGAAAGGGGAACAACCTGACATTTTATGCTCAGCCCCCTTTCTTCTTCCCCTCTCACCAACCTTCAGGAACCACGCTCTGTGGGACAGAGTCTTCGGGTACTCCACAAGGAAGGGCGAATACCTAGTCCAACTAGGACTCTCTATGTAATCCTAGTAGTATTGCTACCTTGTAATCCTACTAGAACTCCTAAGATTGCAACCGACTAGGACTCTGCCTCCTGGACTATATAAAGAGAGGCAGAGCTCCATAGATCGGCCAGACAGAGACAATAGGGGTCATGGTACACAACCAGACACCTATAAGCACAGGGCGCCAGATATTATTCCCCCAAAACTGGACGTAGGGATGTTATTCAGCAGACCGAACCAGTATAAATCATTGTCTCTGCGTTTACCATCGAGTTCTGCATACGCCGATCCCCACCGAACAATCGTCCGGGTACCCCCGAGATGAGTTGTCGGTTAACAAACACTGACAGCTGGCGTGCCAGGTAGGGGATTTCGGTGCAATTGCGATCAAGAGTTCGATGGACCTCAAGATCAACAATTTTTTTCGAAGACTTTGGTTTTCGGTGATGATCCATGGAGATGACACAAGCAAATTTGACGAGGATAATTGACTGAGTAAACAGGATTATCCTTCCGATATGCTCCAATATGGAATCTGACCGGATGCTTTGAGTTTGACATGGACTTCCTGCCAAGTTTGATTGCGGCTAGATTATTACACGTCAAATCAAAACTCCACGTCCACCTGATCAAGCCAGAGCGAGATTATTCCACCTAAAGCAGTTAGCGCGCACACAACAGCTGTATGACTTCCGCTCTCCGTCGGAACTGAGTTTGGGTCCGACTCCAAGACACAAGACTGAGTGGGACAAGGAGCACAATTACATCGGCTAATGTTTCCGCATCGGGTCTGTGTGCATCTAGCAACCAACCCGGGCATAACACGACTACTCGGTCCGAGTAGCATGGCAATCATACTCCTACACGAGTCAAGCTACGTCCAAACCAGAAGCAAGGCCGTGACCCGTACAGGAACATGCAGTCCTACCCTTTACGACTTCAATACCAGGATCAAGGCACCGGTCCGTGTTGCACTCGAGCACATCGGTCTACCGCCGTATTGGACTTAGACGTGCATACATGTTTGGGGCTAGCAGAGTTCTGTACGATCCAACTGTAATCAAGTCATCAATCTGTCTGGGCTGAAGGCGAGCTGCAAGCAAAACAACCAAGCTGCAAGCAAGTCGAGCCATGGGCAACAAAACAAGACTTCGCACATACTTCCGACTACCCGGACTCAATCGACTACCTCCACTCGGATCCAATGTGTTAGTCAGGAACGAGATTCAGATGATCAAGAATTACTCGGCAACAACCTGGCTTGATCAAGAATCTGCTGAGGAGCTGTTCCGACTAATCGACTTCATCAACAACCCGCTACTCGTATATCCACAATGCCTGGGTACTGAGTCCTCAAGCCATCATGATGCCGTAAAGCCGCAAGTGAGCCCTCAAGCTACTATTGAGTTGCGAAACAAATCATCAAGCTGCCGTTGAGCCGCAAGTAAGCGAGCCCTCGAGCTGCTGTTGAGCCCCAAGCGAGCCATCAAGCTGTCCTTGAGCCGCAAAAGCGAGCCTTCGAGCTGCTGTTCAGCCGCAAGCGAGCCATCAAGCCGCCTTGAGTCGTAAGCAAGCGAGCCCTCGAGCTGCTGATGAGCCGCGAGCAAGCCATCAAGTTGTCATTGAGCCACGAGCGAGCCGTCGAGCCACAAGCGAGCTGTCAAGCAGGCGTTGAACCATCAAGCCGTTATCGAGCTGCAAACAAGTCATCCGAGTAATAAGCGAGCCGCCCAAGTACCAAGTCATCCACTACTCGGATATATCGGCGGTGTCGACTACTCCACTCGACGGTGCTGACCACTCAACTCAGCATCAACCAAGCTAAGTCACGCTTTAATATTTTTAATATCTCCAAATATTAATCGTGAGCCGCTACGGCCACATCATAATTGCATTCCCGACTACTCATACAGCTCCGAGCTTGTAGTCGGGACAACACCTCATGAGTGTACAATGTACACTCGGAGTGTGCTTTCTTTTTTCACGCAGCATGACTGCTATAATATTCTCTTAGCAAGTTGTTAAGTTACTTGAGTAAGTGCAAGACTTAATCTGTGAAGCCTGTACCTCACGCTCGACAAAGCTCGACACGCAGGATAGGTGCTTAAACGTCACAGGCCCACTACTCGGGTGACTTAAACAACCTAGCAAGAGCAAGATGCGAAAAATTCGATATGCATTTGTTAATGCTGGGACATGCTCCCGACTTGATATCATGAATATCATTTACTATATATTTTTGTATGTCTACTTTGCAGGGGAAAGATATGGACAACAACACCCGTTGAGGTACGCCCCTGAGGGCTGCCCTACACGGACACCAAGCCGCTGGGTGAGGTAAGCCCTGAGGGCTGCTTCACTCGAACACTACACTGTTGGGTGAGGAGAAAAGATATGGACTACAACATCGGTTGAGGTACACCCCTGAGGGCTGCCTCACTCGGACACCACACCGTTGAGTGAGGTAGGCCCCTAAGGGCTGCCTTACTCGGAGACCACGCCGCTGGGTTAGGTACGCCCTTGAGGGTTGCCTCACTCGGACACCATACTATTGCGACGAGCCTTCAAACATGGTTATGATGATTTGGGAGTTCCAAGGTGGGGGTGATATGGGGTTTCTGGTGAGGAGACTCCCCACCCGAAGTCTTGGGCTCACCAATATCCTACTTCCACTACTTCGATCAAGCTTTTTCACCTCCACGGCTTAGTCGGCATTAAGCTCGGGGGCTCGATCATTGCCTGAGCTTAGTCGGCTTCACTTCGCTACGCTTGAGGGTTGGGATTCAAGGATGCAAGATCAGAATTACAAGCATTCGAGGACTCGACGACAAGCATATGGCGATCCTTGTCTTCGGGAGATTACTCGGCTGCACCCTTGAGGATGTCTACAAGATCCTACAATCGACTCCAAGTAGTTGATTTTAGGCTCGGGGGCTGCAGGATACATATCCTCAGATGATGCATCTATATTTCTTCGAAAGGAATTGGAGCAATTTCAGACAAGACCCTCCAGCTCTTTATGCTAAACAGCATGAGGCTCGGGGGCTACACCCAATGGGTGCGCTTTTCAGAAAGCGCACACCACTAGAAGACTTCAAGAGCACTTTATGGTTTCTCTCAGAAGGTACTCGAATGACACTTGATCAAGGCCAAGAGTCTCAAGATGACTTCACCGACAAACCATGAAGAGCTCGGGGGCTTGTGGGACAGAGTCCCCGGGTACTCCACAAGGAAGGACGAATACCTAGTCCAACTAGGACTCTCTATGTAATCCTAGTAGTATTGCTACCTTGTAATCCTACTAGAACTCCTAAGATTGTAACCGACTAGGACTCTGCCTCCTGGACTATATAAAGAGAGGTAGAGCTCCATAGATCGGCAAGACAGAGACAACAGGGGTCATGGTACACAACCAGACACCTATAAGCGCAGGGCGCCAGATATTATTCCCCCCAAACTGGACGTAGGGATGCTATTCAGCAGACCGAACTAGTATAAATCATTGTCTCTGCATTTACCATCGAGTTCTGCATACGTCGATCCCCACCGAACAATCGTGCGGGTACCCACGAGACAAGTTGTCGGTTAACAAACACCGACACGCTCTTGAGCCCCGTCACAATGCTAGGTGGGCCACTGCCGCATGTAGAGATAGGAGGCCTGTTGTCACGCCATGGCCTCGTCAAGCACCTCGCCCGCCATGCCCCACACCAAGATGGGACGATCTTTACCATGCCATGTGCTTCTGCATGAGGCTCGGTTGTGACGTCCCATTGCTCATGTCGGGCATGCCGTAATCACACTGCTTGCTCCTACGCTAGGTCCCCGCATCACCTCGTCATGTAGTACCCCAAGCCAAGCCTGGTCATCGTTGTTCCACGCCACTGTGGATATTTGGAGAGAAATTAATGAGTCGCATGGCCTCACATATTGTCTCGTGTGTGCCTTGTCTTACCCAGTGCCAGGGTCACATATCACTGCTCGACACCGTTGTGGATATATAAAGATAAGGGGGTGATATGTGGGGTCCACCTAAATAAAAAAGGGATATGGTTTTCTAAATTTGAGGTCAGTCTCGGTGGAGAGTTTAATAGCGTTGTTTCCAAGACTGTTATGTCATACAAAATGAAACACTCATTGTCAATGAAGAGTTAACTACTACAGAGCAAGGTGAAAGCAGAGGCTAAACCTAGACAACCCAGAGAAGCAGAGTTAACTACTCGGTGAAAGCAGATGTGCAAAGTTTTTTAGAGGAATCAAAAGCCAGGGCTCAAGCGAGGCTAAACCCAGAGAAGTCTTACCTCTTATTAAACCCACAGGAGTTAAGGAAAAGGGTGTCACAACATGGTATCAAGATGCGTGAAGCCCGAAAGGCTCTGCGAAAATCAGATTACGAACGCTCTCTAATCAAGTCAGCAAAAGAACAACAATCAAGCACGAAGAAAGTGGGAAAGGGTGTTTCACAGCTCGGGGAAACATCATGACCTTTGTCCCGTTATTTGTGGAAAATCAGTATGGTTCAAACATGAGCAGAGTATAGAGGAAATCTAGAGAGACCAGTTTGTCTGAGATGGACTCACTTGAAAATTATTTCATTGACAGCGGTCTCACGTACCAAACGATTGCTAATATTGCTACTGGGCTGGAGTTTCCACGAGCGGAAGTAGTTGATGATGAATGGAGGAGAAATTTTGCACCAGGTAGAAGTCTAATGAACCCCAATCACTTACATGTACTCGGTACGCAGATGTTTGCAATCAACAAATGGTGCATGGAGGCTTCTAGAGGCGGCTATGTCAATTGGATTTCTGTTAGAATTCGAAACCATCACTACTTCCGTGGCGATGACCTAATCTTAGTCCAGATGGAGGAATTGCACCAGCTATGTCACATGGATGCACTGGACAAATCGTTCATTAGCTGCTATTATTTGTAAGTGTTTCTTTTATAATTTTCATTGAACTCTCTAGTATGTGTATATAGTATATGTAGTATTCTTACACACGTACTTGTGGATCGACTCGATATTGTAGGTACCAGATGACTCAGCTCAGAGATAAACATGACAATATTGTTGGGTTTATTGATCCGTACATTGTTTTCAAGGCTCCAAACCCTTCAGCGACTTGGAGCAATGAGATGTGTACGAATCTCATGAGGTTATTCGTGAACCAAAAAGACAGGGAAAGAATACTCTTCCCCTACAACTTCAAGTGCGTGAGACATATATAGTTAATAATAAGTATATGTACATTTTATTTTACTCAACCCTAATAATCTACTATATGAATCATGTGTATGAACAACTATCACTGGATACTATGGTCATCGATCTCAGACACAACAATGTGTTAATCTATGACTCATTGAGCAAACCGCAACAAGATTATCAAGATATGATAGACATTATCCAAAGGTAATTTCGATCCCTAGCTTGCATGCTTAAAGTATTGACTGAGCTTGTATATATGTATATTAATTAAATAATGATCCAACTATTAATGTTTCATTGGCCGGATTAGGGTTTGAGAAACATTCATTGCTCGGGAACATATGACTCAATATAAGGCACCACTTACAATAAAGCCACGACCACCGGCAAGTTTACCTTCGTCAATAATGTACGTGTATCTTTATTATATAATGTCATATATCATATCTTTAAGAGCCGAATCTTTTCATTCTACAGTGGATTTTGAGATAGAATAGGGTAACAACTTATGTGGATTCTACGTTTGCGAGTACATGATGATAGAATCAAATAGAATTCCTGAAGAAATAACATGTCTCTTTTCATTTTCTATAGACTTAATATTGATAGATATAATTAATATCTTTTTAAATTAAAATTGAAGACTGATTGGTTGAAGCAAAAAGTCATGCTGCAAGGCCAATTGAAAGCAATACAAGAGACAATAGCAGGATTTCTTCGGGAACAAGTCATAAATCCAAATGGCGAGTTCGACTATAATACCAATGAGAAGTTGATTCCAAACAATGATAATTATTTGTATGCCCTGTAGATATTTGAATGGAGTACAACTTGTAATAGGTTTAGAGTACTAACTTTAGAGTACAACTTGTGTAGATAGATTTTGGAGAATAACTTGTATATATATAGCTTGTAATTTTATGTGCATATATTTATATATATATATGTAGTTCTATAATTCAATTATATATGCATGCAATACATATTAGAAAACCTATTAAATAAATAAAACTAAAAACAGAACTGAAAAGAAAATAAAAAGGAAAAAACCAGGGACCCTTTAGTCTCGGTTGGTAATACCAGCCGGGACTAAAGGGTGTTGTGGCAGCACTCTTTAGTCCCGGTTGATATTACCAACTGGTACTAAAGGAGGGTTTTAGCACCGGTACCCGGAGCCGGGACTAAAGGGGGGGGGCTTTAGTCCCAAAAACGTAGTCCCGGCTCGGCAACTGGGGCTAAAAGCCCTTGCCGACCGGGGCTACACATACCAATTCTGTTGTAGTGGTTTCACTCTATAGTTTTATTAGCATTTAATTTCATAATTGATAGATAGTTGGTAATCGTGACAAGAGAGTTTCATCTAAAATAAATTATTTTATCTCTCTTTTCTTAAATACTTACATGATAACCTTAAATAGATGAAACTCCTGCTAAGACTGGCATGATAGAGCACGCAGTTTTCTTAATTTCTCTATACTCTTAAGAAAAGGGAAAAAGGATTGGGTCCGGTGGAGATTCTCTTAGCGGTCAAGAAATTGAATACCTGGCGTGCTAACTAGCCACTTCAGTTATATATGTGAAATATGGTCAAAAAGTTGTCTAAGACCCAACTCAAATTTGTTTGGACACAAGCTAGATATTTGAATCCACTGGTATACGCCACCGCGTTACTAAAATTAAAGGAAATTCGAATATACGTTTGCAAGTGCAAAGACAATCCATGCTTGATACGTAGATGTTTTTGCGTCTACATACTTTAAATACCCTTTTTGAGCCCTGTGGGGAATGTACTAATAAAAGAAACTAGAACTAGAAACGGGCCGAGTGGACGACGATTATTAGCTGTCCTCCATTTCGGAATATTGAAGAGTACTAGACGAGTAGTAGTAGTGCAGTTCTATCAGCCCAGTTACTAATGACGTCGATCGGCAGATATGCATCTGTGAGGTGTGTGTATGTATTCTAAAAAGGAAAGGGAAAGGAAAGAAAAGAGGTATAGCTAGCTGGCTGGAGGAGCTTGTGTCACACGCGCATGGTAGAGAATTAAATTGGGTGCATTCCAGGTGCACTCAATGTCTGTATACCCCCACGGTGGATGATTGACACGTGGCGGAAAAGAATATCATGTGGACACCAATTAGCATGTGTGGAGACTAAATTTAGAAAATCACCCTCAACATGTGTTGACTCAGTTGTTGTGAATTTTGCTGGACGTAGGATTTAGTTTCCTAGACACGTGTCAACAATCTACCATGAGGGTGTATAGGCATTGGGTGCACCTCAGGCATTGCGTGGTACAAACCAACCCATGGGCATGTATCTGCATATAAACCTGACAATGGCTGGGATCCTAATCGAACCCACACCTGTCTAGATCGAGAAATACGTGTTGATTAATTAATCCACACCAAATCAAACTCTTTTCTTCTTAAACTAGCCTAATCCATACCGTATTGTTATTTTAGCCCCGTCGGCTCTCTCTGGTGCACCGACGAGTTCGCAGAAATATGGAATCGTGGCTCTGCGCTCGCATAAGAGGACAGAGTCGAGAGAGATACATTTGACATTGGAGACGGTTAGAAACCGATTCACAACACTCCAGACCAAACCAGTCCACTAGCCTCTTTAGCCCAATTTCACCTAATAATTAAACTGTGTAGGACCAAATAGAAAATCAAACCACAAAGCCCGTCCAAATCACTTCAAGGTTTTTTTCGTGATCGGACCATTCACCCGTATTTCATTAAGAGGAAAACCCGGAACCGATACAGTTGTAAAGTCGATGACGAGTAGACATAACCTTGAACAACAGACACAACCCCTAGCTACTGGATACAAGCATTGTTATTACATGATAACCTGATTTTGTGACCTAAAGGAGAGCATAAAAACACTCAAACATGACACAAAAGTCGGGCTAGTCTGCGCTAACGGCCCCAAGGTCTGTTGTTCCTTGGCCGGGAACAGCGCCTACATGGCCTCCCTAGTCGACTCGGATAGCGGCAAAGCGAAGACAGTCTGGAACTCGTCGAAGGAGGCCTCATCAGGAAGTTTCGTTTCCACTTGAACACCAAGGCGCTTCATCATGACCTTGCGTGCTTGTGCCTCAGGCTTTGGCTCTCTGTGCTTGCTTTTCGCCGCCAGCCGTGCGCTCCTCTTCGGGATATGTTGCTCGTCAGTGAGCTCCCTAGGCGCTCTGCTTCTCGTTTGGCGTAGCTTCGGCGTGGTCGTGATCAGAGGCTGGTCCAGCGACGTCTTAAAGGAGGAGATAAATTCCTCCACCAGCCCAGGCCACCGGTGGTCGACATCTGTCGTGGCATCGCTAACGAGGGTCAGCATAGCGACCGCGAGTGCCGGAGAAGAAGCCCCATCTGTGATGACAACCGCATCAGCTGGGACGTCATTATAGCACTCCTCAATCCTGGTGCTGAACGGCACATCCGGCTCGTCACAGGAGGCCCACGACAGATGGGGCTGCTGGGTGGTTAGTGTTGTATGGTGACCCAAATCCTACTTAGAATAGGACTCAAAAAGGTGTGCTATTAGGACTTCTAGTTCTACTAGGTCTTGAGTGTAGAATCCTACTAGGAGTAGGACTCCTATTTGTATGTATGAGGGCCTTGGAGGGGACTATATAAATCAAGGGGTAGAGGCCATAGGCATAACAACAAGATCATAAGCCAACACAAGGGGTCTCATCCAAGGCTTGTACGGAGCAATTAGGAGCGCACAAGAGGATTAGACTAGACAGTTCTATTGCACTAGATTCTTGTATAGGGCAAGAATCAGTGGGTCCTGGAGGGTCAAGTAGGGTTGTGAGAGAGCGACAATTTCTTGTACTCTTTTGGAGTTGTGCTAATAGAATTTGCGGTCGGCTTCGCCAAATCCTAATCTCTTGTCGTGGTTGCTTCATCGTCATCTAGGGTTTTCTACGCGATTCGACTACATCGTTCTTGATACGGTGCTAGCTTGTGTCATATTCGCAACATCCTTTCAAAGATCCGAGGGCTGCTGCGCATAACTAGGGGTATCAGATTCTAACAAGTGGTATCAGAGCCAAGGTTGGATTGATTTGATTTTGTGAGAAGGTTGACAAGGCTAGGAAGCACAAAATTAAGACGATGTCAGGGATGTGGAATCAAGTAGAGAAATTTGATGGCAAAGGGAATTTCAGCGTGTGGCAATGCGTGGTACAAGATGTGCTTGTCCAACAAGGATTGATTGATGCTCTCGAGGGCACCAAGCTGGACAAGATAACTGATGAAGAATGGAAGGTGATGGAGCGAAAAGCTGTCAGTACAATTCGACTATGTCTCTCCGATGAGGTAAAGTACTCGGTAATCAAGGAGAATTCACCGACGAAATTATGAAAGAGCCTAGAAGAGTTGTATATGGCAAAATCGCTGACAAATCAGTGGGTACTAAAGCGTCAACTATTTAGGTTACGCATGGAGGAAGGTACACGATTCGTCGACCATCTAAATGTCTTCAACAAGCTTGTCACGCTGCTGATTAGTGTGGATGAGAAAATTGAGGAGAACGATAAAGTCGTCATATTGGCTTCATCCTTACCACCATCATGGGAGCAACTAGTGATGAATATTCTCGTCGGGAAGATTACTCTCAACTTCAACGAGACAGTTGCATATCTACTGGAGGCAGAGTCCTTGGAGAAGCCGCAGGATTCTTCATTCTCGGGTGATCAAGCTTTGACTGTTTCAAGTGGAGCAGGAAAAGTCGAGAATCATGGGAAGAAGAAAGGCAAGAGCAAGGGACAACGTACATGCTATCTATGTGACAAGGAGGGTCACATGATAAAGGATTGTCCAAGTTTGAAGACTATGAGAGGAACATGCTCAGTGGCAAGTGAGGATGAAGGTGACATACTTATCGTCAGTCAACTAGGTACTATTCATGATTGGATATTAGATTCAGGAAGCTGTTTCCATATATGTTCGGTGAGGGAGATGTTTGACGAAGGATCTCTAAACCCAGCAAATGGAATTGTTCACTTAGCGGATTGCCAAGAGTATGCAGTCACTAAGGTGGGAACAATTACATTGGAGATGCATAATGGAACACTTTGCACACTGACGGGAGTTCGGTATATCCCGGGATTGAAAAAGAATCTAATATCTGTGAGGTCGCTAGAACTCCAAGGTTGTGAATTATCACTTCAAGGTGGAGTCATGCGAGTTACTTGCAAAGGGCAGGTAATTATAAAAAGTATCTGGATTAATGGAGGATGCCGAGTGATAGGAAATCTTATGGGTGGTGCAACCATGGGAAGATTTGGCAAAAATCCTGATCAGGAGAAGGAAGTCGTCTCGTCAACGGCAGGTGCTCAAATCTCAATTGTGGTCAAGTGCAAGGCTACAAAGACGGTTGCAAAATCTAACAATCGTAGGGGCGAAGCTACGAGCTGTTGGAGGAAGGAAGACGTGGTCGGACCAACCACGCAGTACCAACGAGTAGGTGGAGCTCGAAGGCGGTACAAACCTATGGCATGGAGGGCCAAATGAGAAGGTGGTATGGTTAACAAAACTACACAACGATGGAGCTCTCAGATGGAAGGTTCAGGCAATCCAGCCTGGAACTGACAAGCACATTGTGGTGATGTGCATGAGCCTCTGTGGTGGAGGCACTCTCGAGGTGGGAGTATAAAAAAAAAGCCGATTTGGAGCAAATTCTTGGAGGAGCACGATGACTTCAAAGGATTAGAGTCAAGATGGAGTTTGTTGTACGGTGACTCAAATCCTACTTAGAATAGGACTCAAAAAGGTGTGCTATTAGGACTTCTAGTTCTACTAGGTCTTGAGTGTAGAATCCTACTAGGAGTAGGACTCCTATTTGTATGTATGAGGGCCTTGGAGGGGACTATATAAATCAAGGGGTAGAGGCCATAGGCATAACAACAAGATCATAAGCCAACACAAGGGGTCTCATCCAAGGCTTGTACAGAGCAATTAGGAGCGCACAAGAGGATTAGACTAGACAGTTCTATTGCACTAGATTCTTGTATAGGGCAAGAATCAGTGGGTCCTGGAGGGTCAAGTAGGGTTGTGAGAGAGCGACAATTTCTTGTACTCTTTTGGAGTTGTGCTAATAGAATTTGCGGTCGGCTTCGCCAAATCCTAATCTCTTGTCGTGGTTGCTTCATCGTCATCTAGGGTTTTCTACGCGATTCGACTACATCGTTCTTGATACGGTGCTAGCTTGTGTCATATTCGCAACATCTTTTCAAAGATCCGAGGGCTGCTGCGCATAACTAGGGGTATCAGATTCTAACAGTTAGCAGCTCCAACTCAGCTGCTAGGACATCCCCCTCCATGCTATGGTGTGGGCCGCGCGCAAGACGAGAACGACGGTGTGGCCACAAGTCGATGGAGTGGCAGGGGTCGACGTCGGTGATCCGGGCACTTTGCCTTGGTGTGCACAGAGCGGCCTCATCAACCATTGGGTCAGCAGCAGCAGCTCTGTCAGAAGAGGGTGAGCCTCGATCCATGAAGGCGATGTCAAACCCCTCGACCATGCGCGACTCTGCAAGCGTCCCGTTCGACGACGCGCAGAACACACTGCCGACACAGCGACATGGTATGGCTCTGCGCGGCCACACGTACGATAGGGCACGCGAACGCCCCAACACGCACAGACATTTTCATTTCCTGAGCACGGAAATCAGGGCCGTTGCCCCTACCGAGCCTAGCCTCGGCATCATCAGCGAACTGAGACGTGCATGGCCGCGAACCGCGACCGCCGCCGTCCACCTCTCTGTCCGGCAGAGTCTCCACACCGACATTCACATCAGGACCGGGTGGCACGAGAGGGAACCGACCTGTAGAGACCGAACGCGCGGAGACAGAGTCGGCCGCCGGCCCGCGGAAGCGCGACCGACGGCGTTGAGAACCCCCACGCCGCCTCGGGCGACGATCAGGAGAACGTCCCCGCTTGCCGCCACGAGGGGGCAGTTGCGCGCTTGGTGCCCCTCCTCCAGGCAGTTGAAGCATTTGGAGGAGAAGGTGCAATTCGCCTTCACATGAGAATCTGCAGATGGCCTCCTTTGGAATTGGAACGGTTTCGGTTACCGCGCAAGCGCAAGCTGGTGGTGATGGGATCGGAGGACGATGACACGGCAAAAGGGTTCGGCTGACACAGCACACGCGCGCGTTTGTTTGGACTTTGGAGGGGCAGCAGGCAGCCGCAGACACGCACGACACGGGCCGGGAGAGCCGATCCAAGAAGCAAGCAAACCCAAGGACGACCTGCAGGTGGATTACCTGGAGAAAGAAAGCGAGTTCGCAACCTGAATCTAACTAGTACACGTACGTGAAGGTACATATGTCATAGTACGCAGAAATTAGCAATTAGTAACACAAATCTATATTGATCATTCTTTGTCTCTCGATCTGTTATGTACGTTGGTTTGTTGGGTTGCTAACATACACTGGACGATCTGGATGCGTCGACGATCCATCTGGCACACGTACGGGTGCATACATGCTCCACCGTTCCAGAATAAGTGTCGTCCGAAAAGCGTGTCTGTGAAGGAAACACGGATTTCTAGTGACACTTATTTCGGAACAGAGGGAGTACACAGGTGACACACGTTAGGCTAGCTTTAATTTGTGACAAGCAAAGCAATGAAGCAAGGAGGGTCAGGCGCGCGGCCAGAGCTGCGTGCCTAGCTAGCATTAGCATGGGTAGAGCTAATAAGCACGCAGCCGAGCTAGCTGCCCTTTATTTTTGTTTTCGGTTACCACCTCCAGATTTCGCTGCAGCAAGTCATCGGCACCACGCACGCACCACCGACCCTAGCTATATATACACGCACACACTCTCTCTCGCTCCGCTCCTCTCGATCCTCTCTCTCTCCCTGGCCGGGCGCAGCATCTAGCTGCTGCTATATACCTCTCTCTGTCTCTCGTGCTACTGCTATATAGGTAGCCTCTGTCTCTTGCTGGTCAGTGATCAATACTACCACCGCCCCCAAATTCCATTCCACCTCTCGAGAAGAGCGCTAGCTGTGCCATCGTCGGGAGAGAGAGAGAAGCAAGGTTGTTGGTTTCCGGCCGGATCGGAGGTGATCGATCGCCGGCCACTGGCCAGCAGATCAGAGCAGCTAGCTAGCATATCATGGCGGTGAACAAGTGCGTGCCCCCCGTGGCCATGGTGCTCCTGCAGCTGGGCTTCGCCGGCATGAATGTGGTGTCGAAGCTGGCGCTGGACGCCGGCATGAGCCCCTACGTGCTCATCGCCTACCGCAACCTCATCGCCGCCGCCGTCATCTCCCCCGTCGCCTACTTCTTTGAGAGGTATGTACACCTGTGCTTACTCTACCGGGCCGTACCTATGCAATAAAGCAAGCGCGCATGCATATAGCTAGGCGGTGCACCATCTGCATGCTCGATCGATCATCGTCGTCATTAAATAATTATGTTCATTCCTGATGATCGGATCGAGTTTCAGTTCATTCGGTGGTGTATGTTTGTTTGTTCCAGTGCGCACTCTCTCTCTCTCTCACACACACACACACAACCCATGAGGCCATGACACACTTCCCTTGCATGGAGGTGGAGGTGGTAGCTACACGTCTGCTAGTGCGCTTACGACTACTAATCAGTTCATCCGTTTCATCCAGTGCCGCCGCGCGCGCCTTGCTTTATGCTCGTGAGACGAGGCATGCATGCTGTGTGGTTTCCCCTTTTAATTTCTTTGGATTGGAGAAATAAAAAGAGCTTTCTTGCTCAGCTCGTCGATCCGTTTTGTTTGGCTCTTCAAAAAAAAAAAAAGAGTCGATATATAGATGAGCTAGCTAGCTAGCTACCGTTTATGACTTGGAAGGAACAATAAGCACACACGTTCGGCGGGCGGGCCGGCCGGCCAGCTTCTCAATCTCTACAACAATGTCTCTGTTTTGCCACGAATAGATGATGGTTTTCAGTTCTCTCTCTTTTTTGCGTTAGAGTATAGTACTGGCTCTTTTCCCTGTTTTGAGGAATTCCTTCCTCTCCTAGCTCTTTTGTTCGAGTTCGTTATGTATGATGAATTAAGATATTTTTTTTTTGTATTTTTTTTTTGTGTGTGTGTGTATATATATATATATATATAGTAGGAGGAATATAATTAATACTCTATTATTAGTTGCCGCTCACCATCTTGCTAGCTACCTATTTGATGAAGTAGTATATAAAGTATGTAGCATTTGTGTGCCTTACTAATTCGCAGTGCGCTGCTGGCTGCACATAGTTGGCACGTGCAATCTTATAATTATAATCGATCACCATATAAGCTAAACTGTGGCCGGCCGCTTAACAATCGAGTTAATTACTGCTGCTGCCAACAAGTACTGTACTTGCTTACACACGTTTCGTCTTGGAACTGCTGTGCGTGCAGAAGAAGCGGTGCGACGATCACAAAGAAAGTGCTCCTCCAGATCTTCTTCTCCTCCATCTTCGGGTACGTCACATCACATCCCTGCTGCTGCTGCTGCTTGTCGCTCGCTGCACATTTGCTCCCTCCGTCCCTAAATGTCTCGTTTGCGCTTTCCGAGAAACAACTTTGACTAAATATATATTAAAAAATATTAATATATATGATGCATAATTAGTATCGTTGGATAGATATTTGAATCTAGTTTTTTAACAAAATTATTTGGAGATCCAAATATAGCACACATTTGCTACAAATTGAGTCAAATTTGTGGCACGCACACCAACGACGACAGTTAATTAGGGACGGAGGGAGTAGTTCTGGGTTTCCCAGTGTCACGTTTGGCTCCCTCTCACCCACGTTTGTGCGGTACACGAGCTTCGTCTTCCGTCCAAGGAAAAGGGACATGCCCGTTTCCCAGTGTCGGGCTGATGCTTCCGCTGTTGTTGCTTGCTTAATTGCCACGATGAATTCCTTTCTTTTAGCCGAAACCAAATTAAACCTAGGTCAGGTGGATCCGATGTGACAGCAGTGACAGTAGTAGTAGAGCTTCTTGATCGACTGATAAATTACTACCAATCAGGCCCCTGTTTTGATTGGCACGTACTGTACACGTAAAAAAACCAAAAACTGCAAGCAGGGCGACGCTGAACCAGGTGCTGTATTTCGTGGGGCTCAAGTCGACCAGCCCGACGGTGGCGTGCGCGCTCTCCAACACGCTGCCGGCGCTGACCTTCGTGATGGCGGCGGCGCTCAAGATGGAGTCGGTGCGCCCGGGCACGGCGGCGGGGCAGGCCAAGCTGGTGGGCACGGCGGTGTGCGTGGGCGGCTCCATGGTCATACCCTTCTACAAGGGCCCCCTCCTGGGCCTGTGGCCGTCCCCGATCCACTGGCGCTTCGCGGCGGCCCACGCGGCGCCGCCCGTCTCCGCCGCCGCAGCCCACTCGGGGTCGGGGTCGGCCGGGCCCGCCGTGCTCGGGGACGCCCTCATCATCGCCAGCTGCGTCGCCTGGGCCGTCTGGTTCATCCTCCAGACCAAGATGTCCGAGGGCTTCTCCGCGCCCTACACCAGCACCGCCATCATGTCCCTCATGGCCGGCGTGCAGTGCGCCGCCGTCAGCGCCGCCATGGACCGCAGCCTCGGCGTCTGGAGGCTCGGATGCGACATCAGGCTCTACTCCGTGCTCTACATCGGGATCGTTGGCTCCGGGATCGGGTTCTCCGTCATGTCGTGGTGCATCCAGGTGCGCGGCCCGCTGTACGTGTCCATGTTCAGCCCGCTGCTGCTCGTCGTCGTCGCCGTCGTCGGCTGGGCCATCCTCGGCGACAAGATAAGCGTCGGAAGGTACGGAGTCTATATGTATAGAGATTAATTGCAACTAACATCCTCATCTTGGAATTGGATTAATTATTTAATTAATCGTGCGTTAACCGTCGTCGTATATGTACGTACTCCTACAGTGCTATCGGGTCCGCGCTCATCGTTGCCGGGCTATACATGGTGCTCTGGGGCAAGGGCAGGGAGATGGACAGACCGGGCCTCGACAACGACGACAAAGGCGACGAGGAGACCGCCGCCGCCAACGCCGTGGGCGGCCTTGGCTTCAGCGGCAAGGGTGCCGCCGTCGCAATCGCAAGCAGCCGCGTCGACGCCATCAGCCTGCCGGTGTTCTCCACAACCACAGCTAGCCCCAACAACAAGCAGCAGCAGCTCATCCACGCGTGAAGCTGATGCCCGACGTGCGTGCGTGCGTGTCAAATGGACGCGCGCGTCAAGAAATCTTGCAGGGAGTGGTGTGGTGGAGTGGAGTGGAGTGGAGTGGCGAAAAAAAAATAAGGCAGAATAGCTAGTGGTCTAGTGGAGGAACGGAAGAACCGGCCGGAGGGAAGACGACGGCGGCGACGATTGCATTGGAGGTTGCTGGTTGCATTGCATTGCAGTTGCAGCAGCGTCAGCGTGCGGTTTGTTGCAAAGAGGAAACAGACAAATAGGAGTGTGATGTGACTGTGTACTAGTGGACCAGGATTGCTTGCTAGCTTTGGATGCTTTCGTGCTACTGTTGGCCCTCTGTGCTGCACTTTATTTGGATGATCTAATTTATTAGTTCCTCCAAAAAAAAAGTCTCATCGTACAATTTCTCTGCTTCTTCAAGTAGAGTTTTTCTGTTTACTCCTTTTTTTTTTTACATGCCACACGATTGGTTGATTGAAAGGAAGATCAGATGGCAAATGACTTTATTTTTACCTTCACATAAATAATTTTATTACGGTTAGGGGATGTTTAGAACCGAATCATTTGGCCTCACATCAAATTTTAATTGAATTCTAAAATTCCTAGAAACTTCCCTAATTCAAGAACCTGATTCTGAAGCAAGAAACAATATACCCCCCACACAGGCCATCGGCACGTAGTATAGTAGGCCCATGAAGAGCTGACCCATCCTGGTTGACATGGTCCAGGCCCATGAACAAGGCTCGGACATGTAGATATCATATACTACGGAGTATGACAGTCGACACTATATATAGGGGAAAAAGTCATCATTATACTTCCTCCGTCGTAAATAAAATAATTCAAACTTTATTAAGTTTTACTAATTTTATAAAATAAGAGGAACAATATCTACGACATAAAATAACCATATTATAAAAATATAGTCTATGGTATATCTAATTATACTGATTTAATAACGTAAATCCTAATGTTTTTTCTATAAATTTAGTTAAAGATTAAAAAAATTGATTTAAAACAACTCTGGAACTATAAAACCATATCTTACTCACTGAAAATTCTCAAAACCATTCAAATTATGTCGCTACGTTAGACTAAACTGGTTTTGAAGGCAGATTTGTTTTTTTTTGTTAACAAAAAGTTGATAGACGATACAGTTTTTAAACCATGACAGATTCTTCTAAGTTTCTTAAAATATCAAAAAAAAAATCTAGAAGCTTAAAAAGTTAGGTTTAGCCTTAGGAAAAAGAGAAAAATATCCAAAAAAAAATATGAAAATCGTTGTTTTCATATAATACATTTTTTGCAACATCTTTTGGCCCTGCTTGCGGCTTTTGTTTTCTATAAATGGGTGAAAAATCACAGCGCTAGACACATCAGCAGCAGACAAGTTGTGCAATCGTTTCAACAGAGATAAAGAGAATATGGGACAGGCGCTGTTTCATCCAAACAACTTATAATTCGTACAATACACAGCCCACAGTAACTTTACAACTAATAATAGTTTTTTGAAAAAGCAGTTTTTCCCAGTATATATATATATATATATATATATATATATATGACCTTCCTGTTGCGCGCAGCATGCCTGATGACTAGTGGAAACCGACCTGTTGGCGTGCCTGCACGTACGCACAGCGCACAACACGTACACGCTACTATTCTAGCTGAAGGCTCAAGGTAGGTAAAGACGCAACTGATACGGCGTAGGGATAGGTAGATAGATACTCCCTCCGTCCCTAAATAAGTGTCGCTGTTGGTGTGCATGCCACGTGTTTGACTCAATTTGTACAAAATATATGCAATATTTATATCTTCAAATAATTTTGTTAAAAAACTAGATGTAAAGATCTTTACGATGGTACTAATTACTTAGCATAAATATTAATATATTTTAATATATAATTGCCGGTAACTTTTTCTCGAGAAGCGAGAACGACACTTATTTATTAAGGGACGGAGTGAGTACATCTTCTCCACGCGACCACCCTCACCGTACGCGCATCTGACTGATGCAGGCTGCTAATAAGCACCTTTCTGTTTGTTATTTACGACAAAAACGAATTAACCAGCATTCTTAATTGATTATTAGATAACTACGCGTAAAAGTAAGAGCATGCACTTACCCAAATCAATCACGAGTTGACGACCTACTGTCTGAGTTTCTAATCTACTAGCTAAGATAATATTTGAACTCAATGCAAGTCGTCGTCTGTACTTTGAAGCTTTGCTTCGATCTTTTGGTCGATCTCCCTACGTACGGTAGCTCCTAGTAACTTACTAGCATCATGGAAGATCGATCCAACTTTTTTGGTTTTAGGTCATCGATCGGCTAATCGTCATATATATTTGATTAATCAATCAACTAACCGTGTCGATTTGGATTCGTGTACCGTTACGGATCGGACAGCAGAAGAGAGCTAGGTAGGCCAGATCTCCTACGCGTTGAGCCCCAATCAGCCGCATATCTCTTTTATCTTTCGCTTTTACTGTTCTTTACTGTAAAATATGTTAAACGAATACAACGAAAGGGTTAAACGAATACAACGAAAGGGAGGAGAAGAGAGAAGCTAGCTCGGCGGCACCACTAAATAGCGAACGTTCACCAGATTCAAATCTGGTGAACGATCAGACAGCTTCCGCAACTTTTTTTTTGGCAAAAAAGTTTCCACAACTTTCTTTTTTTGGAAAGTTTTTTATTTTTAGAAAAAAAATCATTTTCCTTGAAAGAAACAAAGTTATACGTATAACTTATATGTATAAGTTACAACTTATAACGATAAGTTATATGAAAAATATAAAAACATAAGAGTTATAAAACATAACTTATTTATAAAAAGTTATTAAACACAAAGAAACAAATTAATTTATAACTTATGCCAAAACTTGCAAACATAAAAGTTATTATACATAAAGAAACAAATTGTTATAACTTATACTAAAACTTAGAAACACAAAAATTATGAAAACATAACTTATGTATAAAAGTTTATGAAAACACTACTTGTGTACATAAATTATGTTGGATGTACACCTGCCCGACCCTCGCACTAGGTGCAGGGATAAGGCGAGGGTAGCCAACTGTCAAACGGAGAGCGAGGGTTCGAAACAATTGAATGACACTGTTACTTTCCTCCCTTTCGGAATCCTCTCCTCCCTTACACTGTTCACTCCTTGGTATTTATAGGGAATACCAAGGGACACCGATCAATTTATAAAAGGATACAAGAAAGATTCCCTAGAGCAATACAACGGAGGGGTAGAATCGTACAAACATAGATAGCGCGAAAACCCTAAATCCTCCTTCCCCGGGTGAAAGGTCCAAATTGGCTAGAGGGGGGTGAATAGCCTAATTAAAAATCTACAAAACTCTTAGGCAAACACTATTAGTATAACAAATGGCGAAGCTTCTTGTGCTAGCCTAATAGTGTGTTGCAAGCCACCTATCCAATAATTCTACCTAATATTTCTATGTCACACAATCAACTAGAGCTAATGACAAAAGCGGAATAAAACAATATAGCTCTAGCACAAGTATGATATACAAAAAGTATATGAGACAAGTATGAGCAATAGACAAACTAGGCAAGCTAATCATAACTAGCTACACAGGATATATGACACAAGACATACAACAAAAGATATCTACACAAATAAAGTAGCTCAATGTAAATACACAAAGTAATGAGCTAGATAGAGGGGATTTCACCGAGCCTTCGGGATCGCCACGTAGAGAGCCAATCACCGGTGAAATCCACTTGTGAAGCCAATCACCAAGGATGTGTAGATGGAGACCAATCACCAAGATGGGAACACAATCACAATAAGCACTCGGGAGACAAAGATTTATCCCGAGGTTCACGTGCTTGCCAGCACGCTACTCCCCGTTGTGTCGACCAACACTAGGCGACTCGGTGTCTAATCGGCGCAAAGCCAAGCTCACAAAGAGCGCCACAAGAATCTACCACTAGTGAGGTAGCTCAATGACACGAGCAATCCACTAAGGATGCCTCTTGCCGCTCCGGCGAGGTGAGGCTCCAAAACCTCTCACAATCTCGATCGGTGGTGGCCAAGAACAATCACCAATCTTGCCAACAACCACCTCAACTTCTCCAAGCCGTCTAGGCACCGGCAAATGCCAAGAGTAACAAGAAAACTTAATGCCGATGTGAAGAACTAGTGCCACTAGATTGAACTCTTTCAAATCACGCACTAGATCACTCAATCTCACTTGGTTTGATCAAATCAACTTGGGAGATGAGTTGGGAGGCTTGCCAAGGCTCACTAGAATGCTTAGGAATCAAAATGTGCAAGAGAGCTGCCTAGCAAGCCGGCCAAGCCCCTTAAATAGGCCACACAAGTCGGCCTAGCTGTTGGACTCAAGTCGGGGTCATCGGACGCGCCGATGCACTACCATCGGACGCTGCCCCAGCGTCCGATGCTTCAAATGAAGCCACGTGTCCCCCTAGAATGAATTCAGCCTGTTAGATCCCAACGGTCATATCCTTTCCCGCGCTGGTTAAAGTGGCATCGGACGCGCCGATGCCTAGCATCGGACGCTCCGATGCCTCTGCTCAATTTCTACTCATCTCAGCGCTACATCGGACGCACCGGCACCTTCACATCGGACGCTCAACCCCAGCGTCCGATGACCATGCAGAGAGGTTCCAGAGAGGGCCAAAACGCATCGGACGCGTCCGATGGTCCTGCATCGGACGCAGGCCGGCGTCCGATGCTCCTTGGAAAACACGCTCGCGCCACGTCATAGCCATCGGACTCTGCAACAGTGTTTCGCCTGCGTCCGTTGCCAGCGTCCGATGCTCCCTCGACAACAGTCAGCAGTTAGGGTTTGCCATCGGACGCTCGGCCAGCGTCCGATGCTGCCGACGCCAGCGTCCGATGCCCCTAACTTTGCAGCTTTCACTTTCTAACTTCTACCCTTGCTCCCATGTGCTAACACCAAAGTGTTTCAACACTTGTGCACGTGTGTTAGCATTTTGCAAAGCATTTTCCAAGGGTTTTGTTAGTCACTCACTAGGTCTATAGCATCGATATGTTAGAGAACACCTAGTGGCACTTGAACACCGCATAAGCCGTGAATAATCTCCTCTTAATAGTACGGCTATCTATCCTAAATGTGATCACACTCGCTAAGTGTCTTGATCACAAAAACAAAGAGCCCTATAGGTTATACCTTTGCCTTCGGGCCTCTTTGCTCCATCTCTTCTCTAATTCATTTCACCAATGGTAGAGCACTTGATCTCTTGAGTGCTTGTGGCCAACATCATCCTCCATGGTTGCCACCTTGCTAGCTCCACCACTTGGCTTGGTCATAATCCTTTCTTATAAGCTACACACATGCTTAGCAATAGGATTAGACCAAATGAGTTTCATCAATTAACCAAAACCAAACTAGGGCTTTCACCGGGCCGCCGCCGTCCGACCTGTGCACCCCCTCGCGGGAACATGGGAATCAACCCCGTGTCTGTAGAGTTGTTGCTTTTATGGCGTAGGTCAGCGTCCGCTCGCTGCCCGACGAGTCTCCATGCTCCCTGCACACGAAGGTCAGAAAGCGATACGTAGGTCGTGTTAGCGGCGAAGGTTTTCCTGAAGGTTTCTTGGGAGTGCGAAGGTTGTCTCCTTACGACAGCTCGCGTGTCGTCACTGCCGAGGGTCCCTTTCCCCAACAGTAGCCCCTCGATGACTTGGATCAAGTAACGGTCCTTGGGCCCAAGCAGCGTCCCTTGTTGTGAAAAGAAAAGTGGCCCTCGACAGCGACGCCCGCGACTGCTTGTGGGTCGGGCCATCAGGTTTGTTTCGTTTTTTGTGCCGTGTTTTCGGGGATTGTGCCGCTGCTCACCCTCTGCCTATAAATAGATGGGGTAGGTGAGCTAGTTGTAATTGTGTCGTGTCTTTGCTCTAGCCTTCTTGCTGTTGCGATCTGTTTGTTGCGAAGGATTTTAGTTTTTTAGTTCCAGTGAAGTCTTTGCTAAGGTCTTTTGTTTTTAGTCATGGCCAGGTTGAAACAGACTGCTCATCCGGTGTCTCCAACTGCCGCCGGTGATGGGGTGACCTTCGAATTTGGTCTTAGTCGCGTTAGTGGTTCGGATCTGGCGTCCTACCTTAGGCGAGGCTGGATTGAGGAGGGGAGAGCGAGGGCCAGCGGAGGGGAGACTGTCCCGAAGCCTGGGGCTGATGAGGTGGTGGTATTTGAAGAGTTTTTTTGCAGCTGGTCTTCGTTTTCCAATGACTTCCTTCGTGACTTCGGTTCTTTAGCGATTCAATTTGAAGTTTCATCAGCTAACTCCTTCTTGCTTCACGAAGCTCTTTATATTTGTTTGGGCGTGCCGCTCTCAAGGTGTTGTTCCGCACGTCGAGGGTTTCGTGCGTACCCACCGTGTCCATATGCAGCCTCGGAAGATCACTGATGGTGAAGGTAACACCAGCTTGGGACAGTTTGCTGTGTACACCTTTTGTCACCGCGCTGGCTCGAAGCTTCCGGTGCAAGCTCAGAAGAATAAGTGGACAAGCAGTTGGCAGGAATTTTGGTTTTATTACAAACTTGGCGATGCTGCGGGGCTTTGCGGAGACCTTCCAATTCTTGGAGATGTTTCTGCTGAAGCTTTGATGACTGAGGAAGCGCATGCTGCTGTTGATAGCCTCAGAGTGGTTGCTCGCTCTCAGTGTGCTCGGGATCTGGTTGAGGAGTATTGTTGTGCGAAGGTTTGGCCTCTTAGCCGAAAGCAGTCCTGGTTTGAGGTTGAGGATGATCCATTGTACGAGAAGAGAGGTTTGAAAAAACCGAAGTTGGATTTGTATAAAATCTGGGAGGCTACACTTAAGAAGTTTCCAAATCGGAAAACTGGCGTTGAGGCTGTTCTAAAGCGAGTGCAGCAAAAAGCGGAGGACCTAGTTGGAAAACTTACCACACTGGAAGTTAAGGAAATTCATGGCGCGGTGGGTAGCGGAGGTTGGGTTAACAGGCTTTTTGATATGTTTGGCATTCCTTATCCCGATTGGCCGGCCCCCATGAGTGAGGATGCCCCTAAAAAGAGGAAACGCTCGTCCACCGGAGAGAAAGATGGTGCGACGGAGTCTAAAAGGGGGCGCGGCCGAGGCCGCGGTAGCTTTGGTGGTGGTCGAGCGAAAACATTGGCGACCAAGGTCACTGTTGCGACGGCCGCCACTGGGCGTCGGGTTCTACAGCCTTGGCGTCAGGCTGAGGTGGCGCGAGGGTTGGTTCCGTTGCTAGCGGGTGCGTGCCGCGTGTTGGGGGAATTAGCGCTCTTATTCATATTTCTGATGACGAGGCTGCATCTGACGAGGAAGGTGGTGGTGAGGAGAAAGGAAACGAGAAAGGGGGGAGCTCCAAGGGTAGTTCGTCTGACGATGATTCTGGTACCTCCGGAAGCGACTCTGGAGTTGGGGAAGAAAACTCTGGAGAGGATAGGCATGGGAAGAGAGTTGCTTCGCCTTCTGCAGAGTTGATGGTTTCTGCTGATGTGGGAGGGGTGCTTCGGGGCCTCGAGGCCGACAGCCCCGAGTGCGGGTCGATACCCGAATTTGCTGGCTCGCATATTTGGGTGGGTGGTTTTGAGGCACCCGGTGATCTTGAAGCTGAGCGGAACCCAGGCAAAAGGCCATATGGTGAAGCGAGCCATTTGAGTCTTCCGTATTTTGCGAAAAAAATCGGAGTTTCAGACCCGGCGACGGAGCTTTTTACAAGTCCAGACCTTCGGGCATGTCATTTGCAGTGTGATCCGGAAGAAAGGCGTTTTCTTGGTTGTATTTTTGGTCGTGTTTGTGTGCCAGAGGCTGAGCTTCTTCTTGCCAACCAACCTATGGTCGATATTTTGGACGATGTTGATGTCAAGTTGGCGGAGTTGATGCTTTTAAACCATTCGGCCCGGCGAAGGGCTGGTTATTGAAGGACCGAAAGTGCTACCAAAAAGCGACCAGAGGGGGGGGTGAATGGGAGCTTCAAATTTCTTTTCAGAAACTTGTTGCTACTGTTCCGAAAATCAACCCCCAAGAGCAAACCTAGAGCTTGCAAGTGTCCACGACCCTAGATGTAGGGTGGATGCTTCCAAGAAGCACAGCGAGACACTATACAACTCTAGAAACCCAACACAAGAGCCGGAAATCAAAACCGACAACGAACGAACAAACTGCGAACGAAACAGCGCAGAAGTACCTGCATCGGATGCTGGCAGCGTCCGATGGTCAGGCGTCGGAAGCTTCCGATGCAAAAAGGGCAAGACTGGAACCTTACTGCATAGGCACCGGATGCTGGCTACAGTGGAGCCCTAGCGTCCGATGCTAGACCCTCGGACGCTCCGATGGCAACGGAGGCACCGATGGTCAGCTTCCGATGCTCCTTAGAAAATGCTGTCAGATGACACATGGCATCGGATGCTTCCGATGTGAAGAACGCAGCATCCGATGGTCCCGACGTCAGCGTCCGATGCCCCCGACGCAGCACTGTTCTTTTGCGGATTCAACTCGATCTCCTCTGAATCAAAAGCTCTAAGGCTTAGACTTGGTATGAGGAGTTCCAAGGGAGTTAGTGAGCTATCCCAAAGAGATCATGGCTCGAACCTAACTCCAAATTGGTGAATCGGAAGAATTCGGGAGAAAGGAGCAAAACTCGATCCGAAACGAAAATCAATCGATCTACTAGCTCGTGAGGATAGAGGTGAATTCCTTCAATGGAAAGAAGTGCCTCATGATCTAGAACAACTTGATTCAAACGGATTTGCAAAAGACGCACCAAGTTGAGAGATCGATAAAAGCAACCTGCGAAGAACAACACCAAAACGCGAATCACAACCACGAATTTGCAGCCGTGTGGCTACCACACGCTACAACAGTGAGATTACGGTCTCACTTCCTCAAAATCTCACGAACACAGAGGTATGATTGTCTTCTTTGTGGATCTCAGTTTGCTACAGCAGAGGATGGGAAGAGCAGGAAAACCTAGAAGGCAAAATAGCAAATGACTGAGATATCTAATGGGAGGTGGGTGTCTCCCTCTACTTATCCTAATTCTATTTCCCACTCTACCCCTAACTAATTACAGAGCGAACCAGCTAAACCCTAGGGTTATTCTGGACCAACTCGTGGTAGGTGGTGATCCGACGGCCACGCCCGCACAACTGGTAGCGTTGCCTCGACGCAACCTCACCGATTGCCGCCACGTGCGGCCACCGCTCTGCACGTCCTTTTCCCGGACTTTGCCCCCGGTTTTGAGGCCCAAACCGGGAAACCAGCCTTCACGACCAACCCCCGGTTTTGAGGCCCAAACCGGGAAACCAGCCGTCCATTGCCTGAGTTTTGTGGCCCAAACTCAGAAACCCGCAGCACCCAGGTTTTGAGGCCCAAACCTGGAAACTGTCCTCAGCCCGAGTTTTGTGGCCCAAACTCGGAAACCATCAGCGCCCAGGTTTTGAGGCCCAAACCTGGAAACCGTCCACTCGGTGGTTTTTCTGTGGCTCAACCACCAAACCGAGCCATAGAAGGGATGCACCGCCCGTGCACCCCGTCCACCGACGCGTGTCCCCAGGTCCTCGACCCAAGCAACACTGTGCCCGCAAGTCTTCGCTCGTCGCTGTCCCAGGCTGTCAGCCACCATAGCTGATCCTCAGGCCACCGGTCCCTCAGTCCAAGCCTCACGTCCGCCCTTCGCCACTCTCGGCCCATCAGCACGGCACGTCTCTACTTGACCTTCACCTTGCCTTCGATCACTGTATCCGTGCTCGACACCTGCACAACACAAGCCAAAGAACATGCACATTATCCCAGTTGACAATCACTCATCACTCGAGACTCGGCATACACCCATGTATCCGCAATCTCCCCCTTGATGAGTGCATTGTCAACTACCAACACAAATCATAATGAAATAGAGGAAGGAAGGAAGAAAGAGAGAGAACTCGACCAAATGACCCAAAAGCATTGCAAAGCCGAAGAAGGTCAAGTGGAAAGAGTAAGACAACTTGGTCCCCAAAGACATGGGCAGCGGCTCGACGCAACCAAGCAAAGCAAAGCTAGAGCTCAAGAAGAGGTAGAACAGGCTCAACACCGCTAGCAGGAGAGCTCGATACCAATCAAAAAATCAATCGAAATCCAAGGAAAGATAGAGCTAGCCCTCAAGAAGAGGCAGAACGGGCTCAACACCGCTAGCGAGAAAGCTCGATACCAACTGAAAAGCACAAAAGCAAAAGCGCTAGTCCCTCAAGAAGGAGGCAAAGGCTCAACACAACTAGCTACCAAAAATGCTCCGTACCAATTAGAGATTTCAGAAAAGCTCCGAACCAATTGGTAAATTTAAAAACCTCAAAATCCGAGCCAACTCAAACTCCCCCTCCAATAGTGCACACAACCAGGAAATCTCCCCCTTAGTTGATCTTATGATTTGAGAACATTTCTCCCCCTTATGATTTGGCAAATTTCTCCCCCTTAGTTGAAAATGCACTATCAAGTATCTCCCCTCCAAATGCATATGAGTCAAAATGCAAGTTAGCAGCTTCAGGAATATAGTCGATAGAATGAGAAGATGCTCGATAAAATGCTGATCCGATGACTCAACAATATGCACAGAATGCTAGCAAAGGCTCAAACTGATCACCAAATACGAAATCTGAACATTGGAGCAGAATGAGCAGTTTTTAGTCAAAAAGGTATTCACCATCAAGATAGCACTAAACATGTATAGACAGGAAGTCAAACAAGTGCTAAACATGTATACAAGGTGAACTACCCCTAGCAAGGTTCAATCATCATGCTATAGAAAGAAATCATAGAGTTGTGTATTCAAATTTTATCGAAGTTGCAGCGGTTAAATTACACAAGTTCAAATTTCAGCATGTGATTGCGAGAGGTTGAAAGCTTGTCATTGCCTAACTTTTCAACTGTGCGAAGCCTATGCAGAAGCAATCAGAAGCTTAAAGCAACAGTTTCGGTCATACACTACACAACTCAAGTTTAACTCAAAGTGCAATGAGAGACAGTCTCGATACTGTGATGTGCTGACAAGCAAACCCATCTCGATCTTTCCAATTCACTTAACTTGGTTCAAATTTTAAAACAGAATATGAACATACCAAGCAAGTGAATGACTCAGAACTAGAGACATAGCAACCTAGCATATATGAAAAACGCAAGTGATTCCAACATATTCTGCACATGCTAGTTGCATATCTCAATGATGAACATTTTCAGGTTTTATGTTCATTAAGCAAATTCACCATTCAAGAAATAGCTCAGCTCACAACATGTATCAGTGATCAGAAAGAGCATAAGCACCATCATAAAGCATCGGAGCATACACTATACAGAACATAGTCACACTCTAAAGATTATATACATGAAGCTCTGAATGTAAATATGCAAGATGAAATGCAAAGATGCATGATGAAACCAAAAGAAGGAAAAAGAGTTAGTCTATAATACACGATCCAAAATGTTTCCCCCATCTAAAAGGGGAAACACACACCAAGCTCACCACTCAACCTAGCAAAAGTTGATTGGTCCAAAGGTTTGGTGAAAATATCAGCCAACTGATGATGAGTATCGACATGGGGAAGGTCGATATCACCCTTCTCATAGTGGTCTCGCAAGAAATGAAAGCGCACATCAATGTGTTTGGTCTTAGAGTGCAACACGGGGTTCTTAGCAACGCTAATAGCACTCGTGCTGTCACAAAGCAAAGGAACATGAGAAAAGCTCAGACCAAAATCACGCAAAGTGGCCATCATCCAAAGCAACTGGGAACAGCAGCTAGCCGCAGCAACATACTCAGCCTCCGTGGTAGACTGGGCGACGCTAGACTGCTTGCGAGAAGACCACGAAACAAGAGAAGAACCAATAAACTAAGAAGTCTCAGAAGTGGACTTGCGCTCAATCCGGCAACCAGCAAAATCGGCATCAAAATAACCGCAAAGAGAGAGGGTGGAGGAAGCAGAATACCAAATCCCAAATTCTGGAGTGAAGCATAAGTACCTCATAATACGCTTGACTGCCTGACGGGGCGAGGTGCGCGGCGACGACTGAAATCGCGCACAAAGACACACCGCGAACTGAATGTCCGGGCGTGTCGCCGTCAGGTACAGCAGCGATCCGATCATACTCCGGTAGTCCTTGTGGTCTACAGCTTCTCCATCCACATCTGCATCCAGGGCCGTCGTGGTCGGCACGGGTGTTGGAAGAGGCTTGGCCTCACCCATGTCGAACTTCTTCAGGATGTCCTTGGTGTACTTGCCCTGGTGCACGAACGTCCCCTCTCGGGATTGCTTGATTTGCAACCCGAGGAAAAACGTCAACTCGCCCATCATGCTCATCTCAAACTCCCTGTTCATAGTGTCTGCAAACTTGGCAACCAAAGTGTGAGAAGAACCACCGAAAATGATATCATCCACGTAAATCTGGACCAAGAGAGTGTCATTGCCTTGCTTGAGGAGAAAAAGTGTTTTATCCACACATCCCATTTTAAAACCCTTAGCAAGCAAAAAGGTTTTTAACCTATCATACCAGGCTCTAGGGGCTTGTTTCAAACCATATAAAGCTTTGTGAAGTTTGAAAACATGGTTTGGAAACTTGGGATTTTCAAAACCGGGGGGTTGTTTCACATACACCTCCTCTTCTATGTAGCCGTTTAGGAAGGCACTCTTGACATCCATTTGAAAAAGTTTAAAACCTTTGGATGCAGCAAAAGCCAAGAGAATCCTAATTGCCTCCAAACGAGCTACAGGAGCAAAAGTCTCCTCATAGTCTATCCCCTCCTTCTGACTATACCCCTGGGCTACAAGTCTCGCCTTGTTTCTCACAACATGGCCATCCTCTCCTTGTTTGTTTTTGAAAACCCATTTTGTACCAATAGGGTGACACTCAGGAGGAAGAGGAACCAAAACCCAAACCCGATTTCTCTCAAAGTTTTCAAGCTCCTCATGCATGGCATTGACCCAATCTGGATCAGATAAGGCGTGTCCAACATCTCGGGGTTCAAAATCAGCAACAAATGCAGAATGAGCAAAGTGAGAGATTTGTTGTGACCTAGACCGAGTGACACATTCGCCGATGCTGCCGATCATCTGTTGAGGTGGGTGTTGGCGCTGAATGTGTCGTGGCGCCTCCCGAGCTGAAGAGACCTCCCCCTCAACAGCAGCTGGTGCCTCCTCGGGTACAAAAGGTACCGCTCGAGGTGGCAGATCCCACGGCCCCCAAGTAGTCGACGAAGAGGGGTTTGGGCCGTGAGTCGTCGTAGTAGAAGCCGACGCTTGCGGTACAGCAGGTGGAGGTGGTGCTGGATCGTCCATCCCTTCAGCACCCTCGTCCTCATCATCAAAAAGAGGCTCACCAACCTCATGATCACCTGCACGCTCAAAACGAGAAGAAGGACAAACCATGGTCTCGTCGAAGGTGACATCGGATGTCTCCATGACTCGGTTAGTGTCAAGGTTAAGTACACGATATGTGCGAGTATGAGTGCCATAACCCAAAAACACACCGTCAGAAGAACGAGACTCAAATTTGTCCAGGTTGCCTTTCTTAAGTATAAAACAGTGGCAACCAAAAACTCGAAAATAACTTACCTTGGGTAGTTTTCCAAAATGCAACTCATAAGAAGTCTTTTTCAAGAAAGCTCGGAGAAAAATGCGATTGGAAATATAGCATGCAGTGCTCATAGCTTCGGCCCAATATCGCCTAGGAGTCCTATGCTCATCGAGCATCGTCCTGGCCATTTCTACAAGGGTCCGATTTTTCCTCTCTACAACACCATTCTGTGGTGGTGTGTAGGGGGAAGAAAACTGATGCTCCAAACCCAAAGAGTTACAAAACTTCTCAAAATCCGAATTCTTGAATTCGGAACCATTATCACTACGAATAGCTCGCATTGAGTTCAAAGGGAACTCATTCTGAAGACGCAAAATCAGATTGCGATCAGAAGTGAAAGTCTCAGTTTTCTCAGCTAAAAAGAAAACTCACGAATATCTCGAAAAGTCATCAACAACGACAAGCACATACCAGTTCCCCCAACCGAGCTCACCCGAGCCGGACCAACAAGGTCCATGTGTAAAAGCTCTCTAGGGCGCTTGGTCATGACCTGAGTCACTGGATGGTGGGGAGCGGCGACCATCTTCCCATGTCTACAAGAGTGGCAAACAAGATCCTTCTCCATGGATAACTCGGGCAATCCTCGGATTAGGCCAAATGAACTAAGCCTTGCAAGCAAGTCGAAGCTCAAGTGACCAAGTCTCCTATGCCACTTCCAAAGATCAGAGGAGGAAGGTCCAACCACAAGACAACGGGAAATCTCAAAAGACTCTGAGAAATTCGCACGAAAGACTTTCCCGAAGGGCGAAATCATACATACAAGATTGCCCTGAGGATTTAAAATGCGACTGAGATTCGGTTTAAAACGAATCTCATAGTCATCATCAAAAAGTTGCAAAACAGAAAGAAGGTTAAAATGCAAGTTAGAAACAAGAGCAACATCGCGCAACACAAAGTGCTCATTAACTCGCACCGACCCACGAGACAATACTTTACCTTTGCTATTGTCGCCGAAGGTGATAAACTCCTTTCCGGCAACAGGACTAAGACTAGAGAACCACTTGGCGTTTCCGGTCATGTGTCTCGAACAACCGGAATCCACCAACCAAACGTTCTCCAATCATTTTACCTACATCAATAAAAAGACATAGGGTGAGCATACGGTCCAACACTGGGGTTAGTGAAGTAGGAAGAATACCAGTGTTGGGCCGGGTGCTCAAAAGAACGGTTAGCAGAAAAACCATTCCTAGCGTGCCTACGAGAAGAGCGATCACCACGTAGAGGAAAACGTGGTCCGCTAAGGGAGGAGCGTCCATCGCGATACTCAAAACGCGGTGGGGGAAAACGCTCAACTACAAAGCCACCACCACGGGGTCCATAGCCCACAACTGCAGGCTCTTGCCGGGCATGTTCTCTTTGCGGCCTGGGCCTAGGAACTTGAGGCTTTGGGCCTCTAGGCTTAGCAGCACGCCTCTGAACAATCGGCACATGTACATCATGAAAAGGATGGTACATGTCCGTGTTGTTCATCTCCTTTGCACGACGCGCCTCTCTCTTGCGCTGAAAGCAAAACTCACTCAAGTGTCCATCTCTCCCACAGTGCTCACAGTGGTACCTCACCGCTCTCATAGGGGGTTGTTGGTACTCACGGTAGTGGGTGTGGATCACTTTGCCCTTCTGTGGCATAAGCTCCTCTTGGATAGGTGGCATTGTGTCTAGCTTGTTCTTGAGGTGGTTTGGCTTAGGAGCCCATGATTGTTTCTTGGGTGGAGCTCTCGGAGGTTCAACAAAAACTCCATCCTTGGTGTTAGGCTTCAGAGGCTCTTTGGGTGGAATCTTAGTAAGCTTGGGAGTAGTGGTGGAGTTGGGCTTCTCACATGGGTTAAGACCACTTGACTCTCCAATCTTGCCAAAGGATGAAACATCAACACCCTGAGCAAAGCCTACACCTGGACCTCCAGCAGCACGCTTGAACTGGGAGATCATCATCCCAAGTTGCGACTCACCACTAGACACCCATGACAAGATGATCCGAAGGTATGTGTTTTCTTCCTCGGTTTGCATCTTGTCATGCTTCACGTTGGCTATCTCCATCTCCAAACCTTCACACAGAACACACCTAACCACACAAGTGCTACCCGAGCTGGCCTCTTCAAGAGACACAATCTTGGCATTCTTCTCTGCCAACTCGGATTGCAAGCCCGCACAGGACTTGCACGCACCCAACAGTGAGGATCTAGCCTTAAGCTCATCCACCTCTCCTACCAACACAACATACTTACCTCTCAAAGTGAGAAGGTCAGTCATGTGTGTGGTGCACATCTCACACTCCTCCTCGGTGACAACAACGGTGGACTTGACAGATTCAAGTTCCTTCACAGTATCCTCCCACTTCTGTCTAAACTCCTTCCGCTCTCTAGCAGCACGCCTAAGCAGCTTGTCTTGACTAAGTTGGGCGGCAGTAAGTTTTTCGACCTCAGCAGAAAGCTCGTCAGGGGTCAGAGATACCTGGGAGGTGTCGTTGTCATCGTCGTCATTCCGAGGGGTCTCCTCCAGCTTGCCGTTGACCTCCTTGCTGAGGGCCATGGTGCAGAAGCCCACATTGTCGGCGAAGAAGTAGAGGCCGTTCAGCTTGTCCTCGATCCTCTTCTTCTTCTCGGACTCGTCGTCGCTTGAGGAAGCGAAGTCGTCATCCGAGTCGTCGACATCGCTGAGCGTGGCGAAGAATGCACGCTGCTCAGCCTGGGCTTTCTCCAAGTACTTCGTCTTGATGTACTCCTTGTTGAAGCCGCCCTTCCGCTTGTGCTTCGCGGGGACGTACTTCTCCTTGCGCTTGCCAGAGTCGTACTTGTGCCCATGATCCGCCTTGCCGAAGACTTGCTTGTTCTTCTTTGGGCAATTGGCGATGAAGTGGTTGGGATCGCCGCACTCGAAACAACCCGAGCGTCCTCCTCCGCGGCGACAGTTCATGCGGTTGTTGTGGAACCGTGAGAACCGGTTGGCGAGCAAGGCCAGCTCGTCATCTCCCATGAACTCCAGCTGCTGCTCTGTGACAGAAAGAAGTGAAGAGAGTGCAAATCCTCCAGAGGGGTTAGCAGAAGAGCCAGAAAGCAAAGCCATCGTCGAGCCAGAAGGATTTTCATAAGAAGCCCTCGCCATGGCATCAATCTCACTGGACTTGAGCTTACTGAAGAGCTCGTCACACGTGAGGGTCTCATAGTTAGACGATTGGATGATCGCCTGAACCTTGGAATCCCACACTGATCGATCAAGAGTGTGCAAAAGCTTCAAAGCTCTCTCATGATCGTCAAAAGGCAACAACTCCTTGTTAGCCCTCATCCTGTTGACAATCACCTGAAAGCGAGCGAATAAACTTTCTATGCTCTCGCCAGGCATGTGTCGAAAGTTCTCATACTCCCGCTTATGCGACTCGTAGAGACGGGATTTGACTTGAGTGGTTCCCTCATGGAAACGCATGAGGGTCGCCCAAATCTCACGAGCCATGGGGAGATGAGAAACGCGATCAAACTCAGACATGCTCAAACAGGAAAAAAGAGCATTACAGGCTCGGCTATTGGCATCGTGCTCATCGATCTGATGCTGAGTTGCACGAGCAGCCAAGACCACGTAATCTGCAGATTTCCAAATATCCCAGACAGAAGCACCCATGCTCTGAAGATAGGCCGACATGCGTATCTTCCAATACGCATAGTTCGTCCCATCGAAAAACGGCGGTTTGCCCACGCCGCGATCCATGTCGCCTTCTGTGGATCTGGAACCGGCTAAGGTGGAAGATCCTTAACCCGCTCCGATACCAATTGAAGGACCAAAAGTGCAACCAAAAAGCGACCAGAGGGGGGGGTGAATGGGAGTGTTGGTATAAATTAACGCACACTCTACTTTATCCGCAAGCGCACAGATAAGATCTACCGATGTAGCACTTCACCGGAGTAACCCAGTTTTAATATCGAACCCAAAGGAACGGATAGTGTTAAGTCTTAAAGTCTAACCCCTGAGTAGCTAACAAGGACGGAGAATCTAAAAGCATAGAGGGGATCACTAAGGCTATCTAAATCCAACTTAAGAGTGATATGCTTTTATTATTCTTAGTGGGGAAATTGCCATAAAAGGTCACAAACAGAGTATGATTCTTTTATGCAAATGTATAATCCTACCGAGCCTACACACGGGTAAGTGGACTATAGAAGAATCAACAAGGCTATAAGAGTCACCCTTGCGAACAACCACTACTACCGGCATTATAGGAGGCAAATATGAGCTATCAAGTCTAAGCATCACGCTTACACTATCCAACTACTCTAACTCTAGAGCGACTAGAATTAAAGTACTCAAAAGAGAGTCATTAAACCTTAAGAATAATAAGAACAATAACTCAAACTTAATATAGACGTTGATTACCGAAACAATCGTTGAAGCAAGTTGACGAAGAACTTGAATCCACAGGTACAAGATGAAGAAGTTGATCCGACAGGCCGGAGCTCCTTCTTGATCTCTTCCTCTCTCTCTCTCTCTTCTAGTTCTAGAATAAGACTAGGTTCTAATCCTACTTGAGGGGTATCTAGTCTTCTACTTGAAAGCTGGCTCTTGATTACAACTAGATGAACTAGATCTAATTCTAGATGAACTAGAAGAGATTCATCTAGAGGGACCTCTACTTCTAATTGAAACCCTAGTTTCTGATGTGGAGATGAATAATGAAGATGGAGATGCCTGGAGAGGGGGGTCTGGGGCTGCTTATATAGCCCTGAGGGATCAACCGCGGTCGTTGGATCAAACCGACTTAAGGTACAGCCGAGATGAGTCCTAGAGGTCGGTGGAGAAAGCTTGCAGAAGACGGAAGCCAGCGGGCCCGGGGGGAGACCGACCGGTCTCATGGTGGGACCGGTCGGTCCCACCTGTCATCCTCTCGTGGTGGTTGACCTCCTAGTGTCTTCTGGTGTCCTCTGGAGTCTTCTAGAAACTTCCTGACGTGGCTGTTGCGTTATCTCCCGTCGGTTTCCTTCTAGGGGAAGCAATCAGCACTGGTTTCCTGGTTTAGTCCCTGCAAAATCACAATTCACCAAAACTCGTGGAATATTGTCAATTAAAACCCTAAACCTTTGTTGGTGATTGAATTCATGCCCTTTTCATATTTATTTATCCTTTAATTTTGATAGATAACTAGTGTCAACAATTCCCCCAAGCTTACCCTTTTGCTAGTCCCTTAGCAAAACCAAAAATTAACAATGAATCAGGAGTTGCTACAATATCTTCACTTCCAATAAGTACACCTGCTGTTAAACAAAAATTCTCCGAAATATATTATGTTATTCTTCATGGGGCTTATTACTCTTACCTTAAATCTTGAATAATTGAGAGATTGAACGATCAAATCAAGCACTATGTCTCTAGTTCTTTCACTTCACCCTTATCCCGGAGTTTTAATTAATTTTCAAAAGCATTAATACATATGTTGTCAAATTAAACAATGGATCCAAAGAGAAAGTCAACCAACCATTGAATCAAAAAGTGCATGTGTATGGAAAAATGGAATCGAATGCTCTTTTGAATATAATCACTCTCTTTTGTCTATCAGAGACATATGGCTATCAGGTTAATTCTACTATCGGGCACGTGCCCATTTTTTTGACATTTTTTTTCTCTTCGAGGTTCCGGACACTTGTCCCTTTTTATTTCCTCGGGATCTATCTTTTTGAGGTTTCGGACACTTGTCCCTTTTTATTTCCTCGGATCTTTCTCTCTTTTTTTTCTTCTTTTTTTTTCTTTTTTTCTCTTTTTTTTAAATGATAGCCACATGCTTCCAACAAACTTCAGGGAGTATAGCAACAGATAATTATGAGCATTTATGCGGAAGATGGATGAAATGTGTAAGTGATCTCAATTCAATGGTATGATAAACTACTCATAGGGTCAACAAAGCTTAATTTAACTCAATGCAATTATTAGTCATGTTTATATTTAGAAATCTCTGGAACTTTAGTGTTGTTTAGAACAAGATAATAGCAGCTCAGATCATCACATGTCATATCCCAATTACCTAGACCTTAGGTTAAGTATTTGCCAACCATGCATTTAATTTTATTTTAAGGCACCATTATTAATTAGGAGAACTCATGCTTTGAAGGCTAGGTACTTGAAAGAAATTAGATAGAGCAACTATTCATCATTTCCATGCAAAAGATTAGAGAGAGCAGGTTCTTCTTTGGTCATCAACTTCTTAAAACAAACTAGACACACTATTTTATTTATTTAATCTAACATACTTTAAGATATAAAATAAGAGCTAATAATAGTAATAATAATAATAATAATAATAATAATAATAATAATAATAATAATAATAATAATAATAATAATAAAGACATACCTGATTCGTGAAGATAACGGGGGTGCGTCTCCCCCAAGCTGGTTCCCTTACTAGCGTTGAGCCTTCATGTGCCCATATATTTTTGTCTCTTTTTTAATTAATGGTGAGCCTTCATGTGCCCACATATTTTTGTTCTTTTCTTTTTAGAGGTGAGCCTTCATGTGCTCACATATTTTTGGTGTTTTGAATTTATTTATAGAATGAAAAACTCAAGAGGATAAAGATACTTACATGGATACATGGGGGTGCCTTCCCCGAAGCTGAATGTTGACGTAGTCGTTCGATCTTGCAATGTAGAAGACTGGCAGTGGATATGTCCGTTCTCTATTAGAGCTTTAATTGATGTTGATGTTTGTTGAGACAGTGTTCCAACAGTGGATGGAGCATTCACTTGTTCGTTAGCTTTTCTTGGCCTTTCAAATCCTGTGAAACTCAAATAGACAACAAAACTTGTGGAACAGATTAAGCATCAGTGGTTGGCCACTCAAGCCTTAGTTGTCCAGAATTTCAGTAAGATCTCTTCCTCAATATTTTTATGTTTTTATATTTTTATTGTGCAAGACAAAATGCAACAGGATAAATTTATGCATATTTTTTTTATGCCACCACGGTGAACATTCTTGTGGGTTTTTACACACCGAAGAATTATTCACATAATCACTTTATGATGCAGTATAACAAATGCAATATTTTTATTTTATTTTCTAATGCAATGCAGAAATTAAAATGTGTTGTGAATTAAATATAATGATGCAAGAAATGGTTATGGATTAAATATAAGAAATATGCAGTAAAGTAAATATAAAGATAACTACCAGTTTTTACCTTTTGGCGAAGGTTCGGATATTTAGGTCCGACGAACCGGATCTTCCCTTGGTTCAGACCTCCCAAGGTATGCCAGACGTTTGGAAAGTTGTTATTGATTGTACCTCTGAGGTGCAGACATTTTTCTTCCATACTTTCTTGGTCTGAGTCTTCACTTCCTGTGGTTCACTGTCTTGAGGTTTCTCTTGTTCTTTCTTTTCTAGGACAATGGCGATAGCTTCTTCGTCATGATTGTCCTCTCTATTATTGATAGTTTGTCTTCTTTGACGTTGAGAGCGGCGTCTTTCACTTCTATTCTTCTTGGGTGCTTCATTGGGTATGTAATTGATGAAGTTGCATCGTGCCTTTTCTCCAGGAAAGTGAAAATGGATTTCCTCTTGTAGATGACTATACTTGTAGCGTAGAGGAATGGTCTTCCTAGGATGAGGTGGACATCATCATCTTCTCCCATGTCGAGGATCAACAAGTCTGCGGGGACTTTATGATCTCGAATTATGACTACGACGTCTTCCATCATTCCTTCTTGTTTATGCCTCTTGATATGGTGTCACTCTTGTTCTTCATTTGCCCAGCAGTTTGAAATGAAGCATTAATTATGGAAGCTGGCAGCATCTTGCTCAGTGTGCATGTTCTTGTAGATCCAGGACCTTCACTCTGTAGAATTTGGGAGTGATAAACTTCTCCATGTTTTTCTCAAGAGTGTGTCCTGCTCATAAAGACAAGGTAGAGATCAAGTGCATGGGTTCTATTGGTGGAAAAACACCAACAAAACCAAAAGTTTTGTTTATTCCCCTCTATCCTTAGGCACATTGCACAAGACAAACTTGTTGTTTATATGTTCTATTCAATCTTAACATGAGTGATAGGATCAGAGGATGAGCATAAAAGTAGCATCTTAAAATATTTAAGATCAAATTACTTAACCCAAGGAAGGATAATCTATGCATAAAGTGTGGATGATCATTTTCCAAAGGTTTGATGCACAATATTTTAGCTCATTTAGTTAAGACAGTGAGATTCAAGAGAGTAAAGCTAGAAACAAAGATCAAAGGACTCAACATGTTGAGTTGATTAGGTTGGATCAAGTGAGGTGCAACTTAAACATATTTAGTTCTTTATTTATGTTCATACTAGAATCAAAGAGAAACTTTTAAAGTGATGGTTACTTACCTTGAAATATTACTTTGAAGAGTGATTGTGTCAAACCTCCTTGTGGAAGCTTCTCTTGTCTAGCTGGTTGTTGTTTTCTCTTGTTTGTCTCACAGTGTGATTGAGAGGAGGAAGATCACAGTGGAATCATCTTTAGAGGTATCGACCTTCCTTCTCTTGTGTCGACTTATCAATGAAGGCGCATTGTTCCTCGAGTATGCTGACTAGGATCCTCTCTCTTTCTTGTATTAACTCTGTACAATGAGGATGTAGGGACAGTTCCACATTCTTCTCTTGTCAACCTTTCTTGTTTTCCTTTAATCATTGGGTTGGCAAGAGACTTGAATTTAGAGCTGCTACTCGAGTGCCTCCATGAGAGTCTTTTGTCTTGTAATGTCACAACTGAGACTTGTCCTCTCAACAGTGTCTAGATGATGGAGATCTTATCGGCTATTCTTCTTGATTTGTTGGCTTAGGTAATCTCTTCATCTTCTAACTCTTGTGGTGCGGTGGCTTCATCCTTCATGATGCCCTCCTCAATTCTTGGCAGTTGGCTCTCCCTTCGAGGTCTTCTCTTGGTTCTCTTTGGCTGCTCATAAGTAATGTAGATGTTGAAGATGCAGCGAAAGATCCAAAAGTTGACTTCTCCAGGTTTGGCAAAGATGATAACATTGATGGTGTTCAAGAACGATCTTCCAAGAATGAGTGGTGGATCATATTCTTCTTCTCGACTGGGATAGCATCTAGTGGTTTGTATATTGATCAAAGTAGTGGGTAGGAGATTAATATGTTTGAAGTTGGGTTTCTCCTTCCTCCCTTTGATTGTGAAACACATCTAGACAACGGAATTGTCTCTCCCAGGCTGGCTTGTGATATAGATGGACTCCCAACAACATGTTCATGTGTTTGACTTGTAGATCTTGCTATTGTTGTAGTGGTACCATCTTGTCTCCCAAGTTAGCTCTTGATTAGAAAAGAGGACAACTTCCCACTTCTTGTCTTGATGTCTTGGACTATGATGATTGCAGGCATAGGTTGTCTCATATAAGGTAAGTTGCATCCTGTTTGTCATCAGTGCCCAAGCAAGACTCAAAGCTAAGCTAGCACCATTTGTGATCTGAGAGTAGGTTTGTGTGTCTATGGTTTGGGTTTTGGATCTTCAATATTCAGACCAAACCATGGATGAACAAAATCTCTCTCCTGCATAACGTTAGTGGATATATACCCGAAGGATTGCAAGAATTTGAAGCATGGGTTGTTGTCCATAACATATGTATTTTGCATCTATGCTAATAAAAAGATGTTTTTAGGATTGTTTTAGCATGGACTAGTATTTTATGTGTTGGCTGCACTTTAACATCATTCAAGACAAAAGATAACTTGCAGTAGAAGATAAAATAAATAAACTTTGATACTCACAGTTCTTTCATATATGATGAACGAGCTGAGTCTTCATTGTGCAAAGTTATTGAAGTTCATGTGTCTCTTCATCTCCTAGTGTGAGTTTATCTTCGGACTATTCCAAATTATTAATGAAAGTTTTTCCTGCAGGGGTTAGTCCAACAAAATATCCAGCATCCACTATAGCATACTATCGGCTCAAAAATCAACCTAGACACCATGTCTAATTTGATCTAGGAAGGCATTTTAACTTAATTGCTTAAATTAAAAGCCTTTGAAAGCAAGATCACCACTCCTAAACTAGGCACCATGCTTAATTTAAGAGATGTATGAAAGTACTCCAAACCCTAACATATAATATAGCGAATGAGGGTAGCATGAAAGTATTATAGAGATTTAGTCAGATGGTGATGAAAGAGCATGATGAGCATATGAGCATATCTTAAAGGTAGGGACAACCAACATAGCAACATGGCAAGAGATATTCTTACGAAGTGTATCCCCCAAACTTGGATTTTGCGAAAATCAGATTGGATGAATGTGATTCAATGTTACATGTTGATTGGTTGGACATACCTTGTGTTTGTTGTTCCTTCGTTCTTTTCTGCTCCAGACCTGGGAAGGTTAGTGACAAAATACCCGAAGAAATATTTTCACAATTATATTTCTATGCTCATTACAAGGACAGTGCAACAGAAATGTAGGCATAGCTAATAACCAGGTGTTATGATGGGTGTAATGATTCTACTGGTTATAGCTGCGCTCATGGGCTAGTGATAGATAAGAGTGGAATTCAAAAACAACATTCATAAGAATGAAAACAAAAATAATGAAAAGACTAGGACAAAAAAGGAAAAGATAAAAGTATGATTACAAGGTTAAACTAAGACTTAAGTTGATCTACCGTTCCCCGACAACGGCGCCAGAAATGCTTGTTGGTATAAATTAACGCACACTCTACTTTATTCGCAAGCGCACAGATAAGATCTACCGATGTAGCACTTCACCGGAGTAACCCAATTTTAATATCGAACCCAAAGGAACGGATAGTGTTAAGTCTTAAAGTCTAACCCCTGAGTAGCTAACAAGGATGGAGAATCTAAAAGCATAGAGGGGATCACTAAGGCTATCTAAATCCAACTTAAGAGTGATATGCTTTTATTATTCTTAGTGGGGAAATTGCCATAAAAGGTCACAAACAGAGTATGATTCTTTTATGCAAATGTATAATCCTACCGAGCCTAAACACGGGTAAGTGGACTATAGAAGAATCAACAAGGCTATAAGAGTCACCCTTGCGAACAACCACTACTACCGGCGTTATAGGAGGCACATATGAGCTATCAAGTCTAAGCACCATGCTTACACTATCCAACTACTCTAACTCTAGAACGACTAGAATTAAAGTACTCAAAAGAGAGTCATTAAACCTTAAGAATAATAAGAACAATAACTCAAACTTAATATAGACGTTGATTACCGAAACAATCGTTGAAGCAAGTTGACGAAGAACTTGAATCCACAGGTACAAGATGAAGAAGTTGATCCGACAGGCCGGAGCTCCTTCTTGATCTCTTCCTCTCTCTCTCTCTTCTAGTTCTAGAATAAGACTAGGTTCTAATCCTACTTGAGGGGTATCTAGTCTTCTACTTGAAAGCTGGCTCTTGATTACAACTAGATGAACTAGATCTAATTCTAGATGAACTAGAAGAGATTCATCTAGAGGGACCTCTACTTCTAATTGAAACCCTAGTTTCTGATGTGGAGATGAATAATGAAGATGGAGATGCCTGGAGAGGGGGGTCTGGGGCTGCTTATATAGCCCTGAGGGATCAACCGCGGCCGTTGGATCAAACCGACTTAAGGTACAGCCGAGATGAGTCCTAGAGGTCGGTGGAGGAAGCTTGCAGAAGACGGAAGCCAGCGGGCCCGGGGGAGACCGACCAGTCTCATGGTGGGACCGGTCGGTCCCACCTGTCATCTTCTCGTGGTGGTCGACCTCCTGGTGTCTTCTGGTGTCCTCTGGTGTCTTCTAGAAACTTTCTGATGTGGCGGTTGCGTTATCTCCCATCGGTTTCCTTCTAGGGGAAGCAATTAGCACTGGTTTCCTGGTTTAGTCCCTGCAGAATCACAATTCACCAAAACTCGTGGAATATTGTCAATTAAAACCCTAAACCTTTGTTGGTGATTGAATTCATGCCCTTTTCATATTTATTTATCCTTTAATTTTGATAGATAACCAGTGTCAACAGGGAGCTTCAAAAAATTCTTGTCAGAAACTTTAAGCCACTGTCCCGAGAATCACCCCAAGAGCAAACCTAGAGCTTGCGAGTGTCCATGACCCTAGATGTAGGGTGGATGCTTTCAAAAAGCACAGCGAGACACTTCACAACTCTAGTAACCCAACGCAAAAGCCAGAAATCAAAACCGACAACGGACGAACGAACCGCCGACGAAACAGCGTAGAATAGCACTGACCGGACTCTGCTTGCGTCCGGTCAGTAGGCACCGGACGTGTCCGGTCAAACAAAACTTTCTCGGGAACCTTACTGGATTGGACCGGACTCTGGTGGACAATGCGTCCGGTCAATAAGCTGAGCCTCCGGTCTCAAAGACAAAAAACCGTGAACAGTGTGACGGTCGAGTCCGATCACTAGACAACTGGTGCGTCCGGTCAGAATCGAGAAAAACACAGTGCAAACATTCAACGACCGGACTCACTATGTCAGCGTCCGGTCGCCCCGATGCATGCGTCCGGTCACCCCGAAACAGCTCCGTTCGTTCACCGATTCAACTCGATCTCTCCCAAAGTGAATCCTCTAGGGATCAAACTTGGTGAGAGGAGTCACAAGAAGGATAGTGAGCTACTCCTAGGAGATCATGGCTCGAACCTATCTCCAAATCGATGAATCAAAGAAAATTGAAGCAAGGGAGACAAAACTTGATTCGAAACGAAAATCGACTGATCTGCTAGGTCGTGAGGTTAGAGGTGAATCCCTTTGGTGGAAAGAAGTGCCTCACGATCTAGAACATCTCTGTTCAAATGGAATCACAAAAGATGCAACGAACAAAGAGATCGATCGACGGGAAAATCGCGGAGAAAAGCAAAACAGGAAGAACAACTCAAAAATGCGAATCACAGCCACGAATTGCAACCTTGTGGCTACCACATGCTACAACAGTGAGATTACGGTCTCACTTCCTCAAAATCTCCAGTACACAGAGGTATGGTTCTCTGCGGATCTTAGTTACTACAGCAGAGGATTGGGAGAGCAGGAAAACCTAGAAGGCAAAGAGCAAATGACTGAGGTTGGATAGGAGGTGGCTGTCTCCCTCTACTTATCCTAATTCTAATTCCCACTCTACCCCTAGTTATTTACAGAGCGAACCAGCCAAACCCTAAGGCTATCCTGGACCAACTCGAAGATGATGATGATCCGACGGCCACGCCCGCACAACTGGTAGCGTTGCCTCGACGCAACCTCACCGATTGCCGCCACGTGCCGCCACCGCTCTGCTTGTCCTTTTCCCGGACTTCGCCCCGGGTTTTGAGGCCCAAACCAGGAAACCAGCCTTCACGACCAACCCCCGGTTTTGAGGCCCAAACCGGGAAACCAGCCGTCCATCGCCTGAGTTTTGTGGCCCAAACTCAGAAACCTGCAGCGCCCAAGTTTTGAGGCCCAAACCTGGAAACCATCCTCAGCCCGAGTTTTGTGGCCCAAACTCGGAAACCGGCCACACCCAGGTTTTGAGGCCCAAACCTGGAAACCGTCCACTCGGTGGTTTTTCTGTGGCTCAACCACCAAACCAACCCCCGGTTTTGAGGCCCAAACCGGGAAACCAGCCGTCCATCGCCTGAGTTTTGTGGCCCAAACTCAGAAACCCGCAGCACCTAGGTTTTGAGGCCCAAACCTGGAAACCGTCCTCAACCCGAGTTTTGTGGCCCAAACTCGGAAACCATCAGCGCCCAGGTTTTGAGGCCCAAACTTGGAAACCGTCCACTCGGTGGTTTTTCTGTGGCTCAACCACCGAACCGAGCTGTCCAGGGGATGCACCGCCCGTGCACCCCGTCCACCGACGCGTGTCCCCAGGTCCTCGACCCAAGCAACACTGTGCCCGCAAGTCTTTGCTCGTCGCTGTCCCAGGCTGTCAGCCACCACAGCTGATCCTCAGGCCACCGATCCCTCAGTCCAAGCCTCATGTCCGCCCTTCGCCACTCTCGGCCCATCGGCACGGCACGTCTCTACTTGACCTTCACCTTGCCTTCGATCACTGTATCCGTGCTCGACACCTGCACAACACAAGCCAAAGAACATGCACATTATCCCAGTTGACAATCACTCATCACTCGAGACTCGGCATACACCCATGTATCCGCAAGCTGTTTAGGAAAAAATAGTGATGCCCCCTTTCTTTTTCAGCGAGGCTCGCGTTTAGCGTTTATGAAAACTGTTTAGGAAAACACAGCGATGTCCCCTGTCTTTTTCATGGGGGTGGTTTGCATTGCAAGCCCCTGGCGTTTTTTGTGAGGGTTTTTTATTTTTGAGACTTGGCGCCTCCTCTTGTCTTGGGTGGAGGTGAACTTTGTCTTGCAAGCCCCTGGCGTTTTTTGCGAGGGTGCTTGATTTTTGGGGGCTTCGCGCCTCCCCTTGTTTTAGGTGGAGGTGAAGTTTGCAATACAAGCCCCTGACGTTTTGAGCGAGGGTACTTGATTTTTTGGGACTTCGTGCCTCCCCTTGTTCTAGGTGGAGGTGAAGTTTGCAAAACAAGCCCCTGACATTTTGAGCGAGGGTACTTGATTTTTTGGGACTTCGCGCCTCCCCTTGTTTTAGGTGGAGGTGAAGTTTGCAATAACAAACCCCTGGCATTTTGAGCGAGGGTACTTGATTTTTTGGGACTCCGTGTCTCCCCTTGTTTTAGGTGGAGGTGAAGTTTGCAATAACAAGCCCCTGGCGTTTTAAGCGAGGGTACTTGATTTTTTGGGATTTCACGCCTCCCCTTGTTTTAGGTGGAGGTGAAGTTTGCAATAACAAGCCCCTGGCGTTTTGAGCGAGGGTACTTGATTTTTTGGGACTTCGCGCCTCCCCTTGTTTTAGGTGGAGGTGAAGTTTGCAATAATAAGTTTGTTTCGAAATGATTGTGTTTTGAAACAATCTTCGGGGATTTTCATCGATGTGAGCGCTCTTGGTGAAGAGTCGCTTTTTTTGATGTTGATGGAAAAAGAAAAGTTTGGAGTTTCTTTTTTGGGGATTGTTGCCTGTATTAAGGATTTAGATGCTGCCTCGTTAAAAAAACCTTATGCCCTTTGTAAGGAAAAAGAGTGCAGCTCCTTTGTTTTTGTTACATAGTATGGTACTGGAAGGGAAAAATAGAAAGATGAAAAAACAAATTACATGTTGCGAGAGCTCGCTAAGGCTCCGCTATGGGTAGTATTTGCGAAGGTCATTGACATTCCAAGTATGCAGCAGGCGGTTTCCTTCGCTGTCGGAGAGGTGGTAGGACCCTGGGCGATTGCATTCTATTATCAAGTATGGTCCCGACCATTTTGGCTGAAATTTCCCTGCCATTTTGGCGTTTTGTTTCTGAATGAGGACGAGGTCACCCTTCTTCAAGTCATTGATTCTCACTTTTTTGTCTCTCCACTTTTTGGTTTCCTCTTGATATTTGCGAAGGTTGTGCACTGCGCTGCATCTTGTTTCTTCGAGCAAATCTTTATCTGTCAGCTAGTTTTGTTCATCTGATTCGAGGGTTGTTCTGAGTGAGCCATATTTCAATTCTTCTGGTAACACTGCTTCTTCTCCAAAGAGGAGCCTAAAAGGTGTGAACTTGGTTGCTCTGCACTCTGATGTGTTATGGGACCAGGTGACCGAGGTTAGCTCTTCCGCCCACTTTCCCTTGGGCCTGCCTTGGAGTTTTTTTGGATATTGTTTGAAAAATAGTGGCATTAGCTCTTTCAACAAGGCCGTTCGATTGAGGATGGCGGACTGAGGCGAAGCACAAGGCTGTACCAATTTGAGCACAGAATTCCTTAAAAATCTCGCTGTCAAACTGAGTGTCGTTGTCGACGGTTAGGTGTTTGGGAACTCCAAAACGACAAACTATTTGCTGCCAGAAAAACTTCTTCACGGCTAGGGAAGTTATGGATGCTAATGGTCTTAGGACCGACCAGGTCCATTGCCCATCTTTGCAAAGGCCATGTTGGGCATATCAAAGTTGTTGGGGCACCTGGGGCGCTTTGCGTTTTTGCTGTTAGTTGACATCCCTCGCAATGCTTAACAATCTCTTCTGCATCTCGTAGTGCTGTTGGCCAAAAGAAGCCTTGATGGAAAACTTTTCCCACCAGCGCCCTTGGGCCATTATGAGAGCCGCAGATACCTTCATGAATTAGTTTGAGTATGTCCTTTCCTTGATTGTGTGACACACATTTTAGCCACGGGGAGGTTGTTGACGCTCACTAATGCTCATAATTAACCATCAACTATTGCATGAAATGACAATAAATGAATTACAAAGCATAGTTGTAGGGTTTGAAACTAACAAGTTCCACGAGTTTTGGTGCTCTCACTTGTTTTGTAGGACATCAATATTTCACCATATAAAAGTATCTCAAGTGATGAATTGGAGTGCACCATTGCGAAGGGCTCGTCGAGACGATCGAAACGGACATATCATTTGCTATATTCGGAGTCCCGGATGAAAAGATATTAATTTCGCAACGAAATCTACAAAAGAAGGATCTAGAAGACACCAGAAGACACCACGAGGCGGCCCACCATGTGGGCCCACTGGGCCAGACCGACCGGTCCCACTTGGAGACCGACCGGTCGGCCACGGAGGCCGTTTCGCCTCCGCCTTCTGGAACCTTCTTCCACCGCCTCCTAGGATGCATCTCCACCATACCTGAAGTCGGTTTGATCCAACGGTGGGCGGTATATGGCGATTCCTTGCCCCTACTCCACCTCAGGCTATATAAGTAGCCCCAGATCCCCCTCTCCATCATCATCAGATCTCAAGTCATTAGAAGAGGAGGAGGATCAATCAGAAACCCTAATTTCCTTAGAGCCACATCAACTTAGGCATAGCTAGATAGAATTAGAATTAGAAGAGGCAAGCTTCGTTTGGATTCCGGATCTAGTCGCGAGAAGGCTCGGTAAACCCAAGATCTTCTCTCTTGTATCAACATTATGGATCTAATTATGTTTCTAGTTCATAATTGTTCTTCAATGTTCTTCATTGTTCATCTTCTAGTTCTAGTTCATCGTCTAGTTCATCTAGTTCTAGTTCGTGTTCTAGTTCATACTCTAGTTCATCTATGTGTTCTTGTTCATCATACTATTCATCATTGTGTGCTAGTTCATAGTCTAGTTCATAATAGTTTAGATATAATTGATATGACTAAGACATTAATTACTATATTCTTAATTATACTGCTTGTAGTATGCTTTGATTATATATTTGGCATAGATAGATTATCATCATGTTTATACTCATGTTCGTATAGCGCTCATCTTAAAGTACAACGAGTGGGTGATAAATGTTGTGTAGGTGTGGTGCCTATACACTATTTATCTGCGAATGCGTCCTATGTTCCGGATAGAGTGGTAGATCGCGGGTGTGACAGGCCTGTTGAGTCCTTTGTATTCCACCTCCCGAATGTAGTGTTCAGTATGGCTCAGTTAACTCATGGTTTAGGGGTTACTTTGTTTGGCACCTTTACTATGGAGTTGCCTCTTGAATATGAATATGGGATAACCTAGCCAATGATTGCAAATATAATTGCACTAATCAATGTATATTATGACTTATAATTAGAATAACTTAGGAATACTTCTTTATAATGTCTATTCTAATCCGCATGTCTTGTCTAAGTTGAAATGCTCTAAGGACTATCATGGATTAATCTTTTATCATTTATAGTGTACCTCATTATTGTGACTGATCTCTGTTTAGGATAAAGGAGTGTGTTCTTACTTTGTTCTCAATTCTCCTATCACATGTGTAGAGTAGCTCTTGTCCTTATTTATCTCACTTCATTCCTAGTGCTAAATATAAATAACGATACTTGGAACATCTCTGGGTAAAATGCTGCTACAACGGGTGTATTTATCTGTGCGCTTGCGGATAAATATTTATCTTTAGAGTCAGTGCTATGATATAATCACATTGCTAGTTTCATGTTGGGCATGACAACTTGATGTTAAGTGATGCTAGTAGTGTCCCGTACACTTCTTAGTGCCTTCACTAGGTTATTGTTTATGAAGTCTATCTTAGAGTGATTCCATTAAGGAGTGTCAACAAGCATTTTTGGCGCCGTTGCCGGGGAATGAATGAGTAATTAAGGATGATAGCTAGAATACATTTTCAACATCTAGGAGAACTCTTACACATGTGATAATTGAGATATATTATTCACCCTTTATCCAAACAGGCCCACCCTGGCTTTTGTATAGTTTTGATCTTATGCAGGGTGAGGTGTATGGCTGGTTTTGAACTTCCGACAAACTACGTTGCGGGTCCAGAGCTTTGCTCAAGCCTCAAGATCCATTCAACCACTTTGTTAGGAATCAACCAGATAAGGTATAGACAATTGTTGTCACTTTGACTTTCTGACAAACTCCCACAAGGATTGAAGAAGGTCAACGTTACAAGTTTTCAAGCACGTGACGAGTGACGACACCAGACGTTGTACCACTCACAATTCCATTGTGAGTCATGGTAAGTTTAATCGAGGTGAGTCAGTCTTGCTCATGGACTTTAAATTGATGAGTAGTTATCTTATTAAATCCTTTGCATATCATCATACATTCACTCCATTTAGTTTATGTTCTCTCATACATGTTTATTTTTTATCACTTGTATCCACTCATGTTATGTGCATCTAAAAAGAAAATATATATATATATATATATACTACTCACCTTGATCACACTCTTGCATCTCCATTAAAGTGAATCTCTGTAGTGCTTTCATGCCACTGTTATTTACTATAGTATGCTTAAGGTTTGGAGTATGTTCATACAACTTTTAAATTAAGCATGGTGCTTAGTCTAGGAGTGTTGATCTTACTTTCAAAGGCTTTTTAAATTAAGCGTGGTGCTTAGGTTAAAATGCTTTCCTAGATTAAATTAGACATGGCGTCTAGTTTGATTTTTGAACCAAGAGTATGCTCTAGTAGATATCGGTTATTTTGTTGGACTAACCCCTGTAGAAATCTCTCAATATCAAAATGGGGAAGTCAAGAGATGAACTCACACTGGGATGAAGCAAGGCATAGGACGTGCTCCAACAACTTCACACAAAAGACATGGCTCATTCATCACTGAACTGTAAGTATCAAAGAATATTCACTTTGTCTTTTGCTATAAGCTACCTTTGCCTTGAGCCATGAAACAATACAGCCACCAAGTTGTCTATGAACTATGATAAATCATGTCTATGCTAAAACAATTCCAAATCCATCTACCCATTAGCATAGATAAGGATTATAAATTTAATAGTGGACAACCTGTATTTCAACTTTATATATTCCCTCGGGTATGTGTCCATTAAAGAAAGGTCTTGCTCAACGAACCTAAAACTGCGAGCCCTCGCCGAGAGGTCAATCGATAGTTATCTTATGACTTTTTAAATTTAATCTTGTCTTAATTTACAAAAAAAATAAAAAAAAATAATAATTATGTTCTTAGGACTAGTTCCCTTCGGGTATTCTTGTCACTAACCACTGCAGGGTGAACAATGTCCGAGAACATGAGAGTTGCAAATACAACGCAAGGGATGCTTTAACATTCACACTTGCCTCTGTCTAAGTGTGGGGAGGAAGGCTAGCTCTTCCAAAAATTCTACAACCATGCTCATCCTCCCAATCAAGAAGCTGTCAACATCCCGACACACTGGTTTGCAATCTCTCTTCTCACTGTTACTTTGTCTCTTTAAGTTTGAATGATTTCACAAATTCCATGCTTGAAAATCAAACTTAAGATACAAAATAAAATTAATCTTTTAGATAAGAAGTAGTGGTGAACGATGAAGGAAAATAAAATATGGGATACAAGTTCTATGCTAATTAAAATGCCAAGATTAAACTTCTCTATAGCATAGAAAGTGACTTTAGCTCTATGACAACACTACCTTTGTTATTACTTGTATATCCCTTTGGGTATGTATTGTCCACTAATGCTTTCAGGAATAAAATAATAAGTGGAGCAATAAGTCCAAACATAATTCATGAGGAGAGAGAAAAAGGGTAGCTTAGAGGTTGAGGAAGATAAAGTGCAACACAAGAGACAAGATTGCGGATACATGGGTGTATGCCGGGTCTCTGAGTGATGAGTGATTGTCAACTGTGATGATGCGCATGTTCTTTGGCTTGTGTTGTGCAGGTGTCGAGCACGGATGCAATGATCAAAGGCGAGGTGAAGGTCAAGTAGAGACGTGCCGTGCCGATGGACCGAGAGTGGCGAAGGGCGGACGTGAGGCTTGGACTGAGGGACCAGAGGCCCGAGGATCAGCTGTGGTGGCTGGCAGCCAGTGGCAGCTACAAGTGAAGACTTGCGGTCATGTGTTGCTTGAGTCGTGGACTTGGGGACACGTGTCGGTGGACGGGGTGCACGGGCGGTGCATCCCTTCTACGACGTCGGTTTGGTGGTAGAGCCAGGGAAAAACCATCGGGTGGACGATTTCTAGGTTTGGGCCTCAAAACCTGGGTGCGGATGGTTTCCGAGTTTGGCCACAAAACTCGGGCTGAGGACGGTTTCCAGGTTTGGGCCTCAAAACCTGGGCGCTGAGGGTTTGCTGAGTTTGGCCTCAAAACTCAGATGCTTGGTGGGCTGGTTTCCCGGTTTGGGCCTCAAAACCGGGGGTTGGCTGGAAAAGGCTGGTTTCCTGGTTTGGGCCACAAAACCGGGGGTGCAGAGCGAGGGCGGCAATCGGGAGGTTGCGTCGAGGCAACGCTACGAGTTGTGCGAGCGTGGCCGTCGGATACACCTACCACCGAGTTGGTCCAGAATAACCCTAGGGTTTAGCTGGTTCGCTCTGTAAGTAGTTAGGGGTAGAGTGGGAATTAGGAATAGGTTAGAATTAGGATAAATAGGGGGAGACACCCACCTCTCCATTTATCTCAGTTAGTCATCTCAGTCATTTGCTCTTTGCTTCTAGGGTTTCCTGCCCTCCCAATCTCCTGCTGTAGCTAGCTGAGATCCACAGAGAACCATACCTCTGTGTACTGGAGATTTTGAGGAAGTGAGGCCGTAACCTCACTGTTGTAGCGTGTGGTAGCCACACAGTTGCAGATCGATGTGTTGATTCGCGTTTTGTTCGTGTTCTTCGCGTTCTTCGTTTCTCCGCGATTTTCCCGTCACTCGATCTCTCTCTCTCCCGTGCGTCTTTGCGAAATCCGTTTGAATCATCTTGTTGGTATTTGAAAGGAGATCACTTCCACCGAAGGAATTTATCTATCTCCTTACAAACGAGTAGATCGGGTTGATTTCGTTTTCGTGGCGCTTTTCGGTTCATCCTCCTCCCCTTTTGATTTCCCGGTGTTTGACTCGATTTGAGCGGATGATTTCTTGGGGATAGTCTCCTAACTACTCCGTGATCATCCTCTCCAAGTTTGGGAATGTGGGATTGTGAGTTGATTCAATTTGGGATTGATTTGGGTGAAGGGCGAACAAAATCGCCCTCCCTGAGTGACCGCGGACAGTCCGCCGCTCAGGGCGCGGACAGTCCGCGTGTCGGGGCTGGTCCAGTCCGGCCGCGTCCAGTCTCTGCTGTTTTTGGCTCGGGTCACCGGCGGACAGTCCGCCGTGCTAAAGTGCGGACAGTCCGGGACCGAGCAGTGGGTTTCAGCAGCAGTGCGTTTTTGCTCACTTGACCGGCGGACAGTCCGCCACCAGAGCGCGGACAGTCCGCGGTAGGGGCGGACAGTCCGAGACCCCAGGGCCGGACACTCCGGGAACCTGTTGTGTCTTCTGGTTTAGTGTGTTTGCTCTCCCGGCTTGTACGCTTGGTCTTCGGACTTCTCGTTTGGCCCTAGAGTTGACCAAGGAACCTCTCTAGGTATCTTTGCTACTTGTCAGCATAGGTATTTAGGAGTTTCTCGACGTAGCTGACAATCTACGTTCGGGACTTGTTTTTTTTGGGGTTGTGTTCAAGCCAGAGCTTTTGGCATTTGGTTTGCTATCTTCTTGTGGTGCCTCGCTGTGATCCTAGGGATCATCCACCCTCTTCCAAGGGTCGTGGGCATCACGGTTTCGGTCGCAGTTTCTCGGGGTTGATTTTGGGACATTTGGCCAAAGTTTCGAGAGAAATTTTTGAGCTCCCATTCACCCCCCCCCCCCTCTGGTCGCCTTGCTAGTGCTTTCTCGGTCCTTCAAAGATGTTCAGGAACAAGCTCAAGATGCAAGGAGAAGCTTCAAACAAAAGGAAGGGGTCATGATAGATCATCTATCCCTCATCACATGGCGCCACTGCGTTTTAATGATGAAGGTAATATTTTAAGGTAAGTGATCATTCTCTACAAAAGCTTTCCCTTGGTCTTCCACTGCACTTAAATAAAAAAAACCAAAATGTTTGAGTTACAACTTTAAATGTTTAATCTAAAAAACTCAACATGCTTTGTTCTTTGAGTATCACTCTTTTAATCACTTAGTCTTGAACAACTCAACCCTCATTGTCAAATTCATGCTCACTCTTCTGATTTCATCACCCATGTTTTAAAAGTGAAACAATGCACAAAATACCAATCTTATCGTATTAAATGTGCCTAAGGCTAGAGTAGAGTAAATGAAGTTTTGGTTCTTTTGGTGTTTTCTCACTAGTAGAACTTATGCACTTGATCTCTGCCTTAGTTTTGCGAGTAGGACACACTGTACAAAGAGTGGTCTCCCAAAGTTTCATGAATTCTAGAGGATGTTGCTAGCTTACAGTATTAATGCTTCACTTTAAAATGTTAGTTTGACATTTACCTCCTATTTTCTTGATACATATGTGATAAAACAATTATTGCACCATCATTGACTCACATACATAAATGGAAATCTAAAACTCTGTTGCTTTGTGCTTGAAAGAAATAAATCAAGACTCTAAAATAATTAAGGTGTAGTTTTTCACTAACCCTTAATCCATTCCACAAGCTTTGTTGTCTATCTGAGTTTCAACAGAAGATAGGAATTCCACTATGATGCCGACGAAGCCTTCGTCCACTTAAGAGCCAATCATCAATGGTTATAGCTCAAGAGAAGTGATGAACATCTACGCTGTCAAGGATTCAAAGTAAATGATCATGCCAACACCCATTAAAGAATATGAAGAGCAGTGAACCAAAGGAGACAAGTCCACCGGCCACTTGAAGAAGAAAGAGAGTTCTACTGAAGTACAACTAAGGTCTTCACCACGAGGATCTGCTGACGCACCCAAGGAAGAATAAAGAGCGTGCAAGAAGTCTTGTTCGATAGACTATAAACATCGAATCCTCGCCGGAAGGTAACTCGGTAGTTATCCATATTTCTTTAGCAATAAATTAAGTACTGCATAATCATATCATTTTACTTCTAGTTGCATATTTACTTTTTAGCAAATTATATCTGCATTAGAAAAGAAAAGAAAAATATGAAAAACTTTAAGCCCCATGAGAACAGTTTAGTGGTGTGTTAAAACCCATAAATGTATTCTCTGTGGAGGCATAAAAAATAATAATACATCTACATATTAATTTCTGCATTGCATTAGAAAAGGAAACAAAAATATTGCATTTGTTACACTACATCATAAACCATGAAGCCCCATGTGAATAATTCTATGGTGTGTAAAAACCTATAGGAATGTTCACCGTGGTGGCATAAAAAATAACAATAATAATAATACTAAAAATAAATATGCATACATTCATCCTGTTGTATTTTTCTCTTGCATCGTAAAATATATTAAAATAAAAAAAGAGATCTTACTGAAATTCTAGACAACTAAGGCTTGAGTGGCCAACCGCTAATGCTTAATCTGTTCCACAAGTTTTGTTGTCTATTTGAGTTTCACAGGATTTGAAAGGCCAAGAAAAGCTGACGAACAAGTGAATGCTCCATCCACTATTGGAGCACTGTCTCAACAAACATCAACATCAATCAAAGCTCTAATAGAGGAAGGACATATCCACTGCCAGTCTGCTACATTGCAAAGTGACTACGTCAACATTCAGCTTGGGGGAAGGCACCCCCATGTATCCACGAAGAGAAGAAGAGAAGGACTCAAATCATTAATAGTCTACTCGTCTTCTGGAAAAAGACCTCGTCAAGATCCAGCTTGGGGGAGAGCACCCTCAGTTATCACGATAAGTATCACGGCTTTTTATCTATTATTATTAGTTCGGTTTAGATTAGGTTAATAAGTATAGAAACCCCCTAAAAAGATGAATAACTATTACAAAACCAAATAAAGATATTATATAATGAATAAATGTCTAGGTGGATATAAACTTAATTTTGCTCATGAAAATAATGATGAACAATTGCTCTGCCTTTTCTAAGTACCTACTGTTCAAACTTAAATTTTCTTGAGTTTTAGACAAAGTTGTTCTGAATAAACTCTGAACCTGAAACCTGTGGATGGCAAATGCTTGATCTAAAGTCTAGATAATTGTGAGATATGATATAAAAAGGTTTGAGCTGTTGTTTATCTAATTCCTAGAGATACTAGAATTCTGGAGATTTACATTTTGAAAAGATTAAAAACACATGATGAGATCCTGTATGACATCACATCAATTCCTACCCAGAGCCATTAATATGATCTTAAGATAAGGCTACTTGCTTTGTTCTAAGTTTTTAGTTATGGTTGAGAAATTTATCATGCTCTAAAAATCAAGAACGTTTTATTAAAAGATTCACTCTTCCGAAGTAGTATTGTGTTAGAGGCATGGGACTATGCAAAAGTATAAAAGGAGGAAATAAAAAGGGACAAGTGTCCGACTACCTCAAAAGAAAAAAAAGAGAAGGAAAAGCATTGTGATAAAAATATGAAAGAGAAAAAGAAAGATAGCCCATGGTCCCTCTAATTACAATATGCCAGCAAGAGATGACAAATTTCAAAAGTTCTAAGTTCTTGATCTATGAGTATGACATCTTTCTCCCTAGCTTTGAACTTTGACTTGGTAAGATATGCTTTTCACTTCTTAAAGCTCCAGATATATATTCATAGAAAAGAAGGAAAATGCATTAGTAAGGAATCATAAAATATAAAAGAGCGATTTGAGAGTGTCATACAGTAGAATCTCTGATTTTCATTTTAAAAATATGTAAAAACTCCAGAATGAAGGTTCATCAAAGAGTTAGAGATACAGTGCTTAACTTGATTGTTCTATCTTTCAATTGTTTAAAGATTCAGGTGAAGGCAAAAGCTCCATAGTTAAAGGTAATATGAGAAAGTCAGAATAGTTAACTCTAATCCAAGGGAAGATTTTTTGTTTGCACATATGTACCATTGAGATGTGAAAGCTTGTTGGGTATTTTAAACGCACACAGAATAATCCGCAAGCGTACGGATACCGATGTAGCTTTCACCCGAGAGTATTCCAGGGTATCGATTTCCATGGGGAACGTGAAGTGTACTACAAGAATTAAGAACGTCCAAGAAAAGAATGGTAATGTGGATAGAGAGAGATCTTAGGGTTTTCTAAGCGGGTTTATCTAATCAAAGGCTTACTATACTTTACTTACTTCAGAGCAGCAGGTCCTTTCCAACTCTCGAGAAAGACTGGGAAGAAGGTAGTTGGGGGAAGGCTGCCGAAAGCTCTACGAGAACACCAACCCTAACGTGGTGGATTACAAAGACCTGACAGAGCTGTCACCTCTGGGGTTACCACAACTATCCAGAGGATTGGGCGCAAACTCAGGTAAACCCTAGTCTAGACATCGTGTCTACACTAACGCTTACTACTCTAATTACCGCGGATAACTAGAGCACTCAATACGAGCAGAGATCCAGTAAATAAAATAAAGTAAGAACTGAAATTAAATATAATACTTAGAAATAGTAAATGAAGAACCTGGAGATTACTTGAAGACGAACCAGATGCTGCACCAATACAATGTCGAGGAAGATCCGACAGATCCGGCTCCTCCTCAGCTCTCTCCGTCTCCTCTCTCTAATCCAATCTCTAATTACAACTAGATGAACTAGACAACTAGAACTAGAACTAGAACTAGAAGAGATTCATCTAGAGGGACCTCTACTTCTAATTGAAACCCTAGTTTCTGATGTGGAGATGAATAATGAAGATGGAGATGCCTGGAGAGGGGGGTCTGGGGTTGCTTATATAGCCCGAGGTGGAGTAGGGGGCAAGGAATCGCCATGTCATCGATCCGCGTCACGTTTATCGCCCACCGTTAGACCAAACCGACTTCGGGGACGGTGGAGATGCATCCTAGGAGGCGGTGGAAGAAGGTTCCAGAAGGCGGAGGCGAAACGGGCTCCGTGGCCGACCGGTCGGTCTCCATGTGGGACCGGTCGGTCTGGCCCAGTGGGCCCACATGGTGGCCCGCCTCGTGGTGCCTTCTGGTGTCTTCTAGATCCTTCTTTTGCAGATTTCAATGCGAAATTAATATCTTTGCATTCGGGACTCCGAATATAGCAAATGATATGTCCGTTTCGATCGTCTCGACGAGCCCTTCGCAATGGTGCACTCCAATTCATCACTTGAGATACTTTTATATGGTAAAATATTGATGTCCTACAAAATAAGTGAGAGCACCAAAACTCATGGAACTTGTTAGTTTCAAACCCTACAACTATGCTTTGTAATTCATTTAGTGTCATTTCATGCAATAGTTGATGGTTAATTATGAGCATTATTGAGCGTCAACAAGTTCCCCCAAGCTTAACCTTTGCTAGTCCCGAGCAAAGCCAATCTCAACAGTGGATCAGGAGTTGCTACAATATCTTCACTTCCAACAAGTACACGTGTATTCAAACAAAAGTTCTCATATGGAATAGAAAAAAGTATCATATTATTCATCACGGGGCTTAGTACTTTACCTTGAATCTTGAGTAATTGAAAGATAGAACGATCAAATTAAGCACTATGTCTCTTGCTCTTTCACTTCACCATTATCCCGGAGTTTTATGAATTTTCAGAAAAGATTAAAAACATATGTTGCCAAATTAAACAATGGATCCAAAGAGAAAGTCAACCACACCATTGAATCGAGAAGTGCATGTATACGGAAATTGGAGTCGGATGCTCTTTAGAAATATATCACTCTCTTTTGTTTATCAGAGACACATGGCTATCAAGCTAATTCTACTAGCGGGCACGTGCCCATTTTTTTCTGATATTTTCTTCTTCTTTTTTTTCTCTCTTTTTTTCGAGGTTCCGGACACTTGTCCCTTTTTATTTCCTTGGGATCTATCTTTTTGAGGTTTCGGACACTTGTCCCTTTTTATTTCCTCGGATTTTTTTTCTTTTCTTTCTTTTTTTTAATAGCCACATGCTTCCAACAAACTTTTGAGAGGATAGGAATAAATAATCATGAGCATTTATGCGGAAAATGGATGGAATATGTAAGTGATCTCAACTCAATAGTATGATAACTTCTCATAGGGTCAACAAAGCTTAATTTAACTCAATGCAATTATTAGACATATTTATATTGAGAAATCTCTAGAACGCCAGTGTTGTTTAGAACAAGATAATAGCAGCTCAGATCATATCATATCTGTCAATTACCTAGACTCTGGATCAAGCATTTACTACCCATATGTTTAATTTCATTTTTAAGCATCATTATTAATCAGGAGAACTCATGCTTTGAAGATTAGGTACTTGAAAGAAATTAGATAGAGCAACTATTCATCATTTCCATGTAACAGATTAGAGAGAGTTCTTCTTTTATTATTAACTTCTTAAAACAAACTTAACACACTATTTATTTAACCTAACACACAATTATTATAAATATCTAAGATAGTGAATAAGACATACCTGGATTACGAAGATAACGGGGGTGCGTCTCCCCCAAGCCGGTTCCCTTAATAACGTTGAGCCTTCATGTGCCCATATATTTTTGTCTCTTTTTTAATTAATGGTGAGCTTTCATGTGCCCACATATTTTTGGTGTTTTGAATTTATTTATAGAATGAAAAACTTAAGAGGATAAAGATACTTACGTGGATACATGGGGTGCCTTCCCCCAAGCTGAATGTTGACGTAGTCGTTCGATCTTGTAATGTAGCAGACTGACAGTAGATATGTGTTTCCTCTGCTGGAGCTTTGATTGATGTTGATGGTTGTGGGAACAGTGCTCCAACAGTGGATAGAATATCCACTTGCTCGTCAGCTTTTCTTGGTCTTTAATCCTGTGAAACTCAAATAGACAACAAAACTTGTGGAACAGATTAAGCATTAGTGGTTGGCCACTTAGGCCTTAGTTGTCTAGAATTTCAGTAAGATCTCTTTCTCAATATTTTTGTATTTTATATTTTTATGATGCAAGAGAAAATGCACAGGATGAATGCATGCATATTTATTTTTATTATTTTTATGCCACCACGATGAACATTCCCGTGGGTTTTTACACACCATAGAATTATTCACATGGGGCTTCATAGTTTATGATGTAGTGTAACAAATACAATATTTTTATTTTCCTTTCTAATACAATGCATAAATTAAAATGTTTGTGAATTAAATATGATGATGCAATAATTAAATATGATGATGCAATAAATAACTAAGAATTAAATATGAGAAATATGCAGGAAAATAAATATGAGGATAACTACCAATTTTTACCTTTTGGCGAAGGTTCGGATATTTAGGTCCGACGAACCGGACCTTCCCTTGGTTTAGACCTCCCAAGGTATGTCAGACGTTTGGAAAGTTGTTATTGATTGTACCTCTGAGGTGCAGACTTTTTCTTCCATACTTTCTTGTTCTGAGTCTTCACTTCCTGTGGTTCACTGTCTTGAGGTTTTTCTTCTTTCTTTTCTGGGACAGTGTCAATAGCTTCTTCTTCGTGATTGGCCTCTCTATTGTTGATAGTTTGTCTTCTTTGGCATTGAGAGCGGCGTCTTTCACTTCTGTTCTTCTTAGATGCTTCATTGGGCATGTAGCTGATGAAGTTGCATCGTGCCTTTTCTCCAGGAAAGTGAAAATGGATTTCCTCTTGTAGATGATTGTACTTGTAGCGTAGAAGAATGGTCTTCCTTGGATGAGGTAGACATCATCGTCTTCTCATGTCGAGGATCAAGAAGTCTGTGGGGACTTCATGACCTCTAATTCTGACTACGACGTCTTCCATCATTCCTTCTTGTTTATACCTCTTGATATGTTGTCACTCATGTTATTTGTTCGTCCAGTAGTTTAAAATGAAGCGTTAATTGTGGACGCTGGCAGCATCATGCTCAGTGTGCATGTTCTTGTAGATCTAGGATCTTCACTCTGTAGAATTTGAGAGTGACAAACTTCTCCATGTTTTGCTCAAGAGTGTGTCCTGCTCATAAAGGCAAGGTAGAGATCAAGTGCATAGGCTCTGTTGGTGGAAAAACACCAACAGAACCAAAAGTCTTGTTTATTCCCCTCTAACCTTAGGCACATTGCATAAGACAAACTTGTTGTTTATGTGTCCTCTTCAATCTTAACATGAGTGATGGGATCAGAGGATGAGCATGAAAGTAGCATCTTAAAATATTTAACAGATCAGATTGTTTAACCCAAGGAAGGATAATCTATGCATAATGTGTCGATATTTTCATGATTGTGATATATCATCTTCCAAGGGTTAGATGCATAACATTTTAGCTCATTGGTTAAGAGAGTAAAGCTAGGAACAAAGAGTAAAGAACTGAACATGTTGAGTTGATTAGGTTGGATCAATTAATGTGCTACTAAAACATGTTTGGTTCTTATTTATGCACATACCAGAATTAAGGAGAAGCTTTTAAAGTGATGGTCACATACCTTGAGATGTTACCTTTATCATTGAAGAGTGATGTGGCGAACCACCTTGTAGAAGTTTCTCTTGTCTGGCTGGTTGTTCTTCATGAATAGCTTGTCTTCTCTTGCTTATCTCATAGTGAACCTGAGTGATGGGAGCTTGAGAGGAGGAAGGTATAGTAGAATCATCTTTAGAGGGATCAACCTTCCTTCTCTGTGTGTCAACCTATCAGTGAAGATGTGTTGTTCCTCCCACGATGGTCTTTATCTTCTTGTGACCCAGCTCAGACTTGTTCACCTACTTTCATGGAGTGAGTGCTTTGATTGTAGATATTGTTTTGTGGCACTCATCTTTTGTCTTGTTCCATGAATCACATTTCTCCATGATCAGTGAGTTGTGTCTCCCTTGCGCAAGTTGTTGAAGTTCATGTGTCTTTTCATCTCCGGTGTGAGTTTATCTCTGGACTTTCCCAAATTGATATTGAAAGTTTTCCTACAGGGGTTAGTCCAACAAAATATCCAGCATCCACTATAGTATACTATTGGCTCAAAAATCAACCTAGACACTACGCCTAATTTGATCTAGGAAGGCATTTTAACCTAAGCACCATACTTAATTTAAAAGCCTTTAGAGGTAAAATCAGGACACCTTTTAGCTCAAGAATCAAACCAGACACCATGTCTTACTTTAATTCATGAAAACAGTTTAAACTAAGCACCATGCCTAATTTAAAAGGTGTATGAGAATACTTCAAAACCAAAGCATATACTATAGCAAATGAAGGTAGCATTAAAGCATTAAAGAGATTTACTCAAATGGTGATGAGAGAGCATGATTAGTGTATAGCACATGAGCATGTCTTAAAGGTAGGGGTAACCAACATAGCAACATGGTAAGAGATGTTCTTACAAAGTGTATCCCCAGCTTAGATTTGCAAAAATCAAGATTGGATGAATGTAATTCAATATTGCATGATGATTAGTTGGACATACCTTGTGTTTGTCGTTCCTTCGAATTTTTCGCTACAGACCTGCAAAGGTTAGTGACAAGAATACCCGAAGGAATATTTTAACAATTATATCCTTATGCTCAATACACAAAGGCAGTGTAGCAGGAGAGTGAACACTGATCTAAAAAGTGCTTATTTTTGGACACTGAGCTTGTCTTTGGGAAACCTTCAGAATAAGATTTGGTGAAGTGGTTTCCCCTCCAATACCAATTTAAGAGCACAACGAGATCTACAAAATTTGTGATAAACATATGCATCGACAACCACCCTTTTGAAGTTTTTGTAAACAGAAAGCGTGAGGGGGTTGAAAATCTCGAGTGTGGCAATGTTAGACAGACCAATTGAATCAGGAGATGTTTCATATGAGCATGGATTTAAAGAGGTGTTTATGAAGTAGCTTCCATGCTCTTTGATATCATCCTCCTCGATTTCAGAGAAGAACACCGAAGGATGGGGTTCATAATTTTCAAAAGTGTGGGGTGTTTTCTCTATAGAAGGTTCTGTGACAACCAAATTATTAGAAGCATTTGAAGGAATTTCAAATTTGGTTGTGTGTTCTTCCTCGTGTTGGTCGGGGTTGGGCTCGACTTCTTCTGGGAATTCGTCAAAAGTGCTAGTGGAAGGAGTGTTTTCAAGGATTTTCTCTAGGATGTCTCCTCCTTTACTAACAAGTTTATGTGAGAATGATCCTCCAAAAGCTAAATCGAGATGTAGAGCAGCTTCCTTGTTAAGACCACAATAAAAGTAAAAGTGTAGCACATGTTCTGGCAAGGAAAGGTTTGGGCCAGAATTGGTAAGGCATTTGAACCTAGCCCAAGCTGCTCCTAGTGTCTCCTTCTCTTTTTGTTTGAATGTGAGAACTTCGATTCTAAGATCAGCGATTCGAAAAAGAGGGAAGAAAGCAAGACAAAAGTTGTCTCGAAGTTCATCCCAATTCCCATTTACGCCCCTTACGGAATGGTCATACCATTTTCTCGCTCTTCCCAAAAGGGAGAACGGGAATAGTTTCCATTTAATGGTCTCTTGTGACATGCCGGCAATAGTCCGACAAGAACACAACTGCTCAAATTCCCTAAGGTGAGTGTATGAATCTTCGTCTTCTGACCCAGAGAAGGATTTCTCCCGAACCATAGCTATAAGAGCAGGGCGAAGCTCATAGCCATCTGTAAGAATGGGGTGCGATGATGGTGGAGGCTCCAACAAGTCGCCCTTTGGAGCAAAGAATTTATATATAGGAGTGAAATCCATGTGGTGATGTGGTGGTAAAAGAAAAAGGTGGTAAAAAGGAAAAGGTGGTAAAAAAAGAAAAGAGACACGGACGATCCTGGTTTGATTCTAGAACAGCTACCGTTCCCCGGCAACGGCGCCAGAAAGCTTGTTGGGTATTTTAAACGCACACAGAATAATCTGCAAGCGTACGGATACCGATGTAGCTTTCACCCGAGAGTATTCCAGGGTATCGATTTCCACGGGGAACGTGAAGTGTACTACAAGAATTAAGAACGTCCAAGAAAAGAATGGTAATGTGGATAGAGAGATATCTTAGGGTTTTCTAAGCGGGTTTATCTAATCAAAGACTTACTATACTTTACTTACTTCAGAGCAGCAGGTCCTTTCCAACTCTCGAGAAAGATTGGGAAGAAGGTAGTTGGGGGAAGGCTGCCGAAAGCTGTACGAGAACACCAACCCTAACGTGGTGGATTACAAAGACCTGACAGAGTTGTCACCTCTGGGGCTACCACAACTATCCGGAGGATTGAGCGCAAACTCAGGTAAACCCTAGTCTAGACACCGTGTCTACACTAACGCTTACTACTCTAATTACCGCGGATAACTAGAGCACTCAATAAGAGCAGAAATCCAGTAAATAAAATAAAGTAAGAATTGAAATTAAATATAATACTTAGAAATAGTAAATGAAGAACCTGGAGATTACTTGAAGACGAACCAGATGCTGCACCAATACAATGTCGAGGAAGATCCGACAGATCCGGCTCCTCCTCAGCTCTCTCCTTCTCCTCTCTCTAATCCAATCTCTAATTACAACTAGATGAACTAGACAACTAGAACTAGAACTAGAACTAGAACTAGAACTAGAAGAGATTCATCTAGAGGGACCTCTACTTCTAATTGAAACCCTAGTTTCTGATGTGGAGATGAATAATGAAGATGGAGATGCCTGGAGAGGGGGGTCTAGGGTTGCTTATATAGCCCGAGGTGGAGTAGGGGGCAAGGAATCGCCATGTCATCGATCCGCGTCACGTTTATCGCCCACCGTTAGATCAAACCGACTTTGGGGACGGTGGAGATGCATCCTAGGAGGCGGTGGAAGAAGGTTCCAGAAGGCGGAGGCGAAACAGGCTCCGTGGCCGACCGGTCGATCTCCATGTGGGACCGGTCGGTCTGGCCCAGTGGGCCCACGTGGTGGCCCGCCTCGTGGTGCCTTCTGGTGTCTTCTAGATCCTTCTTTTGCAGATTTCAATGCGAAATTAATATCTTTGCATCCGGGACTCCGAATATAGCAAATGATATGTCTGTTTCGATCGTCTCGACGAGCCCTTCGCAATGGTGCACTCCAATTCATCACTTGAGATACTTTTATATGGTAAAATATTGATGTCCTACAAAATAAGTGAGAGCACCAAAACTCGTGGAACTTGTTAGTTTCAAACCCTACAACTATGCTTTGTAATTCATTTAGTGTCATTCCATGCAATAGTTGATGGTTAATTATGAGCATTAGTGAGCATCAACAGAAAGCATAGTAGCAATTCCTGATTCATCATGACTATTTGCTAAGGGACTAGCAAAAGGTAAGCTTGGGGAACTTGTTGACGCTCACTAATGCTCATAATTAACCATCAACTATTGCATAAAATGACACTAAATGAATTGCAAAGCATAGTTGTAGGGTTTGAAACTAACAAGTTCCACGAGTTTTGGTGCTCTCACTTGTTTTGTAGGACATCAATATTTCACCATATAAAAGTATCTCAAGTGTTGAATTGGAGTGCACCATTGCGAAGGGCTCGTCGAGACGATCGAAACGGACATATCATTTGCTATATTCGGAGTCCCGGGTGAAAAGATATTAATTTCGCAACGAAATCTGCAAAAGAAGGATCTAGAAGACACCACGAGGCGGCCCACCACGTGGGCCCACTAGGCCAGACCGATCGGTCCCACTTGGAGACCGACCGGTCGGCCACGGAGGCCGTTTCGCCTCCGCCTTCTGGAACCTTCTTCCACCGCCTCCTAGGATGCATCTCCACCGTCCCTGAAGTCGGTTTGATCCAACGGTGGGAGGTATATGGCGATTCCTTGCCCCCTACTCCACCTCGGGTTATGTAAGCAGCCCCAGACCCCCCTCTCCATCATCATCAGATCTCAAGTCATTAGAAGAGGAGAAGGATCAATCAGAAACCCTAATTTCCTTAGAGCCACATCAACTTAGGCATAGCTAGATAGAATTAGAATTAGAAGAGGCAAGCTTCGTTTGGATTCTGGATCTAGTCGCGAGAAGGCTCGGTAAACCCAAGATCTTCTCTCTTGTATCAACATTATGGATCTAATTATGTTTCTAGTTCATAATTGTTCTTCATTGTTCATCTTCTAGTTCTAGTTCATCGTCTAGTTCATCTAGTTCTAGTTCGTGTTCTAGTTCATACTCTAGTTCATCTATGTGTTCTAGTTCATCATATTGTTCATCATTGTGTGCTAGTTCATAGTCTAGTTCATAATAGTTTAGATATAATTGATATGACTAAGACATTAATTACTATATTCTTAATTATACTGCTTGTAGTATGCTTTGATTATATATTTGGCATAGATAGATTATCATCATGTTTATACTCATGTTCGTATAGCGCTCATCTTAAAGTACAACGGGTGGGTGATAAATGTTGTGTAGGTGTGGTGCCTATACACTATTTATCTGCGAATGTGTCCTATGTTCCGGATAGAGTGGTAGATCGTGGGTGTGACAGGCCTGTTGAGTCCTTTGTATTCCACCTCCCGAATGTAGTGTTCAGTATGGCTCAGTTAACTCATGGTTTAGGGGTTGCTCTGTTTGGCACCTTTACTATGGAGTTGCCTCTTGAATATGAATATGGGATAACCTAGCTAATGATTGCCAAATATAATTGCTCTAATCAATGTATATTATGACTTATAATTAGAATAACTTAGGAATACTTCTTTATAATGTCTATTCTAATCCGCATGCCTTGTCTAAGTTGAAATGCTCTAAGGACTATCATAGATTAATCTTTTATCATTTATAGTGTACCTCATTATTGTGACTGATCCCTGTTTAGGATAAAGGAGTGTGTTCTTACTTTGTTCTCAATTCTCCTATCACATGTGTAAAGTAGCTCTTGTCCTTATTTATCTCACTTCATTCCTAGTGCTAAATATAAATAACGATACTTGGAACATCTCTGGGTAAAATGCTGCTACAACGGGTGTATTTATCTGTGCGCTTGCGGATAAATATTTATCTTTAGAGTCAGTGCTATGATATAATCACATTGCTAGTTTCATGTTGGGCATGACAACTTGATGTTAAGTGATGCTAGTAGTGTCCCGTACACTTCTTAGTGCCTTCACTAGGTTATTGTTTATGAAGTCTATATTAGAGTGATTCCATTAAGGAGTGTCAACCGAGGTCACTGAGGCTTTGAACAAGATGTTATCTACTATTTTATATCCTCGAGCTCTTTGGCTAAGTCTGTTTTCATCCTCTTTGGAGTCGGGCTCGAGCAACCCGTTGATGTAAGCCATGATTGAGGCTCTCCAATCTTCGGTCTGTATTGCATTAATCTGCTTTGCTGTTTTCTTAGAAACTTCGATGGCTGATTGTGTTGACACCTCGTAAAAAACATCTGGGGGTAACTGTAATTGTTGCGCTACTGCTTTGGCTAGATTGTCTGCTTCGCTATTCTTGGACCTTGGTATTGTTTTCGCTGTTATACCGAGGAAGAAAGATTCTAACCTTCGGACATACTGTAGGTACTTTTGCAGCTCTGAATCTTTTGCTTTGTAATTTTTCTCAATGTTACCCGCAATGACTTGGGAGTCTGTGTTGATGACTGCCCTTCGGACTGACAATGCTCGAAGCTTTGACAATGCCAGTATTACAGCTTCGTACTCTGCAGAATTATTTGTGCATTTGAAGTCGAGTCTTTTTGCATACCGTAGCTTCGACCCGGATGGCGAAATTAGGATGGCTGAGGCTCCTGCTCCAGCTTCTCCCAAGGCTCCATCGACGTTCACCGTCCAAAACGGATCTGCTTCGACTCCTTCTCTGCGAGGGTCCGGAGTCCATTCGGCTATGAAATCTGCTAAAGCCTGCGATTTGATCGCTGATCTTCCCATGAAGGTTATGGTGTAGCTATTCAATTCAACTGCCCACTTTGCTATTCTGCCGATTGTGTCATTGTTTTTGAAAATGTTTTCTAGGGGGTAGGTTGAGGGTATTTGGAATTTGTGTGCCCGGAAGTAGTGCTTGAGCTTTCTTGATGCCATGACCACGGCGTACGCTATCTTCTCGAGCTCTGAATAGTTTCGCTTGGGACCCTCGAGGGTTTCTGACACGTAATAGATGGGGGCCTACTTGGTTTTGTTGTCTTCGTGCAGTTCCTTTATCAACACTGCGCTGGTGGCGTGTGGCGTAGCTGCGACGTACAGTAGTAGCGAGTCCCCTTTGCTAGGGCTAGTCAAGACGATCATGCTGATGAGATACCTTTTTAAGTCCTCAAAAGCCTTTTGTTGCCGAGGCCCCCAGTTAAATGGAGAAGTGCTTCTTAAGGTTTCGAAGAAAGGTAACCCTCGCTCAGCTGATCTCGAGATGAACCTGCTGAGAGCTGCTAAGCTCCCTGACAGTCGCTGAGCTGCTTTTTTGGTCGTTGGTGGTTCCATGTTGATGATGGCGTCAATTTTCTCTGGGTTGGCTTCGATCCCTCTTGCTGACACGATGCAGCCTAGCAGTTTTCCTTCGCTGACTCCGAATACACATTTTTCGAGGTTTAACTTCAACCCTGCTGACCGAAGGTTGTTGAATACTCTTTGCCAAATCTAATATGTGATTTTCTCTGTGTTGGCTTTGTACAATCAAATCATCGACGTAAGCGGAGATGGCGTGCTCATCTTTGAAAACCTCGGACGTCATGCGAGCGAAGGTAGATCCTACGTTTCTCAAACCTTCTGCCATTCTTCGGAAGCAAAAGGTGCCCGAAGGAGTGATAAAGCTTGTTTTTTATTCATCGTCCTCATTCATCCAGATTTGATGGTACCCCGAGAAACAGTCAAGGAGAGAAAGCATCTGGCATCCGGCTGCTCTGTCCACCAAGGTACTTATGCTCGGTAGAGGAAAATCGTCCTTTGGGCAAGCTTTGTTTAAGCAAGTGAAATCCACGCACATTCTCCATTTTTTGTTCTTTTTCTGGACCAAGACCACGTTTGAAAGCCATGATGGATATTTGACAGGTCGGATCACCCCTGCATCCAAGAGTCTGTTTACTTCTGCCCTCGCTGCCTCTTTCCTTTCTTCTGACATTTTGCAGAGCTTTTGCTTGACTGGTCGATATCCTTGTTTTATGTTTAGGCTGTGCTCAATCAAACATCTGTTGACTCCTTTGAGATCTTCCGCAGACCAAGTGAAGGTGTCAGAGTTTTCTTTGAGAAAACGGACGAGGTTGTTTTCTGATTGGGGGCCTAAGTGAGTTGAGATGATTACCTTCCTCTCAGTGTTTCCCTCGAAAAGTTGAACTGGTTTGGTTTCCTCTTTAGGTGATGCTCTCCTTTGGTCACTGTGTGTTTCACCTTCGCTACAAAGGCTTGTTGTTTGAGGCATTGTTAAATTGTGCACATTGCGCTGTCCTGGTGCTACTGTTCCTTGAGCGACTCTTGCAACGTCTTGGTCTCCGTACACTGCAACGACCCCCTTCGGAGCAGGAAGTTTCATACAAAGGTATGCAGGATGGATGACCGCATTGAAAACATTAGTGACCCCTCGACCAAAAATTGCATTGTAAGGATAAAACATGTCAACCACATCGAAGGTTATGTGTTCTGTTCTACAGTTCACTTGGTCTCCGAAGGTTACGGGCAAAGAGATTTTTCCGATTGCTCTAACTTGCTGACCGCCAAAGCCGTACAGAGGATTGCCGACAGGTTGCAAGAGGTTTCTGTCAAGCTTCATGCTGTCGAAGGTTGTGGCGAACAAGATGTCCGCGGAGCTTCCTGTGTCGACTAGAATTTTGGTGACTGTCCATCATGCAAGATTAGTTTCAATTACCATAGCATCAGTGTGGGGGTAATCTCTTAACTTCATGTCACCGGTATCGAAGGTTATTGGGATATGGGACCATCGTCCAAATTTGTGTGGTCCTTCAACAACCACGTGGTGCACTCTTCTGACATGTTCTTTTCTTTGCCTTTTGTTGCCATGATCTTCGTTAGAGCCCCAAGTGATAGCAAGGATTACGCCGAAGGTTGATGTTGGATTGTTGATAGTTGTTTGGGTTTGGGATTCTGCTTTGACAGGCTGGAGAGCTGGCAGCGCTAGTATTGGGGGTGGTGGTGGTAGAGCGTTGCTTGTTTGTTGGTTGGTTTGGGTTTGAGGGGTTGTTGGGTATGAAACGGTATATGGTATGTTTTGGCGTTGGGGAGTGGTGGATGGCTGATATGGGTTGTGGTTGTAGTGCGGGTGATGTGCGTAGAAATGTTGGTGCGAAGGTAGACCATAGTTTATTGGGGTGTACTGGTATGGAGGGTGGATTGGATTGAAATTTGGCTTTCTGGTATGGTTGATGGTTCGGTTTTCTGCCGATGCGGCTCTTTTGGATTCCTGGTACTCTTTTCCTTTGGCGAAGCACTCGCATTGTTTGGTGGTGTGACCTTTCGCTGGACCGCAAAAGTGGCAATAAATTTTTGTGGGATCCTTCTGTTGGTTTCTTTGATCTGGCGGGGGTGGAAAACCTTGTGGGTTTTGGTTGCCTGGAGTCTGAGTGCCCCTTCTCTGGTCTTCGATTGGACCTGCCTTGTTGATTGCGCCAATGTTACTTGGATCTTGACGAGGGTTGTTTTCTCTTGCTTGGGGTCTCAACTGCGGTTTCTGCTGTGCCCTTCGGGCATCGGACTTCGCCCTGAAGTCCATGTCCTCTCTACAGTATCTTTCCATTGTCTCATGTAGTTCCTCTATTGTGTTTGTTGGCTTTCTGGCAAACTTCGAAGAGCAGGGACCTGGCCGCAGACCGCTTACTGCTGCGAGGATTACGGCTTCGTCAGATATTCCCGGAGTTCTTGCTCTGATTTGGATGAACCATCGCCAATAATCCTGTAGTGGTTCGCGCTCTTCTTGTTTACAGTTGAACAACTCGATAGGGTTTGATGGGGCTGCTGTGATACCTTTAAAATTTGTGCAGAGCCTGTCTCTAAGGTTAGCCCAGGGATCCACGGTTCCGGGGTGCAAATTGTTGTACCACGTCTGCGCGATGTCTCGAAGGATGATTACAAATGACTTCGCCATTGTTGATTCATCTCCCCCTGCTGCAGCAACTGTTGCTTCATAACTCATTATGAACTGACGAGGGTCAGAAAGTCCATCATAACGGGGCAAATTCTGTGGATTGTAAGACGGTGGCCAGGGTTGGGTTTGCAGTATTTGGGAGAGTGGTGATCTCGGGTCGTAAGGAATCTGTTGTTGTTGGGCCCTCCGCTGATTGCGAAGGTTTGGTTCTCTCTCGTCTGGGTAAAGTTGGCAGAAATTTGGTTGTCTCTCAGGGTATGGGTTGTTTAGGTAATTTGGTGGTGGTGGGGGTGGTGGTGGCTGACGTACGTTGCCTTGATGCCGCTCATCGTTCCCCTCCTAGGGCAGTGGCACCTCTCTGTCTACCCAACCTTCGGCTGCCGCAAGGGACTCCTCCATCCGACGAAGTTGTTCCCTTGCCTCGTCCGCCTTTTGCCTGATGGCACGCAGCCGGTTGTGTCTTTCAAGCTGGTCTAGGCGTCTTTTCTTTTCCTGTAGTTCAACGTGAAGTCTTTCTAAGGCCTCAAGGCCCAACTCCTCTTCATCTCCTCCCCCACCTTCTCCGGAGGTGTGCGGGTGCTGCTGTGATGTCCGCCGAGTGTGTGGGCCCGAGATCTCTGTCTCCGGATCGACTTCTTCTGCTCCCGAAGGCTCTACATTCTCTTCTGCCGGTTGAACCGTCGCGGTGGCTTCACTGGTTGTGCGATGGTCTCTAGCCGAAGCTGCCCTCCTAGTCCCGGCCATTACACTCAGGTGTTAATTGTCGTTCCGTCCCCACGGACGGCGCCAACTGTTGGATGTACACCTTCCCGACCCTCGCACTAGGTGCAGGGATAAGGCGAGGGTAGCCAACTGTCAAACGGAGAGCGAGGGTTTGAAACAATTGAATGACACTGTTTCTTTCCTCCCTTTCAGAATCCTCTCCTCCCTTACATTGTTCACTCCCTGTTATTTATAGTGAATACCAAGAGACACCGATCAATTTACAAAAGGTTACAAGAAAGATTCCCCAGAGCAATACAACAGAGGGGTAGAATAATACAAACACAGATAGCGCGAAAACCCTAAATCGTCCTTCCCCGGGCCGCCGCCGTCCGACCTGTGCACCCCCTCGCGGGAACATGAGAATCAACCCCGTGTCTGTAGAGTTGTTGCCGTTATGGCGAAGGTCAGCGTTCGCTCGCTGCCCGACGAGTCTCCATGCTCCCTACACGCGAAGGTCAGAAAGCGTTACTTAGGTCGTGTTAGCGGCGAAGATTTTCCTGAAGGTTTCTTGGGAGTGCGAAGGTTGTATCCTTATGACAGCTCGCGTGTCGTCACTGCCGAGGGTCCCTTTCCTCAACAAATTAGTTCATACAACTTTACATAATTTAATTAATACAACTTGTGTTATCTATACATCTTATAAACTTGCCCAACTAAGTTTTGATAAAAACTTGTGCTAATAATTTCACCTCCATAAAAAATTATATTAAAATTTGTGGTAGTATAACAATTTTGTGTAGAACTTAGTAATTTTTTAAAAATAAAAGATAAATGTATAATTTGCTTGTATAACTTAGATATATAACTTACAAATGACTTAGATATAAAATTATACATATAAGTTCTCAAGAATTTAGACGTACAAATTAATATCACAGTATATTAGTAGAAATAAAAAATTATGTATGAAATAATTTATGTAAATATAAAAAGGTAAAATAAAAAAATAAAAAAGAAAAGAAAAATAAATAGAGAAAAAGATAAGAAGAGATATGTGTACGTGAGCTTTTCTCAGCAGTCTTCGCTTTCGTGTATCCAAAAATTCGATGTGATATATGAAAAGTTTTGAGTCACGAACTAAACACCTCCTAAAATGGTTAAAAATAAAATAAATTGGTTAACCTATAAAAATAAAAGATAAATGAAAAATAGATGTAATAATAAAAAAGATATAGATTGTGGCCGCATACATCCAACTTGAACAGGCCAACGGACAGACCGACGTACCTGCGGCTATAGTAACGTGTGTCCGACTCGACCACCCAGGTTGTAGTAACGTGTGTCAGACTCGATCACCTGAAATCGTTCGCTCAACTGGGATAGAGTGAACGCTCGCGGAAATGGATTTGGGTAACTCAAGAAATAGAAAAGGAGAGCGAAAAGTAGGAAGAAGGAGCAGAATTACAAGGAATTTTGAATCCATAGAACTAAATAAGGTTCAAATTTTCTCCTGAACCTATGCAGCAAACAGAGTTCATTGGAGAAACTGGACTTGCACTTAGCGATACTATGTCGGATTCGCCTTTTCCTATTTCTCCGAGCGTGAAACTAAGGCATTGTTTCGTTCTCACCGTAAAAACTTTTCACTCATCATATCATATGTTTGGACACATGCATAGAGTATTAAATGTAGATTAAAAAATATATCGAATGTTTAGACACATGCATAAAGTATTAAATGTAGATTAAAAAATAATTAATTGTACAGATTACGATAACTTTATGAGGCGATTTTTTAAGCCTAATTAATTCATAATTTGAACATATTGTGCTATAATAAATATATGCTAATGATAGATTAATTAATCTTAATAAATTAGTTAGACAGAATATGTAATTTATTTTCTTATTAGTCTATTTTTAATGGATTAAATTAGTACTGGAATATCCGATGTGACACACAAACTTTGTACGGAGGAACTAAACAAGGTCTAATTAGTCCCCCTTGCACGTTTTTCTTTGAATAGTACAACTAATCATCTGTCTCTGATCAGCCACTTCGATCCTACAAAAGGAATGTGTTCCTCTTCCTTTCTTTGATTGATTGATGACTGGTTTTTCTAAGTTAGAAAAAAAATAGGAACAGAAGATTAGAAAGGGGATCTAATAGAGCTCATTTTTTTCCATCTAATCTCTTTTTTTTGCTTGCTATAAGAAAAAGTTTGAGTTTACTTGATCAGTTGATCTAGTGCAGATGCTCTAAGACCCCATATCGAATCCCTGAAAGTAGAAGACCCTTCACCCTTTCTCCGACTGAAAACCGTTTTGCAGTGAACTCCGACTGAATGATTGATGAGACAGTCACATCTGATACTCTTTCTCTGCCATTTGCATTCCGTCTTCTGCCTTTTTCGGAATTCCTCTTCGTTCTGTGTTTTGTCCCTGCAAATGATTAGCTCGGCGTAGCAAGATGCATGAATCAGTGCTGCACTATTGAAAAAGCAGTGAACTTTTTTGGTTAAAGCAGGTCAGGCTGAGCGTTGCGATAATCATGTTTATTATATATGAACGGGGGTGTTCAAAAGAAAGTTTAGACCAAGTGAAGCACGTTTCGTTTGTAATAATAATGCCTCGCTAGAAAGACTAAGAGACAAGGATAGAGAATATATTAGTACTACTAGATATATATAGCTGAAGACAAACTGTATAGCGGCATAACACAAGTCAATTTCTTCATTGATGCATGTGGTTGAATGTGATATTTTATTGATGCTGATTTCTAGATCTTCCCTTTACAACTGTGTAGTTTAGCCTTAGCTGAAAGGATTCGTCTGTTGTTCTGTTTGCATCGAACTAGCAGACATGGTTGGCCCTGGCGCATGCCTACTCAACATCAGCAGCATTCATATTGATCAAAAGAGATACACAAAAGCAAAGCAGGTACCTGCCCCCACCATGGGGAGACTCTGTCATGCTGCACGGGTTTGCGATGGCTGAGACTGAGTGGTATTTTAGCCTTGCAGTGCGAGCACCGCGGCACGGCTGCTGCCCCCGGCCCCAACTCACTAGTGCTAACTAGGGGAAAACGACTGTATGTCCTTCTCCACCAACAAACACCCCCAACTCACTAATGAACATCAATTGTTTTGACAAAAAAAAAAAAAAATACAGAACTCCACTGAACGACAACAGCACAGTTCTAGAAACTCCCGCCTTCACAGGATGGCAAACGTAACACAAAGGCATTAAGCTTCTATCATCTTTAGATTCCTCCACTTACCAGAACCAGAGAGTTGTAGTGCCACGCCTTCTAAACTTGCATCCCTCTTTCGCCATTCTTCCCTCTTCCTCTTTAGATAATAGTGATCATTGTCTGATCCAAAAAGTTTCCATGAAAATTACCTGTAAATGAGAGTTATTAACAAGTTTTTAGAACACCGCATCATTTCTATTCAATTATAAGGCCCAACACATAGCTGCTACTCCCACTATTATTTGGTTTCTTAGTCCTAGAGCAAATATCATCCTTATCCAAGATCCAAACATATGAGAAGTGTTCTTTGGTGGTTGAAAGTTAAAGGTGATGAAAAGCGTATTCCAAACAAATCGAGCCATACGATAATTGAAAACAAGATGTTGAATATTTCCATCCAGACCACATAAATTGCACTTAGGATCAACTTAAGCCACTCTTTCAGTATCTCGGAGGCATTCAGTGGAGTTGAACTAAGCACACTAGCTACTGATATCCCTTTTTTCCTTACTATTCTATATAGATCCGGAAACATTTGCATTAGCGGTTGCTGATCAACCCACACATCTTTCCAAAATCTTGTTTGGTGATCGTTATTAACTCTGAACCTTCCATGTTGTAACAACAGGTTCTTTACCTCCATCAAACCTGACCAAAACTATGAATCATCTCGGTGTTTTCCTATATGCCATGGGCATTTGTCTTTGATGTATTTCTTTTTAAGTACCTCCTTCCATAAGCCATCTTCGTTGAAAATCTTGAACAACCATTTTGTCGGTGTTTGTGACCCGGGGGTCTACACCAACGAGTAAATTTACAAGTGCGTGCTCCCTAATCCGGATGGTGATGCAAGAAGAACACAGACGATTTATCCTGGTTCGGGCAATGGAAGGCCCTACGTCCAGTGGGGGGAGAAAGTTTGCATTATCTTGCACCGAAGTGCTTGTACAAGGGATACAAGCGTGCGAAGGAGAAGGGGATGTGTAGAGATGGGAGCTAGTTCTAGGGAACTGGCTCTGAGGTTCTAGACTATGGTGGGAGAGTTGGAAGGTTGACGGGAGCTTGAGTGCTCGTGCCTCTCTGCTCTCAGATTTTTCGATGCCCCGACCCTAAGCCCTAGCGTCCCCTTTTATAGGCGAAGAGGAGGAACATGGTTACATAGTTCTAGGGCTGTCGTGCGCGATGACGTTGGTGATGACGTTGGCGATGACGTCGCCGGTCATGTCGGCGCCGCTGTAGAGACGTGTGTTGCCCTGCGGCGACGTGCCCGGCGATGTTGGTGAAGGACGAAGCCCATGCGCGGGTGTATGCGGAGGTGTCGTGTCGGGAGTTGTTGGAGTGTTCGACCGGTCTCGACGATCCCCTGCTCGAGGGGGTGGTCGAGGTAGTTCGAGGCTTCCTTAGGCGGAGTCGAACCCCAGGCGGGTAGGGTCGAGCTTCGGGCCATGCGGAAGGCGCGCCGTTGATCGTGCCTCGAGGGAGGGCCTGGAGCGGTACAGTGTGCGGCATGGGGCGACTGCTCCATATGACGTGCTTGTTTCCCGGGTATGGGCGGTTAAAGTTTGATTTAACCGGGGTACGATCCACTGCAACACTTGGTGTAGCCATTCGAATTTGACTGGAGCAGGTGGAGTGCATTTAATGCTTCTGAAGTCGTACAAGTGGTAGGTATGGGGCAGTCGAGGCTTGCTTCCTTCGCTAGGAAGTTTTGGCGGTCGAGGTCCACCTTGGGGGAACTTCGAGGAGCGATGAATATATATGGTGGGGCGGTCGAGACCCTCTCCGTTCGCTTGGGGAAATTTCCGCCGCCGTACCTCGAGCGGATGCTGTTGTGGTCTTGAAGGGGGGGTCCCTCGAGAGTATGTTGTATTGCGGGACTATGGTCGCGGGCCGGCTCAGTGTGGATTGGTACTTGGGCTGGTTTGCGAGCTGAGATTTGAGGGGCGATTGTGGGCCTTGCCACGATTTGGGTCTTTGAAGTGCAGGTTTTGGGGTACCCCTTTTTCATATCATCGACAGTAGCCCCCGAGCCCTGGTTCGAGCGTTGGCGCTCGAGCTGGAGGTCACGAGGTCATTGGGTATCCCGAAACCGCTCCACGGGGGACGCGCGAGCGTTCCCCGCGGGGGTAGCCCCTGAGCCCTGGCTTGAGTGCTGGCACTCGAGCCAGGGGTGAGGAGTCGAGGGGGACGAGGATTCAGAACTTTCTGGTGGGGGACGCGCGAGCGTTCCCCGCGGGGGTAGCCCCTAGGGCCTTGGAGGAGTGAGGAAGACTCCTTCGAGGACTTTTATTTACCTTGCGTGGGTTTGATGTTCTCGTGATTTGAATGCAACTGGTGAATGGTGGCACTTACTTGCGTTGGATTTTTGGGCCATCGGGCCCTCAAATGAATTTGATCTCTTCTTGTCGAGGTCCGTTAGGGGTAGTCGAGCCCCTGTGCGGGTTTGACCCTCCTTTGTTGAAAGTTGCCGAACGTAGTCGAGCCTCTGAGCCGATTGGACCCTCTTTCGTCGAGGGTTGCCGAGCGTAGTCGAGCCCCCGAGCCTCGCTTGGCTTAGGGCATTGCTAGCCTCGGCGTCCTTCCCGCGAGCCCTTTTGATCGATTGCGAGGCGAGAAGCGTCGTACTACCCTCGGTAGGGTGGAGTCTCGGCGTCCTCGGTGAGCTGATGACGGGGGAATGCGCATGATAACCGAAAGGTCGCATGGCGTTCTGGCTTCCTTCTGGGGAAGCGTGAGGTCCACGCGGCGCTCCGACTTCTTCCTGGGGAGGCGTGAGGGTCGCGCGGTGCTCCGATTTCAGAGTGACGGTTGCCGGTCCTCTCTGCTATAAATTTGGGGCGAGGGCCTTGCATCCAACCACTCTACCCCATGACCTTCTTTGTTGTCTAGTGCTAACCCTTCGTTCCTTCGCCATGGATCGCGGAAAGCGACTTGCTGACGAACAATCAAGCTCAGGAGGTCCGGGGCAGCGCCGCCGCATCCCTGGGTTGGTTCGCCGCCTCTTCTTGACGCAACTCTAGCGGAGTTCTTAATCATGTCCTTCGTGTGCTTCTGTAGGGTTATCTCGACGTCGAGGTCGATCCCCTTTCGCCGTTCAGCTTCTCCCTCGGCCTCTCCTTCGATCCGTGATTTGGAGGATACGGTTTCGGCGGCGGCGGTGGCGTTGGACGCTGCCGAGGAGGAGGCTGTGGAGCTTCGTGGCCAGTTAGCTGCTGCGGATGGGCGAGTGGCCGAGCTGGAGGCCATGCTTCAAATCCTTCGCCCGGCAGCGGAGGCGGCGGTGGAGTTCGTGCGTGCCCGAGGTTACAACCTCGTGGAACGCCTTCAGGACGTGCCTAAACGCGTCCGGGCTTCGGTGGAGCGTGGTGTTCATCGGGGCGCGGCGGTGGCTCTGGCGGGTGCCCAGGTCCGCTCTGGGCACGACCTGCGCGCGCTCGTGGGGTTCCCGGGGGGATCCAGGGCGGCCGACTTTGAGGAGCTCATCGAGGCATTCGATGTTGCTGTCGAGGCCGTAGTCACCGAGGTTCCCGCGGAGCAAGTCATCCAGGAGTCTCGGTGAGGGGGTCGAGATCGAGGTCCCGTCGGATGTCTTGGTGCTGCTTGGAGCCGACGCCCAGGGCAGTGAGCACCTTGGCGTACTCCTCGAGCAGCGCCAGCATGGAGCCTTTGCGGCCTCTTATCTGTAAAAACTCATAAATATATATATATGTGTGTGTGTATATATATAAATGTGCAGTCAATTTTTGGTTGTCGAGCCTTCCCGTGCTCTTTTGATTCGTTGTTTGGTCGACGCCTCTCGGGCCCTCCTTTGCCTTTGGAACTTTCATTGACAGGGTCGTATTCCCGATTCGTGGGATGCTTTCGACTGCCACTACCTCGGCACGTGCCGCTCTGTTCCGTGGCGTTAGGGTCTGAATGGCGTAACAAGTGACGGGACTATTTCTTTCCTCGAGGGTGTGTTCCTGTGGAAATGAGTCCATTAGCATGCTTACCAGGCGGTTCCGTTCTAGGACCGTTTTAAGTTTCCTTTGAAAAGCATTTTAAGTGTTCCCTCCCATATCCACGTCGCGAGGCTTTGCTTAGTTTTTTGCGCGCGGTCGGCCGCCGCCTCGAGGGAAAGTGAGAGGGAGGAGGCTTGTCTACTCCTATCGCACCACCCACGTATACTTGGCCGTTTTGTTTGAACGTTAGGGAACTCAGACCGCTTCCCGTGTTCCAAGGTCAGCCGGTGGTGTTGCTAGCCCCTGGGGGCGATCGCAGCCGGACCCGACCAACTTCCCTTTAGAAGGCACGGTTGACACCGTTCCCTACGCTCGAGAACAAGGGGACGTCGATTGTGAATGGGTCGATAGGGTTTTTCTATTGGTAAAAATAGAGGAGGTGGTTTCAAGAGAGAGAGAGAGAAATGTATCTCCGCGTGTCGGACTGTAGACGTAGTTTTCCTCGAGTCGGGGAGCTGGTGGGTGTCGACCCTCTTTGACATCTTGTCGAAGGCTTGCACTCTAGGGGTGGACTCGACCTTCTTCCTCTCGAGGGATATCGGTTGAGACCAAGCCCTCGGGCCTCCAGCTCGGCATGGCTCGCCTGAAGGCTGGGTTCTCTGATTTAACCGTCGACGCCGGAGCTCGAGGAGGGTGTTGACACTTACTAACGTCGCTACCAAGGGTAGAGATAAACTCTATCCCCGGCAACGGCGCCAGAAATGCTTGTTGGTATAAATTAACGCACACTCTACTTTATCCGCAAGCGCACAGATAACATCTACCGATGTAGCACTTCACCAGAGTAACCCAGTTTTAATATCGAACCCAAAGGAACGGATAGTGTTAAGTCTCAAGTCTAACCCCTGAGTAGCTAACAAGGACGGAGAATCTAGAATCATAGAGGGGATCACTAAGGTTGTCTAATTCCAATTTAAGAGTGATATGTTTATATTATTCTTAGTGGAGAAGTTGCCATAAAAGGTCACAAACAGAGTATGAGTCTTTTATGCAAATGTATAATCCTATCGAGCCTACACACGGGTAAGTGGACTATAGAAGAATCAAAAGGCTATAAGAGTCACCCTTGCAAACAACCACTACTACTGGCGTTATAGGAGGCATATATGAGCTATCAAGTCTAAGCACCACGCTTACACTATCCAACAACTCTAACTCTAGAATGACTAGAATTAAAGTACTCAAAAGAGAGTCACAAACCTTAAGAATAATAAGAACAATAGCTCAAACTTAAATATAGACGTTGATTACCGAAACAATCGCTGAAGCAAGTTGAAGAAGAACTTGAATCCGCAGGTACAAGATGAAGAAGTGGATCCGACAGGCCGGAGCTCCTTCTTGATCTCTTCCTCTCTCTCTCTTCTAGTTCTAATATAAGACTAGGTTCTAATCCTACTAGAGGGGTATCTAGTCTTCTACTTGATAGCTGGCTCTTGATTACAACTAGATGAACTAGATCTAATTCTAGATGAACTAGAAGAGATTCATCTAGAGGGACCTCTACTTCTAATTGAAACCCTAGTTTCTGATGTGGAGATGAATAATGAAGATGGAGATGCCTAGAGAGGGGGGTCTGGGGCTGCTTATATAGCCCTGAGGGATCAACCGCGGTCGTTGGATCAAACCGACTTAAGGTACGGCTAAGATGCATCCTAGAGGTCGGTGGAGGAAGCTTGCAGAAGACGGAGACCAGCGGGCCCAGGGGGGGACCGACCGGTGGGTCCAGTGGACCGGTCGGTTCCACCTGGAGGTGGACCGCTGTGCCCTTTCTCGTGGTGTCTCTATGTGTTCTCTGGAGTCTTCTAGAAGTATCCCGACGTGGCGGTTGCGTTATCTCCCGACGGTTTCCTTCTATGGGAAGCTATCGGTGCCGATTTCCTGGTTTAGTCCCTGCAGAATCATAACTCACCAAAACTCGTGGAATATTGTCAGTTGAAACCCTAAACCTTTGTTGGTGATCAAATTCTTGCCCTTTTCATATTTATTTATCCTTTAATTTTGATAGATAACCAGCGTCAACAATTCCCCCAAGCTTACCCTTTGCTAGTCCCTTAGCAAAACCAAAACTTAACAATGGATCAGGAGTTGCTACAATATCTTCACTTCCAACAAGTATACCTGCCGTTAAACAAAAATTCTCCGAAACATATCATGTTATTCTTCATGGGGCTTATTACTCTTACCTTAGATCTTAAATAATTGAGAGATTGAACAATCAAATCAAACACTATGTCTCTAGTTCTTTCACTTCACCTTTATTCCGGAGTTTTAATTAATTTTCAAAAGCATTAATACATATGTTGTTAAATTAAACAATGGATCCAAAGAGAAAGTCAATCAACCATTGAATCAAGAAGTGCATGTGTATGGAGTCGGATGCTCTTTTGAATATATTTACTCTCTTCTGTTCATTAGAGACATATGGCTATTAGGCTAATTCTACTATCGGACACGTGCCCATTTTTTTCTGACATTTTTCTTCTTTTTTTTTATTTCTTTCGAGGTTCCGGACACTTGTCCCTTTTTATTTCCTCGAGATCTATCTTTTTGAGGTTTCGGACACTTGTTGCTTTTTATTTCCTCGGATCTTTTTTTTCTTTCTTTTTTTTAATAGCCATATGCTTCCAACAAACTTCTGAGAGGGTAGCAACAGATAATTATGAGCATATATGCGGAAGATGGATGAAATATGTAAGTGATCTCAATTCAATGGCAAGATAACATCTCACAGGTCACAAAGCTTAATTTAACTCAATGCAATTATTAGTCATATTCATATTTAGAAATCTCCGGAACTTTAGTGTTGTTTAGAACAAGATAATAGCAGCTTAGATCATCACAAGACATATCTCAATTACCTAGACCTTAGATTAAGTATTTGCCATCCATGTATTTAATTTCATTTTAAGGCATCATTATTAATTAGGAGAACTCATGCTTTGAAGGCTAGGTACTTGAAAGAAATTAGATAGAGCAACTATTCATCATTTCCATGCAAAAGATTAGAGAGAGGGTTCTTCTTTAGTTATCAACTTCTTAAAACAAACTAGGCTCACTATTTTATTTATTTAATCTAACACACTTTAAGATAAAATATAAAAGCCAATAATAATAGTAGTAGTAATAATAACAAAGACATACCTGAATCGCAAAGATAACGGGGGTGCGTCTCCCCCAAACTGTTTCTCTTAATAGTGTTGAGCCTTTATGTGCTCACATATTTTTTTGTTCTTTTCTTTTTAAGGGTGAGCCTTCATGTGCTCACATATTTTTGGTGTTTTGAATTTATTTATAGAATGAAAAACTTAAGAGGATAAAGATCCTTACGGGGATACATGGGGGTGCCTTCCCCCAAGCTGAATGTTGACGTAGTCGTTCGATCTTGCAATATAGCAGACTGGCAGTGGATATGTCCTTCCTCTATCAGAGCTTTGATTGATGTTGATGTTTGTTGAGACAGTTCTCCAACAGTAGATGGAGCATTTACTTGCTCGTCAGCTTTTCTCGGCCTTTCAAATCCTGTGAAACTCAAATAGACAACAAAACTTGTGGAACAGATTAAGCATTAGCGGTTGGCCACTCAAGCCTTAGTTGTCCAGAATTTCAGTAAGATCTATTTCTCAATATTTTTATGTTTTTATATTTTTATGATGCAAGAAAAAATGCAACAGGATGAATGTATGCATATTTATTTTTATTATATTATTATTATTCTTTTATGCCACCACGGTGAATATTCCTGTGGGTTTTTACACACCATAGAATTATTCACATGGGACTTCATGGTTTGTAGTGTAACTAATGCAATATTTTTATTTTCTTTTCTAATGCAATGCAGAAATTAAAATATTTGTGAATTAACTATGATGATATAAGAAATGATTATGGATTAAATATGAGAAATATGCGGCAAAGTAAATATGAGGATAACTACCGATTTTACCTTTTGGCGAAGGTTCGGATATTTAGGTCCGACGAACCGGACCTTCCCTTGGTTCAGACCTCCCAAGGTATGCCAGACGTTTGGAAAGTTGTTATTGATTGTACCTCTTAGGTGCAGACTTTTTCTTTCATACTTTCTTGGTCTGAGTCTTCACTTCCTGTGGTTCACTGTCTTGAGATTTCTTTCCTTTCTTTTTCGGGGACAGTGTCGATAGCTTCTTCTTCGTGATTGACCTCTCTATTCTCGATAGCTTTGTCTTCTTTGGCTTTGAGAGCGGCGTCTTTCACTTCTGTTCTTCTTGGGTGCTTCATTGGGCATTTAGTTGATGAAGTTGCATCGTGCTTTTTCTCCAGGAAAGTGAAAATGGATTTCCTCTTGCAGATTATTGCATTTGTAGCGTAGAGGAATCGTCTTCCTAGGATGAGGTGGACATCATCGTCTTCTCATGTCGAGGATCAAGAAGTCTGTGGGGACTTAATGACCTCTAATTTTGACTACGATGTCTTCCATCATTCCTTCTTGTTTAAGCCTCTTGATATGGTGTCACTCATGTTCTTCGTTCATCCAACAGTTTGAAATGAATTGTTAATTATGGAAGCTGGCAGCGTCTTGCTCAGTGTGCATGTTCCTGTAGATCCAGGACCTTCACTCTGTAGAATTTGGGAGTGACAAACTTCGCCATGTTTACTCAAGAGTGTGTCCTGCTCATAAAGACAAGGTAGAGATCAAATGCATGGGCTCTGTTGGTGGAAAAACACCAACAGAACCAGAAGTTTTGTTTATTCCTTTCTAACCTTAGGCACATTGCACAAAACAAACTTGTTGTTTATGTGTTCTATTCAATCTTAACATGAGTGATAGGATCAGAGGATGAGCATGAAAGTAGCATCTTAAAATATTTAACAGATCAAATTACTTAACCCAAGGAAGGATAATCTATGCATAAAGTGTCGATCTTTTCATAATTGAGATATATCATCTTCCAAAGGTTAGATGCACAACATTTTAGCTCATGTAGTTAAGACAGTGAGATTCAAGAGAGTAAAGCTAGGAACAAAGATCAAAGGACTAAACATGTTGAGTTGATTAGGTTGGATCAAGTGAGATGCAACTTAAACATGTTTAGTTCTTTATTTATGTTCATACTAGAATCAAGAAGAAGCTTTTACAGTGATGGTTACTTACCTTGAAATGTTACTTTGTCATTGGAAAGTGATTGCGCTGAACCATCTTGTGGAAGCTCCTCTTGTCTAGCTGGCTTGTCTTCTCTTGTTTGTCTCACAGTATGCTTGAGAGGAGGAAGATCACAGTGGAATCATTTTTAGAGGTATCGACCTTCCTTCTCTTGTGTCGACTTATCAGTGAAGGCGCATTGTTCCTTGAGTATGCTGACTAGGATCCTCTCTCTTTCTTGTATTAATTCTGTACTATGAGGATGTAGGGACAGTTCCACATTCTTCTCTTGTCAACCTTTCTTGTTTTCCTTAAATCATTGGGTTGGCAAGAGACTTGAATTCAGAGCTGCTACTCGAATGCCTCCATGAGAGTCTTTTGTCTTGTAATGTCATAACTGAGACTTGTCCTCTCAACAGTGTCTAGATGATGGAGATCTTATCGGCTGTTCTTCTTGATTTGTTGGCTCAGGTACTATCTCTCCATCTTCTAACTCATGTGGTGCAGTGGCTTCATCCTTCATGATTCCCTCCTTAATTCTTGGCAGTTGGTTCTCCCTTCGACGTCTTCTCTTGGTTCTCTGTGGCTGCTCATAAGTGATGTAGATGTTGAAGATGCAGCGAAAGATCGAAAAATTGACTTCTCCAGGTCCGGCAAAGATGATAACATTGATGGTGTTCAAGAACGATCTTCCAAGAATGAGTGGTGGATCATATTCTTCTTCTTGACTAGGTCAGCATCTAGTGGTTTGTATTGATCAAAGTGGTGGATAGGAGATCAATATGTCTTGAAGTGGTTTTCTCCTTCCTCCCTTTGATTGTGAAACACATCTAGACAACGGAATTGTCTCTCCCAGGATGGCTTGTGATGTAGATGGACTCCCAACAACATGTTCATGTGTTTGACTTGTAGATCTTGCTATTGTTATAGTGGTACCATCTTATCTCCCAAACTAGCTCTTGATTAGAAGAGAGGATAACTTCCCACTTCTTGTCTTGATGTCTTGGGCAATAATGGTTGCAGGCCTAAGTTGTCTCATATGAGGCAAGTTGCATCCTGTTTGTCATTAGCGCCCAAGCAAGACTCAAAGCACCATTTGTGATCTGAGAGTAGGTTTGTGTGTCTATGGTTTGAGTTTTGGATCTTCAATGTTTAGACCAAACCATGGATGAACAAAATCTCTCTCCTGTGTAATGTTAGTGGACATATACCCAAAGGATTGCAAGAATTTGAAGCATGGGTTATTATCCACAACTTATGTATTTTGCATCTATGCTAATAAGGAGATGTTTTTAGGATTATTTTAGCATAGACCAGTATGTTATGTGTTGGCTGCACTTTAACATGATTCAAGGCAAAAGATAACTTGCAGTAGAAGACAAAATAAATAAACTTTGATACTCACAGTTCTTTCATCTATGATGAATGAGCTGAGTCTTCATTGTGCAAAGTTGTTGAAGTTCATGTGTCTCTTCATCTCCAGTGTGAGTTCATCTCCGGACTTTCCCAAATTGATGTTGAAAGTTTGCCTGCAGGGGTTAGTCCCACAAAATATCCAGCATCCACTATAGCATACTATCGGCTCAAAAATCAACCTAGACACCACGTCTAATTTGATCTAGGAAGACATTTTAACTTAATTGCTTAAATTAAAAGCCTTTGAAAGCAAAATCACCACTCCTAAACTAGGCACCATGCTTAATTTAAGAGATGTATGAAAGTACTTCAAACCTAAACATATAATATAGCGAATGAGGGTAGCATGAAAGTATTATAGAGATTTATTCAGATGGTGATGAAAGAGCATGATGAGCATATCCTAAAGGTAGGGACAACCAACATAGCAACACGGAAAGAAATATTCTTAGAAAGTCTATTCCCCAAGCTTGGATTTTGCACAAATCAAGATTGGATGAATGTAATTCAATGTTGCATGATGATTGGTGGGACGTACCTTGTGTTTGTTGTTCCTTCATTCTTTTCTGCTCCAGACCTGGAAAGGTTAGTGACAAGAATACCCGAAGGAATATTTTCATAATTATATTTCTATGCTCATTACAAGGACAGTGCAGCAGAAAGGTAGGCATAGCTCATAACCAGGTATTATGATGGGGTATAAAGATTCTACTGGTTATAGCTTGCTCATGGGGTAGTGATAGATAAGAGTGGAATTCAAAAACAACATTCATAATAATGAAAAGACTGGGACAAAAAGGAAAAAGATAAAAGTATGATTACAAGGTTAAACTAAGACTTAAGTTGATCTACCGTTCCCCGGCAACGGTGCCAGAAATGCTTGTTTACACTTACTAACGTCGCTACCAAGAGTAGAGATAAACTCTATCCCCGGCAACGGCGCCAGAAATGCTTGTTGGTATAAATTAACGCACACTCTACTTTATCCGCAAGTGCACAGATAACATCTACCGATGTAGCACTTCACCAGAGTAACCCAGTTTTAATATCGAACCCGAAGGAACGGATAGTGTTAAGTCTCAAGTCTAACCCCTGAGTAGCTAACAAGGACGGAGAATCTAGAATCATAAAGGGGATCACTAAGGTTGTCTAATTCCAATTTAAGAGTGATATCTTTATATTATTCTTAGTGGGGAAGTTGCCATAAAAGGTCACAAACAGAGTATGAGTCTTTTATGCAAATGTATAATCCTACCGAGCCTACACACGGGTAAGTGGACTATAGAAGAATCAACAAGGCTATAAGAGTCATCCTTGCAAACAACCACTACTACCGGCGTTATAGGAGGCATATATGAGCTATCAAGTCTAAGCACCACGCTTACACTATCCAACAACTCTAACTCTAGAATGACTAGAATTAAAGTACTCAAAAGAGAGTCACAAACCTTAAGAATAATAAGAACAATAGCTCAAACTTAAATATAGACGTTCATTACCGAAACAATCGCTGAAGCAAGTTGAAGAAGAACTTGAATCCGCAGGTACAAGATGAAGAAGTAGATCCGACAGGCCGGAGCTCCTTCTTGATCTCTTCCTCTCTCTCTCTCTCTTCTAGTTCTAATATAAGACTAGGTTCTAATCCTACTAGAGGGGTATCTAGTCTTCTACTTGATAGCTGGCTCTTGATTACAACTAGATGAACTAGATCTAATTCTAGATGAACTAGAAGAGATTCATCTAGAGGGACCTCTACTTCTAATTGAAACCCTAGTTTCTGATGTGGAGATGAATAATGAAGATGGAGATGCCTGGAGAGGGGGGGTCTGGGGCTGCTTATATAGCCCTGAGGGATCAACCGCGGCCGTTGGATCAAACTGACTTAAGGTACGGCTAAGATGCATCCTAGAGGTCGGTGGAGGAAGCTTGCAGAAGACGGAGACCAGCGGGCCCAGGGGGGACCGACCGGTGGGTCCAGGGGACCTGTCGGTCCCACCTGGAGGTGGACCGCGATGCCCTTTCTCGTGGTGTCTCTATGTGTTCTCTGGAGCCTTCTAGAAGTATCCCGACGTGGCGGTTGCATTATCTCCCGACGGTTTCCTTCTATGGGAAGCTATCGGTGCCGATTTCCTGGTTTAGTCGCTGCAGAATCATAACTCACCAAAACTCATGGAATATTGTTAGTTGAAACCCTAAACCTTTGTTGGTGATCAAATTCTTGCCCTTTTCATATTTATTTATCCTTTAATTTTGATAGATAACCAGCGTCAACAGAGGGCGACCCTGTTTGCCCGTGATACCACTGGGCTTCGGCAGGTTTCCATATTGTTGCGGGATTCGCTGGGAGCGAATCACCACTAAGCTCTCCTTTTGAGGATCAGAGCTCGGGTGGTCAGCGAGGCGTGGCGTCAGGCCGCCTGCTGTATCAGCGCTCTGATGAGACCTCTCGGAGGGAGCCCTTGAGATACCATCAGTCTTCAAGGCAGGGCGCCTTGGTTTGTCCGGTCCATACCAGGTCTTTGCGTACTTTACTCCCGTCGTGATGTCAGTGATTTGCCCGGCCGTGGTACTGCCTCCGTACGTCGAGCTTTTTTGTTTGAAGACTTGGGGGTTTGTCTTTCCTGCAAGAATATGCGTTAGCGTACCATCGCATGATTTTTCTGAAACTGTTATACCCTTTGGGCTAAAAAGGAGGTGTATTATGCAAACACCGGCGTTTGCGAGGTCCTGTCGTCTCGCCTATGTTTGTTTAACCCTATGTTTGAGCGTCGGGGAAGTTTGTCCACTTTCGTGTTCTTAGTTCCGCTGGGGGTGCCGCTAGCCCCTGGGGGCGATCACGGCCGGACCTCGACCAACTTCCCTTTAGAAGGCACAGTTGACATTGTTCCTGACGCTCGAGAACAAGGGCGCAACGCCCACAGGCGAGGCGACGAGACTTTTTGTTTTGAGTTTTCTCGAAAATGTTTTTTTTCATTGTTAGAAAACGAGTGCGAGTATGAGAGAGGTAAGAACATATCTTTGTGGATTATTGTCGTAGCAAGCCTAGCTGGGACGCCCCTCCATGCGCGTGTCGCTTCTGGGCTTGCTCGGGAACCCTTTGGTTCCTTTATTTGGATTTTTTAGCGAGGGTGTTCTTCGGAGGAACTTTTGCAGGGAAGTTTTGTCCCGGGACGGTGAAATCCGTTCCCGCCCGCGGTTCCGGGACCGTGGGTTGAGGCAGCTTTTCTGAGCTTCGTGTGAATCGTAATCCCTTTTTGGAACGAAGGGAGCTCTTTTATTTCGTTTCTCGGTTTACAGAGATACATTGCCGGTGCTTTTTTGGCGGCATTCAGAGGTACATGGAGGAGAGAAAGAGAAAGATTCGGTGTTGAATCCATGAGATCCCATCTCCTCCATGAGTGACGAAGGGTCATCAGGGTTGATGCCTGCTTCGTCCTTGGGCTCAGTCCCTTCTCTCCCCTTTTCCGATTCGTTCAGCACGCCCTTTCCAGGGCGATGTCCTGATCGTGTCGAAGAACCATGCGTGGTGTGCGCGTCGTCGTGTCAATGGAAGACGAAGACGATAGGCACTAGTCCAGCGACGGCGATGAGTCACGAGGACCTTCTGCCACGAATGATTTCCTCATTGTCTGAGGAAGGGAGAGGCGAGGCCACCGGGCTCGCCTTGCCCTGCTGCGTGTCACCTTTCTGCCGATCCTGGAGGAAACGACAACCCTGTGAACTGGAGTTGTAGTACCAGCTCGCCGGTGGTGATGCAGTTCAGGCGAAGACCTTGCTGCTAACAGCAAGTTCTTTGGCTTGCTCGGTTAGGCCATGGAGGGCGTGAGGGGCGTTTCCGGGTTGTTGATCTCCCGAAAAAACTCCACCGCCTTCCGTAGCCGCCCGAGGGGGGAGAGGGCAGCTGGTTCCATTCCACTCAACATCCTCTTTTGTTGCGCCGGTTCCTGGCCGAGATGCATGTCATCGGCAGGCTCGAGCGAGCTTAGAGGGAAGGTGGCGGGAGTGGAACCAGCCTCCTCTCCATGCCTCCTGCTTCTCATCCTGGGGCCGACTCCTCCTCTCCGCTTGACGTAACATCAACGAACGGAGAGGGGGAGCGGCGCGCGGAGACGAAGCGAGGCATGACGTAACATCAGCGAACGAAGGTGTTCGCTAATGGTGGCCCTTCATGGACCTTTCGCCAGGTCCGCAAAGAGCCATGGCCCAAGTCAAGGGCCTGCGGAGCCCCTGAGTGCTCCACCATGCATGGCGAGCCGTGCGTGGCTGCATCTGGGATGCGCCGCGCCTCTGGGGCTCTGCAAAGGTGTAGCCGTCAGGCAGGAAGAAACTTGTGTCCCCTACCTGGCGCGCCAACTATCGATGTTTGTGACCCGGGGGTCTACACCAACGAGTAAATTTATAAGTGCGTGCTCCCTAATCCGGATGGTGATGCAAGAAGAACACAGGCGATTTATCCTGATTCGGACAATGGAAGGCCCTACGTCCAGTGGGGGAGAAAGTTTGCATTATCTTGCACCGAAGTGCTTGTACAGGGGGGATACAAGCGTGCGAAGGAGAAGGAGATGTGTAGAGATGGGAGCTAATTCTAGGGAACTGGCTCTGAGGTTCTAGACTATGGTGGGAGAGTTGGAAGGTTGACAGGAGCTTGAGTGCTCGTGCCTCTCTGCTCTCAGATTTTCCGATGCCCCGACCCTAAGCCCTAGCGTCCCCTTTTATAAGCGAAGAGGAGGCACATGGTTACATAGTTCTAGGGCTGTCGTGCGCGATGACGTTGGCGATGACGTCGCCGGTCATGTCGGCGCCGCTGTAGAGACGTGTGTTGACCTGCGGCGACGTGCCCGATGATGTTGGTGAAGAACGAAGCCCATGCGCGGGCGTATGCGGAGGTGTCGCGTCAGGAGTTGATGGAGTGTTTGACCGGTCTCGACGATCCCCTGCTCGAGGGGGTGGTCGAGGTAGTTCGAGGCTTCCTTAGGCGGAGTCGAACCCTAGGCGGGTAGGGTCGAGCTCCGGGCCGTGCGGAAGGCGCGTCGTTGATCGTGCCTCGTGGGAGGACCTGGAGCGGTACAGTGCGCGGCATGGTGCGACTGCTCCGTATGACATGCTTGTTTCCCGGGTATGGACGGTTAAAGCTTGATTTAACCGGGGTACGATCCACTGCAGCACTTGTTGTAGCCATTCGAATTTGACTGGAGCAGGTGGAGTGCATTTAATGCTTCTGAAGTCGTACAAGTGGTAGGTATGGGGCAGTTGAGGCTTGCTTCCTTCGCTAGGAAGTTTTGGCGGTCGAGGTTCACCTTGGGGAACTTCGAGGAGCGATGAAGATATATGGTGGGGTGGTCGAGGCCCTCTCCGTTCGCTTGGGGAAATTTCCGCCGTCGTACCTCGAGCGGATGTTGTTGTCACGTGGACGCGGTCCCAGCAACGTGGACCATGTTAGGGATGAAAGGATTAGAGAGGATATGGATAAGAAGGGTATTTTGGACAATTTATCTGTCCGGTCGTACTTACATGCTCTCAAATGGTCAAAACAAACTGAATGGAGATAAAATGATATGGAGGGCAAGAAAAAGTTTAACAATTACACTTAGATGCCCTCGAATGTATAGGTCGAAATATATTTTATAATAACTTACATATAAAAGACTTAAGTTGTATAGTATATCCCTACGTTGGTAGTCACGAAAAATGTTGTCTTGGAGAACATTTTACGTTGGAAGGAACAAAGCTCTTCTGGGTGTGTTTAGATGCGTCCTAATTTTTTTTTCTAACATCGAATGTTGCAAGACTAATTTAACCTATTAAAAATATATTAATTATAAAACTAACTATACTACCGCACAATACTTAACAAGACAAAACTATTAAGTCTAACTAATCTATCATTAGCACATGTTTACTGTAGCACCATATTATCAAATCATGAGCTAATTAGGTTCAATAGATTCATCTCGCGAAGTAGATTATAGCTGACAAATTAGTTTTATAATTAGTCTATATTTAGTACTTCGTATATGTGTCTCAATATTCGATGTGATAAGTAAAAAAAATTATAAGAAGACATCTAAACAGCCCCGAGTTGATCCAAAACAAGTAGAATCGATTCCTGCGGCACTAGTTGACAACCGACTGACCCTGCTGCTCACCCCGACGACCAAACCACAGAGATACGTACAAAACCGCGCTGGCAAAAGCGAAGAAAAGAGCAAAGCCGAGTTGTGTATTTCCGGAGAATGGTCGTCGCATCAGGTCAACATTCAAACCTCGCTACGCTGGCGTTCTAATTAACGCGATTATTTAACTCGCCTCATCGGCGACTGGAATGCTATTGCTAATCCAACGACACGCGCACCTCCTGTGCGCTCCCGCGCTAAAAAAAAAAAAAAAAAAAAAAAAACTATCGGTATTGCGGCCACATGCCTGAGATTCACATTCCCCGTCTGCTTTGACCACCCCACCACGCACGCGCCTTGCTTGCTTGCGCACCCCACTATATAACCCCGCGCCCACCCTGCTCCTCTCCCCATCGACAGCCTCCGCCGCACGTTCACACACACACAACTCAACTCGCAGCCAGCATCCATCGAGCTCAGCTCACTCGCTCACTCCACTTCCACTCTCTAGCTACCTAGCAGCTCCCTTCTGTCAACCGATCGATCGAGAAGATGGACGCGCTGTGGAATGGTTCGTCGTGTGACTGGCCGGCGGCGACGACGGTGATCATCAGCATCAGCGACGACGACGACGACGCGGCGGCGGCGGAGCTGCGGCGGGGCCCGTGGACGGTGGACGAGGACGCGCTCCTGGCGGGCTACGTGGCGGCGCACGGCGACGGCCGGTGGAACGAGCTGGCGCGCGCGGCGGGGCTCCGGCGCACCGGCAAGAGCTGCCGCCTCCGCTGGCTCAACTACCTCCGCCCCGGCGTGCGCCGCGGGGACTTCACCCCGCGGGAGCAGCTGCTCATCCTCGACCTCCACTCGCGATGGGGCAACCGCTGGTCCAAGATCGCCGCGCACCTGCCGGGCCGCACCGACAACGAGGTCAAGAACTACTGGCGCACGCGCGTGCAGAAGCACGCCAAGCAGCTGGGATGCGACGTCGGCAGCCGCCGCTTCCACGACGCCATCAGGAACCTCTGGATGCCGCGCCTGCTCGAGAGGATCCACGCCGACGACTCAGCCGCCGCCGCAGCCGCTGCCGACGCCTCTCGCTGCTACTCCGCGAGCCCGTCGCACGAGCCGTCGTCCCAACCGGCGGACGCGTGGGCAACTGCTGCTGCGCCCATGGGCAACTGCGCGCGCGCACCGTCCACCGAGGCGGCGTCGAGTGTCACCGGCTCGTCGTGGTCACGGGAGGCGTCGCCCGCGTCGCAGCTCCAATCGAGCACTTCCACCATGGCGGCGGGATGCTCTACTTCTACCGAGATCGAGCAATGCCAGAACGGTTGCTCCAGCGCCACGAGCGTTGCTGACATGTTCGACGAGAGCTGGTCGGAGCTTCTTGCTCGCGCCAACCATGACGACACGATATTCGGATTGGGAGAATCTGGAGACAACTGGTGGAGTTTGGAGGATTTCTGGGAACAGCCGCTTTACTGATCGACCCATACTTTTGTACTGCTACTATACGTGTGCCTGAGACTAATGACCGAATTATTTCTAGTGTTATCTGATTGACAATTGATTGATCAGAGAAGCTAACAAATAAACATGATTTATTTGAAGGGACTTGCTAAAATTCAGATGTCTTGAATTTTAGTTTGCTTTCAAGCAACGGACATTGTATATATTTTATACTAAAAATATAGATTTCATACGTTGTAATTTTTGTAGGTACCAAGAATAAAAAACCCGTTAAAACCACAAACCCAACAAAATTTAATTTACATTGACATGAAGAGAATTTACAATTATTTTTTATAGATAGACATGACAAAAATTGTTATGTTATGACATAAAAATAATAATAAATTATAAAAGTAACAATTTGTACTAGTTAGTTATACAAAAATATTACATAAAATTAGCTTAAAATCTAGACACCTAAAATATAGGAGAAGTTTAGTTGAATGGTTTGCTCTAAATCTTTTTTTCTTATTCGGAAAATACTTGGCGAGTCTCCTCGTACCGTGATCTTTGGACGTTGTTTCTTCTAAACAGAGTTCCTTGTTGCAAATAGCGGGCTAATACATTTGGGCCCGTTCGTTTTTCATGGATTGGGACCCGGAATCATTCCAGCTAATCAATCTTATATAAACTAGACTACTAGAGGTAAAACTCACGCGTTGCTGATAATTTGGAATAAAATTATTTATACAAAGTGAGACACATTATAAGTTAATGTTTGTGGATGATGTGGCACGTTGATATGGACAACTAAATATATTTTAGTGGCTGATGTGTCTTGCTAACATATAGATCGTAATTATAAATGCTACTCCCTCCGTCCCTAAATAAGTGTCATCTGAAAAGCGTGTCTGTGAGGGAAACACGGATTTCTAGAGACACTTATTTTGGGACGGAGGGAGTAGTTGACTATAAATATATTCAATAGTAAACTAATGAGATGGATAGCTTGTACTCCCTCCGTCCCTAAATAAGTGTCGCCGTTGGTGTGCGTGCCACGTGTTTGACTCAATTTGTAGAAAATATGTGCAATATTTATATCTCCAAATAATTTTGTTAAAAAACTAGATGTAAAGATCTTTCCGATAATACTAATTACTTAGCATAAATATTAATATATTTTAATATATAATTGCCGGTAACTTTTTCTCGGGAAGCGAGAACGACACTTATTTAGGGACGGAGGGAGTATGTTAAGAGAAATAGCTAATAGTGTTTAGCTTTATAGAGTTTATAGATTAGTGAATCAATCCTATTAGGAATTGTTTCATAGCCTCGTTTCTAGATAAACGAACGAGGCCTTAGTGGAGCCTTCGAAGTATGCTAAGCAAGCTATAGCAACACTACGAATTTTTACGATTTTCTCAAAAAAAAAACATACATATAATTGTTTGTTGTTAGCTGACTTGCATATATTTCTATTGCCCGCTGTTATACTTAGACAACCTGAATTGATTTGGAGACCTCTAACCTGAGCTATGCTCTTTTCCGGTTTCTCCTTTTCTTGTTCCCTAGATTAGTGCTTAGTGCTTGCTATTTTTTAAGCAAGGTGTTCACATTATTTTCCACTATGATTTCACTAAATGTTATATCTCTTTATAGGTGTTCACATCATTCTCCACTAAGTCTATATCATCCCTTATTAATTAAAAAGATATCAATGACATCTTTATCATGTGAGGTGAAATACTTTAAAATTTTAATCTATTAACATATAATTCATCTGCATATGCTATTGTTTTATAACCTATTATTCTATAATGTAATCAAATATTCTATTTTTTCTATTAACTTATTAACTTATTGATTTATTATCAGATCCGATATAATAAAATAACATGTAAATCAAATATATATATATAAATAATATGTCATACAGTAATGTTATGTATATAACAATTTTCTAAAAAATAAATCTCATAACAAAACACGGGATATACTTCTAGGAACTTTAAATACAGTTAGCTTAAATATTTTACAGTTGTGTATTTGTTGTGCAAAGAACAGCAACGCGTTGTGATTTCTGCTATAGCTCTAGTACTTGGACCTACCAATATTAGCTGGATCCGGCGAGCGGATGACATGGCAGGGCCTAGCTGATACGGAGTCAAACAGTCAAAGGTGGTCGCTAGTCTGGGGTCAGCTGGTCAGACGTTGGTCTCCAGCCGTCAAAGGGTTGCAGCGGGGTCGACGTGAAGACCAGATGACGTGCGCAGCGCAGCCACTCTGGCCCCCACGTGCTCGATCGATGTCTCTTACTCTAATCACTTGTGTATATTAAGGTCGGTTTGGCACACCTCATAAGCTGTTGTGAGCTGTTTTTTTATTAAATATCTTTTTTCTAAAATAGCTTTACTTAAACATCTTTTTTCAAAACAACTTCACTCATACTGTTTTATTCTTTCTCTCACAGAATCATGAGTTGAGATGAAGCTAAAAAAAGTAGCTTTTCACAGCTTACACCTTCATTTCTCTCTCTCAACCATGCATGAAGTTGTTGGTAAAGCTGTTTTGTCATACACTTTTCCTAAAATAGCTCAGTTTCATTCGTAAAGTTGCTCATGAAATTATTTTTTTAAAAAAAACATGAAGCTGAGCTGTACCAAACAGTCCTTTAATCCTTTCTGCTCTATAGTACATAGGGCAGGACCACCGAGAACTAATTAATTTGTACTAATTGCTATTACACGCGCATTATAAAGGTGAGAGCATCCTGGCCGTCCGAGCAATCGGATCCAGCGGCTGCGATGATGGGCTACTTGACCGAGTTGTCTCGCACTCACACTCGCCCATGGGCATGGCTGGAGCAAGATAAAAAAAGTAATCCGTGCGCACTCATTCTCTGAACAGTCTAATTCGGCACGTGCTGCTGCTACTGCGTTCGAACCCTTGATCGGCCGACGCCCGACGGCCATGTCAGCACACAGCAGCGGAGGAAATGGTCCCCCGTAGACCGGTCTGCTGCTGTAGTGCTGTTGCGTTCAGCTAAAAGTTTGGCTGGTTTTGGACCCGTGCTACGCTAGACCGAACAGACATGGGAGTTTCAGTGGCTCAGTTTGGTTGGATTTATTGCAGTTACGACTAATTTATAGAGCTAATTTATTGTGAGAGAAAACATTATTTTATAGATAAAAACGAATATAGACATTAAATTATTAGTCCATAGAGTTGTCATTATTAAACATATATTTAGATTGAGCCTTACCAACTACTATTGCTACTAAGGACTTATTTGGGTATCCTCAGATTATAATAATCACCTTATATAATTAAACTATAATCCAAAAAAAATGATCCTATGATACATTATTATAATCAAAACCTCTCTTTATCGTAAGCCCGTTATCCATATGAGACATGGTTTTAGGGACTATTGGTGCTAAAAATTTAAACATACAAGACACGTCGGGGCGTGTAGATATGACATGGTAAGTCTTTGTTTGAGAGCAACATATCTTCATGCTGTGTTGATCCAAGCATAACTCTCAAAATATCTTTGTTCGTTTTCTTTGTTTGCTCGTGATATGTAAAATATATTTAGTATGTACTATTTTTATGAAAATTTTGATGCTTTTCATAATCCATTCAAGAATAGAGAAGAGGTAGTATAGTAAGGGCATATTTAAAAAGCAGGAACTTCTATTCAAAGTGCCTATAAAATGATATTCATTTCTATTCGAAACTCGTATCAATAGATCAATATATATTTTTGTTTGACTTTTCGCTGATCTAAATACGACTATTATTTCAATATAGAAGGAGTGTTGTCAAACTTATTTAAAAGGTTAATTATAAACCCTATAAAATTGTTTAATTCTTTTTTCTAAAAAAATCTATTTTTTCTATGAAATTTTTCTAAAGTATGTTTTGAGACTAGACCGGCTTTTTGAAATTTCACTTAAGCATGGGTTTTCATACCTCATGTTCGTAGACCACGACTATTGATAAGTACTGTATGTATATATCCTTAAATCACTTGTGTACCATGGAAAATATGTATATATCCTTAATAAATCTCTGCAAAATGTGAGAGGCCTTGCAGGAGTTTGTGCAAACATTTTATAAGTTCAAGTGACCCGCAAGCCGCGAGGCCGCAAAGAAAGCCCATGCCCAGCACACAGAAGCCCATCTCGCAGAAACACGCAACTACCCTCATCAAATCCCTGTGCGCGCGCGGCCCGGTCCGCCACGCCCGCGCCTTGTTCGACGGAATGCCCGAAAGTAGCGTGGACAGCCATGCTCTCCGGCTACGCATCCAGCGGCCACCACCGTGAGGCACTGGACTTATTCCGGTCCATGGCCGCGGCCGGCGTCATCCCCAACGAGTTCACGCTGTCCAGCGTCCTGACCGCCTGCCGTGCCGGCGGCGGCGGCGCAGCGTCGATCCATGCCCTCGCTTTGCGGCGGGGCGTGGATCACACGCCGTATGTCGTGAACGCGCTCATCAACGCGTACGCGTCCCGCGGGGACGGCCTCGTCGACGCGAGGTGGCTGTTCGATGCGCTTGGGGAAGAGCGCACGGCCACGTCGTGGACGTCCATGATAGCCGGTTATGCTCGTTGGGGAGAGGAGAACACAGGGCTACAGTTGTTCCAAAATATGATTCAGGTTTTAGTTCTCTTCACCTTGTCATGTATAAATTCGACATCTCTATTGCTCTTCTTTGAACGAATGTTCTCTTACAGGAAATATCTCACAATGTTTTTTTTTAAAAAAAAAATTGTGCCATGTATATAGTGCTCAAACAAAACTTATAACCTTCATTTTTTTTATGACTAAGGACATAGCAGAGGAACCGTCTATACTTTGTAAACTTCAGCGAAGGCAGGATCCTTATGATTTGAACAATGCTAGTTGTCAATATCGGATTAATTCTTCTATGATGCTAAATATTCTTAGTATAAGTAGCATATGCTGATTATTGAAGTATTCACCTATCAAAATATTCACATGGTCCTCTATAGTGACTGCATTATTGTGGCCTTAGGTAGATCAGTAATGTATCAGGAAATGTCATCTTGTCAGACTTGCTTATGGAATTCTTGTTGTAGCTTACATGTTTAGTATCTTGAAAAAAAAAAAAACTTATTTGTTGTCATGACCCAGTAGCTGTTGTTTCTCCAGTGCAGGATGATGTTGAGCTGAGTCCGTTCACCTGCTCTTTTGCAATCCATGCATGTGCTTTAGTAGGTAACTTATACAACAAATTCATGTACTCTCCATAAGGAAAGCTCTTGGAGCGAACCTTGCTGTTGCAAATTCCCTGGTTGACATGTACTGCACTTATGCAAGCATACTGGATGCAAGGAGGATTTTTGATGAAATGCATGAAAGAAACTTGGTCACCTGGAATACCATTATCGCTGGATATAGCCGATGGGATCCTCTAATGGCCATGCAGCTTCTTGTCAACATGGATATCGAACCAAATTGCTCCGACTCTAACTAGCATCACATCAGCATGTGCTAGTCTTTCAGCTCTGAGATGTGGCCAGCAGGTCCATGGGGCTGTACTCCGGAGAAACTATGGTGATGACCTAAAAGTGTTAGCTGTGACAGGAATAATGTTCCATGGGCCTTGTATACATGGGCCCTATAGGCTATATACCACATACTCCAACACCCCCCCCCCCGCAGTCTGAACTACCGGCGCAGCGGTGTTCAAGACTGGACAACAAAGAAAGACACCACACAATAGGGCCCCCGCAGCCACAACTAGCCACCCGCTATGTTGAGGCTGGAGCGAAACTCTGAGAACGTCGAGGAGGGTAGACCCTTCGTGAAGATGTCTGCAAACTGGGAGGTGGTCGGTACATGGAGGACCCGAACATCGCCAATGGCAACCTGGTCACGAACGAAGTGTAAGTCGATCTCGACATGCTTCGTCCGCTGATGCTGAACTGGGTTGGTGGAGAGGTAGACGGCGCTGACGTTGTCGCAGTAGACGAGCGTGCTCTTGGCAAGCGGGCTGTGAAGCTCCGCCAAGAGCTGTCGAAGCCAGGACGCCTCGGCCACGCCGTTAGCGACAGCCCGGTACTCCGCCTCGGCACTGGAGCGGGAGACAACCGGCTGCTGCTTGGACGACCAGGAGACAAGGTTGCCGCCGAAGAAGATGGCGTACCCTGAGGTAGAGCGGCGAGTGTCCGGGCATCCAGCCCAGTCAGCGTCGGTGTAGACAACCAGCTCAGCAGAAGGAGACCGGTGGAGGACCAGCCCGAAGTCAACCGTGCCACGGACATACCGAATAAGGCGCTTCATGGCAGTAAGGTGAGCCTCTCAGGGATCATGCATGTGGAGGCAAACCTGCTGAACAGCATATGCAAGATCCGGCCTGGTGAAGGTGAGGTATTGCAAGGCCCCCGCAAGACTCCGGAAGGCACTAGGATCAGCCACAGGAGCACCCGCATCCGCAGACAGCTTTGACTGAGTATCAACAGGAGTAGAACAGGGCTTGCAATCTGACATGCCAGCCCGCTCCAGGATATCAAGAGCATACTGTCGCTGGTGAAGGAAAAGGCCAGAAGGACGGGTCTCCACAGTGACACCCAAGAAGTGGTGGAGCTGACCCAAATCCTTCATGGCAAATTCCTGCTGCAGAGAGGAGATGATGCGCCGAAGCAACTGCTGACTGGAGGCAGTGAGAACAATATCATCAACATAGAGCAGCAGATAAGCAGTCTCATGACCATGTCGATAGACAAACAGAGAAGTGTCGGACTTGGTCTCCGTGAACCCCAATGTCACCAAGAATGTGGCAAATCGAGAGTACCAAGCCCGAGGAGCCTGCTTCAGACCATACAAAGACTTGTTGAGCCGACAGACCAGGTCCGGACGACTGGAGTCCACAAACCCTGCTGGCTGGCTACAGTAGACAGTCTTGGACAGAGTGCCATGGAGGAAGGCATTCTTGACGTCGAGTTGGTGCACAGGCCACGAGCGAGAGAGAGCAATCGAGAGAACCGTGCGCACTGTAGCAGGCTTCACCACTGGACTGAATGTCTCATCATAATCCACTCCAGGCCGCTGAGTGAAACCCCGGAGAACCCAACGAGCCTTGTAGCGCTCGAGAGTACCATCAGCCCGACGCTTGTGCGTCCAGATCCATTTGCCCGTCACCACATTGCAACCAGACGGACGCGGCACGAGGTCCCACGTCTGGTTAGCAAGGAGCGCCTCGTACTCCTCTTCCATCGCGCGACGCCAGTTGGGATCCGCCAGGGCGTCGCGGACAGAGGAGGGCACCGGAGAGATCCGCGGCTCACTCGCGGTGACGGAGAGAGCCGCGGGTCGGAGAACACCAGCCGCCTGCCGAGTCACCATGGTGCACATGGCGAGGGTCCCGATGGAGAATCGGCGGGTGGTACACGGCCGGCTCAACACAGGAGCGGGGCGGCGGCGGCGGCGGTGGTGGAGGCGGTGGTGACGGCCCCGGTGGAGGTGTCGGTGGAGACGGGGCCGTCGGACGACGCTCGAAGACGCGCACAGGGTTCGCGTATCGAGCAGGAGCCGCGGGGCCCGGAGCCGGAGGGTCGGGCGCCGGTCCCAGTACCGAGCGACGCTGGTACACCCGGACCGGCTCGGCGAAGCGTGGCGGGGCGCCGGGGCCCGGAGCCGGAGAGCCGGGCGCCGGTCCCAGTACCGAGCTGTTAGCTGCTGTACCAGCAGCCCAGGGTGAGCAGACCCTGCTCACCTTCCCTCTCCCTCTCCCTTGAACCAAGGTGGAAGAAGAGCCTTGAGCTCTCTGAACACACACAAACACACACTGCAATTTCAGTTTCAGCGTTGGCTGAAACTGAGAGCTGCTGCTGCTTCACTATGTGGTGGCCAAAAAATGAACTACCTTCTCTATTGCATTAGGTACATATATATAGGTCTGCATAGTCGGTTCTGCTGCCCAACTTGCATCTCCTAGTAGCTGTGTAGCAGCTGTATACAAGCAAATACTAACTTGCCTACTTCTACCTCTACCTGGCTGGTAAATACTAACAGCAAAATCTAAATTGACTACTGCTACTACTAGCTGTCCTTATCTCATATCCTAAGAAACTTAAGGACTAAGCTATACTACTTGGTGTACAAGGAACCAGCAGCAGATTACTCAACAATTCTTCCCCTAATCCTGCTGCTAGCCCTTAACCTCAGCCATGCCAATCATCTGCCTCAGCTCCAGGAACCTGAGACGCCCGAGTGACTTGGTGAGAATGTCAGCGAGCTGCCGACCGGTTTCGACTAACTCGATGACAAGCTGTCCTCCATCGACGCAATCCCGAAGGAAATGGAACTTCACGTCGATGTGCTTGCTCCTGTCGTGGAGGACGGGGTTCTTTGCCAGCGCAATCGCCGGCTGGTTGTCCACCTTGAGTGCCGGCGGCTGAGCTTGAACTTCGGTGAGCTCTGTCAGCAACCGGCGCAGCCAGACCACCTGGCACGCCGCAGTGGCTGCTGCCACATACTCTGCCTCGCACGTAGACAGAGCAACCATCTTCTGCTTCAGCGACTGCCAGGCGATCGGCGCACCGCCGAGGAAGACAAGCACACCAGAAGTGCTCCGCCTCCCGTCCACATCGCCCGCCATGTCCGCGTCGCTGAACGCCGTGATCCCCGGCGCACCCTCCTTGGTCTTGGGCGGAGCCTCGTTGAACACCGTCAGCTGTAGGCTGCCGTGCTTGGGGAAGACGATCCCCAACTCCATCGAGCCCTGGACATAGCGAAGCAACCGCTTGACCGCCGTCCAGTGATCCTCCCTTGGATCCTCCATGAATCTGCTCACGTAGCCCACCGCGAACGCTATGTCCGGTCGCGTGTGCGTGAGCCAGCGCAGCCCGCCGACGATACTCCGGTAGAGCGTAGCATCCACCTTCGCCGCCGTGCTCTCCTTGGAGAGCTTGATGCGCTCCTCCATTGGCGTGGCCACAGCCTTGCAGCCCGCCATGCCTGCCCGCTCCAGCAGCTTCTGCGCGTAGGCGCGCTGCCCGAGCTTGATGGCGTCCGCCCCCTGCTTCATCTCGATGCCGAGGTAGTAGGATAGCGCTCCCAGGTCGCTCATCCTGAACCTGGCGGCCATCTCTTCCTTGAAGCCGGCGATGTCCTGTGCACGCGCGCCGGTGACGATGAGGTCATCCACGTACACCCCGACGATGAGATGCTCCTTCCCCCGTCGGCGGGTGTACAGGGCGTGCTCCGTGGCACACCGCGTGAAGCCGAGCTCCGCCATGGTGGCGTCGAGCTTCACGTTCCACGCTCGCGGGGCCTGGCGTAGCCCGTAGAGCGCCTTCCTTAGCCGCAACACCTTGTGCTCCGCTCCCTTGACGACGAAGCCCGGCGGCTGCTTGACGAAGACTGTCTCCGCCAAGTCGCCGTTGAGGAAGGCAGACTTGACGTCGAGGTGATGGACCTGCCAGTCCTTGGCCGCTGCAAGCGCGAGGAGGAGCCGCACCGACTCCATGCGCGCCACTGGCGCGAAGACCTCCTCGAAGTCGACCCCTTCACGCTGTACGTACCCACGGGCAACGAGCCTCGCTTTGTGCTTCACCACGGCGCCGCGCTCGTCCCGCTTCACCTTGAAAACCCACTTGAGTCCGATCGGCTGACAACCTGCCGGCAGATCGACCAAGTCCCAGGTCCCGTTGTCCTCGATTGCCTTCATCTCCTCCAGCATCGCCTTCCGCCACGCTGCGTCGCGCTCCGCAACGGCAAACGTGGCCGGCTCCTCTGCACTCGTCAGAAGCAGAGTAGGGTCGTCATCGAGCACCCGCGCCGCCAGTCCGGGCACCGCCGCATCACCCACGACGTTGTCTATGCGGCGGAACCGCACCTCCTCCCCTTCATGGAACGCGTCCACAAACTCCGAGATGTTGGACGGAGGGGTGGCATATTCGATCGTCGTCGCCGTTGCCGGTGTCCCTTGTTGCGGCGAAGCAGGGGACTGCTCTGCCATTTGCCCTGGCGAGCCATGGGACCCTGCTCCGAGCGGACTAGGTGGCTCCACCACCTCTGCCGTCGCAGGTTCCTCTGCTTCCGCTTCCCCGGTCACCGGTGCCTCCACAACATCGCCGTGTCGACGGACCACCACCTTGCCGCCGACCGGATCATAGAGGCGATACGCCTTGGATCCATCCTCGTAGCCCAGGAACACCATGCGAGTGCTCCTGTCCTCCAGCTTGCCGAGGCCCGGCTTGGTGGCCTTCACATGGCCGATGCAGCCGAAAGTGCGCAGGTACGAGACATTGGGCTTGTGCCCGTGCCACGCCTCGTACGGTGTCATCCCCTTCAGAGCTTTGGTCGGTGATCGGTTGAGGATGAACACGGCGGTGGTGACTGCCTCACCCCAGAACGCCGCCGGCATCCTTTTCGCCTTCATCATGGACCTCGCCATGCCCACAATGGTCTGGTTCCGGCGCTCCACCACGCCGTTCTGATGCGGTGAGTAGGGAGCCGTGAGATGGCGGCCCACTCCTTCCTCGGCGCAGTACTCGGCGAATTCCACCGCCGTGAACTCGCCGCCACGATCTGTCCGCAGCACCCGCAGCCGCTTCCCCGATTCCGCCTCCGCCCGGGCCTTGAATGCCTTGATCGCGTCCGCGGCGTCGCTCTTGCTCGTCAGGAGCTGCAGCCACATGTACCGGCTGCAGTCATCCACGAGCAGGAGGAAGTACCGGCGTCCTCCATGTGTGGCCGGCGTGATTGGCCCGCACAAGTCCCCATGGACCAGTGCGAGTGGATCAGCCGCCCGGTACTTTGCCGCCTTTGGAAACGGCAGTCGCTTCTGCTTCCCTGCTAGGCAGCTGTCGCAGAGCTCACCGGCGTGCTTGATCTCCGGCAGCCCGACCACCATCTTGCCGAGGCGGCCTAGAGCGTCGAAGCTCAGGTGGCCGAACCGGCCATGCCACAGCCAGGGCTCCTCCGTGCACGCTGCCGCCAGGCACACGGGCTGCTCCACCTTCAAATCCAGCAAGTAGAGGCGGTTCCGGGAGCGCGTTACTTTGGCGAGAAGACGCCGCTCCTTGTCCTTGATCCGCAGCACGCCATGGCGGATCAGGACCTCCGCACCATGTTCGTCCAGCTGCCCTAAGCTGACGATGCTTGAGCGCAGCTGCGGGATGAAGTAAACATCCGTCAGCGCGCGATGCTCCCCGTTCCGGCATCGGAAGACAACGGTGCCTTGGCCGCGGATGTGAACCCGCGAGCCATCTCCGAACTTGACCGTCCCGGTCTTGCTCTCATCGAGGTTGGAGAAGACGGCCCTGCTTCTCGTCATGTGGTTGCTGGCCCCTGAGTCGAGGTACCACCTCTGCTCCAGCTCATCCCCGACAGCGCCAAGTTGGACCTGCGCACGCGGCTCGTCAAGGTGGACGGCCTGCGACGCAGTCCTCTGCTCCGCTTCCGCCTCCTTTGCTTCGCCATCCTGCAGCGCGCAGTACTCACCCATCAAGAGCGCGTGCTCGTCATCGCTGTCGTCTTGAGCAAGGTGTGCCTCCTCCTTCTTCTCCGGCCTCTTCTCTGGGCACTCCCGCGCCCAGTGTCCCACCTTCCCGCAACGTCGGCAGGCGTTCGGGTCGGTGTAGCGCTTCTTCTTCTTCTTGTCCGCCGGCGCCTTGCCACGCTGCTTGCTGCCCTCGCCGCTGCGGTCACCACCGCCCCGGCTGGAGGAACCTTCCCTGGACCTGCGCTTCTCTTTCATCCGCGCTGTCCACTCCTCCTCCGTCAGCAGCAGCTGGGACTTCACCTTCTCCGCCGGTGCGCGGTCCTCCACCGCGCGCAGCCGCCCAGTCACATCCTCGAGCGACAAAGTGGACAAGTCCAGCATCGTCTCGATGGACAAGGCAAGCTGGGCGTACTTGGCTGGCACGACGCGCAGCAGCTTGGCCACGACGTCCTCGTCGTCGATCGGCTTGCCATACGTGGCCAGCTGACCCGCCAACGACTGCAGACGCAGCGCGAAGTCCTCCACCGTCTCCCCGGGCTTGAACCGGAGATCGTCGAACTCTCTCCGCAGCTGCTGCGCCTTAGCCTTCTTGGCTCGATCCGAGCCAACGCGGAGCGATGCAAGCATCTCCCACGCCTCCTTGGCTGTGTCCTTCCGGCCAAGTGCCTCATGGTACTCGCTGGGTGTAGATGCCATGAGCGCCTCCATGACGCCCACCTCCGCCTCCTCACCGGCGTTCCCGGTCTCCACAGCCGCCCACCACTTGCGTGCGCGCAGCTTCCACTTCATGTGGACAGCCCACTCGCCGTAGTTGGTGCGGGTGAGCATCGGCCAGGAGCTGGCTCCGCCGAACTCCCGCACCGTGCGTATCTCCATCTGCGGCTGGACGACTGGGGACTCTGGGGACTCCTGCGGCTTCTTGCCGTCGCCGACGCCAGGCTTCCCACCGCTCGTATCCATCGCCGGCGGTTAAGCGCAGCGACGTGTACAAGCTCTGATACCACTTGTTAGCTGCTGTACCAGCAGCCCAGGGTGAGCAGACCCTGCTCACCTTCCCTCTCCCTCTCCCTTGAACCAAGGTGGAAGAAGAGCCTTGAGCTCTCTGAACACACACAAACACACACTGCAATTTCAGTTTCAGCGTTGGCTGAAACTGAGAGCTGCTGCTGCTTCACTATGTGGTGGCCAAAAAATGAACTACCTTCTCTATTGCATTAGGTACATATATATAGGTCTGCATAGTCGGTTCTGCTGCCCAACTTGCATCTCCTAGTAGCTGTGTAGCAGCTGTATACAAGCAAATACTAACTTGCCTACTTCTACCTCTACCTGGCTGGTAAATACTAACAGCAAAATCTAAATTGACTACTGCTACTACTAGCTGTCCTTATCTCATATCCTAAGAAACTTAAGGACTAAGCTATACTACTTGGTGTACAAGGAACCAGCAGCAGATTACTCAACAACGCTGGTACACCTGGACCGGCTCGGCGAAGCGCGGCGGAGAGGTGGGGGCCGCGCGTGGCGCGGCGGGGGGCGCCGGGGCCGCGCATGGCGCGGCGGGTGGCGCCGGGGCCGCGCGTGGCGCGGCAGGGGGCGCCGGGGCCGCGCAGGGCGGCGCTGCAGGCGGCACGGGGACCGCGCACGGCGTCGCGGGAGAAGGTGCCGATGCCACGCCACGAAGACCTGCAGGAGAAGGAGAAGAAGGAAATGGGGGCTGAACCACCGGGTCAGAAAACATGGACTCCAGCTCAGGCTCAGGAGAAGGTGAGGAGGAGGTGGAGTAAGGGAAATCTGACTCGTGGAAGACAACGTGTCGAGAGATAATGACCCGGTGAGAAGTGAGGGCATAGCAGCGGTACCCCTTATGGTCAGGGGAGTAACCAAGGAACACACAACGTGTCGAGCGGGGCGCCAGCTTATGAGCAGCAGTGGCGGTGATGTTAGGGTAACATGCACAACCGAAGACACGAAGGTGATCGTAGGTAGGAGGGGTACCGAAGAGAGCGTGGTGTGGAGTAGGAGCAGGACAAGCGGTGGAAGGGAGACGGTTGAGAAGGTAGGTGGCGGTGTGGAGGCTCTCAGCCCAGAAGCGCGGGGGCAGAGAGGCCTGGATCAGAAGGGTGCGCATAACATCGTTCGTGGTGCGAAGCATGCGCTCAGCCTTGCCGTTCTGAGAGGAAGTGTACGGACAAGACATGCGCAACTGAACACCACGAGAGAGAAAGGAGCGAGAGGAGTGGTTGTCGAACTCACGCCCGTTGTCACACTGAACGGCCTTGACAGTGAGACCGAACTGAGTGGACACCCAGGCAAAGAAGTGGAGGAGGGTGGGGAAAGTCTCGGACTTGGCGCGTAAAGGAAAAGTCCAGGAGTAATGGGAGAAATCATCAACAACCACAAGATAGTATTTATAACCCGAAATGCTGGATACAGGAGAGGTCCATAGATCACAGTGAACAAGATCAAAGGCATGCGAAGCATGCGAAGAAGAAGCAGCAAAAGGAAGCCTAACATGACGACCAAGCTGGCATGCATGACAGAAGTGCTCAGCTGAAGTCCTAGTACAAGAGATGTCTGAACTACGACGGAGCTGAGACAAAACATCCCGGCCAGGGTGACCAAGACGGCGGTGCCATGTGGTGGAGGGAGTCATCGCCAAAGCAGCTGACGAAGGAGGTGCAGCGGAAGACGGAAGGCGGAGTGTGTAAAGTGGCCCCTCGCTGTCACATCGGAGAAGAGGACGACGGGTGGCCAGATCCTTCACAGTAAGACCAGAAGTGTCAAATTCGATAGAACAAGAATTGTCAGTAGTGAATTGACGAATAGACAGAAGATTGTGGATCATCTGAGGAGCAACAAGAACACTGGAAAGGTGAAAAGGACCGGAAGTAGAACCCACGGAGGTGACGGGAAGACAAGAACCATCACCAACCATGATAGAAGTGGGATAGGAGGGATGGGGGGATGGACAGACGAGAGTATACCAGCATCGGGAGTGGTGTGGAAAGAGGCCCCCGAGTCGGCGATCCACTCGGGACCAAGGGGTGGAGTCAGGCCCATGGTGCTGAAAGTCTGAGCCAGGGCCGTCGGATCCCACCCCGGCCAGATCTGGGGCTGGGAGGGTGGGGTCCAGGCCGGCCCAAGAGGAGGACCGGCAAGCATGGCCGGCGACGGACGAGGTCCTCCCCCCTGCCCCGGAAAAGGCCACATCGAGATACGCCCAGACCATGGGTTGGTGAAGGATGGCCAGGGCATACCTCCAGGACCAGGGGCAGAGGCAGGAGGTGGAGCGGGCGTGGACGTCCCACGACGACCCCCACCAAGGCCACCACCGGACGAAGAGGTGCCACCACCGCGGCCGCCTCCACGCCGACGACCACCACCACGGCCCCCGCGTTCTCGGCCCCCCCCCCCACCTCCGCTCGTCCCGGAGGAAGGAGGACCAAGAAGAGAGCTGGACGGAGAGGCAGAGGCCGGCGGTGTAGCCACCAGCGCCTTGGTGGTCATGGAGGCGGACGAAGGTGGGGGGGCGGTTGTCATGGTGCCCCGAGTGATCTCCTCCAAGACCAAGTCATCCCAGACCTGCAGGAAGGTGGGGAACGACTTCTGGCGGGTGATCCATGTGCGCAGGTGGTCGAAGGAGCTGTTGAGACCTCGCAGCACATTGAGCACCAAGGTGGGCTCAGGCACCGAGTGCCCAAGATCACGGAGAGCGTCCGCCTTGGTCTTCATCTGCCGGCAGAACTCGCCCACCGACAGGTCCCCCTGCTCGAAGGTCCGGAAGGACGCGTCGAGCTGGAGGGCACGAGCCTCGGCATTGCTGAGGAACTGCCCCTCGAGGGCCAGCCAGGCCTGGCGAGCCGTGCCGCCGCGGGTCCTGACGAGGTCCTGGAGATCAAGGGAGATGGTCCCGTTGAGCCAGGACATGACGACGCAGTCGAGGCGCTGCCACGTCATGTCACGTGCCTCGACCGGCGTGTCGAGGAGGACGTGGTCGTCAAGGACGTAGCGGCGGAGGGCGATGAGGACCTGATCACGCCAGCGGGCGTAGGAGGTGGACGTCTGGTCGAGGGTGACCGAGACGAGGTGCTTGATGTGGAGGACGCCGGAGGCCTGGCTGTGCAGCTGGGCGACCGAGGGATCGGTCAGAGCCAGCTGCGATCCAGTGGACGGCGCCTGGCGGGCGGAAGAGACTGCCTGCTCGATCACGGGGATCGCAGCAGGAGGAGGTGGCTGCTGGCCCATGGAAGCGAGCAGGAAGTGCTCCGCCTCGGCCACCTGACGTGCAAGCGCATCGGCCGCGAGCTGCTCCCGCTCCCAGACCAGAGCAGCCTCGCGGACGCGCGTCTGGGCAGCAGAAGCCTCGGTCTTGGCGGCGAGGAGGGCGGCAGCGAGGGCCGCGGCGGCCGGTGGTGCTCCGGCGAGGTGAAAGGCGGCGGAGGAGAGGGGCACCGCAGAGGGCGGCATCCCCAGGCCGTGGCCTGGCCCGCTGGATGGGCCCTCGGCTCCAGCCGCGTTGACGCCCAGGGCGGGCGGAGCAGAGGACAGGGCGGGCGGCGAAGCTCCCCCGGCAGCGTCGTCATCACCAGCCGCGGCCTGCGCGACGGCGGCCAGCAGGGGCGGCGCGCGCTCGCGGGAGGAGGGAGAAGCGGCGCCTGGCGCGGCGGCGGAGGGAGAGGCGGCGCCGGGCGCGGTGGCGGACAGCAGCGGCGGACGCGCAGCGGCGGCGGCCTGCGCGGCGGCAGCGGCCTGTGCGCCCGCGCCCGCGCGCCCGTCGGCGGCGGCTGCGGCCAGGACGGCGGCGTAGGAGGGGAGGGGAGGGAAGGAGGAGAGGGGAGGGGGCTGCGGCGGCGGCGGCTGCCGGCCGGCCATGGAGGCGGGCGGCGGCGGCGGCGGCGGCTGGAGAGGAGAGGAAAACCTAGTCCGATACCATGTTAGCTGTGACAGGAATAATGTTCCATGGGCCTTGTATACATGGGCCCTATAGGCTATATACCACATACTCCAACAAAAAGTTTTCAATGCCCTTGTGGACATGTACTCCAAGTGTGGGAACATTTTGAATGCTAAGAAGGTATTCAACATGATGACTTGCAAGGACATATTATCGTGGACATCAATGACTGGTGGGTATGGGATGAATGGTTATTTGAACGAGGCCATCAAGCTGTTTAATTCCATGGTCCATGCTGGGGTTCATCGAGACCATGTGGTGTTCTTGGGCCTGATGAGTGCTTGCAGCCATGCTGGTTTAGTAGACGAAGGATGGAATCTTTTCAGATCAATGTTATTTGAGTATAATATTCAGCCTAACAAGGAGATTTATGGTTGTGTCATCAATCTTCTTGCCCGTGCAGGGAGGCTGAGAAAAGCCTTTATCCTCATTGATACAATGCCACTCACTCCTAATGAATCTATCTGGGGAGCATTGCTTGGTGCTTGCAAGATACACAGGAATCTAGAGCTGGGCGGACTAGCTGCAGGGAAAATAACTGAGATTAACCCTGATGTGGTGAAGACTTACATTCTGCTTGCAAACCTATGTGTCGCAGATAGCAAATGGGGTGAGTATGCTGTGACAAGGATGTTGTTGAGGGGCACAGGTAGGGGTGGTAATGGATCATGGACCTTATGCTTTCTTCACAATCTAACTTGGCCCTATCTAATTTTAGCTCAAAATCATATAGTATTATGGCCTGATCCTTATTAAGCCCGATCCTTAAATTTGCTAGGTTAAATTAGAGGGCTCTTTACCACCTTTAGGCACAGGAAGCAGTAAGGAAGTAGGAATGAGTTGGATAGAGTTAGCAGATAAGATGTATAGCTTTAGCACAGCTGACAGTAGCAGTCCTCAAGTTAGTTTGGCAGATGAGGTATTGCAGATCTTAGTCCAGCATATGGATGAAGCTGGAAATGATTTTATTGACAATATTTGTAGAGTTGCATGATTCTTTTGTTCTTAAATGGTTCATCCATTTTTAGCCAAATGTTGCAGAAATTGATTCTGGATGTTTATGCTCTGTTAGCACTCAATTTCTGGAGTTTTGAGTTCAGATAGAACCTATCCAGAACCAAACAAACTACTTATGCAACATAAATAAATTTTGACTGAGGTAAGACCAACTTCAAGAAATACTAGTAATTAGGCCATTTCATGGTCATCTCACTTTGGAGAAAGGTAATGTGACTCATGTGTTTCCATTTACTCCTGTTCTAGAATTGCAGTATCAAATTTGAATGGTAGAACGATTCATAACATTCTTTAATTGGTGACAGACCATCATATGATTTCTAAGAATGAAAAACATGGTTCTAGAACTGAATTCATCTTTCACCAAATCCATTCTGGTAGTTCTGACATGGCGATAAATTGGTTTTGTTCAATACTATTTCATTAACTGGGGCTTCTTAAATCCTAGACATGTCACTTTGTTATCTGCGAGCTGAAAATCTTAAATTATTGTTAAAGGTGTTTTTCTTGCTTGAAACGATTAAGTTGCCCTATGCAGTGGTAAAGGTTGGGCATCTGTTTCTCCAAAAGTTTTAATGGTTGTCCATGTTAATATCTATAAACATATATAGTCTTCTCTCTTACGTTTCTCTCTTTTTGTGTTCTGGCCCAAGTAGGCCTTAGCCCTTTTTGTCCCATACTCTGCATACTTGCATCCTACACTCAGTGGAACTAGTTTTCGAGAAAAAAAGACTCAGTAGAACTGTGCGTGAGGTCATTCTTCCCTAACAATCTATAGTTTTGTAGTCACAGATATGCATCGCTGGCCATGGGACTAACTTAAGATCCAAAGTCAACAGCAGAGCTTGTCATGGAGCTTAAGCTGTCCGTTTGTAGGTAGATCATTTGGCTATTGTACATTCGAGAGGAATTGTAACTATAGAATTGTAGTCCCATGATGACACCAATGAGTGGATGGTAGACATGATAGCAAAAGGTTTGTATTTTCCTAAACAGTAGAGATTTTACTCATATTTATAAGTAAATTTTCAAGAGCTGTGTATTTGTATTTGTATCCTGTGCTTTCAGCTACTCCTATGTTTCTTTGTTGATCTGGTAGGGTTTTTTTTGGGTGATTGCTAAATGCTAATGCTGATATGCAGTTTACTAGCTCTGTAAGGTATTAACTATTGAAAATTCTGCAGGCTGAAGAAAGAAGTATGATACCTTTTTAAGTATATTGGATCACAGATTTCTGAAATTGTTTAAGTACAACCTTGATTATATTCATGCCCTTCTAGGCTTTGAAATTTGAATCTATTTTGAAACCAAAATTGAATCTTCGGACATGTAGTTGACAGGTTTTAAACAAAAGAGAATTACTAAAACTGAGCAAGGACCAGGAACCTATAGTTGACTAGTTGACAGGTTCATATTAATGCCAACCTTCTTGCTGATTTTACTGGGTTTTGTCTGATTCTTTTATAGTTAAGTTTTTCTGATATAGTGCTGGCATTATTATCGACTACATTGTTTGTGTATCCCTCGAATGCGAGTATACTTTCATGTAATTTGATTTCATATACTCATTGACCTAGAGAATTGTGGTTTTAGATGAATACACGAGACCCAAGATACTCTCTTGCAATCTTTATTAGTTATTACTAGTATGCTCTACTTGTTCGCATAGAAGATTAGTTTTATTTAATTTGAGTTCTGGTTTGCAGTCTATAACCAGTGATTGTCTGGGTAATCAATGATGTGGCTGCTATATGGAATGTGTTGGCACTCCATTGCTTCACATCCTCAAACGACCAGTTATTCGGTAAGCATATGGAAGTAATGTTGGCCTTGGTGCAATGCTATCGTTGATACCAGAATGCACTTAATCTGCATTTCTATTTTAGGTTCCGGACACACATACGAACTGTTTGGTTGGCTCAAAAGTAACGTAAATGTAAATGAAACTAGTTCATTTATATTTCCACCGGTAACAAATATAGGTATAAAATTGTTTGCGTTTGCGATACGGATGTAGAGCCAAACATATCCTATAGAAGCAGCAGTACTGATGCAAGAATGATGCAATACGTTATACTAAGACTAGCATATGTTTCTTTATTTACATATATATAAGTTTCTTATTTATCTAAAGGATAACTAGCTATGGCACTCCAGATACATATTATGAGATCAACTGACATTATGCTCATGTACAGAACTTCAAGTACCTATAATTTTCAATGCTATACAAGACAATCAGACTTGCTGACTCATTATAGGGTGCATATATAGAGTTTCTAAACAACTGGCCAAAAATCCAAAACCCAGCAGATAGAAAGATTATTTACTTCCATCAAGTAGTGCCTGTACTGTTATATATTCTCATCTAACAATATTGACATATGTTACTGCTTGGTATCCACATCCCCTTCATTTCCTGCTAGAATCAGGTATTTGTCCTTGCGAGTTAGTTTAGTGGGTTCAAACCGAAGAGCCCTACCAATCTCGCCCTGCACCATGTTTGCCACTCCTGCCATTGATCACCACATGGGTTGGCATCCTTTCCATGAACTGGACAACATATGCTGGATGTGGGTTCATGAAGTAGTAGAAGTGGTCTAGGTACTTGGACCTGCCAGTAGACGTTCCGTAGAACATATTGGACCAGTTCATCAGTGCCACTGGGTATACCTCATCGACGAGCTCGACAAATAGCGGGCTGAACCGGAGTAAGTATGGCTCCCTGCATGTGGTACCCTCAGGGAAAATCACTAGGTCCCCCTTCTGCAGTGAGTGCTCCATCCTCCTGCGATCTTCATCGCGGTTTCGAGTCAGTCGGATGGTCTGGATGGGTGACAGGAGTTCACTGATATGGCTGACACTGTATGTCATTGTTGATACCTTCTTGTTCAGCATCACTGAGATGTAAACTGGGTCGAGGAGCGTGCGATGGTTGCATACATATAGGTGACCATATTTTGTGTTGCCATTGGCAGAGATCGAGGAGTTGATAACCCGGGTTGTGATTCCGGTTGCACTCCCAATTGGGACGGAGATAGAGTATGGAAGGTTCACAAAGACGAGTGTTCGGAGCACGGTGAGGGGGATGGCAAGCGGGAGCCACATCACATGGCTAGGGTGCCTTGAGGGGCAGGCCTGAAAGCTAGCCTGCCATCATGGAAGATCAGGGGCTTCGGGTACTGGTCTCTTGGCAAGGTCGACCGACGATCATTGTTTCTTTAGTTCTGGGGTCACCAAGTAAACCTCCTGCAAATGAGAATTAACTCTTGATTAGCATTCATGATCCCAAAAGCATATATCCTGACTTTTAGTAATTGCACCTTGCTGTATGTTTGGGTCTAATCAAGTAGTTTGGGTAAATTAATTAATCAAACAAATCATTTGTGTCGCTTCCCTTTTCTTTTTAGTTTTTTTTTATGTCTTTTTGACCTTGAGCTTGAAGGAGAAAGAACTGCTTATGCCATGACCTGAAGACTTTAGTGTCATCAGATGAATTGTCCTTCCCATGAAGGCCAACTAATTGCAAAACTAATGGACACAAATGAGACAAGTGCACAAGGGTATTGTCTACTAGTCATTTAAGATCAGACACATACATCTATGCATAGATTACACCACTTTGCACTATCACGAGGTCAGGGGCCAAACTTCTGATCATGTATCTCTGTGGATTGTTCTAAATAACGCACTCAAACTAATCTTTATTATATAGTTCTGGTCTCCGGCTATTTTGTAAAAAGTTCTCAACGAATGAAACCGAGCAGAAGAACAACTACTTAAGCGTTAATTTTCTCTGGATCATTGCTATTTTAAATATTAGTCCTTCAATATGCTCATAGCTGCACATCAGCATGTGCTCTTACTATTAAGCTCCAATGAGCTCGGAGGATGGGCACAGAGCAGGAGGCATCTGATGAGCTCGGAGAGGAACATGATGTCAGTGTAGTGATGGTGGCAGGCTGGTTCGCCGCGTCGACGGGGGCCATAGCAGGGGTGAGCGGCGATGGGGTGGTGAAGAGGTGCTCGAGGTTGGAGTCCACGAAGACTAATGCGTCCCCGCATGTGGCTGTTCATCCACACATTAGAGCATCTCCAAGGGCTTTGGCAAATTGACTTGGCATTTGTTGGTATTTGCAAACTCCCATAATAAAATGCAAAGGATAAAAATAGATCATCTCCAAGGGAATTGACATTTGGACTTGGCAAAGGATAAAAATAGAAGGTCTCCAGGTGCGCGCGCTTTCCTCGCGCGCGACTTTGCTCGCGCGATGGGGTTTGCAAAGTCGTCCACGGCTTGGCATTTTTGCCAAGTTTGCTCCCTCATTTGCCAAGTTGCCCAAATTGCAAAGTAAAAATGCAAAACCGTTGGATAGTTCTTTTGAAGCTTTTTGGCAAATTACTCAAATGCAAACCTCAAATGCAAAACCCTTGGAGATGCTCTTAGAGCAACTCCAACGGTTTTGTATTTTTTGTTTTACAAAATATGGTATTTGTCAACTCTCAAATTAATATGGCAAAGGTAATAAGAGTCAATCTCCAACGGTTTTGCATTTAGACTTGCAAAACTAAAAAATTGTGCGCGTGAGACGTAAATATCTCGCGGGAGTAGCACGCAAGGGCGATTGCCAAGCGAACCGCGGCTTGACATATATACCAAATATCACCCAGTATTTGTCAAGTTGCTAAAAATACCAAATCCATTTGCCAAACCGTTGGATAGGAGATTTTTAGACTTTTTTTATAAAAACAAGAATGCAAAGTTTATTTGCAAAACTGTTGGAGATGCTGTTATGTAACACCCTAAATTTTTCTTTAGTTCAAAATAGATTAAAATGATTTATTTAAATTTATTGTGGCATTATAACATAGGCAAAATAAATAAATGTTGGGGAAATAAAATCTATCCTAGCCTAGCAACAAGTTGATGCATTCATGCTGCTGCATTCTTTTGTTTGAGTGAAGTTCAAATTTGAAATCTAGAATTCAAAATTCAGTTTGGAAAAGATTTGAAAAACCATTTGCAATAAAAGAAAAGAACAAGCATCTTCCTTTCCTTCCCTTCTCCCAATTCCGGCCCGAAGGCCCTCTTCTCTCTCTTTCGGCCTGCCTGCTTTCCCGCTTCCAGGCCCGCATCCCTCTCCTTCGCGCGCGGCCCAAGCCGCTGGGCCGGCCCAAGTATGCGCAGCGCCGCTGCAACCTTCGCCTCGCGCGCTGTCTCGCTGCCAGCCGGGGCCCGCGCCCGCGCCTCGCTGACAGGTGGGGTCCGCTCGTCAGGGTCATCCCCAACCTCCCGGAAGAATCGGGGACGAACTCCGCCGCCGCATCTTCATCCCGCGTCCGCTTTCCATGGAGGTCTGGGGCTTATCCCGTTTACCCTGCGCCTATAAAGAGGACCCATCCACCTGCCGCCTTCCTTTTCCATCTTCAAGCCACCAACGCCACCGCACCGAGCTCCGCGCCGACGAAACCCTAGCCGCCGCCGCCGCCGGGCTCCTCTCTGCGATTCGACGTGTGGCCGTCGGATTCAATCTTATCCCGAGCTTCGCCAAGCCGTAAGGATGCCGCGGCGAGTTCTAATTTCTCTCTGGTCATCTCCAGTCGCCTAATCGACCTCACCGTCTTTTGCAGTTCTCCCGACCGCCAAAACTCGTCGTGCGCCCTCCTCGATCGTTCTCTGACTTCGATTTGTGGTTGGGTGAGCTCGCCATCCCTGCCTCTCTCTCGGACCTTTTCCCGTGTCGAATGGTAGCCGGAATGGCCGTGCAGAGTTCTCCGGCGAGCTCCTAGCGCGCTGTGCATGGCGCTCCGCCGCGCCGGACCTGGGCAAGCCGGCGGCGCCGCCCGAGCCCGCCAGATTTAATATGGATCGCCCAGATCAGATCGGACGGCCAAGATAGGCCGATACCCTTTCGCGGGCAAATATGCAAAAGAGCCCATCGGTTTCCATCTAATCAACCCGCAGTCCTGCCGGCGCGGTTAATCTGATTTTCTGATTTATTTTATTTTGAAAATGGTTTGATCTATTTGCAGTAATGCCACTGCATCATTTTATCCATAACTTGCTCATTTTAACTCCGTTTTGATCCATTCAAATTGCGTTAGTTTCGTAATTTCGTACTCTACGCAGTAGTACCACTGTAGATTAGATTTGCAAAAGTTTTATTTTATGATTAAGTCAGTCTCGTTTAGGCCTTTTTATAATCTTGTTTAGGCCGTAACTTCCGCGTTTTAAATCCGATTTCGGTGATCCAAACGTCTATGTGATCGTAGCGACGTATAGATCTGTTTTACAACTTTTATTTATTTATTTAAATCTGTTGGTGTACTGTTCTAATGTTAGATCTGTTTGCAATGCATGTGTGTGCGTGGATGCTTGTATGTTGCGTTGTATTCGAGTTCAGACAGTGAGCAGTACGTGGGCGACCAAGATCAGATCTACTACGACCGGCAAGAGGACCAGAACCAGGAATACGCGAACCAAGGCAAGTATACATGGGATCATCCTTGTTACCTACGCATTTTAATCTACCAATCATGTGCATGTGTCAAAATGATAACCATAGGAATTACCTAGATGTTCAACCTGTACCTTGTTACCGTGGGATATGTGCATATGGGTAGATCTGCTAGTGCTGTAAATCTTCAAATGAGATCTAATAATCTGACTAATGATATGCGCAACTTCTGATATTATCTTGTTCTTGGTAATGTGAACCCGAGCGTGGGAGTCTTCGTGCTCTTGGCCCCTCAAAATGATCTTCTGCGGGCAAAAGCTGGGACATACAGTACAACCGTGAGGGCTATATGGCTCTGGTTTTAGTTGGTTCGAGGACCTCTCCTCGCTTGATGGTGGTTACCTGAAAGGGCACAAAAGGGGCTTGACGAGACGGGTATAGGACAACCTCTGGTCTCATGCGTATAGCCGGGAGAAAATGTGTCATCGGAAAGGGGTTCCTATATCTGCTTGCCGATTGGAAACCTAGTGGCCACTATCTTGTCAGGGGAACTTTGAAAGACTTCATGGTGTACCCTGCCACACTTCCTTGGTAGAGGTGATATGAGATTTGCAACCCCTAACATCTGGGGATCACGGCTCACGGGTAAAGTTGTACAAACTCTGCAGAGTAATAAACTAGCCGTGCTCACGGTCACGAGCGGCTCGGAAAACTTACAGGCTAACCACTTAAACAAAATTTACTTTTGTTCACATTACTATCATATTTGTGATTCTGATGATGTTGTCATATTATTACTCATGTGGTTTAATTGGGTTTGCAAGTACAAGTTGATGATTAATCAATGCTAAAATCTTGACCAACTAAAAGTGTTAATCGCAGTAAACCAGTATCAAGCCTTTTGAGCTGCATAACCCCATGTTGCTTGCTGAGTACGAGATGTACTTACGTTTGTTATACTTTCTTCTTTTTGGATAAAAATTCCGGATGGGTAACAGATGGATTTGAGTATGAGCAAGATAAGTTTCCAGAGGATTACTAGTCTTGCGGATCACCGGTCGACGTCCCTGTGGAGTGGAGCTTCGTCAAGAGTTATTTATGTTTCGCTTGTTTATGTTTAGTTCTATATGATGAGTTGTAATAAATACGCTATGTATTGAGCACAGTGATGATGCCTTCCTTGTAATTTGTCCCTTACGTGTGCGACTGTTTCCTGGGCGCACATAAGTTTATACATTCAATTTTATTAAAAAAAATTGGGTGTGACGTGTTAGAGTCGAAGTCGGTGGCAGTGAGGTCCGAGAACACCTCGCCTGCCACTGTGGGATCTAGCCGTGCGGGGGCGCCGGGGCCACGATCTGGCCGGGACCGGTGGCATTGGTGGGAGCAGGAGTGGGAATGGCATCGATAGCTGACATAAGCTTTCTTGAGGAAGTAGGAGGTGCTGAGTCGTTGATAGCTAGGCCCCACTAGACAAAGAGAGAAATAAGTAAGTCTATTGATGGGGATGATGCTCCAAGTGAGTATCCGCGGTTCTCTTCTAGTTTAATTTAAAAAACTAACTTGACAATTTCCATTCTAGTTCAGTTAATTGAACTAGGGGAGAACCGCGGATAACCATTTAGAGCACCATCCTCATCGTTAGTAAGTCGTGCCAACCTCCATTAAGGATAGGGTATGTGACAGGTTATTTTGAACAACTTACTAGTCGTGCCAACCCGTGTCAGAGCTATCTAACGTTGAAAAAACGATGGAAGCTGGATGCAAATGGTACAGGGTAAAAGTTATCCAACAATTGGCTGGCCTTTTTATTCAGAGATTTTTTGTGCAAAAGTTTTTTATTCAGAAATGGTCCCAATTTTGCTCAGCACTTTTCTTCAAAAATTTTTGCTGGGCACTCAAGAAAAATGATTCTGAGTCCTTAGACTAACTCCAACAGGTGGAACAAAAAAACGAGACGCATACGATGGATTGGGTCGCCTACAACAAAAGAGTTCCTCACCCAAAACTTCCCGGCTCCAATAGTAGACGCAATTCCATGGAGCTCGACCTCATCGCAATCTCCGGGGAGTCCGCCGCCCTGGGCACCGCGGCCTTGGTCGCTCCCATCCTCGACCCCGCACCGACCTCCACCCTCGCGCCCGCCTCTGCAAAGCGCCCCTGGCCCGTCGCCTCCAGCTCCGGCGGACGACCGCATGGTCCTCCGCCTCCACGCTGGCTCGAGCTCCGGCGGCTGCATCGCCGTCCACCCCACCTCCGGCGCCGAGAGCAGATCCTGCCTCGCCTCGATGGATGCGCTCCTCCTCGGCCCGTCGAACGCGCTCCGCCTCGCTATCAACATCCTCATCGCTGTTGTCGAGCCGCAGCTCGGGCGTGCTGTCGTCCGTGGCGAAGGGCACCGCCAACACGACCCTCTCCGTGAGCTCCCGCAGGAACGGCTGGCTCCTGCGGAACGACTCGGCGACGAACTCCGCGGGGCCGGCCACGATGACGAGCAGCGCGGAGCTGCGACGACACCGTGTCTTCGCCGTGGAGCTGCGACGACACCACGTCTTTGTTGTGGAGCTGCAACGACACTGCATGAGCAGAGAGGCCGGTTCACCCGAACGTTAGGCCAGCCGCGGTCGGCACGAGATGCGGCGGCCAACTGGCACACCGGCGGCGCTAGCGTCCCGGCCATCTTCTCCTCGGCTCGACGAGCGGCACATCGATTTGGGTCGTGGGTGAGAACAAGACATTTCTACGTTTTCTCTTTCCTCGTATGCAAAATAGGTAGCTGCTTTGCGTTCTCCGTTGGAGCCCGTTTTTGAGGAGACAAAATACTGTGCCAACGCATTTTTGGGTTTGGGTTGCGCTTTGCATCCTCCGTTGGAGTTAGTCTCAGCAGGCCAGGCCTCAAGCCTCCAGCTGGACCTACGGCCTGCTGCTGTCTATTGGGCCGAACTGGGCAGCGTGGAAAGGCAACGGAGGCACGAGGCGGAGAGCGGAGACGGCAACGAGTTCTCCAGGGACCAGGGCGGCGGCGCACGGGCACCTCCTGCACATACGGCCATACCCTACCGTGCTCGCCCCCCTGCGCTGCGCTCTCATCACCGCCGCGGCGCCGCCAGGAGGCCTCAGCCCGTCTCTCGAGTGTCTCTTTCTCTCTCTATCGCATGGCTCTCGCGTGCGCCACTCACTCGCGCCGCTTCCTCCTCGCCGGCCCGGTGAGATATTTCCACGCCCAGCACTACCAAGGTACGCCCTTCCCGACCTCCATCACAGATCCCGTGCTGCTTCTTTTTGGTGACTGGAGTCGGATCCTTCCTTCCGGGTGCGCAGCCAAGGTCGGCGTGGTGGAGTTCCTGAACGGCGTCGGGAAGGGGGTGGAGGCGCACGCCGCGAAGCTGGAGGAGGCTGTGGGCGGCGACCTCCAGAGGCTCCTCGAGGCCCGCACGCTGCGGCTCAAGAAGCTCGGCATCCCCTGCAAGCATGTAAGGCTCTGATTTCTCTTCTTGTGCCACTGCCCCTCTATATTCTACAAGCGAGATGCTCATGTAGATGTAGTGACTTGTTTTCTTAGCATTTCGTCATGGAAATGTTGGGATCGATAGTGTTTTGTTGTATAAGGCAGTTCTGCTGCTGTACAGTTATTGGATTGTTGCATCCAATCTAAGTTTGTAGATTCTTGTCAAATGGTAGTCAGGAGAGTTGCTGCTGTGTTTTTCAGGTTGTTGACATATGAATTACTTCTCTTCATATGGCTAGGTTGCCTAACATGTGAGGCAATTTGCATGTTTATAGTTGAACTTAACACGCTTTTAGGACAAATTAGCCAAGCCTAATTTCTAGTGATTATTTTGTTCCAGTGGTATCCCTTACGTTGTTGTTTTATATCCTATATCTAGCGAGCGGTCATGAAAGCTGAAAAACTGTAATGAAAAATCGAAGCTAATGGGACATTTTGCTTCTGAGAGTTTTTTTTAGCTAATCGGGGTTAAAAGTACTAAAAACTAGGCCATACTTTTAGTTGCAACCTATTGACCTATCACTTTGCAAGCTCGACTAGCCAATATCAGTAGGGATCTCCTAATATTATCTAAACTTTATTAAATACTCAATGACGAATGTGAAAGGGACATTTATTAACGCTAAGAGCAGTTTTTTTTTTCAGTTCAAGTTATCCAGTTAGTTTTTCAATTAATATTTTTATTACTATGACCTCTGATATCTTGAGATTGCACATGGCCCAATTTTTGTATTCAATATTGTTGTAATGAATATATGAATATGAATGCCAAGAATGAGCTGTGCTGTTGCACTTGCCACTTTGAGGTGAATTTCCGTTCATGTGTATGTCCATGAGCGCATGTGCATGACCATGACCAATCTGGGCTTGCATAATGGTGTTTTTAAAGCATATGAAAGTCAATAACATCAGTGTCTGAGAAATTTCCCTGCATTTTGGTTTCAGGCACTAGGAACTTGAACTTTAATTTGAAAGACACATCATGGCATCAATGTTTTTAGAATTGAAACACTGAGTTCGAACCAACATGATAGTCATTTTCATTGCCCACTTTTAACCACAAGGCAATAAGGTGATTGCTTTATTGGTTACTTAAATTCTTGCAGACTGAAATGTGTGGGTATTCCTTTGGTTTTTTTTGGGTGTTTTCAAGAGAAAGGAAATGCACTACTTTATAATTTTGTTCATGAGATTTAGCACCTCCTCACTTACATTGCCATCAGTTGTGAGATTTTTTGAATTCTGAAGTAATATTGTGAGAATAACTGTAGTAGTAGTAGCAACTACAATTACATGATGTGAACCTACTGATGTTTTAAAGTTAGTGCACATATTTAGATTGCCTTGTTTGGGTCATGAACTTTTCAATTGTTTTTGGATTAATTGGTTTAGGAATATAGGTTTTAGTGTCTAAAACTGCATGCGTACCTTACCAAAAGTTTTCAGGTACATACTGTTTTTTTTTTCTAAAAAAAAATGCTAGTTTTAAGTTTTCGTTCCATTGGGGTAGTGTTGACTTTGGAAAACAGCATCTATACTGTTTCTCTAAATACATTTATCATATTTTCGAAAATCGGATAGAAGTTGGTTAGAACACATTATTTAACTACTTGAAAAACAGGCTTTTAATATCCAAGTTTCTTCCTATATATGTATCTGACAATTAAGATTTCTGAAACGTTCGGTTTTACTTTAGGCTCTAAATCAAGTTTAAACAAATTTGTATGTACTTAGGTGCAAATCAAGTATTCATTCCAGTTTAACCAAATCTAGTTATACTTGGACCCAGGGTTCAAGCAAATCTATTTAACCTTTTCTTAACATTTACTGGTGGATTAAGACATGTTGGGTCTGATTGCAAACATTTAATGTTAAGATTGAGAACAAGTATCTATACTAATCTAAAATTTTAATGATTCCCCTACAATGCAGAGAAAGTTGATTTTGAGTTTTGCTCACAAGTACCGTCTTGGTCTCTGGAAGCCCCAGGCAGATCTCAGGAAAGTTGAATAAAGTTGGTTTGTTCTTGAAAGATAGTCTACTGTTGGACTGAAGCATGTTTGGCACATTGTCATTGAATAGTTGCTTTGTAATTTGGGAGCCACAAATCTTTGTTCCCTGGCTCTGGCCATGCTTGTTTGCAACCATTGCACAAAATTCTAGAAAAAAAAAAAAAATCCAAACTTCGTGTGGCGTGGTTTTGCTCTTTTGTAGTAACAAACCTTAACAGGTGCAGTCCCCTGTGATAATCTAAGCAAATTGATTACTGCTCATTCGACTACCAGTCACCTTATGTGTAAACAAGTTAACCATGTTGTAATGCTATAGAAGTTTGTGGTTCTATACTGCCCTTTCAAGATGCAAATGTGCATGACCTGTTTAGATTGTGATGATTTTTAGTTGAATTTCACGTGGTTGGTAGAACCAGCAAAGTGAACACTCTAGTTATAGTATTTTCTGAAACTTGAGGCAACTCTGGAAGTTGGTTTGGTTCCAGACGGCTATAGAACGAAATATGCGGTGCCCGTTTCATTTTAATACATTCATCACAAAAGTCCTCTAATTTGTTTTTCAGAGAGAGTGCAACATAAGACTCAAGAGATTTTATAGTACTACTAATAAGACAGGAACAGGAGATCGACATAGTCGGCTGATCGATCCTGAAAGCGTCCATGTGGCTCCTCCGTACATCGAGCTTGGCCGCGAAGAAGCTCTTGATGAAATCCATGTAGCCCATGGATCTGTACCGTGCCCCACCAGGCCGCCACTGTCTCTCTTCACGAGCTTAAAGAACTCGATCATGTCTCCTCTCTTCACGTCCTGGATCACCTCGTCCGGCATCCCTGTCACGGTCTCGAGCTCTTCACGAGATCCTCCATACTCGCAAAGAAAGTCACTTTGGACAAGATTTGAGTTAAACGTTGAGAATATAAATCATCAATAAATTTTTAGTCGTTGAGTTTGAAAATATAACAACTATATAAATAGATTCGTCTTGAAAAATACTTTCACAAGAGTATACATGTCACTTTATCATAAATATTTTTATAAAAATAAAGAGTCAAAGTTAATCTTTGAAGACCGTGTTGCTGTCCTAAACGACTTTTTTACGAGTATGAAGCAGCAGTGTCTAATCAGGCTGGTCAAAACATGGCAAATGTATGACTAACCGTGTATGTATACGAACCTGAAAGAAACCCCCACCGAGGCTTGCGAGCTCTTCCGACGACCGCGGGCAGGGGCGGAGCCAGGCCCTTTCCTAGGGTCTGCCGACCCCAACAAAATCTAATAATTTCTTTATAAAGTCTTTGCATCTCTAGCTTAAATTCACAATTTTAGTAGAGCTAGAGCTGACCCGATGCCATTTCTGGCTGGCTTCGCCTCTGCCGCGGGTCAAGCAACCTGCTGAGATCCACGACCGGGATGGCGCCGCCGGCGACGACCTCCCGGGCGCCGGTTTCCTCTGTCCTGACGTACCAGACAGGCACCGGCTCGCCTGATCCATGCCAAGTCTGAGCGAGTGCTGCACGTTGGGCACCGGCCGAGACGCTCCTGCTTTCGCGTGCACCACTGACGATCTGAATCCCCTCCTCCCTGCAGAAATGCTGAGAGATGATAGTGGCCAGTTGACACTTGAAAGTTTTCATTTCAGGTACCGTCTTCTTCTTTTTTTCAACTTGAGGATATCCCCATTTCCATTTTGAGAAAAAACGGAAATACAAGCGTTTAAAAGAGAACATATAGCAGATGCTAAAGAAGAGAACGGAAGCCTAAGAGCAACTCCAACCGTGTTTAGCATTTGACTTTGACATTCTTGTTTTTTGCCAAAAAAACACAAAAATTCCTCTCCAACCGTTTGGCAATCGGCTTTGGCAATTTTGGGGGAGTTGGCATACGAGGCCAAACCCGCGCATATATGCGCGTGTACTCGACGCTTGGCATCTGCGCGAAGGGAAACTGCGCCAGGGCCCAGGGTAGATCGATGGTCGGTAGGGACGATGTTCACCTTTTCTGCTTGCACACGTTTAAGTGTCTGATGACACTGCCTGCTACTCCTACGTCTCATGAAGCCGGTCATCATTGATAGTATACCCCCATCAATTGCTGCCCCGTAGCACTCTGCTCGATCCGCTCTTTACAGAACATGTTCCTCTGCTCTTTATAACATGCTCCTGTGCTCTCTAGTGCAACAAATCATTTGGTCAAAGCTAGTATATGGTTCAGAAAATATGCACTCCATCGTAGTATATGGACTGTTCAATATATTGTCTTTGATCTATTTGTGTTAATTTGAAACAAAACATGCGCGACGGGAGATCTTGGAAGAAAAAAAAAATCGTGGCCAAAAACACCTCGGTCCAAAATTTTGGTAAATGCCAAGTCAATTTTGCCAAACCCTTGGAGATGACCTTATTTTCTCCTCCCCATATCGTTTTGGGACTTGGCAAACAACAACAAATGCCAAAGAAAATTTGCCAAACCGTTGGAGTTGCTCTAACCATACCCATAGGAGACCTGGACTCCGCTTCAGAGCCAATAGAACTACCACACACCTGCCAGAAATGGCCTACTGCCAATCAAAAGAGAAGTTGTTGACGTCGGAAGTTATCCGAATCACACACCAGCGGGTCCGAATCACACACCAGCAGGACTAGAACGCCCGTAGAGGTTGTATTCCAATCTGAGACAGCAGGGACCCTGGCTAAACCGACGAGAACCGATCTAGAGACCGGTTTTGATCGATCTAGGGTTTTGGGCTCCTGTGTTGATAACTCTAGAACTCCTCCCGGGATGTTGGGAACACACTTGCCCAACCTCCGCACTTGTGCAGGGGAAAGAGCGAAGGTGGCCAAGTGTCGGATGCAGTAGCGAAGGTGAAACGGAAATGGAAAGTGCTCGAATTCCCAAAAAGTCGTCCCTTACACTGTTCATCCCCTTGGTATTTATAGGGAATGCCAAGGGGCACGGGCCAAATTACAAAAGGGTACAGCAAAGATTCCTCGTCTCCGCGCAGGGAGGAAGGGCAAAAGCGTAAATACACAGCTGAAGCGGAAACCCTAATCGGTCACACCCCAGCGCGCCGCCACCTGGCCCTTGTTCACCTTCGGGGAGTGGTGCGGCGGTCTTGACCTTCGGCCGCGCTCGCCCTTGGGCCCGCCATCTGCCGGACCTCCGGCTCTGCTTGCCTCCGGGGAAGAAGAACGAAGGTTTAACCTCCGGCCGTGCTCGCCGGACCTTCGGCTTCGTTTGCCTCTGGGGCGACGCACACTCGCCGCTTGCCCGGACCTTCGCTCCAAGCGAAGGTGACGTCGTGGTTCAGCGAAGGTTTCCTGCAGTGCGACCGTCGCCTTAGACCTGCACGGAAGCACAACAAAGCGACGAGGGTTGACCCCGCATCCGGGGTCAGGGTAACGGTCTCCAAAAGGAGAGGGACCTCGCAAACACACCAGGCGTTGCGCGAGGGCTAACTTTGAGCACCAGTTCGGGCGGCGCTTCTGCCGAGGGTCCCTTCCCCCAACAGTAGCCCCTCGTTGTCTTGGATCTAAAAGAACGTGTTTAGGCCCAAGCAGCGCCTTTTAATGGGGACAAAAACGGGGCCCTCGGCAGCGACGCCCGCGGCTGCTTTGGGCTGGGCCGTTGTGGTGTTGTTTTATACTATTGAAGCCTGTTTCGTTTTTTGCGCCGCGTTCTTTGGTTGTCGTGCCGACTTCGTCGGGTGAGGGGCTTGTCTCCCGGCCTATAAATAGCACGAGTAGGTGGGGAGTTTTGATTGTGCCCTTTGTTGCTATAGCCTTCCTGTTGTTGCAATTTGCTTGTAGCGAAGGTTTGTTTGAGCTTGTCTGCGAGGGTTGAGACAGGCGTTCGTTGTTCGGTAGTGTTAGCAGTTGAAGAGATGGCTAGATTGAAGCAAACTGCTCGTGCTGTTTCCCCCACAGCCGCGGATGAGGGGATTACCTTCGAGTTTGGTTTGAGCCGGGTTTGTGCAAGTGAGATTGCATCTTACGTGCGGTGGGGCTGGATTGAGGAAGGCAAGGCGAGGGCCAGCAGTGGGGAGACCGTGCCGAAGCCGGATGTAGACGAGGTTGTGGTGTTTGAAGAGTTCTTTTCGGCTGGCCTTCGCTTCCCAGCTGACTCCTTCGTGACTTCGGTCCTGCGGAGGTTCAACCTGCGGTTTCATCAGCTTACGCCTTCTTGCTTCACAAAGATGTCGGTCTACGTCTGGGCCTGCAGGTCTCAGGGGGTTGTCCCTCATGTCGAGGGTTTTGTTCGCACTCATCGCGTTCACATGCAGCCTCGCAAGATTACGGACAGCGAGGGCAAGACCAGCCTTGGACAATTTGCGGTGTACACTTTTTGCCATCGCGCTGGCGCGGAGCTGCCGGTGCAAGCGCAGAAAAACAAGTGGAGCAGCGGGTGGCAGGAGTCCTGGTTTTATTACAAACTCAGTGACAGCTCCGAGCTTTGCGGCGAGCTTCCGGTGCTTGGAGATGTGGGCGCCGAAGCCAAGATGAGCATCGAGGCCCATGCTGCTGTTGATTGCCTGAGGGTCGTTGCGCGCTCTCAGTGCGCGCGTGATTTGGTGGAGGAATATTGCTGTGCTAAGATTTGGCCTCTTGGCCGAAGGCAGACTTGGTTCGTTGTGGAGAATGACCCAAGGTACGAAGGTAGGGGCTTGAAGAAGCCTAGTTTGGATCTGGAGAAGGTCTGGGAAAGAACTCTTAAGAAATTTCCGAGGCGCGAGGATGGGAACGAAGCTGTTTTCAAACGAGTTCAGCAGTGGACGGACGAGCTCGTGGGGAAGCTTTCCCCATTGGAAGTGAAGGCTATCCATAGCTTGATGGGCGGCGAAGGTCGCGTGAACAGAATGTTTGACATTCTTGGCGTTCGGTACGCCGACTGGCCGGTTCCTTCGAGCGACGACGCGCCGAAGAAGAGGAAGCGTAAGGCTTCGGGAGGAACGGAGATCGTCTCTCGGCCGAAGAGAGGCCGTGGTCGAGGCCGCGGGGAAGCTGGTGGCCGAGCGAAGGTGCTTGCGACAAAGGTTACTGCGGGCTCGGTTGCTGCGGGCACTTCTTTGGCCGCGGCCCGGAGCGGCCGGGGTGCCAGTTCAGTCGGGGGACGCATGCCTTGCGTTGGAGGGATCGGTGCTTTGGTCCAAACTTCGGGCGATGAGGATGAATCTGATGATGATGAGGTGGAGAAAAACACAAAGGAGGGGGAGACGGGAGAGGGCTCGTCTGATGAAGGTAGCGAGGGCTCTACTGAGGGGCATGACACGGATGAGGAGGTGTCGATTGGAGGCGGAGCCTCGCCGGTTGTTGGTGCGATGGTTACCCAGGGCGCAGATGAGCTTACACGAGATATTGAGCCAGGTAGCCATCGACGAGGTGCGGTTCCCAGCTTCGCGGGCTCACACCTTTGGGTGGAGGGGTCAGAGTTTGATGGGGAACTTGACTCTGCGCGGTCCCGGGGAAAAAGACCGTTTGGCGAGGCTAGCCGGTCGAGCCTTCCGGAATATGCCAAGAAGCTTGGGGTTTCTGATCCGGCCACTGCGCTGTTCACCAGTCCGGACCTTCGGGATTGCCACTTGCAGTGTAGCCCGGAGGAAAGGCGTTTTTTGGGCCGGATCTTCGGCCGCATTTGTGTGCCGGAGGCGGAGGTTCTTCTTGCAGATCAAGCGGTTGGCGACACCTTCGATGACGTTGACGTCAAGTTGGCGGAGCTGATGCTCTTGAACCGCTCAGCGAGGCGGAAGGTTAGCTCCGACATGGAGTTTATGAGGAACCATATGACTGAACTTGAGAAAGAGAACAGCAAACTGGCGCGGAGCCTAGAGAGCAAAGAAAATGAAATGAGAATTGCTTCAGAAAAGGCCGCGAAGGCTCGAGAGGAGGCGATTGAGCTGGCGAAGCGTAATGCTGATCTGATTGCCGCGGGCAAGGAGAAAGACAAAGCTTTGGCCGAGGCCGAGGGTCGGCTAGTTGCTTTGAAGGAATCTTGGCGAACGAGCATGGAGAACGTCAAGCGCAAACTTGATTGTTGTCTGACCGAGGCTGGGGGTTCAGCCGGAGAGCCATTGCCTGCGGCTGACGCAGAGGCCTTCGAGGGCTGGCTGGGCAACGAGCTTGATGTGTTTAGCTCGCTGGTTTCCAACGCAGCTGATTTTGGTGGCTACGCCGGGGCCTTGGCAATGGCGAGCACGCTTCGACTGGCGGATTGTGATCATCTTCGCAAGGTCAAAAGGCCGAGCCATGTGTTTCCGACGGTTGAAGAGGTTCGCCAGATGAAGGTTGATGATGCAGAAGTCCGGAACTGTGCGATGCGTTTGCTTCGCAAGTTTTGGATCTCCGGAGGTGGCCGGGCTCTCGCCTTCGAAGAAGCTGCCGAGGCTACGCGCCAGGTTCGCACCTTTGTTTAGGTTTTTTTTTGGTCTGTGTTGCTTTTGTTTTAGAGGGGTTGTTTGTTGATTTTGGCGAGGTTTGTCTTTTGTTTTGCTTGTAGGCTCGACGAGATGCAATGCCCTCGCCGCCTGCGGAAGATGCAGCGAGGGGTGACCCCGAAGCCGCCCCTGAGCCAAGCTGTGCGGGGGTTACGCTCGCCGAGATCGAGGCGTTGACCGGGAGCGGGCCGATCGTGGAAGGAGATGCTGCGAAGGAAACCACGGCGGAGGAGGCGTCAGCTGGGACCTCGACTGCCACCGCTGGCGAGGGTGTGGACATCCATCGAGGGGAAGCTGGGCAGGTGTGAAGCCTGGGTTTGTTGGGGCGAGGGAGGCCTTTTGGTAAATACTATGGTTGTTTGTAAGGACTTGGCGAGGCTGAGACATCTCGTATTTTTGTGCAACATGCAGGTTCCTGACGGAACCGTGCTAGACGTATTCGACGTGACCCCGCTGATGTTGAACTACCAAGATGTTTTTATAACTGGTGAATCATGGGCTCGCGCTAGATTTAAATATCCTTCGCTTTCCTTTGAACGTTTTTGGTGGTCGAAGGTGCGGAGATATGATTTAAAGAATAGTAGGTCGAGTCGATTTTGGCGCGAGACAGACTATACAGATCGCCAAGCCGATCGTTATTTGTTTGGGTCTTCGTCGACCTCGCAAGCTGGCGGTGATGATGATATTGACGAGAACACAGCTTTGGAATATTTGTTCGGTCGAAGGGAGCTTGAAGTTGGTTCGGATGGGGCGCTTGTGATCCCGAAGGAGGAACCTTCGGAAGTTGAGACGAGGCATAGGTACATGTATAGGGCGAGGGTTTTGCCCGGGGAGCTGCCAATTGTCCCTGCAGCTCCTTTGTTGTGGGGACCCCTGGTTCCAGTGGAGGGGGGGTTTGAGATGGAGGCCGAAGGTTTGGATGATTTGGAGTTAATTGAGGGGAGCGGTGGTCCCTTGTAAAGATTTTTTATTTTGGGATATGTTCGTTGTTGTAACATTGTTTTGTAACGGTATGAGAAAAGCGTATGGGTTGTGTGCCACATTTGCTGTGCTATTTTGACGTTTCTTATGTTGTTTTAATGGCGACGCCCTGGTTGATTCTTAGCGAGGCTTCGCGCGCTTGCTTGTGTAAGCTTGTTTTGAAAAAACAGCGACGCCCCCTTTTTCTTTTAGCGAGGCTCGCGCACTTGCTCGTGTACGCTTGTTTTGAAAAAACAGCGACGCCCCCTTTTTCTTTTAGCGGGGCTCGCGCACTGCTTTTGTACGCTTGTTTTGAAAAAACAGCGACGCCCCCCTTTTTCTTTTTGCGAGGCTCGCGCACTGCTTTTGTACGCTTGTTTTGAAAAAACAGCGACGCCCCCTTTTTCTTTTAGCGAGGCTCGCGCACTGCTTTTGTACGCTTGTTTTGAAAAAACAGCGACGCCCCCTTTTTCTTTTAGCGAGGCTCGCGCACTGCTTTTGTACGCTTGTTTTGAAAAAACAGCGACGCCCCCTTTTTCTTTTAGCGAGGCTCGCGCACTGCTTTTGTACGCTTGTTTTGAAAAAACAGCGACGCCCCCTTTTTCTTTTAGCGAGGCTCGCGCACTGCTTTTGTACGCTTGTTTTGAAAAAACAGCGACGCCCCCTTTTTCTTTTAGCGAGGCTCGCGCACTGCTTTTGTACGCTTGTTTTGAAAAAACAGCGACGCCCCCTTTTTCTTTTAGCGAGGCTCGCGCACTGCTTTTGTACGCTTGTTTGAAAAAACAGCGACGCCCCCCTTTTTCTTTTAGCGAGGCTCGCGCACTGCTTTTGTACGCTTGTTTTGAAAAAACAGCGACGCCCCCTTTTTCTTTTAGCGAGGCTCGCGCACTGCTTTTGTACGCTTGTTTTGAAAAAACAGCGACGCCCCCTTTTCTTTTAGCGAGGCTCGCGCACTGCTTTTGTACGCTGTTTTGAAAAAACAGCGACGCCCCCTTTTCTTTTAGCGAGGCTCGCGCACTGCTTTTGTACGCTTGTTTTGAAAAAACAGCGACGCCCCTTTTTCTTTAGCGAGCCTCGCGCACTGCTTTTGTACGCTTGTTTTGAAAAAACAGCGACGCCCCCTTTTTCTTTTAGCGAGGCTCGCGCACTGTTTTTAGTCGCGTTGATGTGGCCCCGCCCGAGGCCTGGCTTGGAGGGCTCGGGCGAGACGGGAAAAGTGGGCCCGCCCGAGGCTTGGCTTGGAGGGCTCGGGCGAGGCGGAGAATGTGGGCCCGCGCCGAGGCCTGGCTTGGAGGGCTCGGGCGAGGCGGAGAATGTGGGCCCGCGCTGAGGCCTGGCTTGGAGGGCTCGGGCGAGACGGGGAAAGTGGGCCCGCCCGAGGCCTGGCTTGGAGGGCTCGGGCGAGGCGGAGAATGTGGGCCCGCGCCGAGGCCTGGCTTGGAGGGCTCGGGCGAGGCGGAGAATGTGGGCCCGCGCCGAGGCCTGGCTTGGAGGGCTCGGGCGAGACGGGGAAAGTGGGCCCGCCCGAGGCCTGGCTTGGAGGGCTCGGGCGAGGCGGAGAATGTGGGCCCGCGCCGAGGCCTGGCTTGGAGGGCTCGGGCGAGGCGGAGAATGTGGGCCCGCGCCGAGGCCTGGCTTGGAGGGCTCGGGCGAGGCGGAGAATGTGGGCCCGCGCCGAGGCCTGGCTTGGAGGGCTCGGGCGAGACGGGGAAAGTGGGCCCGCCCGAGGCCTGGCTTGGAGGGCTCGGGCGAGGCGGAGAATGTGGGCCCGCGCCGAGGCCTGGCTTGGAGGGCTCGGGCGAGGCGGAGAATGTGGGCCCGCGCCGAGGCCTGGCTTGGAGGGCTCGGGCGAGGCGGAGAAAGTGGGCCCGCCCGAGGCCTGGCTTGGAGGGCTCGGGCGAGGCGGAGAATGTGGGCCCGCGCCGAGGCCTGGCTTGCTTGTTGCGAAGACGGGGTGAAGTTTGCTTTTTTGCGAGCCCCTGTCGTTTGTGCCAGGGTGCTCGACTTTCCTCCCCTTATCTTAGGCGGAGGTGAGTTTGCTTTTGCGAGCCCCTGTCGTTTGTGCCAGGGTGCTCGACTTTCCTCCCCTTATCTTGGGCGGAGGTGAGTTTGCTTTTGCGAGCCCCTGTCGTTTGTGCCAGGGTGCTCGACTTTCCTCCCCTTATCTTAGGCGGAGGTGGGTTTGCTTTTGCGAGCCCCTGTCGTTTGTGCCAGGGTGCTCGACTTTCCTCCCCTTATCTTAGGCGGAGGTGAGTTTGCTTTTGCGAGCCCCTGTCGTTTGTGCCAGGGTGCTCGACTTTCCTCCCCTTATCTTAGGCGGAGGTGGGTTTGCTTTTGCGAGCCCCTGTCGTTTGTGCCAGGGTGCTCGACTTTCCTCCCCTTATCTTAGGCGGAGGTGAAGTTTGCTTTGAAAAGAAAAGGAATGTTTTTCAAAGCAATCTTAGCAGGTTTTCATCGAATGTAGCGCTCTTTGAAAGAGATCCGCTTTTTCGATGCTTGGGAGTAGAAGGTTGGAGATTTTGCTTTTTTGGGGGTTCTAGCCTGTATTAATGCTTTGGATACTGCCTCATTAAAAAACCTTACGCCCCTTCGTAAGGAAAAAGAGTGCAGCTCCTGTTTTTGTTAAGTACATGAGAGTAGGTAACATAGAAAGTGACAAAAATTACATAACGCGAGGGCTCGTTAAGGCTCCGCTATGGGTAGAATTTGCGAAGGTCGTCGATGTTCCAGGTGTGTGGTAGGATATTACCCTCGCTGTCGGAGAGGTGGAAAGATCCTGGGCGATTGCATTCTGCGATCAGGAACGGGCCTGTCCACTTAGGCTGGAACTTTCCGGCCATGCTGGCGTTTTATTTACGGATGAGGACGAGGTCACCCTTCTGCAGGTTCTTGATTCTGACCTTTTTATCTCTCCACTTCTTGGTCTCTTCCTGATATTTGCGAAGGTTGTGAACTGCGCTGCATCTTGTTTCTTCTAGCAAGTCCTTGTCAGTTAGTATGGCTGGCTCATCTCTTGCGAGGGTTGTTCTTGGTGAGACGAATTTTAGCTCCTCTGGTAACACGGCTTCTTCGCCGAACAAAAGTTTGAAGGGTGTGAACTTGGTTGCTCTGCATTCGGAGGTATTGTGAGACCAGGTGACTGCAGTTAGCTCGTCTGCCCATTTGCCTTTGGGTCTGCCTTGCAATTTTTTGGATATGGATTGAAAGATTGTTGCGTTGGCTCTTTCGACTAGGCCGTTGGACTGCGGGTGTCGGACTGAGGCGAAGCATAGAATTGTTCCGATTTGTGCACAGAACTCTTTGAAAACCTCGCTGTCAAACTGGGTGCCATTGTCGACGGTTAGATGTTGGGGGACTCCGAAGCGACAAACTATCTGCTGCCAGAAAAATCTTTTTACTGCGAGGGATGTTATGGAGGACAGCGGTCTTGTTTCGGTCCATTTGGTGAAATATTCCACGGCTACCACCGCGTAGCGGAGATTCCCCGGAGCCGTCGGTAATGGGCCCACGAGATCCATTGCCCACCTTTGTAGGGGCCAGGTTGGGCATATGAGTGTTGTGGGAGCCCCTGGGGTGTTTTGGTTTTTTGCTGTCAGTTGACAACCTTCGCACTTCTTGACGATGGTTTCAGTGTCTCTCAGCGCAGTTGGCCAGTAGAAACCTTGCCGGAAAGCCTTTCCTACTAGTGCTCTTGGGCCATTGTGTGAACCGCATATACCTTCGTGGATGAGTTTGAGAATATCGTTACCTTCGGACTGTGACACGCACTTGAGCCAAGGTGAGGTTACCGAAGCTTTGAACAAGGTGTTATCCACAATCTTGTACCCTCGCACTCTTTGCTTTAGTCTGTTCTCTTCTTCTTTGGAGCTGGGTTCATGGAGTCCTTTGATGTAGGCCATGATAGGTGCTCTCCAATCCTCGCACTGAATTGTGTTGATCAGCTTGATGCTGATTTCGGAAGCTTCGAAGGCTGACCGAGTGGAAATCTCGTAGAACACGTCCGGAGGAAGCTGTAGCTGCTGCGCGGCTGCTTTGGCTAAGCAATCTGCTTCGTTGTTTTCGGTCCTCGATATTGCTTTTACGGTTATGCCGAGGAAGAAGGATTCTAACCTTCGTACATATTGAAAATACTTTTGAAGCTCTGGATCTTTTGCTTTGTAGTTCTTTTCAATGTGCCCCGCAATGACTTGAGAGTCTGTGTTGATGAGTGCCCTTCGGACTGATAATGAGCGCAACCTTGAAAGTGCCAGAATCACAGCCTCATATTCAGCGGAGTTGTTTGTGCACTTGAAGTCCAGCCTTCGTGCGTATCTCAGCTTCGACCCGGAAGGCGAGATTAGAATAGCCGAGGCACCGGCTCCAGTTGCGCCCCAGGCCCCGTCGACGTAAACGATCCAAAACTGGTCCTGCTGCAGCTCGCCGGGGCGAGGGTCGGGTGTCCATTCGGCTATGAAATCAGCCAGCACCTGTGATTTGATCGCTGTTCTGCCAACGAAGGTTACAGCATAACTATTAAGCTCGACTGCCCATTTTGCTATTCTTCCAACGGCTTCGTTATTTTTGAAAATGTTCTCGAGAGGGTACGTCGAAGGTACATGTATCTCGTGAGCCTGGAAATAGTGCTTGAGCTTTCTTGATGCCATGACGACGGCGTATGCTATTTTCTCAAGCTCCGAATAGTTTCTCTTTGGGCCTTCGAGGGTTTCTGAAACATAGTAGATTGGGGCTTGTCTGGTTTTGTTGTTTTCGTGGAGCTCCTTGATGAGGACTGCGCTTGCAGCGTGTGGCGAAGCTGCGACGTAGAGTAACAACAAGTCTCCCTTGCTTGGGCTGGTTAGGGCAGTCAAGCTGATCAGATACTTTTTCAACTCCTCGAAGGCCTTTTGCTGCTGGGGACCCCAGTTGAAGGGAGCATTGCTTCTGAGTGTTTCGAAAAATGGTAACCCTCGCTCTGCGGATCTTGAGATGAATCTGCTAAGTGCTGCCAAACGACCAGTCAGACGCTGAGCTGCTTTCTTGGTCGTCGGGGGTTCCATGTTCATGATGGCATCAATCTTCTCAGGGTTGGCTTCGATTCCTCTGGCTGAGACGATGCAACCTAGCAATTTACCTTCGCTTACCCCGAAAACACATTTTTCTGGGTTTAGTTTCAGTCCGGCGGACCGGAGGTTGCTGAATACCCTCGATAAGTCTGGTATGTGGTTTTCTTTTAGTTCACTTTGGACGACTAGGTCGTCGACATAGGCGGAGACAGCATGCTCATCCTTGAACACTTCGGAGGTCATGCGAGCGAAGGTTGAGCCTGCATTTTTCAAACCTTCTGCCATCCTTCGGAAGCAAAAGGTGCCCGAGGGTGTGATAAAGCTTGTTTTTTCTTCGTCTTCTTCATTCATCCAGATCTGGTGATAGCCTGAGAAGCAATCAAGGAGGGATAGCATTTGGCAACCTGCCGCTCTGTCGACCAGGGTGCTTATGTTTGGGAGGGGGAAATCATCTTTTGGACAGGCTTTGTTCAAGCAAGTGAAATCGACGCACATTCGCCATTTTTTGTTCTTCTTCTGGACGAGGACCACGTTTGAGAGCCAAGTTGGGTATTTGACTGGGCGAATGACGCCTGCGTCCAGAAGCCTTTTTACCTCGGCCTTCGCTGCCTCCTTTCTTTCTTCAGACATCTTGCGAAGCTTTTGTTTGATTGGGCGATGGCCTGGTTTGATGTTCAGGCTATGCTCGATCATTGATCTGTTGACTCCTTTTAGATCTTCTGCGGACCAAGCGAAGGTGTCGGAATTTTCTCTGAGGAAGGTGACGAGGCTGCCTTCTGATTGAGGGCTTAGATTGGCTGAAATAAGTATCTTTCTTTCGGCATTACCCTCGAAGAGTTGGACCTGTTTGGTTTCATCCTTTGGCGCCGCTTTCACTCTGTCACTGCGGAGCTCGCCTTCGACGCTGATACCGGGGGTTAGAGGTTTTGACAAATTATGTACATTGCGTTGCCCCGGGGCTACGTTCCCTTCAGCTGTCCTTGCAATGTCCTGGTCCCCGAATACCGCGACGACACCCTTCGGCGCGGGAAGTTTCATGCATAGGTAGGCGGGATGGATGACCGCGTTGAACGCGTTTGTGACCCCTCGGCCAAAAATGGCATTGTATGGGTAGAACATGTCGACGACATCAAATGTTATGTGTTCCGTCCTGCAGTTGATTTGGTCGCCGAAGGTCACGGGCAGAGAAATTTTCCCGACGGCTCTTACTTGTTGACCACCGAAACCGTATAGGGGGTTGTCGGCCGGTTGCAGAAGATTTCTGTCAAGCTTCATGCTGTCGAAGGTTGAGGCGAACAAGATGTCAGCGGAGCTTCCTGTATCGACCAGTATTTTGGTGACGGTCCACCCAGCGAGGTTGGTTTCGATTACCATGGCATCTGTGTGAGGGTAATCTCTTAGCTTCATGTCACTGGAATCGAAGGTTATGGGGATGTGAGACCAGCGACCGAATTTATGTGGTCCTTCGACGGCCACGTGGTGAACGCGTCTGGCATGTTCCTTCCTCTGCCGTTTGTTACCATGGTCTTCGTTTGAACCTCCGGTGATAGCTAGAATGACACCGAAGGTCGATGTTGGATTGTTGATGGTTGTTTGGTTCGAGGCTTCGGCTTTCACAGGTTGTGGTGCTGGTAACGCGGGGATCTGCGGTGGTGGTGGCAGAGCGCTGATGGCTTGATGGGTTGTTGGAATTTGGTTTTGAGGGGTAGCTGGGTATGTGACTGTGTAAGGTGGGTTTTGGCGTTGTGGGGCGGTGGTTGGCTGATAATGGGTTTGGTTGTAGAGTGGGTGGTGAGTGTGGGAGGGTTGTTGCGAAGGTAGGCCGTAGTTTATGGGGGTATAGTGGTATGTTGGATTTGGTGGGTGGAAGCTTGGTTTTCTTGTGTGATTTATGGTTCGGGAATCTGACGGAACAGGTTTCCTGGATTCCTGGTATTCCTTTCCCTTGGCGAAGCATTCGCATTGCTTTGTTGTGTGCCCCTTTCCCATTCCACAGAAGTGACAATACATTTTGGCAGGATCTCGCTGCTGGTAGCGCTGGTTTGGCGGAGGTGGCAAAACCTGCGGGGCTTGGCTGCTGGGGTGCTGAGCGTCCCGTGTTTGATGTGCATAGTTTGTTGCTTTGTTGATTGCACCGACGTTGCTTTGCTCTTGGCGAAGGTTGCTTTCTCTCGGTTGAGGCCTCGGCTGTGGCCTCTGCTGAGACCTCCGAGCGTCGGACTTCGCTCTGAAATCCATATCGGCTCTGCAGTATCTTTCCATTGTTTCATGCAACTCTTCGATTGAGTTTGCCGGTTTTCTGGCAAATTTGGAGGAGCATGGTCCTGGGCGCAGGCCGCTGACTGCAGCGAGGATGACAGCCTCGTCAGATATCCCAGGGGTCCTGGCTCTGATTTGAATGAACCTTCGCCAGTAATCTTGGAGCGGCTCGCGTTCTTCTTGCTTGCAATTGAATAGCTCGATGGGGTTTAACGGGGCTGGAGTGATGCCCTTGAAGTTTGTGCACAGCTTGTCTCTGAGGGAGGCCCAGGAATCCACAGTTCCGGGGCGAAGGTTGCTGTACCAAGTTTGTGCGATGTCTCGCAGAATGATGACAAAGGATTTTGCCATTGTTGATTCGTCACCGCCTGCTGCGGCAACCGCTGCTTCGTAGCTCATGATGAACTGGCGAGGGTCGGAAAGTCCATCATAGCGAGGTAGGTTTTGTGGATTATAGCATGGTGGCCAGGGTTGGGTTTGGAGTATTTGGGAGAGTGGTGACTTTGGATCGTACGGCATTTGGTGTTGCTGATGCCTTCGCTGAATGCGAAGGTTTTGCTCTCTCTCATCTGGGTAGAGGTGGCGGAAGTTGGGGTGTCTCACAGGATGTGGCTCTGGGTGTACTGGTGGTGGCGGGGGTGGTGGATGGTGACGAAGGTTATCTTGATTTGGCTCCTCATTCCCCTCTCGTAACGGGGGTATCTCCTCATTGTCCCAGCCCTCGGCTTCGGCTTCTGCCGCGGCGAGGGATTCCTCCATGCGGCGAAGCTGCTCCCTGGCCTCGTCTGCCCTCTGTCTGATCGAGCACAGTCGGTTATGCCTCTCGAGCTGTTCCAGGCGCCTCTTCTTCTCTTGCAGCTCAGCCTCGAGCCTTTCAAGGGCCTCGAGGCCCACCTCTTCTTCTTCTCCTTCTCCTTCTCCCGAAGTGTGTGGGTGTGGCTGTGTCGCCACTCGGGCCTGGGGGCCCAGGGACTGGGGCTCCGGGGTGACATTCTCTCCTCCCGAGGGCTGTGCAATTTCCTCAGCAGGCGGGACCACCGCTGCCGCCTCTCTAGCAACGCGCTGGTCCCTCGTCGAAAGTGCTCTCCTGTTTCCCGCCATTTCAGACTTCGTTCCCCACGGACGGCGCCAAACTGTTGGGAACACACTTGCCCAACCTCCGCACTTGTGCAGGGGAAAGAGCGAAGGTGGCCAAGTGTCGGATGCAGTAGCGAAGGTGAAACGGAAATGGAAAGTGCTCGAATTCCCAAAAAGTCGTCCCTTACACTGTTCATCCCCTTGGTATTTATAGGGAATGCCAAGGGGCACGGGCCAAATTACAAAAGGGTACAGCAAAGATTCCTCGTCTCCGCGCAGGGAGGAAGGGCAAAAGCGTAAATACACAGCTGAAGCGGAAACCCTAATCGGTCACACCCCAGCGCGCCGCCACCTGGCCCTTGTTCACCTTCGGGGAGTGGTGCGGCGGTCTTGACCTTCGGCCGCGCTCGCCCTTGGGCCCGCGCGCCTCCGCCATCTGCCGAACCTCCGGCTCTGCTTGCCTCCGGGGAAGAAGAACGAAGGTTTAACCTCCGGCCGTGCTCGCCGGACCTTCGGCTTCGTTTGCCTCTGGGGCGACGCACACTCGCCGCTTGCCCGGACCTTCGCTCCAAGCGAAGGTGACGTCGTGGTTCAGCGAAGGTTTCCTGCAGTGCGACCGTCGCCTTAGACCTGCACGGAAGCACAACAAAGCGACGAGGGTTGACCCCGCATCCGGGGTCAGGGTAACGGTCTCCAAAAGGAGAGGGACCTCGCAAACACACCAGGCGTTGCGCGAGGGCTAACTTTGAGCACCAGTTCGGGCGGCGCTTCTGCCGAGGGTCCCTTCCCCCAACACGGGAAGACCCGTCGGGGAGAAGCACGTAGAGGTTGTTCTAGGACCAGCAAGACCGCCTAGAACGCCGTCGAATCTCACCGGGAGATGCGCCGAACAACAAGGTAAAAGGGAAAAAAAGGGTAAAAGGGATAGTAGATTAGTTTTGATCGATTAATGTTGGATGCCTCAATCGGCCATGATCCTCTCATATATATAGAGGGGGTTGGTCTCATCCCAATAGGAAACATCTTCAGATACGATCTCCAAGTTTCCTATCCGGACTCTATCAATATAGAATCCAATCCGGACGCGACAAGGTAACCCTAATCTCGCCGATCCTTAGATCGACCAGATTGATCTAAATCAGCCTTAATGGGCTTTATCAGCCCATACTGATCAATGAATTGTCGTCGGACTTAGCCTTCATCATAACTATAAGGCCTCCGACCAGCGCCACCTGGTCGGACACAAACATTGACTGGTCGGAAGTCCAAAATGATCAGGCCCATTTGACTTAGAACATCCGATTCATCAAATACGAAATAATAGAAGAGAAATTCGACCCTAATATTACAGGCCGAATACTTCTTCTAAATTTACTTTTACCTGTGACACTTTTGAGTGTCAACATATGTCCCCCTGTTTTTAGGTGATCTTTAGCAAAACCTGAAAATAAACCGAATAATAATGATGTCCAACTCATCGGCTATTCGATAATTAAGGATAACTTTCTGACTTTTTTTTTGTTCTAAGGGCGATACATGTAACGACCATTGCTTGAAAGGCACTCAGGCTTCTTGCCAAGCACTTGGAAAGTATTTTTTCAAATACCTCCCGTTTATTGCTCTTGGGAGACTTCCACCTTGCAATGTCTCCAGCATATATGCATTTCCGAATATTACTTTGATCACTTTATAAGGACCTTCCCAACTCGGCGACCATTTGCCATACTTATTGCTCTTCGATCCAAGCGGTAATATAGTCTTCCATACTAATTGTCCCACTTGGAATGATTTGCTTCTTACCTTCTTGTTGTAAGCTCTGGCAACCCGGGCTTTGTCTTTCTCCATCTCCTTAAGAGCCTTTAACCTCTTATCGGTCACGTCATCAATGTTGTCTATCATGGCATCATGATACATAACAGCAGATAAATCATTCTATTTAGCTAGTCTATATGCACCCAAATTTACCTCGACGGGCAACACTGCTTCTTGCCCATATACCAGCTCGAAAGGAGTGACTTTTGTAGCACCATGCCTTGACACACGATGAGCCCATAAAGCCTCAGACAAAACTTCATGCCACCTCCTCGGGTTATCCTCAATCTTCTTCTTGATAAGCTTTATCAAAGTCTTTTTACTAGACTCAGCTTGGCCGTTAGCTTGAGCATAGTACGGAGATGAATTGAGCATCTTTATTTTGTATAATTCGGCAAAATCTCGCACTTCTTTAGAAATAAAAGACGTTCCTTGATCTGTGGTTAACATCTGAGGTATGCCGAATCTATGTATAATATGTTCAGTGATAAACTCAATTACCTCCTTATGTGTCATATTCTTCAAAGACACCGCTTCAGTCCATTTAGTGAAGTAATCTGTAGCGACCAGAACAAAACGATGTCCCTTTGAAGATGGGGGATGAATTTGGCCAATGAAGTCTAACCCCCAACCACGAAAAGGCCACGGTTTGATGATAGGATGAAGCATAACAGCAGGTGCAAGTTGTATGTGTCCAAACCATTGACATTCTCCGCATCCTTTGTAGTAACGAAAACAATCGGCTATCATTGTGGGCCAATAAAACCCAACTCTTTGTAATAGCCACTTCATCTTTGGTGCTGATTGATGTGTACCACAAATACCTTCATGAACTTCTCCCATAGCCACCTTTGCTTGATCAGATCCCAAACACTTAAGTAACAAATCTTCGGCAGTCCTTCGGTAAAGCTCATCATTGTGTAGCACATATTTAAATGCACTTCGCCGAACACTTTGATCTACCTTGATACTCGGGTCATTAAGATATTTGAGCAGGGGAGTTCTCCAATCTTCTAAATCAGTTCCACTTGCTTCAGACCGATTTAGAGTCTCTTCAGACAAATTAATCTTTTCAAGATCGACCAGGTCAATCGGATGGATTAACTGATTTGATTCATAAACAACCTGGTCAGCCATAGTATTTTCCCAAGTATGCTTAACATGTACCTGGTCTCCAAGGTAAAGTGGCCGAACTAGTTCTAAAACAAGCTGGTCGGTCAAAGGAACCGACAATACTTTTGCACGCTGTTGCATCGACTTTATGTGAAAATTGCGTCTACTAATATTATAGCCAGATGCTTGCTGAGCTAACATGTTGGCTTTATGATTTTCATGTCTTGGTATATGCCGAATCTGGAATTCGGTAAAATGAGTAATGATGTCAAGGCACATGTCAAGATAAACATTTAACGATCCCTCTAAACATTGAAAATTACCAGCAACTTGTTGTACTACTAGTAAGGAATCGTCATAAGCTTCAACATGCTTAACCACCATGGAACATAACATTTCCAAACCGAATAAAAGCGCTTCATATTCGGCTTGATTATTAGTGCACAAGTAATCTAACCGGCTCAGCATTTCAAACTCAGCACCATTAGGAGAAATGATGACCACACCAACACCTTGGCCCTCCTTACAAGCCGATCCATCAAAATAAAGTTTCCATGGAGTAAAAGTAAAATAACCGATTTTATCTTCTAAACTAATACTATGCTCAACAATGAAATCAGCAAGAACTTGACCCTTCAAAGTTTTCAATGGTTCATAGGTCAAGTCAAACTCGATCAATGCATACGCCCATTTGCCAATCCTTCCTCTAAGGATTGGCCGATATAATATGTGCTTAATTACATCGGCCTGGCATGCAACAACACATGTACTAGATAGCAAATAGTGTCTCATTTTAGCACAAGCAAAGTACAAAGATAAGCATAATTTCTCAACATGGGCGTACCTTGTCTCAGGATCAAGAAGATGGCGACCAATATAAGCAATTACATACTCTTTACCTCCATCTTCTTGTGTTAAGACAGCTCCAATAACCTTATCCTCGGCAGCAACATATAATCTAAAGGGAATTCCTCTTTTAGGCGCCCGAAGAACTGGTGGAGATGACAAATATTCCTTTATCTTTTCAAATGCTTCTTGTTGCTCTGCCCCCCAAGTGAACTCAGCTTCATCTTTTAACTTTAATATAGGAGTGAAAGGAATAATTTTCCCGGACAAGTTTGCAATAAACCTCCTCAAGTAGTTCAGTTTCCCCAAGAACTTCTGCAAGTCCTTTTTGCATGTAGGCGCGTGAACTTTCTTGATCTTTTCTATCCTTTTAGGATCAATTTCTATGCCTTTGTCGTGAATGATGAACCCTAAAAACTTCCCATCCGACACACCGAAAGCACACTTTAGTGGATTCATCTTCAACTCATAACGACACATCCTCTCAAACGCTAAACGTAAATCGGCCAGATGAGACACATGGGCAGCCGATTTAATCACAATATCATCAATATATACTTCCATGATTATCCCAATCAAATCATGAAAGATCAGATTCATAGCGCATTGATAAGTAGCACCTGCATTCTTCAAACCGAATGTCATCACGACCCACTCAAAAAGACCAATGAACCCAAGACAAATAAAGGCCGTTTTGGACATGTCCTCTTCGGCCATGAATATCTAATTATAACCAGCGTTGCCGTCAAGAAAACTGACAACCTGATGTTCTGAAGCATCATTGATTAACATATCGGCTATAGGCATAGGATACTCATCTTTGGGAGTGGCTCTATTCAAATCTCTAAAATCAATGCAAACCCTGATTTTTCCGGTGTCTTACTTCTCTACAGGCACGATATTAGAGAGCCACTCCGCATACCTGCATGGCTGGATAAACCCTGCTTGTAATAACCGATTAATTTCCTCTTTAATCCGGTCATATATTATAGAATTAAAACAGCGAGGATGTTGTTTGAATGGTCGGAACCCCGGCTTAATAGGAAGCCGATGCTCAACAAGTTCTCGGCTCAACCCGAGCATCTCCGTATAACTCCATGCAAAGCAATCAACATACTCCTTTAGAAGCGCGATTAACTTTATTTTATAATCGGCTTCAAGACTCTGATTTACAAAGGTCGGCCTAGGTATAGAACCATCCCCAATATCTACTTGTTCTAAAGGGTTGGCCGACGTAAAACCTTGGCCCAACTTATTGAGCTCATCAAAATCATCAATAGCTTCACAAGTATCGGTCTTGCAGGTCCGATATTGCTCAACACGACGCTTTAACCAATCAACATTAGCATCCATTAAATTACATGATAATGTTAAACTGATTGTCAGTCGGCTTTAAAGACACTGGTACGAAACCCTCCCTAGTAACACTAACAAACTGAAAACCAGAAAGGTCCCGACCAGACAGACAAGCAATAGTATCATGTCCCCCGAGCAAAGGAGCATCAACCGTAGCTACATAGGCCGATGAATCTGAGTGCACCACCTCAACATCGTCTCCCACCCACTGAATGAGAAACTGATGTAAACTAGAAGGTATGCACCGATTAGCGTGAATCCAGTCACACCCAAGTATAAGATTATAGCTACCTTGTATGTCGACAACGAAGAAAGCAGTTGCCAAAGTCTTGCTCCCAACGGTCAATTCCATGGACGCAACTCCTTTGGCTGGAATGGGATCCCCTCCTTCGACTCCAGTAATAGTCATGTTGGTCTTGATCAGCTCTTCATCGGTACCGCCGAGCTTCTGGTAAAACGAGTATGGCATCAAGTTCACAATTGCCCCGCTGTCTACCAGCATCTTGTGGACTGGTGTACCATTGATGTGACCCTTTATATGCAAAGGCTTGAGATGATTGACAGATTCCTCTGGCTTCTGGAATACAACAGTCTGCGTAGCGAAGTTAAATTCCGCTGCCGTCGAATCATCTCCGACCACGTAGTAATCGATCGATAAGTAAACCACATTGACCTCTGCCCTTCCTGGGGAAGGTTCATAGTCCACCATTTCCTCATCTTGTTCTTCAGGTAATTCTTCACTGGTCGCAGTAATACCAGTGGAGGAAACAAGGCCACTAAGAAGCGACCCTAATCCCATCGGCACATCAGGAACTGATTCGGTCTCGGAACCTGGTCGGGTCGACTCAAGTCCGGATCCAGTAGTAATCGGCTCAACCTGCTCGACCGCTAAACTGGTCGGCACCTGCCCTGAGGTGGTCGGATTGGTGTCCGACTCGATTGACTCTGAAGTCACTTTACTAGATTCGGCACCCAGATTGGCCGGCTCAGGATCCGACTTGTTTAACTCTACCATCGTCAAGGTCGGCTTTTGATTGCAGGCCGGCTCTTCACCTCCTCGCTTGCCCTGAGGGAAAATAGGATGTGTTGAGTTAAATATGTCTTCCCACATTTTGTCGAGCCGTTCTTTCCTCTGTTTATTGCAGCGGGCCCTCTGTAGCTTTCTACGCTGAGTTTTAGTCAAACCAGGGGACACCATCTGGGTTGCATGTATTTGGGGTCACGCTCGACAGGCTTTTCTACTTCTGGCTCAGCCGAAGTATCTTTAGCTTCTGGGACCTCTTCTATTGCTGGCTCCTCAACCACCATCGGCTCAGGTTCATTGTCAAGAGGGACTTCCATAGACCCGATTGTAATAGTGGGGACCGGGTCGGATCTGGTCGGAGAGGCAATAGGAACACTTTGCACCTTCTTGGGTACATAGACCTGTCGCACCTGTGTCTTCCTTGTTTCCTGAGAGATCAAGGTTTTTGGCATGACCAGCCGATTCTGACTAGAACTCGGCCGATCACCCAAGCGATCAAACACTGAGACTCTTGCAGGCTGATTAGTGAGCATTCCCCATCCTGGCTGATAATACATATGTGCTGGCATAGGGTAGGGCACCCACACCCCTTGAGGTCCCCATTGCGGTGGTGGCGAAATAGGAGGGGCCCATTGATGCTAATACGGGCCAGCTCTTAGTGCCAGATACGCCGCCTGAGACACCACCATTTGTTTGGATTTCTCGTCCTCACGCTTTGGAGGAGTAGATTCTCTCTTTTTTAAGGGCCGATTCTGGGAATCGGCCTTTTGCTGCTTGTATTTGGCCATGAGCTTGTCAACAGTACATGGTTCTCTAGTGACTTTCCCCTTACTCCTGTCCGCATTAGTCTTCCAAGTGCTAACTTCAGGTTTCTGCGGGACAAAAGTGCGGATGACACGTACTCCGGAAGGGGTAGAGTCTTTAGAAATGGTTACACCGACTGTATCAGTCGATTTATTGACCCCACTGGAATTGGCAGAGACCGACCTTACCTGGTCGGCCTTCTGTTCCGGCTGCTTTAAAGATGAACCAGACTGGTCGGCCTTTGTTGTGCGGCCCTGGTCTCAAAATACCTTTGTCTATGCAAGTGTCGTGCTGACCCTACGGTGATTGTGAGTTTACTCTTGCCATCATCACTTTTCTCGAGCACCACCTTGCGCCCTGAATCGTTTTCCGTATTCGGTGCCATCCGTGGTTCACCGATAATAACGTTTTTTCCTTTGGTCGTATCGGCTTGCTCTGGACGAATCAGAACAACAGGGTTCCCCGCTTCTACCAGGTGAACTGGGAAAGGAGTAGTACTGATCTACATCTCAGTTAGACTCAATCGTCCTTCATTAAGGGCCGATTGGACCTGTCGACGAAAAACATTGCAGTCGTTAGTAGCATGAGAGAAAGAATTATGGTATTTGCAATAAGCTCTCCTTTTTAGTTTGTCGGGTGATGGCAAGGTATAATTAATTTTAAGATAACCGAATTTAAGTAATTCATCAAATATTCGGTCACATTTAGAAAAATCAAAAGTAAATTTTACCTCCTCGCCCCGATTCTTTTGAATCGGTTTAAGAGAAGGACAAGTGACGAGTTTATTTTGCGCTGGCCATAAAATTTCGGCAGCGTAGCAATCTTTAGACTCATCGTCGGAACTATCAGAACTTATCTCAGCAATATGTACGCCCGATCGATGAGTCTTATGAGGATCATAGGGTTCTTTAAAGCGCGATTCTATCAAAACGGCCTTTTGCAATAGTTGATTTACATTAAAGAAATCATGATGCTTAAGTTTATCCTTGATTTCTCGACGTAAACCAGCGAGACATAGGTCCGTTAGATCTCTGTCGGAGATTCTCAAATGGAAACATCGGTTTTTAATTTCTTTAAAACGTTTAAAGAAATCGGCCACCGACTCGCTACGTCCTTGTCGAACAGATTTAAGATGTGATAACCTAGTTTCTTGGACTCCGTCATAAAAGTGATTATGAAATTTTTCTTCTAATTCAGCCCAAGAACCTACGGTGCACTCTGGTAGTGACGTAAACCAGGCGAAAGCCGTACTAGTAAGAGATAAAGGAAAATGTCGTATATTCATAAAGTCTAAAGTACTGGCTTCGCCCATTTGTGCGAGGAACATACTGACGTGCTCCATAGTTGTTTTACTACCGTCACCACTAAACTTATAAAAATCCGGTACCCTCCAACCGTCAGGTGCTTTCATAAAATCGAAATATGAAGGGTATGGTTTAGAATAGGTGGTCCTGGTAGGCTTGAATTGGACCCCTAAACTAGTTTCAAGCGACCTAGTTATTTCTTCCTTAAACCGATTTATGGCTCGTCCAAAATCAGTGTTGGCTAGGTCGTTGGTACCACCATGCATGGGATTGTGGCTTGGTGACTTTGGCGGATTGGGTAGCACTGTTCCCTGTCCTCCCGAAGTCCTGTTTGTCGATGTACCCTGGTCGGTCTGCATGGTCCGACCAGTGCCGTGATGAACGTGATTGGTAGTTGTCGAGGTACCAGCTTCACCGCCCCTGGTCTCAGCAAACCCTAGTTGTCCGAAATTAATGTGTGAAGTCTATCCCCTAAAAGAATTAAAAGGCATGCCGAACTGTGGTTGCCTAGTTGGGACTTCGGGTTCGACAGTTTTACCTTCTAACTTATCCATACGGTCGCTAAGAAATTTAAATGAATGCTGAATAGTACTGGTAAGAGTTTTCGAAGAATCAACCAGCATTGCAGAATAATCAGCATGGGTAGGGTAAGGATCTTCAGGTACCTTAGTTTTTACCTTGTCAGTAGCGTCTTCAGCGTTCGTATTTGTCGTAGTAGGGACGATCTCGCTGAAGTCCGGCTCCTTGTCCTGAGTGATCCTGCCGCGCTGATCCTTTGAGCAGCTTTCCAGGAAAGCCTTCAATATGGCGTCGAGCTTGGCCTGCGCCTGTTGCTTCAACTCGTCTGGGAGCTCGTCAATGCCCGCGGGACGGACGATGTTGTCCTTATCGGTAGCACCTTCTTTGCCGCCCATGTTGGTAGTAGATGAGATTTTAATCTTCCCCAGTGGAGTCGCCAAAAAGTGTGTTGACGTCGGAAGTTATCCGAATCACACACCAGCAGGGCTAGAACGCCCGTAGAGGTTGCAGTCCAACCTGAGACAGCAGGGACCCTGGCTAAACTGACGAGAACCGATCTAGAGACCGGTTTTGATCGATCTAGGGTTTTGGGCTCATGTGTTGATAACTCTAGAACTCCTCCCGGGCAGACCCATCGGGGAGAAGCACGTATAGGTTGTTCTAGGACCAGCAAGGCCACCTAGAACGCCGTCGAATCTCGCCGGCATATGCGCCAAATAGCAAGGTAGAAGGGAAAAAAGGGTAAAAGGGATAGTAGATTGGTTTTGATCGATTGATGTTGGATGCCTCAATCGACCATGATCCTCTCATATATATAGAGGGGGTTGGTCTTATCCCAATAGGAAACATCTTTAGATACGATCTCCAAGTTTCCTATCCGGACTCTATCAATATAGAATCCAATCCAGACATGACAAGGTAACCCTAATCTCACCGATCCTTAGATCGACCAGATTGATCTAAATCAGCCTTAATGGGCTTTATCAACCCATACTGATCAATGAATTGTCACCGGACTTAGCCTTCATCATAACTATAAGGCCTCCGACCAGCGCCACCTGGTCGGACACAAACATTGACTGGTCGGAAGTCCAAAATGATCAGGCCCATTTGACTTAGAACATCTGATTCATCAAATACGAAATAATAGAAGACAAATTTGACCCTAATATTACAGGCCGAATACTTCTTCTAAATTTACTTTTACCCGTGACACTTTTGAGTGTCAACAGAAGTATAAGGGAGGTAAGATATTACAGACAAGAGAACCACAAAGACTAAGGCTACCACCAAGTTTTCAGCAGCTAGTCAATTTTTGAAACTTCACTGATACATGCACACAACCATTTCGCCCACTGTTCAGATCCCTTGACTTGCTGGAGCTTGTTGGAGCTTTTACAGATTCTTCAGCTCTTCATCATGAAGATCATCCAGCTTCAGACGCTTCTGCCCATCATCAGCCTGCTCCTTGGCTAACAGCAAGTCTGTTGCCACCTTCAACATCGTGTTGACTCCATTGATTAGTGTTTCCCTGTCCATCTCATTATACAACCCTGCCCAAAAACGCATTAGCGCCCCTGCATGACATAAAATCTCAATCGGATTTTTAAGCAACTTCCCATCAAAGCTGGCTTTATTCCTGGATTTCCAGATCGCCTAGCAAATTGCATCTATCCCCCAAACATGAACCTTTTTCCCTGGAAGCCAAGCATCACACCAAATCCAACACTGACTCAAGGATGTGGGAATATTATTAGCACCCGATAGTCATAGCAATCACAGTCCATATCACCTTAGCAACTGGACATGTAAAGAACAAATGATTAACAGATTCATCCTCATCACAGAAGGAGCATTTAGGATTTCCTATCTGTTGACACTGGTTATCTATCATAATTAAAGGATAAATAAATATGAAAGGGCAAGAATTCAATCACCACAAAGGTTTAAGGTTTTAATTGACAATATTCCATGAGTTTTGGTGAACTATGATTTTGCAGGGACTAAACTAGGAAATCAACACTGATAGCTTCCCATAGAAGGAAACCGACGGAGATAACTCCACCGCCACGTCAGGAAGATTCTAGAGACTCCAGAGGACAACCAGAAGACACCAGGAGGTCGACCACCATGAGAGGATGATAGGTGGGACCGACCGACCGTCCCACCAGGAGACCGACCGGTCCCCCCTTGGGCCTATGGACTCTATCTTCTGGAATGTTCTCCCACCGACCTCTAGGATGCATCTCGGCCGTACCTTAAGTCGGTTTGATCCAACGGCCACGGTTCCATCTCGCTAGGGCTATATAACCATACCCCAGACCCCCCCCTCTCCAGAATCATCAGATCTCAAGTCTTTAGAAGAGGAGGAGGATCAATCAGAAACCCTAATTTCCTTAGAGCCACATCAACTTAGGCATAGCTAGATAGAATTAGAATTAGAAGAAGCAAGCTTTGCTTGGATTCCGGATCTAGTCGCGAGAAGACTCAGTAAACCCAAGATCTTCTCTCTTGTATCAACATTATGGATCTATTATGTTTTTAGTTCATAATTTGCTTCTAGTTCTCTTCATTGTTCATGTTCTAGTTCATCTTCTAGTTCAAGTTCATTGTCTAGTTCATCTTCTAGTTCTTAATCTAGTTCTAGTTCGTGTTCTAGTTCATACTCTAGTTCATCTATGTGTTCTAGTTCATCATACTGTTCATCATTGTGTGCTAGTTCATAGTCTAGTTCATAATAGTTTAGATATAATTGATATGACTAAGACATTAATTACTATATTCTTAATTATACTGCTTGTAGTATGCTTTGATTATATATTTGGCATAGATAGATTATCATCATGTTTATACTCATGTTCGTATAACACTCATATTAAAGTAAACGGGGGGTGATAAATGCTGTGTAAGTGTGGTGCCTATACACTATTTATCTACGAATGCGTCCTATGTTCCGGATAGAGTGGTAGATCGCGGGTGTGATATCCTGTTGAGTCCTTTGTATTCCACCTCCCGAATGTAGTGTTCAGTATGGCTCAGTAACTCATGGTTTAGGGGTTACTCTGTTTGACACATTTACTATGAAGTTGCCTCTTGATTATGAATATGGGATAACCTAGCCATGATTGCCAAATATAATTGCACTAATCAATGTATATTATGACTTATAATTAGAATAACTTAGGAATACTTCTTTATAATGTCTATTCTAATCTGCATGCCTTGTCTAAGTTGAAATGCTCTAAGGACTATCATAGATTAATCTTTTATCATTTATAGTGCACCTCATTATTGTGACTGATCCCTGTTTAGGATAGAGGAATGTGTTCTTGCTTTGTTCTCATTTCTCCTATCACATGTGTAGAATAGACATTATAAGAATAAGATATTTAAAATTATTCTAATTATAAGTCATAATATCATTGATTAGTACAATTATATTTGGCAATCATTGGCTAGGTTATCCCATATTCATAATCAAGAGGCAACTCCATAGTAAAGGTGCCAAACAGAGTAACCCCTAAACATGAGTTAACTGAGCCATACTGAACACTACATTCGGGAGGTGGAATACAAAGGACTCAACAGAATATCACACCCGTGATCTACCACTCTATCCAGAACATAGGACACATTCGCAGATAAATAGTGTATAGGCACCACACCTACACAACATTTATCACCCACCCATTGTACTTTAAGATGAGCGCTATACGAACATGAGTATAAACATGATGATAATCTATCTATGCCAAATATATAATCAAAGCATACTACAAGCAGTATAATTAAGAAATATAGTAATTAATGTCTTAGTCATATCAATTATATCTAAACTATTATGAACTAGACTATGAACTAGCCACAATGATGAACTAGAACACATAGATGAACTAGAGTATGAACTAGAACACGAACTAGAACTAGATTAAGAACTAGAAGATGAACTAGACAATAACTAGAACTAGAAGATGAACTAGAACAGGAACAATGAACTAGAACAGGAACAATGAAGAACAATGAAGAACTAGAAGAACAATTATGAACTAGAACATAATTAGATCCTAATGTTGATACAAGAGGGAAGATCTTGGGTTTACCGAGCCTTCTTGCGACTAGATCCGGATCCAAGCGAAGCTTGCTTCTTCTAATTCTAATTCTATCTAGCTATGCCTAAGTTGATGTGGCTCTAAGGAAATTAGGGTTTTTGATTGATCCTCCTCCTCTTCTAATGACTTGAGATCTGATGATTCTGGAGAGGGGGTCTGGGGTCTGGTTATATAGCCTGGGCGAGGAACCATGGCCGTTGGATCAAACTGACTTAAGGTACGGCCGAGATGAATCCTAGAGGTCGGTGGGAGAACATTCCAGAAGATAGAGTCCATAGGCCCCCAAGGGGGGACCGGTCGGTCTCCTGGTGGGACCGGTCGGTCCCACCTGTCATCCTCTCATGGTGGTCGACCTCCTGGTGTCTTCTGGTGTCCTCTGGAGTCTTCTAGAATCTTCTGACGTGGCGGTGGAGTTATCTCCCGTCGGTTTCTTCTATGGGAAGCTATCGATGTGATTTCCTGGTTTAGTCCCTGCAGAATCATAGTTCACCAAACTCATGGAATATTGTCAATTAAAACCTAAACCTTGTTTGTGATTGAATCTTGCCCTTTTCATATTTATTTATCCTTTAATTATGATAGATAACCAGTGTCAACACTATGCATTTTCTTACTTTTAATGAGGTTATCTCTAGTTAGAAACTGCACGTTACTGACTCATCCAAAGAAAGAAATTTATTTTTTTTTGAGGGACTTTTCCCTTTCCAAATTTTTTTTGTTAAAGATAGACCAGGTCATTTCTGGTTAAAGTATTATTAAAGATTTTACGGAGAACATTTTGTTCTTCCCAAATTTCCAAAAGATTATGTCATCACTTTCTTGGAGATGGAAGTTTTGCACATCTAGGAATGTGATCCCTGCAAGCTTATAGTTCTACTGTTAACCATCTTCTAAAAGTAATATGGATTAATCGTTTTTCACATCAAAGAATAAGCCTCTTTGGTTCACATAAGATGAAAAGTAAAGGGGTAATAACACAATGGGTTTGTCATATACCCATGGATCAGACCTGAATCTAGTTTTCTTCCCATTCCTGATCTTAATACCTCTCCCATGTAAGTATATATCCTTGATTTTAAGAAGATCAGTGATGAGGACATCGCCACGCTGAACCACATTGACGCCATGGTCTTCCCCAAGTTGCAATCCGTCTCCAACTCAGTACCACGTCACCGTCGGAATTCAGGAGCAGTCCCGGGTAAAATCAACGCCCCGGACGCATACAGACTCCGTTTTCGATGAACCAGATATGCTTGGAAAGATAATTTGATAAGCTACCAATGACTTTGGAATCACGTCAAATTCATTCGGAGTCAACGGGAATCGTCGAAACAAGTCAGCGTCCAGAATCTGCCAGGGTGCTGCGACACCGTCTTTTGGGTCCGATGGGTCGTGTATCGTCTTAGGGCCCATTAGGGGGCGCGTCCAGCAGAGGTGACGTCCTAACCCTATAATTCTCGTCGTCGTCGTCGTTGTTAGGTCTTGGGTTTTGTTTTGAGTTTAGTTTTCCATCGAGGAACTGGATCGTTCATTGTAACTGTGGTGTCGAATCCTTTTACAGTGATCCAGGGCCCCGTCTTGATCTCCTCACTGTGTCGATTAGTCCTTTGGAACCGAGTTCTTGAACCCTCCATTGATATTCACGTCATTCATATTTGCAATTTTAGATGCGCGTTGTTTTACCTTCTTGGTTGTGTTCTTCGATTCGCTTGCAGGATAGCCTTCTTGGCGAGGTCAATCAACTTATGCTTGGTTGATAACCAACAGAGCAGTGTGTGTAACAGTTGCAGGGTTCGAATCATGTCTGATTTTGAAGCCGGATCGCCAACATCGAGTTCACCAATCGAACCTATCGCTACCTCTCGGAAGATCGGACCGTCCCTCGTCAATCAGTCCAAATAGGGGAGTCGGAAGCTCTATGTTTTACTGAGAAAATGGATTTATTAGAAAAGTATTTGGCTGTTATGATGTCCTGCCACAACCCTTTTTCATTTCTAATTTCCACCACCACTTGGCTAACAGGCTCAAGTTCATTTTTCTAAATCCTTAATTCTCAGGCCTCCTTTTCTTTTGTCCTTGCAAATTTTGGTCCATTTCACCAAATGATATTTCCTTTTAGTCCCTCCCCTTGCCAAAAGAAAGATCTCTAATTTTATCAATTTTTGCGGATATTATTTTCGGAGTTAAGTAAACTGACATTTGATACAAAAGGAGCATTATTAAGACTTGCACTGATCAAAGTAGCACGACCAGCCATAGTCATAGTGCCTCCCTTCCATATATCCAACCTTTTACCGATTTTATCCACCAAAGGAGTCCAATCACTCACATGAAGCCTACTGGGGTCACAATGCACAACACTTTGTTGCATTGCACTAGAGTTGGTTGACTTTGGCGACTGGATGCTGCCTTCGGGCCCTGTCAGGTCACCCGAGCATGAAATACCGAGAATCGAACTGAAAAATATCGAAACCGAAAAATTTGGCTCATGTTCGGTTCCTATTTCTCAGGAACCGAATTTACTGAGGTAAATACCGAATCGAACCGAATTTAGCCGAAATGTAATAAGTTTGAGTGTTGTTATATTATTTATGTACTATTGTAGACTATTATATTATGTATTTTTGGCACTCATTCTTATAGTCTTGTGGACTTTTACATGTATATGTAATTTGCACTATTATTATACAAAAATCATGTTAAAATTAGTTTTGAACATACCATTACATCTTATATATGGTTAGTTCGGTACTGTTCAGTAAATACCGTGCTCTCCCCTGTAGAGATTGATGGCTGATGGCCTGATGGGGTACTTGCTGGTGGATCCAGAAACGGATTAAGGGAGAAGCTAATTTTTTTTTGCTCGCTATACAATACACTAATAGTCTAAAAAATATACCTGGATCACTGAATATTCAAAAGAAAAAAACAGAGACGACATTTGTTTCAGAATTACTGAACCAAAGGGCAAAGGGGCCGTAGCAGGCTAGCAGAGCAGGGCAGCAGGCGGCTAGGCCAATGCCCAGTGGCTACTGGCTAGTGGGGCTGGGGCGCAGGGCTCTGGGCAGCAGCAGCCAGAACCCAGCAAGCTGGCCGGCAGGGGAAGCCGCTAGGCACCAGCCGACCAGGCCCTGCCCGCGACCCCGCGTGGTCTGGCGCCGGCGGTGCAGGACTGCGGTAGTGCGTCCTGCGGGGTTATAGTTGTCCAACGGGCCGTGCCGTGCCGGTCCGGGAGGGTCGGGCCACCACGGGCTATCGGGCCAAGCGGGCCGTGCCGCTACGGGCCATGGGCCGGGGTAGCGGCCCAAGGCACGGCCCATGGGCCGTTTTTCGGGCCGTGCCGGCCCGTCGTGACATGCTGGCCCATGACCCGTTAGTTAAAAAAGTCCTAAAAAATCTATATCTTCTTCCCAAAGTGTTGAAATAATTCATCATTTTCAACTAAGTGTTAATCAATCAATTCAATAGATATAAAAACACAAATATATAATTGTCAACTCATAAATATCATCATTTTCACCGTATAATATTAGTTTTACCCGGGCACCACCGTGCCGCATAGTAGATCGGGCCGTGCCACTAGCCATGGTGGTAGCGGCCCAGGCATGGCCCACACCTCGGGCCGCGCCGGCCGGGCCTGGTGGCCACCGGGCCGTGCCGTGCTCGGGCCGGGCCAAACGCCGGGCCACGGGCGGGGCCACCGGCCCACGGGCTTCCTGGACATCTATACTGCGGGCACCTGGCTCTGCTCTAGACCGGTGAGCGACGAGGGCTGAGTGTTGGATTGTAAACGTGTCATGGCCCATGGGCTTGCCGTACTCGGCTCCCTATCGAGTATATAGTACACAACTGTTGTCTGTGAGGAAGGTATTGCACATATCTACTCGCTTTGATCTGTTCTCAACATCAAAGTCCTCGTTCCCGTGACGTTGGAGAAACCGGCCAACAACTATGGCCGATGGCGCTCCTTGTTCCTGGTGGTCCTCGGCAAGTACAACCTCAAGGATCACGTCCTCTCCGACGACTCCTATCCGAATCGATTAGCGGGGGCAACAATGGACTGTTGCGTCCTCACGTGGATTTACGGCTCCATCTTCGGCGATCTTCAGCAGTCATTGATACTCTGGAATCCTGCTGCCCGCGAAGCCTGGGCTGTACCTTGAGGATGAATTCCTCGGGCAGCGTGAGTCTCATGCCTTGCTGTTGGTTGGAAGCCGATTTCCGCTCCTTCAAGCAAGGTGCTCTGTCCATTAAGGACTATTGCCGCCGCCTCAAAACGATGGCTGCCTCTCTCAACGACTTCGGTGATCCGATCGGCAAACGGCAACTCATCCTCACCCTTCTTCGTGGCCTCAATGGGAAGTTCCGACACATGGTCGAACTTGAAAATGCAGCGGCCGTTCCCCAACTTCGACGAGGCGCGCACCCTGCTGCTCTTTGAGGAGATTGACGTCAATGACGTCCAGGACGACGGCTCTGCGACACCTGCATCCGAGGCACAGGCGCTGCTCGGGCGAATCGCCGCCCCAGCCTCGGCGGTCGCTGCCAATAATGGAACATGCGGTTCCAGTGGCCCTGCTGGCGGCAACAGCGGCTCTCGCAATCGCCATCGCGGTCGCGGCGGCAACGGCGGAAACAGCAACAACACAGCGCCAGTCACGCACTGGACAGGCCGGTCAGGCCATCTGTCCGGTACTGTCCAGCTGTGGCCGCATGGGTTCGGTGGTCTTCCCTGTCCCATCCTGCGTCCCAGTACGCGCCGCGCGACCCACCGCAGCCGGCGTTCCATATAGCACCGTACCAGGGGGCTTCTACCAGCCACCGCCCCCTAGTTTCGGCTATGGCAGCAGGGAACTAGGCTTCGGCAGTGGGACACCAGCCTCCTCATCCGTCGGCATGCTGCCGCAGTCATAGCCATGGACTCCTATGGCCGCGGGGGTCATGGGATCAAGCGTCTCTCATCAACAACTTCAACACGATGACCCTGACGCTACCGCCGAACCCCGCTGAGTGGTATGCTGATTCTGGTGCTGGCTCTCATATGACAGCCCACTTGGTATTCTCTCATCTCCTCGATCACCCTCCTTGTCTGGTCCTTCCTCTATTATTGTCGGTAATGGTGCCCTTCTGCCCATTACTTCCACTGGTTCATACTCGTTTCCTACACCGCATCGCTCACTTTTTGTAAATAATGTCTTAGTGTCCCTTAGCATTATTAAGAACTTGATTTCCGTTCGCCGGTTTACCACTGATAATAACTGTTCCATCGAGTTTGACCCTTTTAGCCTTTCTGTGAAGGACCTACAAACACGGAGCGTGATCGCCAGGTGCAATAGCACAGGTGATTTATACCCGTTTCTTCCCGCCAGAGTACCAGCACACCGCCCTCGCCGCTACTCCTTGTCCACCTGTGGCATCGTCGTCTTGGTCATCTTGGCGCTGAAGCATTGTCCCAACTCATTAGCACCCAGACTATTTCATGTAATAAACCCAAACATGAACACTTATGTCATGCTTGTCAGTAGGGCGCCATGTTCGCCTTCCTTTTGGGTCGTCTAGCTCTCGTGCTGACAATAGATTCGATTTAATACATTGTGATCTTTGGACATCTCCTATCGTTAGTGTGTCCGGTTACAAAATTATCTCGTAATTATTGATGATTTTTCTCATTATGCTTGGACATTCGCTTTGCCTTAAATCCGACACCTTTGCCACTATTTCTAATTTTTTTGCCTACGTGCGTACACAGTTTGGCACTCCCATGAAGGCCGTCCAGTGCGACAACGGTTGTGAGTTCGATCACTCTTTGGCCCGCACATTTTTCCTCTCCCATGGTGTCATCCTTCGCATGTCGTGTCCTTACACTTCCCAGCAAAATGGTAAAGCGAGCGTGCTATTCGTACCATAACAATATTGTGCGCTCGCTTTTGTTCCAGGCCAGCATCCCTCCGGTCTATTGGGCTGACTCCCTTCACACTGCCACCTATCTTCTAAATCGTCCCCCCCCAAGACCCTCAGCGGCCTTACACCATTTTTTGCTCTCCATGGCCCCATCCCACCTATACCATCTCCGGGTTTTTGGTTGTGCTTGTTATCCCAATTTATCCTCCACTGCTCCACATAAATTGTCTCCTCGTTCATCTCTGTGTCTTCCTTGGTTATTCTTCCGATCACAAGGGTTATCGATGTCTTGATTTACACTCTAACTGGATCATCATCTCTCGCCACGTGGTGTTCGATGAATCCTTGTTTCCCTTCTCCGAGATGTCGACTTCCCCCTCGGATCCTGCCACTCTGATTTTTTTGAACGATGATGACTCTTCCACTATATCCATTGGACCTAGTGTTGTGGTTGCAGGTACTCCTACTAGTGGTGATCCATCGCCTACTGTAGAGCTTGGCTCCAGCCAGGGTGGCACGTCTGCACCAAGCACTGGTGGCTCAGCACCAGCAAGCCCGGCGTCCAGCACACCTACGCCTGGAGCTGGTGGCTCGGCACCTGCCAGCTCGGCGCCCAGCTCGACAGCACTGGAGCTGGTGGCTCGGCACTAGCTAGGCCGTCCTCCGCTGCCCCTGCTGACACACCATCACAGGTTGCTTGCCGGTGGAGGTGGACGCACGGTCTCCACGCGGCCAAACTTATTGAGCCTGTGGTCAATGATCACGACATGCGAACTCGTGGCAAGTCCGGTTTCACTCAACCGGTGGATCGCTTGAACCCGCCGCGACGCTCTCACCATTGCCGAAGACCTTTTGCTCTGCTCTTGCTGATCCTCATTGGCGAGCAGCAATGGAGGCGGAGTTTGATGCTCTCCAGGCCAACGACACGTGGACTCTAGTTCCGCGTCCACCTGGTGTGAATGAATGTTGTCACTGGTAAATGGGTTTATCGTCACAAGTTTTTGTCTAATGGCTCTCATGATCGTTACAAGGCCAGGTGGGTTCTCTGAGGCTTTACTCAGCGTCCTGGCATTGATTATGATGAAACCTTCAGTCCAATCGTCAAGCTCGCTACCCATAGTGTTGTGCTCAGCCTTCTGCCCATTTCGGCCTATTCATCAGCTGGACGTCAAGAATGCTTTCCTCCATGGGACATTGACAGAAACTGTTGTATTCCAGACAGCCGTCTGGGTTTGTCGATTCATCCCACCCTAATCATGTGTGCCGGTTGAACAAGTCACTATATGGATTGAAGCAGGCAACTCGCGCATGGCACAGTCGCTTTGCCAATCATATTACCTCTCTCGGTTTTGTTGAGGCTAAAGCTGACACTTCACTCTTCACGTACCATCGCGCGATGATACAACCTTCTTGCTTCTCTGTGTGGATGATATTGTCGTCACTGCCTCGTCGCAGGGTTTTCTTCAGCGCATTATAGCAGCTCTGCAGCGGGAATTCTCTATGACTGATATGGGTGCCCTTCACCATTTCCTGGGCGTTTCTATTGATCGTCGAGCTGATGAGTTGTTCCTCTCTCAGAAGCAATATATGCTGGATATTTTGGACCGTGCTGGTATGCGTGACTACAAGCCATGCAGCACACCTGTTGATACTCATGCCAAGTTGTCTGCTGATGGTGTTCCCATGGATGACCCAACACACTATCGCAGTATCGCAGGTGCCCTTCAGTATCTCATTCACTCGTCCTGATATTGCGTATGCTGTTCAACAAGTCTGTTTATATATGCATGATCCGAGAGAACCTCACCTCGCCGCATGAAGCGCATCCTGCGCTACAACCAGGGAACTTTGGATCTGGTTTTCACCTCCATCGTACCTCGCCTGTTGATCTTACTATGTACTCTGATGCTGATTGGGCCGGTTGCCTGAGACTCGTCGTTCCACCTCCGGTTACGGTGTTTTCTTGGTGACAACTGGGTTCTTGGTCCTCCAAGCGTCAGGCGACTGTATCCAAATCCAGTGCAGAGGCTGAGTATCGTGCAGTTGCCAATGGGGTTGAGGAGGCGTGCTGGTTACGACAGCTTCTTCTTGAGCTCCATTGCCCTCTTCGACGAGCTATAGTTGTGTATTGTGACAATGTCAGTGCCGTTTATTTATCCACCAACCCCGTTCAGCATCAACGAACCAAGCATGTGGAGATTCATCTACACTTTGTTCGTGACCGCGTCGCCCTTGGAGAGGTTCGAGTTCTACATGTCCCTACTAGCTCTCAGTATGCCGACATCTTCACCAAGGGACTCCCGATGTCTGTCTTCGTCGAGTTTAGGTCCAGTCTTAATGTTCGCGATGCTCCCCAGTTCCGACTGCGGGGCAGTGTTGGATTGTAAACGTGTCATGGCCATGGGCTTGCCGTACTCGGCTCCCCATCGAGTCTATATGTACACAACTCTTGTCTGTGAGGAAGGTTATTGCACATATCTACTCGCTTTCACTGAGGCCTGAGGGCGCCGCGCCCTGGGCGTGGCGTTAAGGGGCTGTTTGGTACCATGGCCCGATGGCCCGGTTGCCCCCACGGGCTGCAACTTCCGTGTTTGGCGCACCTGGCCCAGTCTTGGAGTCCGCTCCGCATGGTATTGATTAAGACACCTTGGGCCAGGCTCCAGAAAAACGAGAGGGGAGTTTGTTTTTTCAGGGCCAAGCCCGATGAGCCAGATGGACAGGACCGCGTGACCGAGCGGGTCACCTCCCGGCCTCTCCACTCCCTGCGCCCTGCCGCCCCTCCGCCGCCGACCGCCCTCCACCGTCGGGGCTCCTGCCTGCCTGCCTCAACGCCGACCACCGAGGCTCCTCCGTGGCATGCTGGTCGCTGCCGCGCCGCGCGCCGGCGCGAGACCCCCTCCGTAGGCCGCAGCCCTCGCCGCCTCCCCAGTCACGCTGCGGTCCCACCGGCGCACCACCTCCTCGATGCCTGCCTCGATGCCGCTAGGGCTCCTGCCTGCCTGCCTCGATGCCGGCCGCCGGAGCTCCTGCCTGCCTCGACGCCGACTGTCAGGGCTCCTCCGCCCATGCCCGATGGCGCAGCCACTAGTACAGAGACATACTATACAGGCGGTTGAAAACCCATTTTCCATAGGCGGTTTCTAGCACCGCCTGCGCTGGGGGCTAGTGAAAATGGAACAACAGCACAGGCGGTTATTTGTGGAACCGCCTGTGGAAATTGATTTCCACAGGCGGTCACTTAAGAAACCGCCGGTGTAAATGGTCTATTTACACTGGCGGTTGTTTAAGTGAACCGCCTGTGGAAATCGATTTCCACAGGCGGTTCACACTAACCGCCTGTGCTGTTGTAGACCCAGTTATATATAGATATTGTTAATTATAATTATTAATATTAAATTAAATATATACATTAATATAGGAACATGCATTATATTGTTAGATTAAATATATGCATATACATTAATATAGCAACATGCAATTTACATATTTCATACATACACTTATATACATCAAAGTTTCGTGCTCCACAAACAGAGAGTGCAGTTTGCACATACACATACATCCAAGTTTGCACAGGTGGTCTAATAACATTCCGAGATAGTTTTAAGCCTAAATCTCTGTTAGCACTCGGTACTCTGGCTTCGATAATTCACTCTCATGATCATGATACCTCCCTTTTCGTTGAAATGACGTGCTTCAATAGAAAAGGGCTCAGGTCCTCATATGTTTACAAAGTACGTTCGGTGATCGCTTTGCCTTGTCTTCCTTATATTCCTCTGCAAGAAAGTTTGTCATACCTTATATTCCTGCATATACATAGTTTGTCAATACTATGGTGCACAATACTACATACATGACTATTACTTGTATACCTCGGAGGGTTGCTGACGTATCGACCGGTCTCTCTCATGTGCTCGCACACTAGTATCCACAGAGGACAGATCCAGGTGGTTGCTTGTGGCCACTATATATTGGGAAAGTGGATATTTATACCATCGCAAACCATGTCCTATGTATAGTACATATATGCTTTGTATTCATAAGAGTAGATTTTGCACCAACTTACCGGCCAGTCATAAAAAACTTGCAATGGCTGCCCTTGAATGTTGGACTCGCATTTTCCACCTTTTATCTTATAAAACCTATATGCCCTATGATCTCGAATAGAATCACTATTATAATTATACACAAACTCTCAAAATACAAAAGTAAAGAATGCATATCTCGACTTACAGCTCTAACATTTCATGAATTTGCAATAGCTTGATGGCGGGTAATTTGACGGAGTCTAGGTACAAGCACCTCTCCGTCCCTAGGATAAATGAAAAAGCAGATCCAGTGGTCCTGCACGAATCAAATTCATGATGCATTTGTGTATTGGAATCAAATTCATGATGCATCTATGGAAACTTCAACTTACCCAAAGTGGTACGGGGCCACTACCGATTCCCTATGTTGATACTTCAGCAATGACATTCCAATGTAAAGCGTACTGGGATTCATACGCCAACTTCAACTTTGCGATTTTCTTGTCCCGTTCCTCACCTTCTAAGCCCCAGTAACTCTATGTTGTCATCTCCGATTCTGAAAGTGTGTCGTTCTTACGCTATATCAATTGGGTTAGATAGCCAATCCTTTCATTGGCACAATAATTGAAATTCTTGCCCATATACAACTCCTGTTGATCATATAGCATTCTGCAAGGCACATGTGCAAGTCAGATATTCAACATTGACGCAACTATAATGCATTTTAAACTATGTAACACGTACAGTGCAAATGTCGTTACGATCTGTACGGCCAGTCGTAGTCTCTCGCGAGGTTCATCATCAACCAAATGTCTTCAAAGTAAATGATGCACATATTATTTTCACTTAGAAATGCTTTGGGGATACACACGTTGATGGTGTCGATGCCAACAGAAGCGGCTCTCAATATACCAATCATGCAACCTTTTTATATTGCTTGGAATCTTTAAGAGTGTCTGCCGCTTGAGTAGAGGCCTTCCCAACACAAAATTTTTAGGGATAGACTTGTAATCTTCGTAGTTGGTACCTGTGATGAGCTATAGTGCAAGAATCCCCTTAGGCACTGGCTTCGCTGACTTCTGAAGCTCAGACAACTCAACGACTTCTGAGTGCGTTTCTGTCCATTCCTTTTAAAAATTTGGCTGTCCCAGCTATTTTTCTCTTCTTTGGCTTGTAGGGAGAAAACCAACTTGGGTACCGGAAATTTCTTTTTTTGTGTGGCGGGGTGGTGGCTCCTTGCTTTGTGGCAGAGGATCTTCGGGGTTGTGGGGAAGGTGGGGAATTCAATGGTGGTGTTTGTGGCAAAGGCGATGACTGTGGCGGGGATGGTGCTGACTGTGGGCGAGGAGACGAGACTGTGGTGGAGATGGTGCTGACTGTGGTGGAGGCGATACGTGGCGGGGATGGTGCTGACTGTGGCGAGGAGACGACTGTGGTGGAGATGGTGCTGACTGTGGTGGAGGAGATGCCTGTGGCGGAGATGGTGCTGACGTGGCGAGGTGATGATTGTGGGCGGAGATGGTGCTGACTTTGGCGGAGTGATGATTGAGGCTCGGGAATAGACTGGGAGGTGATGGTTGGGTGGGTCATGAAGAGGATCGGTAGGTCTTGAGACTCCTGAGTGGGGTTGCTCTCATCAGCTGGACGTCCCGCCTAGGCCAAAGAATGAAATTCTTTATAGCCTGTCCGAGTTCTTCAATGTCCTCTGGACCGAGGATGTCTAGAATCTCATCCCATCATATACCTTGAACCACGGTCGATACTTCTACTCTGCAGTAGTCTTCAGGAATGTCAACTCCATGGTATTTGCGTCCTGGGATTGATTTGCCCTTGCCTACTTCCTTGTGTCGGTGGTACAAAAAAGGGGTACCCCAATTAACGCAAACACGCGAGCGTTCCGTCTCCGTCTCGCACCGAGCCCTCCCAGCCAGGCTCGGGCGAACCGTTCCGTCTCCGTCTCGCCCGAGCCCTCCCAGCCGGGCCTCGGGCGAACCGTTCCGTCTCCGTCTCGCCCGAGCCTCCCAGCCAGCAGGCCTCGGCGAACCGTTCCATCTCCTTCTCGGAGCCCTCCCAGCCAGGCCCCGGCGAAACCCGCTATATCCCGTCTCGCCCGAGCCCTCCCAGCCAGCCGCGGGCGAACCGCTCCCCCACACCCTGAACGATCTCGAGCGCACGGACCTCGAGCTGTACAGTCAGTCTGTACCAGCCCATACCACGCATTTAATCCTTCACCTACTCCGGCGGTCATGTCCACTAGTGCACGGCATGTACCACATAACCCGGGTAAAGGTCAAGTCACGTTTCACCACAAGCATGGGCAAACAAGGGCGCCGGTGCAGCACACTGATCTTCGGCCACGCCGGGCACTGTAACCCCTCGAGGCCGGCTACGCGCCCCTCGAGCCTGCACTGTAACCCCTCGAGGCCGGCTACGCACCCCTCGAGCCCCCCGTGGCACCACCTCGAAGCCGGCTCCGCGCCCTTCGAGCCCTAACCTACTTTCGTGCTATTGGAGGACAGGTACCCCAAGACCCGGAGGGACCTCACCGCGTACTGTACCATTCCGGGATGGGTACTGTACGGCTCCCGCCTTGTCGCGTCCCCCACGTCCGCGCCGGGATGGAAGCCACGACTCAAGGACGCTCAACAGCGACGATCACATCGGCTCCAGGCCCCGACAAGACAGAGTTCCTACCCTTCTCCGTATGGGGGACCATGCGCCCCGACACCTGTAATACTTTTTGTAACCCTGGCCACCCCCCTTGCTCTATAAAAGGGACGCTAGAGCCCTCATTCGGGACGACGACACGCAACACACGAGTCCCGCACATACACAAGTCCGGACTCCGGTCCACGCTCATTAGCTTGTATTCGCCTGTACAAGCACTTAGGTGCAAGTAATACGAGAACATCCCCCCCCGCTGGACGTAGGGCCTTCTTTGCCCGAACCAGGATAAATCCTTGTGTCCACTTGCGTCACCATCCAGGAAAGAAGCACGCGATCATATACTACTCGTTGGTGTGATACCCCCGGTACGAAACACCGACAGTTGGCGCGCCAGGTAGGGGCCTTCGCGTGCCCGAGTCGATTTCCTTTTGGCTCCTGGATGGCTTCGTCCCCTCTTCCGTTCTCGGCTGGTGCCGCGTCGTCTGGTTCGGGAGCCTCGAGTTCCTGGCCACAGGCAACGGCAACGAGCTGACTTTGCTCTCACCGGAGGGCCTGGGCGGAGTGCGTGTCACGCCACCCCGCGCCGAGGGGGGGTGACCGTCGCCCGCACACCCCCACACGTCGCCGCGGCAGCGCGAGCGGCGCCATCGTCACCGTCGTCGTCGGGCCCAGGCGGTGCCCCGCGGCAAACACTACGCCCCCGTAGCCGGTGCAGGGGCCCCAAGGGAAACCCGCCCGGCGCACGGCCGGAGACCTCCAGGGCGCACTCACGCCCGTCTAGCGACTTCGCATTCGTGCGTACGGACCAGGAGCCAGGCCAGAGGCCTCCGAGCCGAGCGCCGTCGACGCCGCTCACCTCCTCCCGCGCGGGTCGCGCCGCGCTCGCGCCAGCGGTTCCCGGTCGGCCTCGACAGCTCTGCGGCTGTTTTCGCCCACCGCCTCGACGGGCGCCATCAGGCCAGACGAGGGGGGACGGGGAGCGGCCGGGAGCAGCGTTCGCGCGCTGCTGCAGGCCATGGCCAGCCTGGAAATCGTCCACCCCGCGTGCATCGACCGCGACTTCTTGCGACCCCTCGAGCCACCTCGGCGAGCTACCGTCGGAGAATGGTACCGCGAGCTGCGGTCCCAGCATCGCCAAGGCGGCGTGCCCTCAACGCTCCGACTCCGACGAATACGACTACCACGACCCCGACCTCTGGGATCCCACCAGGGAGTGCTTCCAACTCGAGGGAGTCGTATGCGACACCGAGGACGAAGGCGACGACGACAGGCCGGCCCTCGACCTAGAAGGACCTAGCGACGTGGCCGCGGCAGGCGGATCACGCGTCCTGGGAAGGGACGAACCTCGAGCACCGGCTGTGCCGCCCAAGCACGACGATGGCCGAGCGGCGCAACTCGCACAAGTGCAAGAGGCAATCACTAAAGCCGAGGAGGAACGGCGACACCTGCTGCAGCTCCGGCAAACCCTGATGCAGGAACCACCCCAACCCCGAGGAGCGGGAGCTCGAGGCAGGCTCGAGAGGTCCACCGGCGGATCCTCGAGGACGGGGCACCAGCACGCCCTGAGGTATGTTTCCCACGAGCTGGGCAGAACGTGGTGGCGGCGGCCATGATGCTCCGTGACCTGCCCGCCGTCTCCAACCCCGACGCCAGGCGCATGCTCGAGAAATGAAAAACCTCCTCGAGACAGCCGCGGTGCAGCAGGCCGAGAGCTCGGCGTCGCGCCGACGCGGGGCAGCCTCGGGGAAACCGGCGGACACGCCCCACGACGCTCGCGAGGCATCCGTCCACCAGCCGGACGCCTCTCGAGCTAGGCCAGTCCGCGAACGAATCGTCGACAACCGGCCGCCTCGAGACCCCAACGACGCCCGCAACGACATCAACCGACGGCGCAAGGACAAGGGGGCCCAAGAGCGTGGCTATAGCGCCCCGAGGGGGGCGCTACGACAGCGACGAGGACCGGCAGGTCCTCGAGCCCCCGGGCCCCCGAGTCTTCAGCCGGGCCATCCGCAGCTCACCCTCCCCGACCGCTTCCGACCGCCGACCAACATCGTGAAGTATGACGGGGAGGTCGAGCCCAAGCTCTGGCTCTCGGACTTCCGCCTTGGCTGCCAACTGGGCGGAGCGAAGAACGACGACCGCGTGATCATCCGTCAGCTCCCACTCTACCTCTCGGACACCGCCCGACGGTGGCTCGAGGGGCTCCCGCCGGATCGGATCCATGACTGGGCCGACCTAGTCAGGGTCTTCGACGGGAATTTTAAGGGGACCTGCGTACGCCCAGGCAACCCCTGGGACCTACGGCGTTGCAGGCAGGCGGCGGACGAGCCCCTCCGCGACTTCGCTCGACGGTTCTCGAAGCAGCGCCTCGAGCTCCCCCACGTGCCTGACGAGGACGTCATCTCAGCATTCCTCGCAGGCACAACATGCCAAGAGCTTGTTCATGAGCTAGGACGCTACCGTCCCGGGACGGTCGAGGACCTGATGGATCGCGTCACAAGCTTTGCTTCGGGCGACGAAGCGTGGGGGCCTTCTTTGGCCGTGCCACGGACAAAGGCAAGGCGGTGATCGCGCCGGAGGGCTCCACAAGGGCAACGACGCCAAGAACGACAACAATGACGGGAACAAAAGGAAGAAAAACAAACGCAAGGGCCAGAAGGCGAAGCGTGGCACCGATGACGACGACGACAAAGAGGTGCTCGCGGGCGCCCTCGAGCCCAAGAAGCCTCGAGGCCCCCCGATGGGGCTGTTTTCGACCAAATGCTCGAGGATCCCTGTACCTATCACCGGGGCCCCGTAAACCACAAGTTGAAAGACTGCCGACTGTTGAAGGGCTACTACTCCAAGCTCGGCGATAAGAAGGAAGACGCGCCTAAGGGAAAGGATACCGATCGACGCGGCGGCAGAAACGCAGATGGCGACTTCCCCCCGGTGCGCGACTGCTACATGATCTACGGGGGGCCGACCGTCGGGCTCTCAGCTCGAGAAAGAAGAAGGAGCGCCGGGAAATCTTTTCGCTCGGCCACGACGCCCCCCGGTATCTTGACTGGTCCGATGCGCCAATCACGTTCGACCGTGACGACCATCCGGACCAGGTCATAAACCCGGGGGCTTACCCCCTCGTCGTCGACCCCGTCATAGTCGACGTTCGGTTCTCCAAGGTGTTGATGGATGGGGGCTCGAGCCTCAACATCATATACCTCGAGACCCTCGACCTCCTGGGGATTTCAGAAGGACAGCTCCGACCCAGTGTCGGGGGTTCCACGGAGTAGTGCCAGGAAAGAAGGCCCACCCCCTCGGGCGCATCGACCTGCCGGTCTGCTTCGGCACGCCGGCAAACTTCCGACAGGAAACGCTCACCTTCGAGGTGGTCGGCTTCCAAGGGACCTACCACGCCATCATCGGCCGGCCAGGCTACGCCAAGTTCATGGCGATTCCTAACTACACGTACTTGAAGCTCAAGATGCCGGGCCGAAAGGGTCATCACCGTTGACACCTCCTACGAGCACGCATACCACTGCGACGTGGAGTGCGTCGAGCGGGGGGAGGCCAACGTCCACCTCGACTCGCTCGAGGCCTTGGCAGCTCTGGCCACCGAGGGGCCCCAGAAGCAAAGCGTCACGCCGGCACCTTCGAGCCGGCCGAGCACACCAAGCAAATACCCGTCGACCCGACCTCGGCCAATGGCAAGACGCTGACCATCAGTACCAGCCTCGAGCCCAAATAGGAAGCAGTGCTCGTCGACTTTCTCCGCGCGAACATCGACATGTTTGCGTGGAACCCCTCGGACATGCCAGGCATACCGAGGGAAGTCGCCGAGCACGCCTTGGAGATCCAGGCCGGGTCCAGACCGGAAGCAACGCCTGCGCCGCTTCGACGAGGAAAAGCGCAGGATCATCGGCGAGGAGGTGCACAAGCTTTGGCGGCCGGATTCATCAAGGAGGTATTTTACCCAGAGTGGCTAGCTAACCCTGTACTAGTTAGGAAAAAGAATGGAAAAATGCGGATGTGTGTAGATTACACTGGTCTGAATAAAGCATGTCCAAAAGTTCCATTTCCTTTACCTAGAATTGACCAGATCGTTGATTCCACTGCTGGGTGCGAAGTGCTTTCGTTCCTTGATGCGTATTCCGGCTACCACCAAATTAGGATGAGAAAATCCGATGAGCTCGCGACCTCTTTTATCACGCCATTTGTATGTATTGCTATGTTACGATGCCCTTCGGCCTTCGAAACGCCGGGGCAACGTACCCGATGTATGCAACACATCTTTGGCGAGCACATAGGCAAAACCGTCGAGGCCTACGTCGATGACATCGTGGTTAAACTAAAAAAGTAGGGAACCTCATCAGCAACCTCGAGACCACGTTCGAGTGCCTCCGGGCCAAGAATGTGAAGCTCAACCCCGAGAAGTGTGTCTTTGGTGTGCCTCGAGGCATGCTACTTGGCTACATCGTCTCGCAACGGGGGATCGAGGCAAACCCTGAAAAAATCTCAGCAGTCACGAGGATGGGCCCGATTCGTGACCTCAAGGGTGTGCAGAAAGTAACAGGCTGCCTAGCCGCTCTCAGCAGATTCATCTCGAGGCTAGGAGAAAAGCACTACCCTCTACCGCCTACTCAAAAAGACGGAACACTTTGCGTGGACCGCCGAAGCCGAGGAAGCCTTGACCAAGTTGAAGGGATTGCTGACTTCTGCGCCAATTCTCGTGCCTCCGCAACCAGCCCAGGACGGTGATCCCCCCGAACCTCTCCTCCTCTATGTGGCCGCAACCACTCAGGTGGTCAGCGCGGTCATAGTCGTCGAGAGGTACGAGGAGGGTCATGCATTGCCAGTCCAACGGCCAGTGTACTTCACCAGTGAGGTGCTCTCCGAGGCCAAGGTCCGGTACCCGCACATCCAGAAGCTGCTCTACGGCATCATCGTCACGAGGCGCAAGCTCCAGCACTACTTCCTCGCTCATCCCGTAACAGTGGTGTCCTCCTTCCCCCTCGGTGAAATCATCAACAATCGGGAGGCCACGGGGCGCGTCGCCAAGTGGTCCGCCGAGCTAATGGGGGAAACCATCACCTACGCCCCCGAAAGGCCATCAAATCGCAAGCGTTGGCAGACTTCGTCGCTGAATGGACCGACAATCAACTTCCGCCGGCGCAGATTCAAGCCGAGCTCTGGACCATGTACTTCGACGGATCCCTCATGAAGACGGGGGCAGGTGCGGGCCTGCTCTTCATCTCGCCCCTCGGAGTACACATGCGCTACCTGCTACGCTTGCACTTCCCCGCCTCCAACAACGTCGCCGAGTACGAGGCCCTCGTCAATGGGCTGCGCATCGCCCTCGAGCTCGGGGTCCGACGCCTCGACGCCCGAGGAGACTCGCAGCTCGTCATCAACCAGGTTATGAAGGCTTCAAGCTGCGTCGATCCCAAGATGGAGGCGTATTGCGGGGAGGTGCGCAAGCTGGAAGACAAGTTCTACGGCCTCGAGCTCAACCACATAGCTCGAAAGTACAACGAGGCCGCAGACGAGCTGGCAAAGTTGGCATCCACGCGCGGCACGGTACCGCCAGATGTCTTCTCGAGGGACGTCTTCGAGCCATCCGTCGAGATTGAACCAAGGGCTGGCCCCTCGACGCCACCCCTCGAGCAAGGCACGGGGGCTCGAAGCTCGATGCCACCCCTCGAGAAGGACCCCTCGATGTCCGCGGAGGCGATGCAGATCGACGCACACGCCTCTTCTTCATCACGACCCCTCGACTGGCGGACGCCTTACCTCGACTACCTGACGCGAGGCGAGCTACCAGAAGACAAGACGGAGGCCCGACGCGTCGCTCGAAGAGCCAAGACCTACGTCATCTACGGCGACGAACGGGAGCTGTACCGACGAAGCCCGACCGGGATCCTTCAACGCTGCATCCCACTCGAGGAAGGGCGCAAGCTCCTCGACGATATGCACTCGGGGGCTTGCGGCCACCACGCAGCGCCGAGGGCCCTGGTTGGAACGCCTTCCGCCAAGGCTTCTATTGGCCGACCGCCATTGGGGACGCCAAGCGTTTGGTCCAAGCGTGCCATGGATGTCAATTCTACGCCAAGCAAACGCACCAGCCCGCACACGCCCTGCAGATGATCCCAATCACTTGGCCATTTGCCGTATGGGGGCTCGACCTCGTGGGTCCCCTCAAAAGGACAAATGGAGGGTACACACACATGCTCGTGGCCGTCGACAAGTTCACCAAGTGGATCGAGGCTAAGCCGATAGGAGACCCCACCTCCGAGAGGGCTGTCGAGTTCATCGCCAACATATGTACCGGTTTGGGGGGTGCCTAATGTCATCATCACCGACAACGGCACCCAATTCACGGGCAAAAAGTTCACTAACTTCTGCGATGACAACAACATTCGCGTAACCTGGGCCTCGGTCGCATACCCCCAATGCAACGGGCAGGTCGAGCGCGCCAACGGCATGATACTCCATGGGCTAAAGCCGAGGCTGTTCAAAACCCTCAAGGATTTCGGAAAGGGGTGGGCTACAGAACTCCCCTCGGTGCTGTGGGGCCTCAGGACTACGCCGAGTCGAGCCACCGGGTTCACTCCGTTTTTCCTAACCTACGGCGCCGAGGCCGTCTTACCCACGGACCTCGAGTACGGCTCACCTCGACTTCGAGCCTACAACGAGCAAACCAGCGACGAAAGGCTCGCCAACGCCAAGGACCAGCTCGAGGAGGCCCGAGACGTGGCGCTCATCAACTCTGCACGCTACCAGCAAACACTTCGATGCTACCACGACAAGCACGTGCGCAAAAGGGACCTGGCGGTGGGGGACCTCGTGCTTCGACGGCTGCAAGATAATCGAGGGCGCCATAAGCTCACCCCTCCGTGGGAAGGCCCGTACACCGTGGCCGAAGTCCTCAAGCCAGGCACGTACAAGCTCTACGACGACCAAGGCAGGATCCTGGCAACGCGTGGAACATATCTCAGCTACGTCGTTTCTACCCTTAAAGGCCTCGAGGCCTTGTTCATTTTATCACTTTGTACAAACATGTCAACATGAATGAACAAACTCGTGCTTTATCGTTCATGTTGCTTCGCATCTTAAGGTAGCCTCGACCCTGCCTAGCTCAGGGTCGAGCCTCCCTCGGGGGCTGACAAGGGGATAGACGCCCCCCCAGACTCCGGAAAAAACGCGTGTTTTCTTTTCAAAAATTTGACCCTCGTCTCGACTCACGCCTCGACGAACTAGCGACGTCTAAATCTAAAGTACCTCGAGCCCCAAGGTCGGGGGCGTCGACGTAGACGGCCGCCTACGCCCCCGGGCTACGGTACCCTACCTACGCCTCCCCTCGAGGGCTCGCGACGTACTAAGGAACACAGACTAAGTTAGCAGAAACTCGAGCTCATGACAAAGAGAAGCGGTCAAACGCATTTGAAAAGAAAACAACTCTTTCCATAAACAAATCACATATACATTCGGTCTCGACGTACCCTCATTTATCTCACAAAATTCTTACAAGGGCCTCGACGCCCAAATTTGGCACGCAGGCCTCAGTCCTCGTCGGTGCGGTACTCCTCCCCGAGGTCCACGAGGGCAGGCTCGACCTCGACGCCCGAGCTCGAAGGAGGAGGGCTCCCGACACCGCTGCTGGCGTCAGGAGGCAGCACGTCCTCCTCGAAGATCTTCGCAGCGACGTCCCGGCCCCTCCATCTTCTCCAAAATTTTGTCAACTCGGCGGTTGTTCCATTCCTCATCCTTCCCTCGATCTCGATGAAGCCATTCGCGACAACATGGACCGGGAAGCGGAAACCGGAGCGAACAACCGCGAGTGTCTGCTTGACACCGTGATGGAGAGCTTGCCGGACGCGGTCCCGAGCGGCTGCGTCGAAGAAGCACAAGGCGTCGACCAAGGCATCGCCCCGAGCCATCGCACCTCCGCCGCGGCAACAGGAGGAGCACCCCACATGGGGCCGAGCCGGTCGAGAGAAGAGCGAGCCCGCTCCGCCACCATCGTCTCATCTTGGAGCTGGTCCAAGAGAGCCTGGTTCGTCTCACGGAGCTCCTCGACCGTCTTCTCGACCCCTGCGCAATAAACAAGGAAGAGTGAGACGGTGGCATAGCAAAAAACTTCAGACCCAAACAAAACAAGATGTAAGCCTCACCGTCGCAGTGTTGCCCCAGTGCGGCGAGGTCGCTGGTCAGGCCCTCGGCACGCTGCTCCAGCCTGCGCTTCTCGGCCAGCGTAAGGAGCTTCTCGGACCTAAGGCCCTCGATCAGCCGGCCCCCTCCACCAGGGCCAGATCCTTGCGGATCACCTCCTGCCGCGCCGCCCCCTCGGCAGCTCGGGCGGTGGCGGCGCCACTCACGGCGTCTTCGGCCTCTTTTCTGGCCGCCTCCGCTGCGGTCCGGGCAGCGGCGGCCTCGCCACGGGCGTCAGCAGCCTCCTGCTTCGCCGCCTCGGCTTCAGCCCGGGCAGAGGTGGCCTCGCTTCGAGCGTCCGCGGCCTCCTTCCTCGACGCTTCGAGAGTGGCGGCGGCCTCCTCCCTGGATCGGGCGACCTCACCTCGAGCCGCCTGGACCTCCGCCTCCGCCTCGTTAAGCCGGCTCGCCATCTGGGCGTTCCGGCTCAGCTCCGCGCGGAGATCTCGAAGCTCCGCCTCGGCCCGCTCGAGGGCGGCTGACACCTGTGCGGATCGGCCCGCCTCCTCGGAGCAGGACCGCTCCGCCTCCGCCATAAGTGCGGCCACCTCCCGGAAGATGGACCGCACCTCGCGCGGTGCCCCCCGCTGGGCCGGCTGCTCGACGGGAACCACGGCAAGGGGCGGGCTCAGTGGGACGGGAAACGGCCATATCGGTCGGTCGAGCTCGATGTCGGGCAGACCCTCCTCCGCCTCGAGCTGCCCCGACAACGACCCGCCGCTCGACGGCACGGGCCCCGGCTCCCTCCGTCCCTCCGCCGGCGCCTCCTGTTGCGGATCGGTCGATGGAAGGCTCGACCCTGGGCCCTCTTCCCTGGCCGGGCCCTCCGGCGCCTCGTCGGCGCTAGCCGGCACGACGGGCGCCTCCACCGTCATCGAGCCCGCGGCGAGGAGCGGCCCCCGCTCCAGCTCGTTCAGGAGGTCCTCCACCGTCGGCTCCTTCTCCGCCGATGCCTCTCCCCCCCTTCCCTCCTCCGCAGCCGGCCCGTGCTGGTTGGAGCCACAAGGGGCGCAGTCTCCTTAGCTCCAGACGCCGGCGGGGCCGAGCTCGCCCCAGGCGCTTCCCCCGGAGCAACCGTCATGATGAGGGGAAGGGTGGCGCTCCCAGTTGGCACCATCGCGGGAGGAGGAGGGGGAGGAGGCAGCGCTTCGGCGGACACGGCGGTGGCGGGCTCGATGCCATGAGCAGAGGCCCCTGCAGTACGAGATGGCGAAAACGTCAGAACCAGGAAAGTACCTCGACCCCTATGGTCGATGGCGACGGCCTCACCAAAATTTGCGACGATCATCCGGCCCCCTCGAGCCATGGCAGCTCGGGCCTTCTCCAGCCAAGCGGCCTCTCTAGCAGAGGAAGGTGCCGTACCTCGAGGTGCCTGTGCCTCGACGGGACTCGAGGCCCTGGCCCGCTTGGACGAGGCGAGATCCACCTCCTGGTAGGAGCGCTTCCCCCTGAGAAGATGGAGATGACACGCGTCATTAAAAGAATAGGTGGAGCCTCACTATCGACGAGACCCAAGGAAACTACTCACCCGAAGCGGCGGCTGGGCTTCTTCCCGGAGTCACCGGACCCACTCGGGAGCTTCGAGCCCACCCCGCGGCTCGAGCCCTGCGCCCTGGCCGTCTCCTCAGGGCTGGGATGGGGGGAGGGCTCCCGGCGCCTCCCATGGCTCGACCTCGAGGGAGAGCCCTCCTTCCGCCCCACATCGCGGAGGGAGGGCGACCGCTCGTACCACGTCTCGCGCGCGCTCGTGCGCTCGCGCTCGCCGGCGCTGCTCCGGGACCTGCTCCGGCGCCCGCGCTGGTGGTCGCGCCCCCCCGCGTCCGCTTCCGCGTCCCGGCGGCGGTGCGGCGATGGACTCCGAGGACGCTCGCGCCCCTGGTCACGAGGCGCTCGGGGCTCCCTCCCCGACGCTCATGATGGCGCGGGCTCGACGCCTCTCCTTGGCGCCCACTCCTCCGCGGGCTCGACGGCGCCCTTGACAGCTCGCGGGGGTCGGGCCCGGAACCCTTCTCGACCTGTCGGCCGCCTCTCGAGGCCCCCCCTCTCGAGACCCCCCGTCTGGGCTGACGCGGGGGCGGCCTCCGTTGGCGCAGTGGCGGAGGCGCTCCGGGTCCGGGGCTTCCTTGCGACTGGGGGCACGTCCGGCGCGGAGCTCGACGGACCTCGGGCCCCCGACGAGGCAGGGGTCGGTGCCGCCTTCCGCGGCTGCGCCCCGCGCACCCCTTTTGACGGCGGGACCTCCAATGTACCCTCCTGCACAGAGGAGCGGTCAGCCCTGTCATCAACGAGCCCCGCGCGCATCAAGCGCGCATCCATCCCCTCGTCGTCGTCCTCCTCCTCGTCGCTACTCTCCTCCTCCGAGCTCGAGGAGCTCAGCTCGGGGGACCCGTCCCCAGGCTGACGGTTACGACGAGCCTTCGCCAGTCTCTGCTCCCGAGCTAAGCGACGCAAGTTTCTATCTTTCTGTTTCTTCTTTTTTGCATCCTTGCTCTCCTTGTCCTTTTGAGCAGAGAGGCGCCTCACCTGAGCATCCGCGGCGTCCTCCCTCACCGGGGCCTCGACGCGCGACAAGTAAATGCCCCCTGAAGAAAGGAGAAGTGTGATGAGACAAACTGCAAGACGGATGCAAAGGGATCGAAGGAGGAAAAAGGAGGAAGGCTCGAGATAGCTCGACTCGAGGGAGCTTACCAGGTCGAGACACCCCTCGTCGGGTGCCATCGCAATCAGGTGGGAGTATTCAGGGACGAACGACCCCTGGACTGTGATTGACACCCGGGAGACGCCCTCGTTCCGGGACAGCCTCCCTTCAGCCATCCTCGAGCGATTGAGCGCCTCGAGCTCAGCCTGCGGGCCCATCTCGTGCATAAGCAGGGGGCGGTCCGCCAGCGGAAGAACTCTTCGCTGGTGGAACGCCCAAATGACCGCTTGCACGGTCAGCTTCTTCTCGTCCACCAGCATCTTCATCAGCTCCATCAGCGGGACCAGGTGGCGTTGCCTGTCCGCCGCAACACCCCAGGTCCACTTCTCCGGCGTTGAGTGAGGACCCGGCCGGTGTACTGCGGAAGGAGGCCACCTTCGTTCCGAAGGTAGAACCAATGGTCGTCCCACCCGGCCTGGTTGGAGGAAAGCTTGTACCGTAGGTACTCGCGGGGGACATTGGCCGACGAGGTCCCCGCCCTCGCAGTAATGGCAAGGGAGCCCATACGCACGAGCCGCCTCCCGCTGGGCTTCAGGGACTTGATGAAGAGCTCGCCCCGGAAGAGATGGACGAACATCTCCCAGTGCGGCTCCATCTTCAGGTACCCCTCGCACACCGCGGCGAATATGGCGGCGTGCGAGATGGAGTTGGGGGAGAAGTGTTGAAGCTCCACCTCGAAATGGTGGGTCAGCCCTCGCAGGAAGCGGCTCGGAGGGACGCCGAGCCCCATGCGGTGGTAGCGCGTGAAGCTCACCACGTACCCCTCCGGCGGGTGCGGCTCCCGATGCTCCGCCGACGGGATAACCCACCATGCGGGCCCCTCCTCCGGATTGGGGCGCAGGAGCCCCTGGGCCACCAGCGAGTCCATCTCGCTTTGCGACACCTTCGACGGGCTCCAGTCCTCGGCCGGGGATATCTGTGTCTGGGCGTCCATGACGGTGGCGCGGCGTGGATCCGAGCAGCGGACGGGCGGCGGCTAGCTCGAAGGAGAGGGCGCGTTAAGGCAGCAGCGGCGGCGAAGGCAAAGGCAAAGTAAAGGGTTCTCTTTCCTCTCTTTCGATATTATAGGGAGAAATCCAAAGGGACGGGATCTCCCACGACGTAAAAGGTAACGGAATGCATTCAATGCGCCTACCTAACCGCGTCTCGAGCCGGGTGCAGGTTACACGCGTTACCTCTCCATTCGCTCCACTACCCGGGCCCGCCACGACCGTCGCTCCGGCTTCGCGCCCGTCGCCCTCCCCGACAGTTTCCGCCTAAAAAGGCGCGCCCAACGGGCAGAAGGACTCCCAGACGACGGAGGCCTCTTCATAACGGTAAAAACGGGCCCCGGCCCTAAGTCTCGAAGTAGCGAAGGCTGGCCCTCGAAAAGGGTTCGACAGCCGGCTTCGAGCATCCGAGTCAGGGACACCAAGGGGCGCCACTCGCGGCATTACTCGAGGGCCGAGGCCCTCGAGGCCCCTCACGTGTATCCAAGGCAGGGAGCTCGACGTGCAGTGAGATCCCCTCCGAGGGAGGCATCGAGCCACCGGGCCCCATATCGAACGGACCCGGCACTCCTGCAGACTGAGCACCCATGCTTTATGAGACCGCCTCCGGGCCACAGTCGACCCCTAACGAACGGGGCACGAGCTCTCACTTGGAGTCCCCGTTACCAGCTCACCGGGAACCCCGATACTCGCCCACTCGGGGTAGTACGAGGCATCCCCCCTCGCATCCGATCGAAAGGACTCGCGGGACGACGAGCCAGGGTAATCGGCATGCCGGACAGCTCGAGGGGCCGGCCAGTCGATTCAGCCTGGCACCCCTCGACGAAAGAGGGTCTATAAACTCGGACAGTTGCGACTAATCTCTTTTCTTCGTGTGAGCATGAGATTTTCAGGACTCAGATGAAAGCTCGACCCCTATCTCGCCTGAGCCCTCGAAACCAGGCCCAGGGCAAACGATCATTCTCCGTCTCGTCCGAGCCCTCCGAGCCAAGCCTCGTGCGAAGTCTCCCGCGGAAAAGGAAAGGTTACCGCGAATATTTATATTACTACCAAACCACATTTCGAGCATGATTGACAGGCACACACGGCGCCACAATCTCCGCCCCCTGACGACTCCCGCCTAAAAAGGCGCGCCCACTGGGCAGAAGGTTCCCTAGCGACGGAGGATTCTTCGAGAAGCCATGAAGGAGTTCTAACCGCTCCCCCATGGCCTCGGGGGCTACACCCGCGGGTGTCGCTCGCACGACACCCACGGAGTCAAATCGACAAGACCCTCGAGACCAGTCAGCTACCCATCGAGATCCCGACCTGGAGCCCCTGCTCGAGTGCAAGCACTCAAACAAGGGCTCGGGGGCTACTGTCGGTGGTACAAAAAAGGGGTACCCCCAATTAACGCAAACACGCGAGCGTTCCGTCTCCGTCTCGCCCGAGCCCTCCCAGCCAGGCCTCGGGCGAACCGTTCCGTCTCCGTCTCGCCCGAGCCCTCCCAGCCAGGCCTCGGGCGAACCGTTCCGTCTCCGTCTCGCCCGAGCCCTCCCAGCCAGGCCTCGGGCGAACCGTTCCATCTCCGTCTCGCCCGAGCCCTCCCAGCCAGGCCTCGGGCGAACCGCTCTATCCCCGTCTCGCCCGAGCCCTCCCAGCCAGGCCTCGGGCGAACCGCTCCCACACCTCGAGCCTTAACGCACGGACCTCGAGCTGTACAGTCAGCTGTACCAGCCCATACCACGCATTTAATGCCTTCACCTACTCCGGTCATGTCCACTAGTGCACGGCATGTACCACAGTAACCCGGTGTAAAGGTCAAGTCACGTTTTCACCACAAGCATGGGCAAAAGGGCGCCGGTGCAGCACTGTTCGGCCACGCCGGGCACTGTAACCCCTCGAGGCCGGCTACGCGCCCCTCGAGCCTTGCACTGTAACCCCTCGAGGCCGGCTACGCACCCCTCGAGCCCCCGTGGCACCACCTCGAAGCCGGCTCCGCGCCCTTCGAGCCCTAACTACTTTCGTGCTATTGGAGGACAGGTACCCCAAGACCCGGAGGGACCTCACCGCGTACTGTACATTCCGGGATGGGTACTGTACGGCTCCCGCCTTGTCGCGTCCCCACGTCCGCGCCCGGGATGGAAGCCACGACTCAAGGACGCCTCAACAGCGACGATCACATCGGCTCCAGTGGCCCCGACAAGACAGAGTTCCTACCCTTCTCCGTATGGGGCACCATGCGCCCCGACACCTGTAATACTTTTTTGTAACCCTGGCCACCCCTTGCTCTATAAAAGGGGACGCTAGGGCCCTCATTCGGGACGACGGACACGCAACACACGAGTCCACGCACATACACAAGTCCGGACTCCGGTCCACGCTCATTGAGCTTGTATTCGCCCCTGTACAAGCACTTAGGTGCAAGTAATACGAGAACATCCCCCCCGCTGGACGTAGGGCCTTCTTTGCCCGAACCAGGATAAATCCTTGTGTCCACTTGCGTCACCATCCAGGAAGAGAAGCACGCGATCATATTACTCGTTGGTGTGATACCCCCGGGTACGAAACACCGACACCTTGTACGATGATTGTTAATGCCATATCTTATGACCAGGGAGCACGACATGGGACCAACAATGTCGTCAACCGGATAGTGAACCTTGTTCGCCGTAGACGCAACACTGCTTGGAATGTTGGTTGCACATTGTGACACCACTGGTACTAGCTGCATCTGGGGTGCCTGAACGCTAATCTGTTGATTTGAAACTGCACTCGCTAGTTTTTGCATCAACTCAGGAGGAGGATTTTCTAGCAATTTTGCCATCATCTTCGTGAACTCTTTCCTAGCCTCTTGCTTTAAATAACTTGCCATTTCTTCCTTGTATCGATCACGTTTCTTATACTCACCTTGCCACTGAGGGCCGAATCCATCCTTCCATCCCTCTTTGGATGAGATGCCCCGAACACGGCCAGGATGCTCAGGGTTACCGAGGCCCGCAGTAAGGATGTCCCTCTCCCTTCGTGGCTTGAATTTCCCTTCCTGCGTCTTGGCCGCCACCGCAAAGATGCTCTTTGTTGCTTCTTCAAACATTGGGTCGTCAAAGGACACACCACTCTCAATTTCCTTTGGTTTTCGAGCAAGAATCCAATTTGCCGACCTTTCACCAACTTGCTCGAACAGCGCTGGCAACCCTGCCGCCTTCTTCGTAGCCTCTTCTTGCCTCCATTTGGGAACCTGACGCTGGTAACCACCTGTGCCTAGACGGTGGTGGTACTTGTTCTTCTTAGTGAGAGCAGAGTTGGCTCCGCTGATAGTTAAGAACTCTGGCTCTCTCCTCTGCTCTAAAAAGACCACCCACTGTCCTTTAGCAATCTTGTATCTGCTTGTAGGGTCCAACCCTCTCTTTGCAAACTTGGTATTCATCTCCGACCTCCAGTTTCGGAAACTGATTGCACACTGCTTCATTGTGTATTCCTTTATCAGTGCCTCTGGTGTGTTTCGAGGAAACAGGAACCTCGTCTTGATTTTATCCCAAATTTTTGTCTTGTCATCATCTGACACACTGGACCACTGTCGAATAGTGATGTCAAGAATGTCCCTAACACAGAAACCAATGGTGTTCCGGTACTTAGGTAGGGCCTCCTCAGGAGCTAGGGGTTGTCCGATCGGGCTAACATCTGAGATGGCATATACGTCGTCTGGAAACTTGTTTAATCCTCTCTCGCCTCGTTTCAAATTCCTCCGCTTTCTTTTCCTTGATCTCTCAGTGGTCGGGGTCATGGTCGGTTCCGGTGCATCTTCGGCTAGTGCCACTTCGTGTTGCCAAATCAGTTCTTGCATTTGAGACATTGCCTCCTGAGTATAGACATTGTGAATCGTATAGATGGGTTTATATATAGACATTATGGATCGAAATCATGTAATTACATACAAACATTATAGATCCAAATCATGTATAATAGACAAGGATTACCTCATCGGCTTGTGGATTATAATCAGGGTCACGTTCCAATTCACGACGAGCCTTCCTCACTTCGGGAGGCTCCATGTCATCGCTAACACTTTCATATACCGGAGTTTCGTCCCCCGTGGCTTCACCCGTTTCGTGGGTCCCTTCTACCATCTCCGTGGGGTCGAACGACCCTAGGACTTTACTTGTTTGGTGGGTCACTTCTTTCATCATGGGGTCGGACTCTGGGGCTTGTTCCGTATGTTCAGATCCTGGGGCTTGGTCCTTGCGCGGAGAACTCATCGCGACAAACTGACATAAATATATAATAATATCACAAGGAGATTTATAAAAGAAAAAAGAAAAAACATGGTATTCCTAGGATTATCTATGTATTAAACAAACTATGAGGCATATATTGAATTTAAATCATTTTAAATATATATTTCACGAGAGAAACAAACTATTTTTGGACCAATATTTCCTAGGATATGAATTTTATTAGAATGATTATATAAAAGAAAAAAGAAAAAAAACATGGTATTTCATATTTTTCACAGCTTCTACATAGTTCAATAAAGCTAACAAAATTGGATTCACATTTTTTTGGTATTCCTAGAATTATCTATGTATTAAACAAACTATGAGGCATATATTGAATTTAAATCATTTTAAATATATATTTCACGAGAGAAACAAAATAAATTTTATTTTCATTTATTTATGTATACATCTTGTCGAGGGAAACAAAACAAAATTTATTACATTATTTGTGGACCAATATTTCTCAGGATATCAATATTTCAATTTTTTGAATGATTATACAAAAGAAAAAGAAAAAGAAAAAAAGAAAAAAAAACCCGGCCAAACTCCCGGCCCACGCCCCTCCTCCTCTCTCTCTCTCCCTCTGCGGCCCAATTCCCGGCCCAATTCCCCTCTCCCTCTCTCTCCCGGCCGGCCCACGCCCCTCCTCCTCTCTGCCGCCGCCCACCGCCGCAAGACCGCCGCCGCCTGCCGCCCGCGGCCGCCTTGCGCGCCCGCCGTCGCAGTGCGCCCGCCACCACCGTGCCGCCGAAGTCCCCTCTCCCTCTCTCTCCCGTCCCACGCCCTCCTCGTCTCTTCCTCCACGCGCGCTGCCGCCGCCGCCGCTGAATGCGCAGAGAGAGAGAGAGAGAGGAGGAGGAGGAGGAGGAGGAGGAGAGGACTCACAACGGCGAGCGCGACGGTGGCAGAAAAATTTGGCAGCCTGCCGGCGTCTGTTTGAAATGAACTGGTGCCAGGACTTAGAAAAATTTTCGGGGTGACGAGTTGACCTATATAGGGACGCCATTTCTACAGGCGGTGGTCAATGCCAACCGCCTGTAGAAATGGTTTCTACAGGCGGTTGGTATTGACCACCGGCGGTGGTCAATACCAACCGCCTGTAGAAACCATTTCTACAGGCGGTTGGCATTGACCACCGCCTGTATTAACCAATTTCCATTTTTTTAATGCAATTTGCAGATATTGTTTAAATTCTTAAAAAATCAATATCTTAAAAGATATTACTCCAAAAATTATGAAATAAATTTTGTGTTGTTTCTCTATAAAAGATCTACATGTTAAAAATATTGTTCCACAAATTTTGTGCATCAGAATCTTTTATGATCAAAGATTTGAAATTCAAAATTCGCAGATGACATATGGCACACTTAATGACCTCTAGTGAGGAACTGTTGAATACCAAAGTTGTAGGTAACAACATAGTGCACATCTTTTGTATAGGACATCCCTTCATTTTTTACCTTTTTGATGTTCGGAGTTTTGAAATTCAAATTTTGAGAAAGTTTTGTGCGGCTTAGGGATTTAAAAATGGCTCTAATGAGAAAGTTTTGAATACCAAAGTTGAAGGGGACACCATGATCTACAACTTTTGTTTTGGTCAATACTTCATTTGACACTGTTGTATCACACGTTGTCCACATCTACTCCAATCTTCCGTAAAACTCACTTAAACTCTCTAAGAGATGTGCCCACTTGTGAAGCATCTATGTTGTCACTTTGTTCAAATCATTTCATTCTTTTTCCTGGAGTTTAGTTGGACAATACATGCCACCATACCAAATTTGAGGATTTTTTGAAAATCTAGTGAATTACTATTTTTTTTTAAGTTTTACGAATTTAATAGCCCGACAACTCGCAGATGACATATGACACACTTAATGACCTCTAGTGAGGAACTGTTGAATACCAAAGTTGTAGGTAATAACATAGTGCACATCTTTTGTATAGGACATCCCTTCATTTTTTATCTTTTTGATGTTCGGAGTTTTGAAATTCAAATTTTGAGAGAGTTTTGTGCGGCTTAGGGATTTAAAAATGGCTCTAATGAGAAAGTTTTGAATACCAAAGTTGAAGGGGACTCATGGTTTGAATACATAAAAGTGGCTCTAATGTGGCATAAAGATTACATAAATGGATTACAAGGAAAATAACAAAAATAATCTAGGCAGCTACTATTCTTCCTTCTCCATCATGTCGCACCCAGGGCAATGATTTCTGTGGGATGGTTCGCTCAACATTCCTTATCCTTACTGGATGGTCGTCTACAAAGAGAGACATATCGCTGAACTCGTTAAATTCATCCAGGTCAGATACACCATCAACTCCTATAGCTTGTTGCTTTCTAGGAAAAACTACATGCCTCGGCTTGTCAGTACTTTTCTTCTCATTACGAGAAAGGATTTGTTCGGCATAGAAGACCTGTGCAGCACGGTTAGCCATTATCCACAGATCATCTTTGTAGCCAACCTTACTTAGATCAAGAACTCTGACCCCATAGTTGTCCACTGTAACATGTTTGTCTTCAACCCATTGACATCGAAACACAGGGATCTGAAATGAACCATAGTCAAGTTCCCATATGTCCTCAACGAAGCCAAAGTATGTAGTCTCATTACCAGTTTCAGAGTCTAAGGCCTCACATCGAACACCACTATTCTGTGCCATGCTCTTGTTGTCCTTGGACTTCGTACAGAACGTGAAACCACTAATGTCATAAGTTTGCCATGTCGTGACTTGGCGTGATGGTCCAGATGCCAACACCTTGATGGTGCGTTCCTCAGTTGTTTCCCCATCTGGTATGTCATGCTCCCGAAGCCATGAGGTGAACTTTTTTTTGTGTTCCTTCGTTAACCAATCATTGGTGCACCCATGATTATGTTCGTGAAGCTCATTAATGTGTTTCTCGATCCAAGCCTCCATTATCGAGAGCTGATGTAGGATGCTGTGATGTGCCTCGAGGATTGTATTGTAATCAAGAGGGACGATTGTTTTCTTTCCCATCCTCCCTCTTCCATTCAGCCTGCCCTCATGTCTTGACGGAGGTAAACCTATTGCAACCTGGTCTTTTAGGACCTTCTTGCAGAAAGGACCTCCGGACTCAATTGCCTCTTCGGTTAAGTACCCCTCTACCATGGACGCCTCAGGACGAGCACGAGTTGATACATAGCCATTTAGTATTGACATGAAACGCTCATATGTCCACATCTCATGGAAGTACATGGGACCCAGAGCCTATATTTGTGGAACCAAGTGGACCACAAGGTGAACCATAATATCAAAGAATGCTGGAGGGAAACACATCTCAAACTGTGACACTGTCTCCACTGCGAATTCCTTAAGGGACGCCAACTCATCACGGTTAATCACTTTTTGTGAGATCCTGTTGAAGAAGTAGCACAACCGTGTGACAGCAACCTTGATCCACACTGGATTTATAGCCCTGATGGCAATAGGGAGGAAAGTAGTCAGCATGACATGACAATCATGTGAGTTGTAGTTGGTGAGTGTAAGGTCTTTCATTGACACAATACTCCGTATGCTAGAGCAGAACCCAGATGGGACTTTCAAATGCTTGAACCACGCACACATCGCATGTTTTTCTTCATTGTTGAGGTTGTAGCTTGCTGCCGGGAGGTGGTACTTCCCATTTTCTGGAAGCACAGGGTGAAGTTCATTTTTTATGTCTAACTGTACCATGTCCATGCGTGATTTCAGTCCTTCCTTTGTCTTCCCCTTCATGTCTAGTAAGGTTCCAATTAGGCTTTCAAACACGTTCTTCTAGACATGCATACCATCGATTGCGTGGCGAACGTCTAACTCTGGCCAATATGACAAATACTCAAAGAAAATAGACTTTTTCTTGAATGTAGCCCCTGGAGTTGGTTTGACATCCTTTCTTGGTTTTCTGTCTTTTGTCTTTTTCCCAAAAACAAAATTGAGTTTGCTGACTAGGTTGAAAACTCTTTTGCCTTTACTGTTACTTGTTGGAGCAGTAGACTGTAGTTCAACATTATTGTCGAAATACTTATCCATCTTTTTCTGACGGTACCTGTGTCCTTTCGATAAGAAGCGTCTGTGTCTCATGTACACTATCTTCTTAGATGCATTAAGGGACACGTAAGCGGTTTCATCTATGCATACCACACAACCAACCTTTCCCTTGAACTGCCCTGATAATGTGAAGAGAGCAGGGTAATCGTTGATCGTAACAAAGATTATTGCTCTCAGTGTGAATGATTCTTTGCGGTACTCGTCGAACATTTTAACACCTGTTTCCCACAATATCTTCATGTCCTCCATTAAGGGCTCCAAGAAAACATCCATGTCAACTCCAGGCTGTGTAGGTCCAGAGATTAGGATGGTTAGCAAAAGGTACTTTCGCTTCTGCATCAACCATGGAGGAAGGTTGTAGATGGTGAGGATCACCGGCCATGTGCTGTGCTTGCTGCTCCTCTCAGCAAATGGATTCATTCCGTCAGTACTCAATGCGAACCTAACATTTCTTGGTTCCTTTGCAAAGTCCATGTGGTTTTCATTGAAATCTTTCCACTGCTGGCCATCGGCTGGGTGCCGAAGCTTCCCATCATCTTTGTGGTCATCGCAAGCATGCCAGCTCATAAGTTTGGCATCCTCTAGGTTAGCGAACAAACACCTCAAACGATCGACCACAGGTAGGTACCACATCACCAAAGCAGGAATCTTTTTCTGGGCATAATAGTCTACTTCTTGTTTTTCTTTCCTGGTGGATTTTGAACTACTCTTTAGGGTCTTTTGTTGGGTCCTCTTTCGCTTGGTTTCTTTACACACGGAGGCAGCACACTCTTCCTCTCTGTAGTCTTTATTCGTCTTGTATCTACTTGCACCACAATTTGGACAGCTATCCAAATCCTTATAATCAGCACCTCGATACAGGATACAATGATTTCTGCACGCGTGGATCTTCTCAACACCCATCGTCAGTGGACTGATTAGCTTCTTGGCATAGTATGTGTTAGCAGGCACTTTGTTCTCCTTAGGAAGCATGTCTGCAATAATACTCAAGAACGCATCGAATCCAGCATCAGAAAGACCATACCTAGCTTTGCACACCAACAACTTAAGCACAGATCGCAGCGTCGTGAACTCTTTGGTGCAACCCTTAGACTCATCATACAAAGGCTCTTCTGCTGCCTTCATCAAGGTCTCCATACCTTTCATGAAGAACATTGATGGATCTTCCATATGACGACGCAACATTGCCTCTAGAAATTCTGCATCTTCCGCAGCCATATTATTTGGCAGCACATTAGTTCTGACATCTTCATTTCCTCCTGCGAAACCATGATCTCCAACATTTGGCACAACATGTTCGACGTCAGGTTGTTGTGTCTCCTGTACAAACTGAAACCCACCATCGACCATATCTTCACCATCGACGTGGATGTTCGCAGGGTTTTCAGTTGTATAAGGCGCAGAGCTACCCTCTCCATGCTTTGTCCAAATCAAGTAATCATTCATAAATCCTCGGCGGACCAGATGAGAAAGGATTTGTTGAGTGTTATCAAATACAACAACATTTCTGCAGTCCATGCATGGACAATGTATGTGCGTCTTCTTTGTTCTCCAAGCATGATTCTTAGCGGCATCAACAAACCTTTGGACCTCGGGTATGTATAATGGATCTAGTCTTGATAACTTATACATCCAGAATGACCTCTCCATCATTACCTGTAAAAAACAATAAATTGATTGAAATCAATGTAAAAAAGTAACCATATCTAGAGATTATATATTTGCTAGGTGAAACCCTAGATCTAAAAAGTGAATCATCAAATTGAGCAAATTGAGGCAAGAGGGACACAAACTAACCTTTCCTGTTAATCTCCTTCCAAGAAATGAAGATCAAAACCTCTCCCCTTGTATTTTGTAAAATCTTAACCTCCAAAATCGCCTACAATGTAAGGTGGCGGCGAGAAACAGTGCTACTCGGGGAGGAAGAGGGGGTATTTATACCAGAGATAGCACAGGTGATTAGCTAGGAATTATTATTACCTAGTGTTTAGTGTTTATTGGGGTTTAAAGTAAAAAAAATAAGTACCATAATTTAAAATACCTAAGTATCATTATTAAATAAAAAACACAATATTCATAAAACATAAAAATATAGTGAAAAAACAATTGATAAATAAACAACATAATAAAAAACATAAATATTATATAAAAACCTACATTTCCCTCTCTACATAAATACTCAAGAACACACCATTATACATGCAAACAAGGAATGATATCATGCATAAACAAAATTAAAAAGTAAACACAAAGCAGTATAGATGAGAGTCATTATTTAACCATCTTAAGCAAGCTCACTCATTAACCTAGGTATTCTTCTCTCTCAGCTCACTCATGGGTGAAACCCTAGATCTAAAAAGTGAATCATCAAATTGAGCAAGAATGAGCAAATTGAGGCAAGAGGGCACAAACTAACCTTTCTTGTTAATCTCCTTCCAAGAAATGAAGATCAAAACCTCTCCCCTTGTATTTTGTAAAATCTGGACCTCCAAAATCGCCTCCAATGGAAGGTGGCGGCGAGAAACAGTGCTGCTCGGGGAGGAAGAGGGGGTATTTATACCAGAGATAGCACAGACGGTTGGCTTAACCCAACCGCCAGTGAAAATGGTGGTATTTCCACTGGCGGTTGAGTTAAGACAACCGCCTGTGTAAAACCATTTCCACTGGCGGTTGGCTTAGCCAACCGCCTGTATAAATGATCCATTTACACTGGCGGTTGGCTTAGTCCAACCGCTAGTGCAAATGTATTTCCACTGGCGGTTGTCAACTGTTCACTGTCCCCTTTTATATCACAGGCGCGTGATAACTACAACCGCCTGTGCTATGAATAGGGGGCGCCAGCTATGAGCAGTATTCTACTAGTGAGCGGGTGAGCGAGCGGATCACCTTCCAGTCTTCTCACCTCTCATCTCCTCCCTCCTCCATTCATCTTATCCTTCCCCGCCACCAGGACAAGTGCCGACAAGCAAGAAGGTCGACCTCCTCTTCTGCACCAAGTGGTTCCATGGTGCCACCTCCACCATCGGAGGCGACCTCTAGAACAAGGGCCACCCTTGCTTCGTGTTTGTGGGCACAGAGTGCCACGACGGCGACAGTAGCATGGACGAGGTCACGAGGACTCGCCCATGGACTCTGATGTGTGCCTTGGCGAGGTGGCCTCGTGGAGGCCACGCTGGTGCTCCCCTGCTGCGGCCAAGGACGACAACAAGCCCATGGTGCAGGTGCTCGAGGCGGACGTGGACTCGCCCAACTTCCCCACCAACATCCTCTTCTTTAGCTCCCAGGATGCTGTCAGCACCCGAGGCGGCGTTGCAGTGGCACTGGCGCCACCGTCACCAGTGATGCTGCTACTGGCGCCCCAGCTAGTCGCTCGTGAGCCCAATGCCGCCGATGTGTTGGTCCTGCTCATTTTCCTCGCCACCGTTTGTCAACTGCTCAATAGAATGCCAACAAGAGAGACAGGGGAGGTAACACCACCGTATTGCTGATGCAAGGTGATCCTATTCATCTACACATCCTACCGAACACAATCTCTACCGAACCAAGTCCATTTGCTACACACAACCAAACAAGTGGTCTTGCACCACTTCAGACAGGCTCTGGCCTGCCTGAGACAGGCTTATTGGCCGAGCTGGTGTCAGCCAGTTTACCAAACACGCCCCAAGCGACTGAGGCGAGCGATGGGATCGCGGGACGGGATTTGCCGACGACAATGCGAGTAGCAATGTGACTGGGCTTGCGGCCGCTAGGCTGTGGGGGGCTGGGGCTAGGGTTTGGTGTATTTTTGGATTGGCTATGAAGATCTACTACCTGTTAATTTGGCCCTATCGACGAAATATGGTCGATAGCCCACCTAGGGGTATGCCCAAGGTGGTAGATTAGCGGGGAAGGCGTGTGGAACGACGATCCGAACGTGACACAGGAACGAAACTAGATGAACACCAGGGTTTACCCAGGTTCGGGCCGCCGAGTTCAGCGTAATACCCTACGTCCTGCGTTGAGTTATCTATTCTGTATATTGATGAATGTGTTTCTTAGAGGGGGTCCCTGCTCGCCTTATATAGCCACGGGGAGCAGGGTTACAGATCTTTAGAAGATCGGATCTCATGATACAATAAGGAAACCTAGTCGATTACAGATCGATATCGTGAAGGACACAATATCTTTCCTAACCGACTATACTTCCTTGCTTTCCGGTTCTGAGAAGGCCTTCGCGCCATTATCCGTTTAGCTGGGCCGCCTGTCCGACCAGCTAAGTATTAATGCCACGGACCTTCACAGCGAGTTGGGCCGGCCTTCATGAAGCAGCCCAAGTCCAGCCGTGAGGGTACCTGGGTTTATACCCCCACAGCTAGTCCCCGAGCACGTTGAATCTTGGGACGATGAAGAAAAAACTTGGTAACATCTCTGAACGTCCTCAACCATACCTCTTTCCTAGTCTCCGACCAGGTTATACTTTGTTGTCCGCCATATCATGAACTCACACGATGCAATGTGCTCTTAAAAAAGAAAAAAACGACTTCTGGGAGTCTAGTGAAGTGTGCCCACTTTATGGCCACATAACAGAAACAAAAACCCGATCTTGACATAGGTCATACTGAAATTCACCTGCATGCCTACCGACCAGGTGAAGTGTGCCCACTTAGTCCCCGAGCTTGGCAATAGATGACTCAGTCATGTGATGCCAAGGTCCAAAAAATAAAGATGAAAAATATACATGCGCGACCAAGCGCCATGTATACACGGTAGTCCCCGAGCTTGGCAATAGATGACTCGGTCATGTGATGCCAAGGTCCAAAAAAAATAAAGATGAAAAATATACATGCGCGACCAACGCCATGTATACACGGTAGTCCCTGAGCTTGGCAATAGATGACTCGGTCATGTGATGCCAAGGTCCAAAAAACAAACTGTAGGCCCGTGACAAAATAACCACACCATATGCCATCAGACGCAGACAAAAGCATCAGCTTTTTACTGCCATGCTTCCCTTTAAAGTGTACCTTTCCTATCCTTTCTTCAACTTTCACTGTACGCCGTCACATAAAGTAACCTTTACTGTGTTGAACCCGTGACATAACATGATCTGTCCTTTTAATGGACATGGTCCATGGGCCGAAGCAACTCGGCTATAAATATAGCATCATAGAGCCTTTGTTTTGCACATCAGCCATGGAACCAAAACTTCAAACATCCGAAGGACCAACAATTAGTGTTGCCGAACTTGTAAACCCGCCTGGTTTAGGTTTTAAAGCATAGGGTGAAGTTCCTGGTAGGATTCTTATGAGGGGATAGTTTATTAGAGTTGTTCCCAATTGGTTGTGAATAGATAAGGATGACGGAGTTCCTGGGAGGATTCTTGTGACATCGGTAATAACTCTGAACCATCTTGTCACATATTGAGTCCTCCAAGGTCCTCCAAGCTTGAGCTTGTTACCCAGGCAACCAACCTAGTTTCTAAGGAAACTTGGCGGTGCTAGGGTGATAGTCTTGCCGGTGGCGGGCTGCGGGAATGGTGCTTCGGAACCCTGCCAATATCCTTTGTGTTGTATCGTTGGAGAAAAACTACAAATTGCCCCGAATCTTATCAATGGTGCTAGTTCCGAGACCAACACAGCTCCGCCACGTGCATAGATGTCGCTGGTCATCTGACCAGTCCCCAGCTTTGCTGTGAAGGCCGGCGGAGAAGCCGACCAGTCCCCAGGATAACTGGTGGAGCTGGTCCTATAGCCAACGCAGCTCTGCCACGTGAGTGCTTGTAACTGGTCATCTGACCAGTCCTCATCTTTGCTGAGAAGACTGGCGGAGAAGCCGACCAGTCCCCAGGATAACTGGTGGAGCTGGTCCTGAAGCCAACGCAGCTCTGCCACGTGTGTGCATGTAACTGGTCATCTGACTAGTCCCCAGCTTTGCTGAGAAGGCTGGCGAAGAAGCCGACCAGTCCCCAGGATACCTGGTGGAGCTGGTCCTGAAGCCAACACAGCTCTGCCACGTGAGTGCCTGTAACTGGTCATCTGACCAGTCCTCATCTTTGCTGAGAAGACTGGCGGAGAAGCCGACCAGTCCCCAGGATAACTGGTGGAGCTGGTCCTGAAGCCAACGCAGCTCTGCCACGTGTGAGCCTGTAACTGGTCATCTGACCAGTCCCCAGCTTTGCTGAGAAGGCTGGCGGAGAAGCCGGCCAGTCCCCAGGATAACTGGTGGAGCTAGTCCTGAAGCCAATGCAGCTCTGCCACGTGTGTGCCTGTAACTGGTCATCTAACCAGTCCCTAGCTTTGCTAAGAAGGCTGGCGGAGAAGCCGACCAGTCCCCAGGATAACTGGTGGAGCTGTTCCTGAAGCCTACGTAGCTCTGCCACGTGTGTGCCTGTAACTAGTCATCTGACCAGTCCCCAGCTTTGCTGAGAAGGCTGGCGGAGAAGCCGACCAGTCCCCAGGATAACTGGTGGAGCTGGTCCTGTAGCCTAGGCATCTCTGCCACGTGTGTGCCTGTAACTGGTCATCTGACCAGTCCCCAGCTTTGCTGAGATGGCTGGCGGAGAAGCCGACCAGTCCCAAGGATAACTGGTGGAGCTGGTCCTGAAGCCAATGCAGCTCTGCCACATGTGTGCCTGTAACTGGTCATCTGACCAGTCCCAGCTTTGTTGAGAAGGCTGGCGGAGAAGCCGACCAGTCCCCAGGATAACTGGTGGAGCTGGTCCTGAAGCCAACACAGCTCTTCTATGTGTGTGCCTGTAACTGGTCATCTGACCAGTCCCCAGCTTTGCTGAGAAGGCTGGCGGAGAAGCCGACCAGTCCCCAGGATAGCTGGTGGAGCTGGTCCTGAAGCCTACGCAGCTCTGCCACGTGTGTGCCTGTAACTGGTCATCTGACCAGTCCCCAACTTTGCTGAGAAGGCTGGCGCTTATTATTATTAATATTATTTTGAGAAAAGAAAAATTTGTTGACTCGTAGAAGGCTTAATTCTTGGGCCGATAAAATGTGCCGTAAGGATTGGTATCGTGTGAAATGGCCGTTTTCGCGGCGAATGAAATTCCGAAGAGTCACGCAGTAGGTTATAAAGACAAACACCGTGTACTCAACACTTACCCTAACCGTTGTCATTCCCCATTTCCTTGCCTCCCACTGAATCTTGCATTGTAGCCCTAGATCCAGAGCAGCAGACTCGGCGGCGAAGCTCGCACTTTTCCGGCGGATCCGATGGCGCGGAAGGCGAAAAAACCTGCGGCGGTGACGGCTGTGAGATTGGATCAGGAATGGGTTCCATCTAGGAGCACGGAGGAGAGTGTCGGCCGCCTCGCCGCCAGCGGACTTCTGCCGGACAAAGTGACCGGCGGGTGGAGAGCGCCCACTGGTGAGACCTATCCTCAACCCAATGCTGATGAGATAGTTGTTTTTGAGGATTATTTCATTAGAGGATTCGGTCTGCCGTGCCATGTGTTCCTTCGTCGATTGCTTGATTTTTGGGGGATTGGACTTTGTAATCTCGGCCCGAATTCCATCCTGTCTGTGTCCATTTTCATTCACTTGTGTGAGGCGTTTCTCGGAATACAGCCGCACTTCAACTTGTTTCGCTATTTCTTCCAACTAAAGAAGAACAGTCGCGGATCACGTATTGCGGGTAGCGCATATGTCCTGCTGCGCGAGGGGATGGCGTCTGAGTACATCAACGTCCCCTTGCAGAGTAATGTGAGCGGCTGGCAAGAGAAGTGGTTCTACATGACGCAGTGCCAGACGCCCGCTTTAAGTTGTGACGTGGGGAAGGTAGTTGAATCGAGTTGGACCTGGTCGTCGAAGACCTCCGCAAGTGACATGGAGCAGGTCTGGGAGCTGCTTAGTTTGATGAGGGAGATGACTTCTTATGGAATCCAAATTACTGCCAATTTTATGTACCGTCGGGTACAGCCGTGCAAAGAAAGGGTGCATCCTGGCTTTGAATATGCTGGATGGCCTGACCCGACTCGTGAGTGCGCCGAAGATTTGGAATCTAAAGAGCTGGAGAGGCGTATTCACGTGGTGCTCCAATTCTCTGATTGGAAAGCACCAAAGAGGGTTACACAACCATTCAGCCTGGCACGGCCTGTTAAGGATGTGAGTTGCCTCTTAGTTTGTTTTGCTGATTTTGCTCTATTGCAGTGTTCAAGATACTAGTCTGCGTTGTTTTGTAGGATCGCTCCAGTGTGTACATCTCGGGCGTGCCGTCGGCTGATTGGTCGGAAGGGGTCGACTGACGGCCTGGAGCTAACCGATGTCCACATTCCCATGCTGGGGAGGCGGCAGCGGAGAAGACAAGGAAAGGTAAGGAGGCTGCAGATACGGCTGACCCACGAGCTGTAAAAGCTACGGGTAAGCGCGTAGTTACTGTTGACGGTGCTTAAAGCATCATTTCACCATCAACATTTCACCCAAAACCAAGGTAAAACAACATAAAAAGTAGAAGATTTGGTTTATAACTAACCTATTTCCACATGTGCATAGTTTCTTATCTTAATGCAAGAAATAATGGAATTTGGGCCAAACAAGAGTACCAGGAGCAAGGCCAAGCCACTCTGGCCCATTTGGGCCTGAGCAAGGTGGCGGCGGCCACCTATTACTGGCGGCCGCCAGGTCACTCGTGCCAAAAGTGGCCCAAGCCACGTCATCGATCCGTGGGAGTCACCTCAAGCTCCAATCCTGGCCATTGCACACTAAGGCGGTTTGATCCAAGGGCTAAGAAGAGTATCACCTGGATAGTGGGCTTTGGACACATGTCTAAAACCTAACCGGCCCTCAAACCGACTTAGGAGAGCAAGTGAAGACCGTTGGATGAATGGCGGTTGCGATGGACGGCAGAGAGGTGGCGGGCGCCACCCCCTAAACCCTAACCGACCCCCTAGCTCCCTAGCACTATAAATAGGCCCCTTGAGCTCTCATTCAGGGAGCCTCACACCATTCCTCACCATTTGGTTAGGTTAGCACACTTGCTATGCTAGAGAGATTAGAGAGAGTGTGAGTGCCTCACTAGAAGAGGAGCTGGAGAGGAGAAGAGTGGAAGTCTGGAGAGTTTCGGAGTTGTCGGAGACCTCTGCTTCTCTCTGCTCTGCGCTTCAACTTTGGTAACTTAGTATCTATTCTATCTTCAAGTATTTACTTTCAGTACTTGCGTGTTTGTTTCATTGCTTGATATTAGTTTCAAGTGCTCTAGTTCTAGTACAGGGCTAGTAGTAGTAGTATATAGATTTAGTGTGGTACTTAGGCTATATATTGCCAGTGAATACGGCTAGGCCCCCGGATAGCTGTGGTAGCAAGCAGGTGGTGACAGCCCTGTGCGCCTTGAATTCCACCACGTAGTTGGTCTAGTTTAACAGTAGGGCTCGTTGTGCTAGCGTTCAACCTAAGTCAGTGGTAAAGGCTAGTACGCCCACAGTACACTAGTAAAGAACTTAAATCACTAGAAGTCTAATAGAACTAGGATCTACCCCAGTAGATAGTGCCTGTTCCCTTCATCTATCATAGATATCCTTACCCCCCTACTTTTCTCAAAATCACTTTGCGTTCCTCGTGGATTCGATACCCCAGAATACTCTGAGGTGAAAAGCTACAACTGACAGCCGTGCGCTTGCGGTTTCTTCTGCGTGCCACCAGAGGTGTCAACAGTTACTGGTCGTAGGGCTGCCACGAGGTCGTCTACGCGGGCTGATGGCCCGTTGGAGATTCTGGGCAGCGGGACGCCCAAGACTTTCGAGTCCATTCGTGACTGGGACGATGATGATGATGAAGAGCCGCCTCCGTCCAAACGCGTCCGTGTCGAACAGCCGACCAAGACTGTTTTATCGGCGCGAAAGACAAAAGGGCTCAAGCTGAAGGGGGGTATGCGGGTCAGCGACCTGTGAGCATTCGGCTTCCTTTGTCATGAGTTTATGGCTATTACCATGTTCTTGACTTCTTGTGCTTGTTTCATGTCAGCGGTCCCATGCCGGAGGTTGATCCTGTCGACGATGACAGGGTCCCTGAGCCGACCAGTGCCCCGGATGCGGGGTCCAAGCATGTTCGGGAGGAGCCAACCACGGGCCGAGCGCCGGATGGAGGAGGTGATGGTCGTAGTGAAGCCGATGAGCAACCGACTTCGACCAACGCTCAGGGGGCCAGGTCAGGTAGCGGTAGGTCCTCCGACCAGGGGTTGCCGGATGAGCGTCGTGAGCCATCTGACTCCACGCAAATTCCTCGGGATGCTCCGCTTCCTCCTCCGGAGGCAAACGCGCTTGGCGCAGTTGGGCGTGCTGTGGATCCTGCCGGAGCTGAGGAGGTGCCGGTGGCACCAGAAGAGGACGTTGTGGAGATTCCTAGCCCACCGAGATCTTCAGAGCGGATAATCAGAGTGGCACGCCAGCGGGCCGGCGAGTGGGTGTTTCATGAGGAGAACACTGACAACCGTCCAATGAGGAATTTTGACCGGATGCTTAGCCAGCTCCGTAAATATGCACAGGTGTAACACCCCTGGTGTTAAGCATTAATTAAGTTGTTTAGTATGCATAATCATCTGGCATCATGGCATAAAAACATTTCATGTTTTCATGTTTAAGGCATAAATGTGATGCTTTATATGTTTGACAAGAGTGTTGTATGTTTTTGAGTGTTGATTTCCATGTTTGAAATATATGTGGTTTGATTGTGATGTTTGGTGTTTCATGATAGGGCAAGTGAGAAAACTTTGGTTTTTAAATCTCTCTTTTTTTTTGTCCCCTTTTTAAGTCAAAAAGTAAGTCAAAGTTTCAAAGTGATTTCAAAGGCAAAGTTGTATCTCTTGTTGAGAAGCACAACTTTGGTATTTAAAGTTTTCAAAGCTTCTGTATTAAATTTTGAATAAATTTGAAATCTTTCAAACCCTGAATTTGACCCCTGAACTAGATTTCAAAAACTAAAAAGAATTAGACTTTGGTCTTTTAAGCAAAGTTGTAGAGAAGGTTAAAAGAAACAACTTTTATTAAGATAGGTTTTCAAGTTACTAAAGAAAATCTGAAGTAATTTGGAAAACCAGTTTGAATTGGTTTCAAATCAGAAATTAATTTATAAACCTAGTTTTAGCCCCTTTTGTGCAGTTTCAAAATTAAGTATAATTTTGATATGGGACCAAAACCAAAGTTGTAGATAATTTTATAAGGAACACCTTTTATGTTGGTAAAATTTGAAGTTGTTCAGAAAATTCAAAAGTAATTTTGAATCTAAGTTTGAATGCTTTTCAAATTCAAAAGGTGATTTCAAAATTTAGGCAGATTTTGGTTGTGCTCCTTAAATGAAAGTTGTAGATCCTAATTTTTTGGAACAACTTTCATGATGGGAGTTTTTCCTGTTGTATGGTGTTTTTGGGAGAAATAGGGGAAAGAAGATCAAGATGTTCTCTGATAAACAGTAACCGGAGGGGGAAAATATCAGAGCAGAGTGCTCTGCTCCGCCGCGCCACCGCCGTGCTTGCCTTTGCGCGTGCGCCACGCGGTCGTCCTCGTCACCTCGACGAAGCAGGAGTTGGCACCTTCATGAACCACCGCAACCGTCTAATCCTAGTGTCGTGCACGCCTTCTCCCTCTCCCATCTCTGTTTCTTCTGGCGAGAGCAGGGCCAGCTGCCGCCGAGTGTCCGCTGAGCCCGTTCGCTGCCGCCACCTCTGCCAACCATGCCACGCCACCAGGACACCTCCTGCTTGCACTGCTGCGACCGCCTATGGCGTGTCCAACGCTCCGCGCTCGCAACCGGCTATATAAGCCTCTCCATCGCCGGTACCATCCCCGTTTTCCTCCTCTGCTCCTCTGAAATCGTCAAGCTCCACCTCCACACCTCGCCGTCGATACGCCGTCTCCGGCCAAGTTGGCCGTGCCTCTGATCCCGCCGCCTCCTGAGCTTTCGTTTGAACCTTCGCTAGCCTACTCCGGTGAACCGTAGCGTCACCGCTGTGGTCGTCTTCTCCAGCACCGACCGCAGCTCCGCCGCGCAAACTTCCGCCATGGACAGCCTGGCTCGGAGCCTCTCCGGCCAAACCGGTCACACCAACAGCTCCGCCTTGCTTCGCTAATCATGATCGACTCGCTCGTGAAGTCTCTTCTGCCCTATCTTGAGCAGTCCCCGAAGGTTGCCGTCGGTGCAAGCTCCGCCTTTGCCGCCGTTGTCGCCAACCTTGGTCCAGTGCTCCTCGAGTCAAGGCAAGGTGAGCACCGTAGTCGTCATGGGCTCCTCGATGTGTTGCGCTCCATAGTCTAGTCTCTACCGGGCCACCGTGGTCGGTCCACGTGGCTCGCCGCCGGCGTTAGCAACGCCATGGCCGTCACCGTGAGCCGTGTTGCTCGGAGTCATTTCCGAGCAAGGTTGAGTGCGTAGCGTGGTCGTTGCACGTCCTTGAGTAGGAAGCCACCCTCGGTTAGGTCTCTACCGAGTCCTTAGGGCTGGACCGAGGCATCGCCGTCGTGTCCACCATGGCCGCCCTCATGGGCCGTGTTGATCGGAGTCGTCTCCAAGTGAGTTTGGGTGCGCATCACGGTTGCAGGAAGTGCCCAAGTGCGAAGCCACCCTCGGATAGGTCTCTACCGAGCCCTTATGGCCGAAGCGCCACGTCGCCGCCGTGCTCGGCATGGCCGAGCCGCCATGGCCGCTGATAGCTCAAGGTCATGTAGGTGCTAGGGCTAGTGAAGGGTGGAATCGATGCGCGAGATCCAGACGAGGTTGTGGAAGGCCTCGCCGTTGCCGGAGGCCTCGTCAGCGATGAGGTTGAAGGCCGGTCAACGTGGGCGCGTGTTAAGTCAAAGCCTTCGGCTGTCGGCCTCGGCGCGAGGCGGAGAAGAAGGGCCTGTCAGCCTCGGGCGAGACAGAGAAGGAGTGGAGGCTGACCGGACGCTGGTCTCGGGCGAGTCGGAGAAGGAAGGCCTGACAGCCTAGGCCCGCTGTCGGAGAAAGAAGAGGTGAGGCTGACGCGCTGGCCTCGGGCGAGTCGGAGAAGGAAGGCCTGACAGCCTAGGCCCCCTGTCGGAGAAAGAAGAGGTGAGGCTGACGCGCTGGCCTCGGGCGAGTCGGAGAAGGAGGGCTGAGGCTGAGGCCTGAGGCTCGGGTGTCAGCAGTCGTGGGTCGAACTGGGCCGAGCCCAGTAAGAGTTAGAGATGGTTTTTCCTTTTTCTGTTATGAATGAATAGTGTTAGGTTTTGTCTTTTTGATATCTTTTTGTAGGAAGCTCCAAAAATTGTGAAAATTTTTGTGTGGCTTTCTCAAGCTGCCTGGTATTTAAGAAAAATATAAAACTTGAGTTTTGAACAAATTTTGAAACTGTTTTAAATATGGCTTTTAGTTAATAAATGATCTTTGATGATTTTTGTAGGCCTACTTAAAGGTCCAAAAATCATGAAACTATTTTTGTAGCTGTTTTTAGGTGAAAATGTATCATCACAAAAATTTTGAGATCTGTTGAAGAAAATAAATTTTATTCTTATTTATATGCTTTATTTAATCGTTGGAATGTTTATAGTTGTTTGAGCTAAGTAAGTTGTGAATCACCTGTTGGAGATAATAGAAAAGTTTTAGGGTTTTTCATAAGCTTTCTAGATTGTCAAGAACCATCCTTTTTGGTGACCCAGAGCTCCAGTTATAGCTGTTTAAAGTTGGGTGATCAAATCTGTCCTAATTCTGGACAGAAATGTTTGTCCCAACTGTTTGACCTAGTTTTCCTATAAAATCAACTTTGGGTGATATTAGGAAGTTTGTAGACAATTTGATAAGCTTTTCAAATTGTCTAGGATCACCCCTTTTGGTTTTTGGTAGCTCTGGTTATGGCTTGTTTAGTATAGAACATGTAATCTGTCCAAAGTGTGGGCAACAGTGTTTACATCTTGTGTGACTTTGGATTATTGTTTGAAGACCATGAGACATCTCTCATCTTGTGATTCTATGGCTTGAGTGATGTTTAATGAACCTTAGCCATCCTTAATTATCTTCCTAAAGGTGCTTGGTGGAAGTTATATGTATAGCTAGGAATATTAGTTAGTAAGTTGCAAGTTGGTGGTGTTGGTTTGCAACTTTACCGCGAAGGAAAGTTGTACTCGACTTTCCTTATCTCGTGTTATCTTCTGTTTTACTTTTGAATTGTCCTGCACCTTAGCAGGCATCCCATGGCATCATACTAAAGCATACATCATGTATCTACGTGTAGTATCCGAGAGTGTTGGAGTCGTGTTGATCAAGCGTTGGTGATCACCCTTGTCGAACAAGCCTCGGGAGGAGATTCTTGTTGGACAAGCTTCGTCGAGAAGACTTATCTTCTAAACGAAGGAACTAACCTTTGTGGATCATTCTTGGATCCTAGTTTTCCCTGCAACGAAGGCAAGCCCCGGTTCATTGAACCATTTCCTTGGATTTACAAATACACTTACTTTCGATAACCTGATGCATAAAATGTTTATCAAATAAATGCTTTACACCTGTTGATGCATGACCAACCTTGTTATCGATATATCATTCCTTGATACCTGCTTTATGCCACTAATAGAAATGCTTAGTCTTGCTTTATGAAGCTTTTGATAAATGTTTTTGATACTTATCGTTTTGGAATGATAATGAGAAAGAATGATGGTTAAGACCAGACAGGCACATGCATCGAACCTTGGGTTGGTGTAGGGTGACCCGGATGTGTCGGATTAGGGTAACCGTTGTTGGCCTGCTAGATTGAGAAACTGTGAAGTACCGATCATATGCTACGGTAAGCCCTGCCTTGGTGGTTCTTAAATGAGAACGGCTAATCGCGCACTGGGAGTGGAGAGATGGCGGGAGTACTAGCTACCCTCGTGGGTCGAAGTCCCGGATTGGAGGTGTACGAGTACTCTCGGGTGGCGCGGACCCGGTCTTGTTTGGAGGATCCGAGGTCGGGGTTGATATATGTGTGATCGAGGGTCTACATATGTCGTATGATCGTGGAAAACTACCAGATCTGGTTTAATCGGTTCGAATCGTCGTGCTCCTCGGTTAAGGAGACTCAATCTTTCGACCTGCACCGTAGAATAAAGTGGAACTGGTTAAGAAGGCATGAGAATGATCTTTCACTAATATTCACTTTCAGTTCTTACCAAGTACTGAGATGATTAAGTAAAATTTGATCTAGGTTTACTTTAGTAAGCTTTTATGCAAATGAAAAATACTGTTGAGCCTACCCAAACCAGCATGACCCTGAAATCTTTTCTGTTGACGGGTAAGTCTTGCTGAGTATCGACCGTACTCAGGGTTTGTTAACCCCTGTTGCAGGTTTCTAATAGGTGATGTTGATCATGATCATGTCAGTGGGCTTGACGTGATCTGGTTGTTCTTCTTCTCCAACTTAGGTACTCCGCCTAAGTGTGGCTCTTTAATACTATTCTGCTTCCGCAATACAAGTTATGTTTATGTAAAAAGTAACTTATTCATGTTTTGTAAAGTTTATCTATCTTGCTTCCGCACTCCGATGGTATTTTGTATCAACTGTTGTAATGTTGTAATTATTCCAACCTTCATGATGATGATCCTGTGGTTCGTGGATAATTCGGGGTTCTCTCGGGGACACCCGACAGATCTTTCCTGTGATGTGGTACATGTGCACAGTCATTAGAGCTCGGGGAGACGGTGACGTGTGCGGGTGGGCCACATTACCGGGAGGTTCTGCCACAACAGGTAATCCTCCGAAGGGCGTGACACTGTGAAGACAAGTCATGTAGATACTAAATTTCGAGTACTTGTTTTAACTTGCAGGGATTGTCAGATTTATCGGAGGAGCGCCGCAAATGTTTTGAGTCTATCGGTCCTTTGATCGATGCGAAAGAAAAGCTCGAAGAAGCGTGCGTACGGTACCGAGCAGATCTTGACAGTGCTCGCCAGACTGAGGTTGAACTGCACGGGACCACAGAGAAGTAGTCGTCCGAAATCACACGGCTTCATCATGAAAATGATGGTACGGACCACAAGCTACCGACAGATAGCAGTTCCGTGCTTGACGAACTTTGTTGGAACAGAGCTTGCTTCGCAGGTCGCTGTTGAGAAGTTGAAAGCACTGGATGGCGAAGCTGTAGCTGCTAGGGAGAAGACGCGAGCCGATGACCTGGAGAAGGAGCTTGAAGGTAGCCTATTTTAATCTTTTTGATTCGATGCGTACTACTTTCTGGTTAACTATGACCGACTGTTGTTGTTGGTTGACGTAGGGAGGCGTCGCTCTTGGCAAAACCAAATTGCAAAGGTTTGCCAAGACGTGAAGACCTGGGAGGCGCGGTGTCACGCCTTGGTTCGAGGAATTGCTCTAGTTCTAGACGCAGTATATGCGGCTGGTCAGTTCGGAGGTCTTCTGCCCAAACCAGCTGGTATGCTGGAGCAGTGTGCTGGATCATGGGCAGCCATGAAAAAATTTGTAGCTGATGCTGGCGAGCAGGTTGCCGCATACGTCTTGGCTGTTGCGCGGGCCCATTATCCAGAGATCGACGTGAAGAGGCTGGAAAGCGGCATTCCCAGGAATACTTCGGAAACTCAGGCGTCCGAGCTTAATGAACAATCCAGGGAGACGGCTGTCATTCTTGTGAAGGATCTGGACCTGTTCGAGGAGCCTGGGGAGCCCAGCGCTCCATAGGACCATGAATGTATTAAGTTAGTTCTTGCAGACAACTAACTGTTTCGGACTATGGAAAATTATATTGTATCTTTGTATGTTTTACTTTATTCGGTTGTCTGAAGTAGCGTGTGACGAAAAGAGAATAAAAAATGTTTGGGAAAAAGACGACGATGTTTATTTATAATATACTATGAAAGTACAGAGGTAAGTACATATCTTTTACTCCTCAGGTTGCTACGCGTAAAAGCGCCGGAGCTGGTCGATGTGCCAGGAGTTTGGGACATCAGTCCTGTTTAAGTCAGTTAACCTATAAGAGGTGGGCCTTGTAACCTGCTTGACAAGATAGGGACCCTGAAAGTCCTTGTTTGGTTTTGGATAATTGATGTCACCTAGAGTACTAACCTTGTCATGAAGTGTTTATGAGCTAGGTTGGTACATTCCAAGTACGGGAGCCAAATGATGATCATGGTATTGGTGGTGATGACCAAAAGATAGATCAAGTGCTCCACATTTGGGAGAAGAAGAAGAGAAAAACAAAATCCTATGGAGATCAAGGCAAAGGTATAAATAGGAATTTTGTTTTGGCACTCAAGACACCATAGAGGGTGTGAGTGCATTTAGGATAGATAGCCGTACTATTAAGAGGGGAATATCTCGGTGATCACGGTTATCAAGTGCCACTAGGTGAATTCATACATGCATATGCATTAGGACCTAGTGCGCTAACTCGAATCCTTTGAATATGTTTGTGAAAATGCTAACACACATGCACATGATGTTGTACACTTGTTGGTGTTAGCACACTTGCAAAGGAGAAGTTGTTGGAGTTGGTTTGGATCAACACAGAGAAGAAAATGGAGTTTTCTGTGTATGGTCGGTGGTACCGACCAGGTGGTCGGTGGTACCGCCCATAGGTGCTGCGTGCAGCCTTCTCTGTAATGGGGCGTTTTTGGCCTGGCGGTGGTACCGCTATTACCTCGGTACTACCGCCGGCGGTGGTACCGACCGGATGGTCGGTGGTACCGTGGCCCTGAGGAGTTTCGCGAGGCTCTCTGTAGTTTTTGAAAATGGCTTGCCGGTAGTACCGCCATTACCTCGGTACTACCGCCCACGGTGGTACCGACGCAAGGTCGGTAGTGGCTGGTTTTTCGCAGAGCTCTCTGTTCGCGGCGATTTTTGGCCTGGCGGTAGTACCGCCATTACCTCGGTACTACCGACCTCGGAGGTACCGAACAGAGTCGGTGCCTCGCCTAAATCAGCGGGACGTGTGTTAAACGGCTAGTTTGACTCTGTCGGTACTACCGCCCAGGAAGGGTCGGTACTACCGACCAAGCGCAGAAAGGTAGGGTTCGGGCCGTCGCCCTCCCTTCCCTATAAATTGGCCGTGGCCGCCTTTGGGGTGTGCTTCTTGACTCTCTGACTTCTTGAACATCCTCTTGAGCAAGATCTAATCCCTCCCTCCGATCTCTTTGCTTGTTAGTGCGAATCCAAGTGAGATCGAGAGATCCAAGTGCATTTGCTTGTGAGTTTGCATCTAGTGGCACTTGGCGATTGTTGTTGCTGCGGATATTCTTATTACTCTTGGTGGTTGCCGCCACCTAGACGGTTTGGAGCGGCGGAGGAGATTAGGCACGAGTGGTGATTGTTCGTGGCCATCTCCCGGTGATTTGTAAGGGGTTTCTTGTACCTTCCCCGGCGGAGCGCCAAAGGTAACTCTAGTGGATTGCTCGTAGCTTGTGGATCCCCATCTTGTGTTGGTTGTGCGGCACCCTATTGAGGGTTAGGCGTGTGATGCCTATTAGCGCGTGAACCTCCAAGTGGGTGTATCGCTACAACGGGGACGTAGCTTGCCGGCAAGCAAGTGAACCTCGGAGGAAAAATTATTGTGTCAACTTGTCTCCGTGGTGTTCTTTGATATTCATTTATTAATCTCTTGCCGGACCGGTATACACACTTCTATCTCTTGTACTTACATTAGTTACTTTCTTGCAAGTTAATGTTACACCTTGTTGTTAGTTACATTCTCTTATCTTGTGTAGTGATATACATTATTGCTTATCTAGTTGTTGAATAGTTCCTTTGATATTGTGTGACTTAGAGTTTGTGGTTATCTAGAATCGTGAATAGGTGGCTTGCATCTGTGTAGAGCTAGCGCAAACTTCGCTTCGCCATTTAGTTGTCTAACTAGTTTGTTTAAGTGTTGTTGTAGAATTTTTTATAGGCTATTCACCCCCCCCCCTCTAGCCATTTAGGACCTTTCAATTGGTATCGGAGCAAGGTCACCGTTTATTTGAGGCTTAACAACCTTCGGTGTCAAAATGGCTCATATCAACAACACCAAAAGGCCACCCCAATTTGATGGCACAAACTATGGCTATTGGAAGGCAAAAATGACCACTCATTTAAAGTCAATCAATAGAAAGATATGGCAAGTTGTGGATGTCAAGATTGAGATAGTTGATCCGGAGAATCTCACCAATGCCGAAGAAGAGAAGATGCAGAACAATGACATTGCTCTCAGTGCTATTCATGATGCCGTTGATGAGAGGGTATTTGAGCAAATCAAAAATTTGGAGATGGCATATGATGCTTGGAAGAAATTGGAAGAATCATTTGAGGGCACTCAAGCAGTGAAAGGAGCAAAAGCATACATTCTCAAAGAAAAGTTTGCTAGCTTCAAGATGAATGAAGATGAAAGTGTTCCAGAGATGTTCCATAGGCTTCAAGTGCTTGTCAATGATCTCAAAGCACTTGGAGAAGAGGTGAAGGACAAAGACTTCTCTCATAAATTCTTGAGATGTCTTCCCAAGAGATTTGGCATGTTAGTCACATTGCTTGTAAGAAGCGGTTTGGACACTATGACACCAAACCAAGTTCTTGGAGATGTAATGACCGATGACACCTACAGAGATGAGAATGATCAAGAAGTGAAGAAGGATGAGAAGAAGAAGAGTGTGGCATTCAAAGCCACAACATCATCATCAAAGAACAAGGGCAAAGCAAAGAAAGAAGATTCTAGCGAAGATAACTGCTCAAATGACAGTGATGGCGATGATGAAGAGATGGCTCTATTTGTCAAAAGGTTTGGCAAATTCATGAAGAAGAAGGGCTACCGGGCAAGGAGGAAGAAGACTTCATACAAGAACAAGGATGAACCAAGGAGGTGCTTCAAGTGCGGTAGCAAGGACCATCTTGTTGCTCAATGTCCGTACAACAGTGAGAATGATGATAATGACAACAAGAAGGACAAGAAGAATGAGAAGAAAGAAAAGAAGAATTACACAAAGAAGAAGAAGGGGCAATCATATATGGTCACTTGGGATAGTGATGCATCCACAAGTGATAGTGATGAAGATAGTGATAATGAAGATCGCAAGACAAGCAAGAAGAAGGCACTTGCAAGTATTGCTATCAACAACAAGCCTTCAATCTTCGATACTCCATCATGCTTCATGGCTAAGGCCACAAAGGTACTATCTGATGATGATGAGAGTGATAGTGATGATAGTGATGATGATGAACCCACTAAAGATGAATTAATTGAAATGCTTGATGATGCTAGAGAACATTTTGATAAAAAGAGAAAGGAGTGCAAAGAATTGCAAAAGAGACTAAAAGCTCTTGAGCAATCCTTTGAGGAGCTCAATGCTACTCATGAGAGGCTAGTGGAAGCCCATGAGGAGCTTGGCAATGCTCACACTAAGCTTAAGGAAGCTCACTCCTCACTTGTTGATCAAGCTAAAACTGAAAAAGTGGTTAAAACATGTGACATAGGCATAGCTTGTGATATAATCGATGAATCTTTCTATAAGCCTATTGTTATTGCTGCTACTAACCCTTCATGTAGCTCATCATCTACCACTACTACTTCATCTATGGATGATGGCTTCACTTGTGATGCCTCACTCATGGTTGAAAATGAGACATTGAAGAAGGAGGTAAATGAGCTCACTCACGCCTTAGGTAAAGCCTATGGTGGTGAGGCCCGCTTGCTTAAGTGCTTGGGTAGCCAACGTTTTTTCTCTCAACAAAGAGGGATTGGGCTATACCCCCAAGAATGGCAAGGCGGCTTTTGCTACTCACAAAACTAGTTTTGTGAAGAGCAATGGTCGGTTTTGCACTAGATGCAAGCAAAGTGGGCATGTAGAGCAATATTGCAAGAACAAGAACAAGAACGCTAATGTATCCTCTATTAAATTTGATTCTTGTTATTTGCTTACCAAGGGTGTTAATGGCATAAAAGCTAAATTCATTGGTACACCAATTGTGGGCTCAAAGAAGAAAGCTATTTGGGTACCAAAGAGTTTGGTCACTAATCTTGGAGGACCCAAAAAGGTTTGGGTACCTAAAAAGGATTGATTTGTTCTTGTAGGTCAACTATAAAGCCGGAGGGAGGCATTGGGTGCTTGACAGTGGGTGCACTCAACATATGACCGGGGATTCAAGAATGTTCAATTCAATCAATTCAAGTGGCAATCATGGTTTTGATTCTATCACTTTTGGTGACAATGGCAAAGGAAAGGTTAAAGGGCTTGGTAAGATTGCAATATCAAATGACATGAGCATTTCCAATGTGTTGCTAGTTGAGAGCTTGAACTTCAATTTACTGTCAGTCGCTCAGTTGTGTGATCTTGGTTTCAAATGCATTTTTGGAGTTGATGATGTAGAAATCATAAGTGTGGATGGTTCTAATTTGATATTCAAAGGATTTAGATATGAGAACCTATACTTGGTTGATTTCAATGCTAGTGAAACCCAGCTGTCAACATGCTTGTTCACTAAATCTGGTTTGGGTTGGTTATGGCATAGAAGGCTTGGTCATGTTGGAATGAAACAGTTAAACAAAATAGTGAAGCATGATTTAGTTAGAGGCTTGAAAGATGTCACTTTTGAGAAGGATAAACTTTGTAGCTCTTGTCAAGCTGGCAAACAAGTTGGTAACTCCCATCCTAAGAAAAGCATAATGAGTACTAGCAAAGCATTTGAGTTATTGCACATGGATTTATTTGGACCAACAACATACACTAGCATCGGTGGAAGTAAATATGGCTTTGTGATAGTGGATGATTACACTAGATACACATGGGTCTTCTTTCTTAGTGATAAAAGTGAAACTTTTGATATCTTCAAAACTTTTGTCAAGAAATGTCAGAATGAGTTTGAAACAACAATCAAGAAAGTTAGAAGTGACAATGGGAGTGAATTTAAGAATACAAGAATTGATGAGTTGTGTGATGACTTTGGCATGAGACATCAATTCTCACCCAAGTATACTCCTCAATCAAATGGGATTGTTGAAAGGAAGAACAGAACTTTGATTGATTTGGCAAGGTCTATGCTCAGTGAATACAATGTCAGTCATTCCTTTTGGGCCGAAGCTATCAATACGGCTTGCTATTGTAGCAACCGTCTCTATTGCCATGGCATGCTAGAGAAGACACCATATGAGCTATTAAATGGAAGAAAGCCAAATATCGCATACTTTAGAGTTTTTGGTTGCAAATGTTATATATTGAAGAAAGGTGCAAGATTGAGCAAATTTGAGAAGAAATGTGATGAAGGATTCTTACTTGGATATTCAACAACAAGCAAAGCATATAGAGTTTGGAACTTGGCTAGTGGTATTATGGAAGAAGTGCATGATGTTGAATTTGATGAAACTAAGGGCTCTCAAGAAGGAAATGAAAATCTTAATGATGTGAGAGGCACTCAATTGTCAAATGCAATGAAGAATATGGAAATTGGTGATATTAGGCCAAGACAAGTGGATGATAATGAAGATGACCAAATGTTCTCCTCAAATGTGCAAGTTGATGCAAATCAGGCTAGTGGTTCTCATGATCAATCAAGTGCTAGTGAAGACCAACAAGCTAGTTCATCTCAACCAAGCAATCAAGTGCAAATCCTCCAACCAACCAATATTGTAAGAGATCATCCCATAGATCAAATTGTTGGGGATATTAGAAGTGGTGTGCAAACAAGATCAAGATTGGCATCATTTTGTGAGCATTTTTCTTTTGTGTCATCATTTGAGCCAACCAAGATAGAAGATGCATTGATGGATGTTGATTGGGTAAACGCTATGCATGAAGAGCTAAACAACTTCACCCGCAACCAAGTTTGGGAACTTGTTGAGAGACCAAAGAATTACAATGTAATTGGAACCAAATGGGTATTTCGAAATAAGCAAGATCAAGATGGGATAGTAGTAAGAAACAAAGCAAGATTGGTAGCTCAAGGTTACACTCAAGTTGAAGGTCTTGATTTTGGAGAAACATATGCACCGGTTGCAAGAATGGAAGCCATTAGAATTCTATTGGCTTATGCATGTGCTCATAATATCAAGTTATATCAAATGGATGTCAAAAGTGCATTTCTCAATGGGTATATCAATGAGTTAGTATTTGTAGAACAACCTCCCGGTTTTGAAGATGACAAGAAGCCCAACCATGTTTACAAGCTCAAAAAGGCGTTGTATGGTTTGAAGCAAGCACCAAGAGCATGGTACGAGAGGTTGAGAGATTTCCTACTCTCTAAAGGGTTCAAGATGGGCAAGGTTGATACTACTCTATTCACCAAGAAGATTGGCAAAGACTTGTTTGTGTTGCAAATATATGTTGATGATATTATCTTTGGGTCCACCAACCAAGAGTTCTGTGAAGAGTTTGGGAATATGATGGCAAATGAGTTTGAGATGTCTATGATTGGAGAGCTTAGTTACTTCCTTGGTCTTCAAATCAAGCAAATGAAGAATGGCACTTTTGTGAGTCAAGGCAAGTACATCAAAGATATGCTCAAGAAGTTTGGTCTAAATGATGCAAAAGCTATTAGTACACCTATGGGAACAAATGGACATTTGGATAGTGATGCTAGTGGCAACATGGTGGATCAAAAGTTGTATCGGTCTATGATTGGAAGCTTACTCTATGTGACCGCTTCTAGGCCGGACGTCATGTTTAGTGTATGCATGTGTGCAAGATTTCAAGCTTCACCAAGAGAGAGTCACTTGAAGGCAACTAAAAGAATATTGAGATATTTGAAGCATACAAAAAATGTTGGATTGTGGTATCCCAAGGGGTCAAACTTTGAGTTGATTGGATATTCGGACTCCGACTATGCAGGATGCAAAGTTGATAGAAAAAGCACATCGGGCACATGTCAATTACTTGGAAGATCACTTGTATCATGGTCATCGAAAAAGCAAAACAGTGTTGCACTTTCAACCGCCGAAGCAGAATACATATCCGCAGGAAGTTGTTGTGCTCAATTACTTTGGATGAAAGCAACTTTGGATGACTTTGGAATTAAATTCAAACAAGTACCATTGCTATGTGACAATGAGAGTGCAGTGAAGCTCACCAACAATCCAGTACAACATTCAAGAACAAAGCACATTGACATTCGCCATCACTTCATAAGAGACCATCAACAAAAGGGTGATATTTCAATAGAGAATGTTGGTACCGATGATCAACTTGCCGATATATTCACCAAGCCACTTGATGAAAAGAGATTTTGCAAGCTAAGGAATGAATTGAATATACTTGATTTCTCAAATATGAGTTGATGCACCCTCCGTTATATGACATGCCTCTCCTTCGATAAAGCAAAGGTAAAATTGTGTGGCATGACATTCATTCTTGCTAAGGATATGTTTAGTGCATTTAGTCATTCCTTGCATCTTATAGGCTCATTCATGAAAATAAAATACTTTGGATGTACATATGGTACCACTATTGCTTCTATGTTTGATATGATCTAGTGGTAGCATATGACATGTTTATGGGCTTGTGAACCTAGTGTTTGATCTTGGAAACAAGCATTCAAGGGTTTAACCGACGTGAGTAAGATAACCATTGAAAGATGTGTGAAGAAGCTTACTCTAGAGCAAACCGTGTTAACTATCTTATGTTTGTTTGCTAGGTTGAACCATACTATGAACTTGATCACCTTTTTTGATTAACTTAACTCCTACTAAAATTGGTGTGCCTTTTATGGTACTTAATGACAAAGGGGGAGAAATGGTTAAGATAGATGTATATAACAAAGGGAGGATCAATTTTGAGCACATAAGTCGGGGGAGCAAGCTCATGAACTGATTGTTGCACTTGAATGTGCATATTCATATGAGTGATTGCATTGTAAACAATTTAAATTCAATATACATGCTTGTGTGATGTATGCTAGAAATAAATTTTGAATGATGATTTGTGAACTAGCATGCATAAGTGGTAGCTAGATGTAATCCGTTTTTTGCAAAGCGGTACTAGAACCTTTTATATAATGTTGATCTCATAAGGTATCTAGTGTTTTTGTAAGTCTAGCTAATCAAGATGCTAAGGATGGTGTACATTGGCAACTCCGATTGGTATCACGCTTCAAAGGTCCATTCTTTATACCTTAGCATCATTTGATAGTATCACTCTCCCACATTTTATATCTAGGCATATGTGCCGAACTTGAACCAAACGCTATAGCACATATGTAGGGGGAGCTAATACTAACAAAGTGGTGACTCAAATTTTCAAACATATATCTTTGTGAAAGGTTGTCATCAATTACCAAAAAGGGGGAGATTGAAAGTCCTTGTTTGGTTTTGGATAATTGATGTCACCTAGAGTACTAACCTTGTCATGAAGTGTTTATGAGCTAGGTTGGTACATTCCAAGTACGGGAGCCAAATGATGATCATGGTATTGGTGGTGATGACCAAAAGATAGATCAAGTGCTCCACATTTGGGAGAAGAAGAAGAGAAAAACAAAATCCTATGGAGATCAAGGCAAAGGTATAAATAGGAATTTTGTTTTGGCACTCAAGACACCATAGAGGGTGTGAGTGCATTTAGGATAGATAGCCGTACTATTAAGAGGGGAATATCTCGGTGATCACGGTTATCAAGTGCCACTAGGTGAATTCATATATGCATATGCATTAGGACCTAGTGCGCTAACTCAAATCCTTTGAATATGTTTGTGAAAATGCTAACACACATGCACATGATGTTGTACACTTGTTGGTGTTAGCACACTTGCAAAGGAGAAGTTGTTGGAGTTGGTTTGGATCAACACAGAGAAGAAAATGGAGTTTTCTGTGTATGGTCGGTGGTACCGACTAGGTGGTCGGTGGTACCGCCCATAGGTGCTGCGTGCAGCCTTCTCTGTAATGGGGCGTTTTTGGCCTGGCGGTGGTACCGCTATTACCTCGGTACTACCGCCGGCGGTGGTACCGACCGGATGGTCGGTGGTACCGTGGCCCTGAGGAGTTTCGCGAGGCTCTCTGTAGTTTTTGAAAATGGCTTGCCGGTAGTACCGCCATTACCTCGGTACTACCGCCCACGGTGGTACCGACGCAAGGTCGGTAGTGGCTGGTTTTTCGCAGAGCTCTCTGTTCGCGGCGATTTTTGGCCTGGCGGTAGTACCGCCATTACCTCGGTACTACCGACCTCGGAGGTACCGACCAGAGTTGGTGCCTCGCCTAAATCAGCGGGACGTGTGTTAAACGGCTAGTTTGACTCTGTCGGTACTACCGCCCAGGAAGGGTCGGTACTACCGACCAAGCGCAGAAAGGTAGGGTTCGGGCCGTCGCCCTCCCTTCCCTATAAATTGGCCGTGGCCGCCTTTGGGGTGTGCTTCTTGACTCTCTGACTTCTTGAACATCCTCTTGAGCAAGATCTAATCCCTCCCTCCGATCTCTTTGCTTGTTAGTGCGAATCCAAGTGAGATCGAGAGATCCAAGTGCATTTGCTTGTGAGTTTGCATCTAGTGGCACTTGGCGATTGTTGTTGCTGCGGATATTCTTATTACTCTTGGTGGTTGCCGCCACCTAGACGGTTTGGAGCAGCGGAGGAGATTAGGCACGAGTGGTGATTGTTCGTGGCCATCTCCCGGTGATTTGTAAGGGGTTTCTTGTACCTTCCCCGGCGGAGCGCCAAAGGTAACTCTAGTGGATTGCTCGTAGCTTGTGGATCCCCATCTTGTGTTGGTTGTGCGGCACCCTATTGAGGGTTAGGCGTGTGATGCCTATTAGCGCGTGAACCTCCAAGTGGGTGTATCGCTACAACGGGGACGTAGCTTGCCGGCAAGCAAGTGAACCTCGGAGGAAAAATTATTGTGTCAACTTGTCTCCGTGGTGTTCTTTGATATTCATTTATTAATCTCTTGCCGGATCGGTATACACACTTCTATCTCTTGTACTTACATTAGTTACTTTCTTGCAAGTTAATGTTACACCTTGTTGTTAGTTACATTCTCTTATCTTGTGTAGTGATATACATTATTGCTTATCTAGTTGTTGAATAGTTCCTTTGATATTGTGTGACTTAGAGTTTGTGGTTATCTAGAATCGTGAATAGGTGGCTTGCATCTGTGTAGAGCTAGCGCAAACTTCGCTTCGCCATTTAGTTGTCTAACTAGTTTGTTTAAGTGTTGTTGTAGAATTTTTTATAGGCTATTCACCCCCCCCCCCTCTAGCCATTTAGGACCTTTCAGACCCTCCCAATGAGATGAGAGTTTGTGCAATCTGGCGATATTTTGGATTCTTCTCAGGACCAGGTCTCCTACAACGAATAATCTTTCTTTGACATTTCGGTTGAAGTATCTTCACAACCCCTCGATGTACTTTGCGGTTCAGACGCACGAGTCCAATCTTTGTTCCTCAATGCAGTTGACTTCTAGCTCTCTGGCCTGGTCGGATGTGTCCTGGTTGTATTGCTCCACTCTGGGCGATCTGAATGCGATGTCTGCTGGTAAAACTGCTTCTACGCCGAACACCATATAATACGGCGAGACACCCGTGTTTCTGCTAGGTTGCGTACGAAGGCCCCATACCATTGCTGGTAATTCTTTCAGCCATCGACCAGCCTTTTGATCTTGGTCGTTTGCTCTATGCAGCCTTTTCTTTAATGCATCGAGTATCATCCCATTCGCTCGCTCCACCTGGCCGTTGGCCCGTGGGTGAGCTACGGAGACGTATTTGACGACTATGCTTCTTTCGTCGCAAAAATCCCAAAAGTCCGAGCCGGTGAAAGTTGAGCCGAGGTCGGTGATGATACAATTAGGTAGACCAAAACGATGGATAATATCATCCAGCAGCTCTGCTGCCTTTTGAGCTGTGGATTTGACCAGCGGCTTGTACTCGATCCATTTAGAGAACTTGTCGATTATGACGTAGACGTATCTGAAACTGTCTGGTGCTGTTTTGAATGGCCCGATCATGTCTAGACCCCAGCACGAAAATGGCCAAGACGCTGGTATGGCCTGGAGGTCATGTGCCGGAACATGTGTTAGTTTGGCAAAGAATTGGCATCCTTTGCAGTACTTGACCAGTTTTTCTGCATCGGCGACGGTAGAAGGCCAATAGAAACCTGCTCGGAACGCTTTCCCGACCAGCGTTCGGGAAGCGGCGTGGTTACCACATATGCCAGCGTGAATGTCTGCTAAGATTCGTGTGCCTTCTTCTTGGGAAACACACTTCAGGAGTAGTTCTTCTTTTGCATTCTTGCGCATAAGCTTTCCATCTACCAAGATGTACTGTTTACTGCGCCGAATGAGGCGTTTGGCTTCAATCTTATCTTGAGGAACGTCCGCGCTAGTGAGATATCTTAAAAATTGCTCCCTCCAATCGTCAACTGTTCGCTGTACTAAAGCGACTCTCTGGTCGGTCGGGGTCTGCTTGGCAGTCCCGGATGTTTCTTGCTCGATGGATGGCTTGACCAGGTCCTGGACAAACACGCCGTGAGGGATCTGAGCCCTGGACGAACCTATTTTTGGAGAGAGCATCGGCGGCCTGATTGTCTGCCCGTACGACGTGCTAGAATTGAAGACCATAAAACTTTCCCTCGAGTTTTCTTATCTGGGCAACGTAGGCGTCCATATTTTCGTTGGTGACGTCCCAATCTTTGTTGACTTGGTTTATGACCAGGGCAGAGTCACCGAAGACTTCTAGCCTTTTGACTCCGAGCTCGATCGCAATTCGAAGGTCGTGCAGGCAGGCTTCGTATTCTGCTGCGTTGTTGGATGCTATAAAATGGATCCGGAGGACATAGCTCAGCTTGTCTCCAGAAGGCGAAATAAAGTATACCCCGGCTCCTGCGCCCTCGAGGTTTAACGACCCATCGAAGTACATTACCTAGTGCTCGGTGCTGGTCAGAGGGATTGGGATTGTCATGTCAGTCCATTCGATGACGAAGTCAACGAGCGCCTGGGATTTAATGGAGGTGCGACTACGAAACTCAAGGGAAAAGGGGGCTAACTCCAGTGCCCATTTTACTATACGACCATTGGTATCCTTGTTACGCAAAATATCTCCCAGTGGGTACTCAGTAACCACCGCGATAGAGTAATAGTCAAAATAATGTCGCAGTTTGCGGGAGGTAATTAATATTGCATATAACAATTTTTGTACCTGTGGATACCTTGATTTTGAATCATTGAGTACCTCACTGATGTAATAGACCAGACGTTGCACCTTGTACGCGTGCCCTTCTTCTTCTCGTCCCACGACCACGACGGTGCTTACGACCCGGTCAGTAGCCGCTATATAAACTAGCAAAGTTTTACCATCAATTGGTGCAGCTAGCAGAGGTGGTGTTGTGAGAAACTGCTTGAGCCCTTGAAAGGCGATTTCGGCTTCTTCCGACCACTCAAACTTCTCGGAAGCTTTGAGTAACCTGAAAAACGGAAGGCCTTTTTCTCCTAGACATGAGATGTAACGACTTAGAGCAGCCATGCATCCAGTCAACTTTTGGACATCTTTGACGTTTTTTGGAGGCTTCATTTTTAGTACAGCCTGGATTTTTTCCGGGTTAGGGCTCAGGCCGTCTTTGCTTACTATGTTGCCTAGCAGGATAGCGGACGGGACCCCGAAGGTACATTTTTTAGGGTTGAGCTTCCACCAGAATTTATTCAGGGCCGCAAAAGTTGCGCGTAGGTCGTCTACTAATGTAGAGGTCAGCTTTGTTTTTACGACAATATCGTCGACATAAGCCGCTATGAGCTCTGCTCGAATTTCCTCGTCTAAGCATTTTTGAATCGCCCTTTGGTACGTGGCCCCTGCGTTTTTGAGGCCGAAGGACATCGTTGTGTAGCAATATGTCCCAAAAGGGGTGATGAACGACGTTTTGGGCTGGTCTTCTTCTCTCAGAGAAATTTGGTGGTATCCGGAATAACAATCGAGGAAGGACAGAAGCTCGCACCCAGCCATAGATTTGATGAGTTCGTCGATGCGGGGTAAAGCAAAGGAGTCTTTAGGGCAGTGTTTGTTAAGGTCGGTATAATCAACGCACATTCTCCATTCTTTATTCTTCTTTTGGACTAAAACCGGGTTGGCAAGCCACTCCGGATGATACACTTCTTTTATAAATCCGGCAGCTAAAAGCTGGGTGATTTCTACCCTAATAGCCTCCTTTTTGTCGCGAGCGAACCGTCGTAACTTCTGCTTGATTGGCTTGGCGGTCTTCGAAACATCTAAGGAGTGCTCGACCAGCTCTCGAGGTACAATGGGCATGTCCGCGGGTTTCCACGTGAAAATGCTTACGTTCTCCCTTAGGAAGCTGACGAGCGCGTTTTCCTATTTGGGGTGGAGATCGACCCCAATGCGTGCCGTTTTGCTTGTATCTCCTTCGATCAGCTCCACCTCCTTGAAATCCTTGCTTCTGGTTGCCGCGCGCTTAGCTTCCTTGACTGGGATAGACTGGTCCTCTGGAGCCACTTTCACCGCGTCTACGCGTGTTTCCTCCATGCGGATTGAGAGGTCATGAGCTTGAGCAGTAGCAAAACTTTCCTTCTCACATTCATAAGCCATGGAGATGCCTCCCCTTATGCTTAAAATGTCGTTGTCAGATGGCATTTTCAGCAGTAAGTAGGTGTAGTGCGGAACCGCCATGAACTTTGTCAGGGCCGGTCGGCCTAAAAATGCGTGATAAGACCCTTCAAAGTCTGCTACGATAAAATTAATGTAGCAGATGCGGTGGTGTTCCTTCGTGCCAAACTGGACTGGTAGAGTGATTTGACCCAAAGGCTGGGAAGCTTGGGACGGTAGGATCCCCCAAAAAGGAGCGTCATAAGGTTCCAGGTCACTTATCTTGATGCCGAGCTCTGGTAGCGCGTGCTTGAATAATATGTCGAGGGCGCTGCCACCATCAACCAACACTCTCTCGAATCGTACCCCGTCAATAGTCGGGTTAACAACAAGCGGGAAACGACCAGGTTTAGGAACCCTGGCCCACTGATCAGCTCTGCTGAACGAAATTTCTTGGTGTGACCAGGCCAGGTAGTTGGGGTCTGATATCCTCTCGTCAACTCGATCGACGGAGTAGACTGCACGCTCAATTAGCTTGCGGACTATTTTATCGGCTAGGATTGCCTTCCCGCTGAATATGGTTCGCACAGACTTTTCGGCTTCTCTGAAGCCTCCGTGCTTCGGGTTTCTTCTTGGTCCTGGTCGTCTTCATCATCTTCTTGAGGACCTTTTCCCTCGCGTCGCTTCGGAGGGTCATCTTCGGTGTCGGGGCGTTGTTTCTTCGAGCCATTGCAGAATATGGCTTTAAACCCCCTGCATTCCTCCATCGTGTGTCCTACGCCAGGGTGTGCCGGGCAATCTTGCTTCAGGATCTTGGAGTAAGCTGAATCATAGTTGCGCTTGCCTCCAGCCTTGGTGTTATTAACCTCATTACCTGGTGCTCGACCAGGGTTTGGCTGTCTTCTTCTTTCATCTCGGCTGTCGAACCTTCGGTTAGGGCGGCGATTATCCCTGAACCTTTCGCGATGATCGTCGTGGGCTTCATCGCGCCGGTCGCCATGGTAATCGTTTCGTTGGCGGTCATCGTGTCGAGGCCTCTGGTCTCGGCGATCGTCCGCAAGCTGTGTGTTATATTCTTCCGCCCGAGCCCAGCTCTGGGCTATATTAAGTAGTTCTTCGACCGTTCTTGGTTCCTTGCGCAACAGCTTATTCCTAAGCCCTTCATGATGATGTAATCCTCTAATGAAAGCTGAGTTAGATTCGTCATCAGTAACGTTGGCTACCTGGATTCGAGCATCAGAGAAACGGCGGATGTATTCTCGTAACAGCTCGCCAGGGCGGTCTTTGACGCGCTCTAGATCATATTTGCTGGCAGGCTGCTGACAAGTAGCTTTGAAGTTAGATATGAATGCCTTTTTCAGATCAGACCAACTGTCAATGGAGTCGAAAGGGAGGCTCAGGAGCCACTGGCTTGCAGCTTGATTAAGGACCACGGGCAAATAGTTGGCCATGACGTCTCCTCCTCCACCGGCTGCCCGTACTGCCGTTTCGTATAGCATGATCCATTGACGAGGATCTGCCTTTCCATCGTACGACCTCAGGTCGTGGATCTTGAAACCTCTTGGCCAAATGACAGACCGGAGCCTTTTCGTAAATTGTCTTGGACCAGTGAGGGTTTGATCTAGGAGGCCGTGCTCACGATCCCATTTGTTACGTCTTTCCATCTCTTGATGGAGCCTTGTGTCCTTAGAACCCTCAATGTAATTGCGTAGATCGGACCTTTCGGTGATGTGGTCGCGCAGGTCCCGGGGCCCAGCACTTGGATTATTCCTGGCACGCTAGTCGGCTCCGTCGTCTTGGCCGCCTCTACGATTATTGCGATCGTTGCGGCGATCCTGATTACTGTTAGACTCTGGGCGAGGGTCCGGATCCCTGTGACTTCTTCTAGATCCAGTGGGAGCGGCGTGAGATGGTCCTACCGCCTGGTCTTGGACTTGTACCAGAGATGCCTTCAAATACGCTCCGAGCTGCTCGAGCTGAGGTGTCACCGGGAGATTCTCGACCAGGTTCATCGCCATAGCAAGATTAGCTTGGGGGGTTCTGTGGACTTGATGGTTATCACACATGTCGAATGCATCGTATAGGTTTCGCTGTAAGTGTTGTCCACCATTAGCTTCAGCTGCTCTCCGAGTAGCGCTGTCAACGTTTCTGGCTAAACGCTGGGCTTTGGCCTCATCTGTTTCCCCATCCATGGCCAGCTCATCATGGCTTATAGCGAATACCGAACCCCCATAACGCGGGAGGGGCCCAAAACCCGGGGGATAATCCGGCGACCGATCTGGTGAGTTGGATCTGGTCGATCCAGCGCTTGATGCAGAAGCGGAGGTTAAAACTGCCATGCAAACATTGGCGCCAGATTGCTTGAGATTGGACGACTGCTTATCCGGAGTACGCCGGTTCTTGGTACGACTCTGGAAGAGTCCCATGACTTGTTCCTCATATGTTGAGGCCAAGTTTGTCAATCCATGAGGAAAGATAGGAGCGAAAAAGCTATGCTTCGTTCTGCTCGGTTTAGGCTTCTGGGGAGGGCAAAACAGGGCGGAGCGACCCGTAGGGGTGGAAGTGATGACCAGACCGGTTTGGAGTTGTGCATGTCTCCTAGCACGAACCGGTCGTCGAGGTTGTTGCCACTCTCCTTCGTCATACTCGTGCTGAGGCGAACGATCTCCGATCGAGTCTGCCAAAGCGAGAGTTTTGGCAATGCCCGCCGTGACCCGATCGATGGATTCGATCAGGTCGGAGTTGTCAATGCGCCGCCCTTGGTAGCGGGGAAGCACCGTTTTGCTCGGGGGCTCCGATCTTGACGTCGGTGCTCCCAGTAGCTGAGATGCTTGGGGCATCTCCATGCTTCCGATGACTAGGTCACCTCCGGTGACCCACGAAAAAGACTCGACGGTGAACGTCAAGCCAACCGGAAGATCCATGGAAACCGGGAAAGAAACCATCCGAGTCGTCATGACGTTCGCACGCACACTCCCCACGGTGGGCGCCAGCTGTCGACGAAATATGGTCGATAGCCCACCTAGGGGTATGTCCAAGGTGGTAGATTAGCGGGGAAGGCGCGTGGAACGACGATCCGGACGTGACACAGGAACGAAACTAGATGAACACCAGGGTTTATCCAGGTTCGGGCCGCCGAGTTCAGCGTAATACCCTATGTCCTGCGTCGAGTTATCTATTCTGTATATTGATGAATGTGTTTCTTAGAGGGGGTCCCTGCTCGCCTTATATAGCCACGGGGAGTAGGGTTACAGATCTTTAGAAGATCAGATCTCATGATACAATAAGGAAACCTAGTCGATTACAGATCGATATCGTGAAGGACACGATATCTTTCCTAACCGACTATACTTCCTTGCTTTCCGGTTCTGAGAAGGCCTCCGCGCCATTATCCATTTAGTTGGGCCGCCTGTCCGACCAGCTAAGTATTAACGCCATGGACCTTCACAGCGAGTTAGGCCGGCCTTCATGAAGCAGCCCAAGTCCAGCCGTGAGGGTACCTGGGTTTATACCCCCACAGGCCCACGAGGGGGCTACAACCCCACTAGCCACTCCCTGCATCTGCCCCTGGGCGCTTGGGTCATCCGGTTGTGGCCCAGATGCCATCCAACCATCCGCCGCACCACCACACCAAATGTGGATGCTGATGTCATCAAGAATATCATTGAATCCTTCCGACAGCCCCCGTCCCCCCCTCCCCGTTTGAGGGTGACCAAGGTGATCGACTATGATGCGGACGACACATGGCCGAGCGTAGTGCTCGCCTAACGGCTAAAAATAAATTTAGGGAGCCGAAACCAGAAATTCAGTCAAGGAATGTTACGATGAAGAGGCTAGGCATTGAAATCGCCATAGAAGTCCCCTATCAGGCATCCTTTAAAGAGTTTAAGCAAGTCTTCGCTCTGTCGCTTTCGCCTATAAAGGAGGCAATGGACATGCTCTCCCAAGTAGCCAACGTGGGAAGGGTGTGGCTCTAACTGTCACATAGATTGAGGGTTAGCCGCCTTGTTCGCTTAATTCTATGGCCGTATAGTACATTTTAAATGGACTTGCTTGTCTAGTGTTTCGGTCTTACTGGTGGCTCGCTAGCGAGAATGAAACACACTGATGTAACCTTTTAAAAACTTCCTATCTACTTAATGAAAAACCGTCTCAGACCCGATCGCAAAAAGAATTAGGAAAAGATCTAATCGATAGGAGATTGTTGCACTAACACAGAGACATACTATATAGACGGTTTAGAACTTATTTTCACTAGCGTTTTCCAGCACCACCTACGTTGTTGGCCAGTGGAAATGAGAACACAGCATAGGCGGTTGCATGTGAACCGCATGTGTAAATGGTCGTCTGTGAAAAATACTCGGCAAAGAAAAAAAAGCTTTTGGAGGCAGGCCATTATAAATTGATTTACGGAGACAGACCATTTAAGAGGTTCGTCTCTAGAAATAGAGACCATTTTTTAGAGGCGGTTTTCTTAAAATTTTTAGCTCTATAAATATTTTTGAGGCCCAGCCAAAGTCCAATCCAACTCTCTACCTAGCTTATATAAATGGAAAAAGTCTAAATAACCCCCCCCCCCAACAATCATCTCCTCGTTAACCCAGGCCATCACCTTCAAAACCGTTTAACGAAGACTCTAAGATTTGCAAAACCGGGCAAATGACACCCTAGGTGGTTTTGGGGAGGCGGTTTTGCCTAGGTGGTGTCCCGCATGGCACTTGTTTTGACACCGTGGAGAGGGAGCTGGTGCGTGTGTTTGTTTTGTGCGGCTGACAGGTGGAGCCCACAAGTCAGGCTGCCCCCTGAAATACAGAGCGGGTCCCCTATTTCTCTCCTCGCACTTCGCCCCGACCCTTCGTCTTCGGAAGCGCGCGCGGCGGTGAAACCGGCGAGACGCGCGAGGTGGCCATGGTCGTCGTCGGCGGCTAGGAGCGATCGTCTTCGAGCTTCTCCATCCAGGTGCGTGTGCTATCTTCCTGTCCTGCCCCAATTTTGCAGCAGTGACGGAGTGGTTGATGTTGTGGGAGTTCGGGAGTACTGGGGTTTTCGGAGTATGAAGATCAAGCAAATGCATATGAATGATGTTAGGGTTAGGTTGCTTGCGAGTTGATTTCGTGAAGAATGGTTGTTAAAGTCTTATGGTTTTGTCAGCAGATTGTAGTGTTTGATTGTTCTTGCTTTGTTGCGGTTAGGGTTTTATGGAAAGCTTCAGGTTTGAGTTAACAGAGTGATGATGAATGATTTGTAGTGTGTTGATTAGTTGTTGTTCTTGTTATCAGGTGTCATCATGGATATGATATGCATCCGATTTCATTTTGCTGGTCGGTTCAACAGAGTTGGGCCTGATTTGCTGTATTTGGGTGGGGATATTGCTGAGTCTTGGATTGATGTGGACAAGCTTTCCTATTTTGAGATCAAGGGACACCTGGAAGATCATTTGAGGACACAAAATGTTGTCAGGTTGTTTTGGTTGCAGCCAGGGAAGGAAATGAACTCAGGCCTTGTTTTGTTGACTGATGATGCATCTTGTCAGTCCATGCTTCAGGCTCATAGTGGCAATGAATTCTATCCAGAAGGTATGACAGTGGACATGTACACTGAAAATGTGGGCACTGAATTGGCTGCAGATGATCAAGACATTTGGCAAGGACAAGCTGATGAGGAAGTTAATGATGGTGATGGAAATGGTAGTGGTGAGGACAGTGTTGACAGTGCAGAGCCTGGGCTTGGTTTTGATGACTTTGTGAATTTTCCTAGGAAAGATAAAGGGAAGGCTGTGTTGTCTTGCTCTGATGGAAAATCTGATGGTAGCTCTGATGAAGATTCAGATGAAGAGTATGTGCAGCCACTGTCTGAGAACAGTTCAGCAGAGGATGAAGAGGCTGTTGAGTTGAGGAAGTATGCTTATGAGCTGAATAGGAGGAGTAAAGCATAGAAGATTGGGATACATGGTTCTCAGGTCCAGCCAATTGTACTGAAAGATGTGGTTGATGAGGACCCTAATCTTTCTGAGCCTGGTAGTCCATTCATGGATTCAAGTGATGAGTATGATTATGGAGAAGACAGTGAAGGTGGCACAAAGAGGTGGAAGAGCTTAGAGAATAGGTATGACAACAAGGCTCTTGTATGTCACACCCCAATTTTAAGGATAAAATTGTGGCGGAATACTCATGTGTGCCCAGGAAACAATCACACACATAAGTTAGACAAATTACAAGAAGGTGGCATCATCACATTGTTTATTACATTACGATAGTATCAACACAAGTCTTATATCAAGCGAAACAAAAGATAACTGAACTGCTAACAGGATCTACTCCACAGGGAACGCTGACTGGGGGAAACAGCTAGCCTAGAAGTCCTCTGGGAAGTCGCCAACTGCACCTTCATCTGTTACCCATCCGGGATTTTGCCCAAAAAGAAGATAAACAACAAGCGTAAGTACTTCTCGTACTTAGCAAGCTAACACAGGGTTCATGAGGCTCAAAAGGCTGACACTGTCTGACTGCAGTTAGCTTTTAAGTTGGCAGGTTTTAGCATTAAGGTAAACGAATATTGTGCTTAACCCTTAACCCATGATCCATTTGTCCAACAAAGATAAATATAACATCATAAGGTACCAACAACATAAAGTAAACAGTTATTCAAGTATCAAAGTTCTGCTAGTTTCCCGGGCCGCTCGTGACCGTGAGCACGGCTGTTATAACAGTTTTACACTCTGCAGAGGTTGTGCTTCTTTACCCACAAGCCGTGTTACCCTTGTGCCCGAGGCGGCCAACCTCTTGATCCACTTCCAAGGTAGATCGGCAGGGCACACTATGAAGCCTTTCGTTGGTTCGTCTAACATGTTAGGGCCGCTAGGTTTCCTTGGCAGGCAGATGTAGTAACCCTCTTTCCTATGGCACAAGGCCATCGCAGCTATACACATAGGAACAGGAGCAGCCCTACACCCAAAGTGGCAAGCCCCTTTTGCGCCCTTTCGGGTCACCGCTAACAAGTTAGAAAAGGTCCAGTGTACTGAGCTAAAACCAGAGCCATATAGCACTCATGGTAGCACTGTCAATCCCATCTTTTGCTAACAGCAAGTTTTATTAACCGTTTAACAACATATCATCATGAGAACAAATTCATCATTGGACTGGATCAGTTATAAGTCAGTTAGCACTAGCATTCTACCCATATGCAAAGATCCCACGGAGTCAAGAACATCACAGATAACAAAGCTAAGTGGGTCTCTAAGGTTGCTCAATTGGACACATGCATAAATGAGTAATTGAATGGTAAAGTGAAATAGGTAACAAGGAGATCCCATGCTAACTTGCCTTGGTTGTCGAAAGACTGGTCTTCCTGCTGGTCGTTGAAAGAAGGGTCCTGGTCATACCACACCGACTCACCGTCTACTCGATCACAAAACATCACCACGCATTCCAGACGCATACATATACAATGCAAACAAGGCTATCATTAGAACAGTACACCAAACAGTAATAAACAGAAATGAAACTCTGATAAAACTGAAGTACGCGTTTCTACGATCACAACAAGTTTTGGTTCACCGAAAACGGAGTTACTATGCGAAAGATACGGCCGAAACAGCGTTTCTAAAGCCCTAAACAAGATTAACATAAACCCTGAAACTAAACTGGTCTACGCCGACTAACAGAGGCATAAACAGATAGGAAACTAAAATACGAACCTAACGCAACATGAACGGGTCAAAACGGAGCTAAAACGTGGATTTTACAAGCGTTTTATTGTAGTGGCAATTCTGTAAATAGACTAAAATCAATTTGAATTTAAATCGGAATTTAAACTGAATTTTAAAACAAATTGACGGCCGGCTGGACTGCGCCTCAAATCAGCAGAAACCCAGGGGCCTGGTCGCAAGTTTGCAAAGGCACAGCGAACAGTGCTTAAAGGAGCGCGGGTTGATTCTCGAATTCTCCGGGGTTTCTTTAGCAAAATGGCACCCGAAGGGGTACCAGCTGATTCGAGCCACCGGATCAGAGATGGACGGCGTGGATTAGATCCCGGGGGTGCGCGTGTCGGGGCAAGCCGACGGCGCGCCGTGGCCAGGCGTCAGCCGCGACGTCGCGACGCTGGGCGCGCTCGCGTCATGGCCGAGGCACGGGAGCTCACGGGCTCGGGCGCAGAGGGCACCCCGAGCCAAACCAGGGGGACGGAGAGGGAGCGGGTCGCAAGGGGGTTCTCACCGCGCTGAACGGAAGGACGGGGAGGCTCTGGTGGCGGCGCACGGCGAGGAACGGCGGAGCTCCGAGCGACGGCACCAGAGCTGCGAGAACGCGACGGCGGTTAGGGCGAGATCAGGCGAAAGAGAGGAAAGGAGACGGTCCAGCATCATCACCGAGGCACGGCGGAGCTCGGGGGAGGTCGCACGCGGTCGGAGCGGCGCCGAATCGACGGGTCGACGGCGGCGGCGGCAATGGCGCGGCGCGGAGCTCTGAGGGCGCTTGGGTGCTCAGCAGTGCGCGCGGAGGGAGCGAATGAGAGAAAGGGGGAGCGGGGCGCGGACGCACGCACAATATCGGCGAAGGAGGAGCCGGAGTCGTGGGAGCGGGCGCGCCCACGACGCACCGAAGACTCGGGCGCGGCGGTTGCGAGCTGACGGCGCGCGCGGAGGGGGAGAAGAAGGCGCCGACAGGTGAGCCCGGGAGGTCAGAGAGAGAGAGAGAGAGGGAGGGAGGGAGAGGGGAGCGCGGCGAGCGCTGCGGCTGCGCGGGCCGCCTGCTGGGCCGCACGGGAGAAAAACGGGGAGGAGGGAGGCCCAGCGCGAGGAGAAGGGGGAAAGGAGGGAGCGCCGGCGGGCTGGGCCGCCAAGCCAGCTCGGGCCAAAAACAAGAAGGGAGGGAGAAAAGAATAAAAGCTCTTTTCTTTTTTGTTTCAAAGCATTTTCAAACCAAATTCAAATAGAATTTGAATTCATTTCAAATTTTGGCAAAAACCAGTCACACAAATAAATCTAATGCATCAGCATGAGTGCAAAAACATGTTGCCCCTATTATTTTAATTCAACGAAAATTATTTAACCCCTAGGTTAAATGCTCACAAGCACATAAACAAGATCATTTTCACCTATTTTATTTTGGAGAAATTTTTAGGGTGTTACATTGTACCTGTTTTCAGTCTTGGTATGGCTTTTAGAGATAAGAAGCAATTTAAGAAGGCAGTGGTGAAATATGGGTTGAAGACACACATGCATTTAAGGTTTGACAAAGATGAAGCCACAAAGTGTAGGGCTTGGTGTACTTGGCCAGCTTGTAGGTGGATGATCTATGGGTCCAAGAGTAGCAGATCAGAGTGGTTCATGGTTGTCACCTTTGATGATAATCACACCTGTGCTCCAAGAAGGGACAACAAGCTTGTCACATGTAGTGTGATTGCTAAGCATTACTTTCAAGAGATCAAAGACAACCCAACATGGAAGGTAGGGTAGATCCAAGCAAGAGTTCAAACAGATTTCCTTGCAGATGTGTCACTGTCAAAGTGCAAGAGAGCCAAATTCCTAGTGATGCAGCAAGTTCTGGATGGAATGAAGGGAGAGTATTCTAGGGTTTTTGACTACCAGCTTGAGCTCTTGAGGTCCAATCCAGGCAGCACAGTTGTTGTATGTCTGGATGAGCATGAAGTTGAGAGGAAAGTGTTTGACAGATTTTATGTATGTTTTGATGCATGCAAGAAAGGCTTTATGGTTGGGTGCAGGAAGGTGATAGGACTAGATGGCTGCTGGTTCAAAGGTGCACATAATGGTAACTTGTTGTGTGCAATAGGCAGAGATGCCAACAACCAGATGTATCCTGTGGCATGGGCAGCAGTACCAATTGAATGCTATGACACATGGTATTGGTTTCTGGGCCTGCTATACAAGGATTTGAACATAAACAATGGAGGTCAAGATTGGGTAGTCATCTCAGATCAGCAAAAAGGTTTGCTCAAGGCAGTGGCTCAACTGGTCCCAAATGTTGAGCATAGGATGTGTGCTAGACACATATATGCAAACTGGAGGAAGAAGTATACTGACAAGAAGCTACAGAAGAAGTGGTGGAGAGTTGCTAAGGCACCATGCAGACCACTTTTCAACCTATACAGAGCATGGCTGGCTCAGGAAACACCTGAAGGAGCAGCTGACATGATGAAGACAGATCCAGAGCGTTGGAGCAGGGCTTACTTTAGGATTGGATCCAACTATGACTCTGTGGATAACAACATGTGTGAGAGCTTCAATCATAGTATCATGGCTGCTAGGTATTTCCCAATTATCAGCATGATGGAAGCAATAAGGAAGAAAATAATGGTCAGAACCTCTGACAGCGTGGACACCACGTAGGCGAAACCGCCTACCAAATACCGCCCAGGGGGTCATTTGCTCCGTTTTGCAAATCTTAGAGTCTTCGTTAAACGGTTTTGAAGGTGGTGGCCTAGGTTAACGAGGAGATGATAGTTGGGGCGTTATTTAGACTTTTTCCTTATATAAATCGAGTTAGTATTTCTCAACCAACCCCTTGCTTGTCAGCTCTCTCTCTCATGCCCGCTATGCATCGGCGCAGCGGGCCGTCGCACCTCCCCTCTCTCTCCCTCACTTGTCGCACAGTGTGACGATGCCCTCATCCCCCATGCAGTGGGCCAACGACCCGACACGCCTCCTCTCTCTCCCTCCCCCAAGCAGACGTCGTTGAAGGCAGGCAGCCGTGACACCCGATGGCGGATCCAGGCTGACCAGGCTCTCTAATGGCGGATCCATGAGGCTATGAGCATGGCGAGAATGGCGGCGAATCCAGATGGCTTAGCATGTGCGGTGGTGGCGCGCAGGGCCCAGATCCAGGCATGTTTTAGGCCGCGAGCTTTTTTTGATTTTTTTATTTAATTTATCGGGCGGATATTTAAACCGGATCGAAAAAAAGTCGATTAACCGCGACCTTTTGATCAAGGGCGATGGACTTGATTACATATCGGTCGGCCGCTCACAAATCGATAAGGAGACAGTACTTAAGGGGTATGCTGATTGCTGACAGATAGTTGATATTTACGACGTCATATACTAGCAAAGAAATTTGTGGTGGATCCGGTACGGCTGGTGGCACTGAAGCTCTGGCGTAATATGCCCATATTTTGCCCACAAGCTAAGATTGCCCGATCATCTTTCCGCAATCCATAATGTGTTTCACGTCTCCCAACTCAAGAAATATCCCCAAGTGCCCGAACATGTGGTGGAAGTCGAAGGTGTTGAGTTAGAACCCGATCTGTCATACTCTGAGTATCCAGTTCGCGTGTTGGATCACAAGGACCGTGTTACCCGGAGAACCACTACAAGATGGTACAAGATCCAGTGGACCCAACACTCTGAAGAAGAAGCCACTTGGGAATCCGAAGACTTCTTAGCAAAGAACTATCCCGACTTTCTCGATACTCTGTAGATGTAAAGTTTCGCCTTTGTCCTTCTTAAGACGCAGAATCTCGGGGCGAGATTTCTTTTAGGGGGAAGGGCTGTAACACCGCTGGTGTTTAAAATGTAATTAACCTGACATGTCATCATGTTTAGTCATTAATCATTCTTGCCATGCATTTATGTTTGCCTAATGCTTGTTCTGCATTTACCTTTTTCTGAGATTTCTTGTGTATTGAATCTCTTTTTCAAAAATCCTAAAGGCCCAAACCTTCCTATAAGGGCAAAATGGTAATTTCACCTCTGTGTCTAGCTTTGTGTGAATCTTGTTCAGTTAAGTGTCTAGATGCCTTGTTGTGTTGATCAAAGTTCAAAATCAAAAATAGAATTTAATTTCCTTTTGAAAACCCCAAATTTCCAAACTCTAGTTTTACCCCTCTTTTTCTAATTCAAAAACTATTCAAAATCTGAAGTTGGCCCTTTTAGCAAAGTTGTAGGTCTTGCCAAAAGGAACAACTTTGGTGTTTACAGATTTCCAAGTTTCTATACAAAATCAGAAGTAATTTGAAATTCTTTCAAACTTCAATTTTGTCCCCTTTTTAGTTTTCAAAATTATCTCAAAAACTTTCGAGTTTCAGAAAAAGTTTATGTTGACAAAGTGGTAGATCTCAAAGTTTTGAGCAACTTTGGTGTTTTGAGTTTTTCCTGTGTAGTTCAACTTTTGGGAGTAATTTCAAGAGTGCAGAAAGGGGAAGTTTTGCTTTAAATGTCGTCTCTGTGCTCGAGCTTTAAAGAAGGGGGCCCCGGCCGACGGTGGCGCAGCCTCAGCCTCATCAAGCCCGGCTGACCCGCGTTCGTGTCGCCCGAGGCCAGCGCTAAGCGCTCGACCTCTCCGGTCCCCTACCGCAGCCTCGGCCTCATCAAGCCCGGCTGACCCGCGTCCGTGTCGCCCGAGGCCGGCGCTGAGCGCTCGACCTCCCCGAGCTCCAACCTACCACCGCCTCGCCATCCGCTACCTTACCCTCCTCTTCCCCTACGGCCGCGGACAGCGCGCAGATGCCGGCCACCGGCAAGCCGCCGCGCCGCGCGCGAGCTCCCGCCCATGCCGAGCCGCCCTACCCTGCTCCCTACCTCCTTTAATGCCGCACGAACGCTCCTCACCCGCCTGACCAGACCCCAGCTCCGTCCCGCGGCTATAAAAGCCGTCGAGCTCCGCCATTCCTCCGCCATCGGCGAGCTCCGTGAACCTGAGCCACTGAGCCTCCCCAGAGCCAGCCAAGACCGCCGTTGCCTTCGCCTTGAGCTGCTCCACCTTCCCGAGCAACCAATTTCACCCCTCCGCCCTCCTCTCGCCGGCGCAGGAGCTTCGTCCCCGACTTCGGTAAACGGCCGCGTTGCGGTTAAGCGAGAAATTCGCCGCCGTGAGTATTCCTTCCGTCCCTCGGACCCCTGCCCTCTCTTCCTCACCTCAGTACGCTCCTAACCGCACCCTCGGCGACCTCTTTTGGTGAACAGAGCCGCCGGACGCCGATCGCCGCCGAAGAGAGCTCCGCCGAAGCGTCGCCACCGTCGAACTCCCTCCTCCGACCCCGCACCACCTCACCGAGCCTCCCTCCCGACTCACGGTGAGCTCGCGAATCTTTCCCCACCCTCGGCTTTCCCAGCGCGAGCCCCGAGCGGCCGGTCCGCCGTCCACCTCGCCTGCGATTCGCCCGAGCCCTGCGAGGAAGGAGCACAGTGCTCTTTTTCCTTTTTGGAAAGTTGTGAATAGTGTTCTATTTTCTCTTTTTTGTGAGAATTAATCTGTTGTTCCTTAAATTCTGAGAAAATTATGGTATGTTCCTTGCACTGTGTAGTATTTTAGAAAAATAAGAAACTCTACCTTCCTGCAAAATTGAAAAATGAAAAAAAATCCTTCTTTTAATTAAGAAATGGATAGTTTTAGATTTTTAGAAAATCAAGTATAGCTCCAAAAATCATGAGATAAATTTTTATGAGCTAGTTATGCCATGTTTAGTCTCTGGTAGAATTTTGAGGCCTTTTGGAACAAGTTGATTTTTGGGCTTTTACTTTAATTGTTAAATAGTGCCTTTTGTTAATAAATGTCTGATTTTATTTGAGCACCTTAATGATCTCCAAAAAATTATGAAATTTGTTTTGTCATCTAATTACACCAGGATAAACTTATGAGATTAATTTGGTAATTTTTGGAGCAACTGCATAAAATGACCTTTTTAAAATAATTAAGAAAATAGAAAAAGTGATTAGGGTTCATGTTGTATGCCCTGTGTTGCATTGTTCATGCTAGCATACTCATGTGCATACATCATTGCATTCGTATAGTCACCGAAGAAGGAGTCAAAGTCGAGGCCGCCGCCGACGAACCTGCTCCCGAAGTAACCCCGAGCTTCGACCTCTGCACCTCCAACCCTGAGTCGGCTGTCTTTGCTCTTCAAGGCAAGCCCCGGTGCATTTTAACCCTACCTTGCTTTTACAAGAGTTTTCTTAAAATGCTTTTGAGTAAACTACTGCATTAGGTTATAGGAGTTATGTGATGACCTATTACCTGCATTGTTTACCCCCACCAGAATATCCACCTGCTCTGTTTTAAAAACTATTTGCAAAATGCTTAGTGGTGCTATATAATAGATTTGCAATAAAAATGCCAATTTCAAAAGTGTGATCACTTAAAGAATTTTTATGGGAATTTGGCTTTACTCCCCGACTGTTGGCTAAGTATCTGATCCGTACCTAGTCAACAGTGAGGAGAGGTTGTCCGAGCGTACGGTGCCGTCATGTTGTAGTCCGGGACTCAACAGTTGACACCGACCGGGACAGGGTTGAAAAACTGATAGGACTATTACGCTTGGGTGAGATATAACCAAGGTATGGTTCTGGCAGAAAAATTAGGGACCATCCGTATGGGGGCCTGCTGACCAAGACTTGCAACTATTCACATACTTCGGAAAGCTCTGGCTCCGAGGAATCCTTTATTGGACCGACAACCGCGCACTGGGAGTGGAGAGATGGCGGAAGTAGCATGTACCCACGTGGTCGTCGTACCTGGATAGGAGTGGTGTACTGTACTTCCGGGTGGCGTAGGACCGGGCCCAATCTTGGAGGAATCGTGGTAGACGAGTTGGCATATGCAAGCTTGGGTGCTACATATGCAGTGTGGATAGGGATCCTCAGCTGAGTATTATTTATCCGGATTAACGTTGCTCCTCGGTTATGGAGACTTGGTCACTGACTGTCAACGGAGAGTGGTTCTCAACTAGGTATGTTTTTGAAAGGTAAAATGAATCATGAACAATGAAGAATTGGGACATACTGGAATCTTTCCAAAAATAAAACAAGGATTTCAAAATGCTTTTTCTGCAAAATACTTGATCTTGCTTAAGCCTTACCTTGACTACCTAAGCCTCTCATTCCTGAGTCTTCTCCCCTTTTTCTTTAGTCGGGTAAGTCTTGTTGAGTAACCCAGTACTCAGGGTTTGTTAACCCCTGTTGCAGGTATGACTGAGCCCCCGATGTGTCTTGCGCCCTGCTGCATGACCATCGTCCAGGAAGAGGCCGATGAGGCCGAAGAATAGTTGTGCATCCTCGGGCTGGGTGTTCACAAGTATCTTATTTTGTTGTACTCCGCTACGTTGCCTATTTTTATTACCCGAACATGGTTTGTAATAACTGCACCTTTAATTTTATTTGGAACCTCGGTTTATAAAACTAATGTTATTTAAGTCTTCCGCTCTGTATTCCGATGTTATTTGTAAAAGTATCTAGTGTTGTGACCGAATTGTGAGATGATCCTGCGGACAATGGGCACTGATGCAGCCCAGTGACGAACAGTCTTAATCACGTGGAATATAGGTTCGGCTGTCAGAGGCTGACGGGGACCTGTGGGCCATGGGATTGGGACCGTTCCGCCACAATTGCGCAGTCTCGACAGAAAAGCTATGCTGACAAAAGACGTCGACCCCTGAAGTTCCAGATCGGGGATTATGTGTACCTGAAGGTCTCACCCACTAAAGGAGTCACTCGTTTTGGAGTTAAAGGAAAGTTAGCACCCCGCTATATTGGTCCGTTTGAGGTTCTGGAACGTTGTGGCAAGGTAGCTTACAAGCTAAGATTGCCCGATCATCCTTCCGCAATCCATAATGTGTTTCACGTCTCCCAACTCAAGAAGTGTCTCCGAGTACCCGAACATGTGGTGGAAGTTGAAGGTGTTGAGTTAGAACCCGATCTGTCATACTCTGAGTATCCAGTTCGCGTGTTGGATTACAAGGACCGTGTTACCCGGAGGACTACCACAAGATGGTACAAGGTCCAGTGGAACCAACATTCTGAAGAAGAAGCCACTTGGGAATCCGAAGACTTCTTAGCGAAGAGCTATCCTGACTTTCTCGATACTCTGTAGATTTAAAGTTTTGTCTTTGTCCTTCATAAGACGCAGAATCTCGGGGCGAGATTTCTTTTAGGGGGGAAGGCTGTAACACCTCTGGTGATTAATTTGTAATTAACCAAACATGTCATCATCTTAAGTCATAATCATTCTTGTCATGCATTAATGTTTGTCTATTGATTTCTTGCCTTTACCTTTCCTAAAGGTATTTTGTGTGTAGTGATTCCTTTTTTCTAAAACCCTAAAAGCCCAAATCTTCCTTTAAGGGCAAAATGGTAATTTCATCTCTGTGTCTAGCTCTGTGTAGATCTTGTTCAGTTGAGTGTCTTGATGTTTGTTGTGTTGATCAAAGTTCAAAATCAAAAATAGAATTTAAACTTCTTTTGAAAAACCCTGATTTCCAAACTCTAGTTTTACCCCTCTTTTTATAGTGTAAAAACTATTCAAAATTTGGAGTTGGTCCAAAAAGCAAAGTTGTAGATCTGATCAAGAGAAACAACTTTGGTATTTACAAGTTTTCAAGTTCTGTACAAATTTGAGTATTTCAAACTCCAGTTTTTGTCCCCTTTTTAGTTTTCAAACTTATCTAAAACTAATGAGTTTCAGAAAAAGTGTATAATAGCAAAGTTATAGGTTTTTGACAAAAGGAACAACTTGCATGTTTACAGATTTTCAACTTTCAATATAAAATCAAAAGTAATTTTAATTTATTAAAATCCAAAGTGTTCCCTTTTCAATTTTCAATTTCAATGTGATTCAAAAACTATTTGGATTTTGAAATGTTCATATTGACAAAGTTTAGATCTCCTTTTTTCTGCACAACTTTGGTGTTTTGAGTTTTTGTTGCTCAGTTCAAATTTTGGAAGTAATTTGCAAAATACAGAATCAGTTCTAAGTCAAACCCTAGACCTAGCCCTGTTCGTTTCAACCTAGGGCTAGGAGGGGGGCCCCGGCCGTGGCCGAGCCGCCGACGCTGCGCGCGCCACGCGTCTGTCCGCTCCTCGCCTGCCACCAGTCTGCGGCCACTGACCCCGTGATCATGCCGCTCCCGCCCGCTGCCTGACCTCCTCTCTCGTCCCCCCAGTGCCCAGCAAGCCGCCGCCCGTGTTCAACGCCGGCGAGCTTACGCCCGGTCCCCGCCGCCCACGCCCGCCTTCCGCCAGCGTGCAATCGCTTGCGCACGCTTCGGCCAAGCTTATCCGCCTGCACGCGACACTTATCCGCCCCCGAGCACGCCCATAAAAACCACCGCCGTCAGCCGGAGTTCTCACCCCCACCTCCGCCACCGTCGCCAGGCCAGTCCAGAGCCTCCGCCATCCAACCACCTGCTCAGAAGCTCCGCCGTTCCTCGCGAAGCTTTTCCCCTCCCATTTCACCCCTCCGCCCTCCTTTAGCCGGCGCAGCGATTCTTCTCCGACTCCGGCGAACAGTCTTGGCCGCGGTAAGCAGCAAATTCGTCGCCGTGGGTTTTCTTCTCATCCATCCGACCCCCGCCCTCTCTTCCTCATCTTGGTGCGCTCCTAACCGCTCCTCGGCGATCTCTTTTGGTGGACAGACCCGCCGGTACGCGCTCTGCCGCCGAGAGAGCTCCGCCGAACACCGCCAACGTCGAGCTCACTCCTTCGACCCTTGTTCCGCCCCGCCGAGCCCTGCCTCCGACCCGTGGTAAGCACTCAAAGCCCCCCCGGTCTCTGCTTTCACGGCGCAAAGCTCGAGCCAGGCCTCGAGCGGATACGCGTTCACCGTTAGCTCGAGCCAGGCTCGAGCACACGTTTCCCGTCTCGCTCGAGCCAGCCTCGAGCAGACACACTCACCACTTCGCTCGAGCCAGGCCTCGAGCGAACACACACCCTCACCGTCTCGCTCGAGCCAGGTCTCGAGTAGACACTCCCCTCACCACTTCGCCGAGCCTAGCCTCGAGCAAGCGTGCACCCTCCGCTTCGCCCGAGCCAAGCCTCGAACGAACCCGCGTTTCCGTCTCGCCCGGCCTCCCAGCCAGGCCTCGGACGGACGATTGTTTCCGTCTCGCCCGAGCCTCCCAGCCAGGCCTCGGCGAAGCGATCCTTTCCGTTTCGCCCGAGCCCTGCGGTCCGCCGCGCGATTCGCCCGAGCCCTGCGGGGAAGGGGCACAGTGCTCTTTTTCTTTTTGGAAAATGTGAATAGTGTTCTGTTTTCTCTTTTTTTGTGAGAATTAATCTGTTGTTCCATAAATCTTGAGAAAATATGGTATGCTCCTTGCACTGTTTAGAGTTTTAGAAAATAAGAAACTCTACCTTTCTGCAAAAATTAGAAAATGAAAAAAATCCTCTTTTAATTAAGAAATGGATGGTTTTAGATTTTAGAAAATCATGTGTAGCTCCAAAAATTATGAGGTAAATTTTTATGCGCTAGTTATGTCATGCTTAGTCCCTGGTAGAATTTTGAGGCCTTTTGGAGCAACTGCATAAAATGACCTTTTTAATAATAAGAAAAAATAGAAAAAATGATTAGGATTCATGTGTATGCCCTATGATGTGACTTTTGGATTGTTTGCTATTCATAGACCCCCACCCATCTGGTCTATGATGTTTGTGATGCCCTGAGATGTTTATGCTTAGGTGAATAAAAGTTGCTTACTAGGTTTGACTAACATTGCTTAAAAGTGATAAGTGATTTTATGTCCACTTTAACAACCACCTAAAAGCTATACTCTAGGATTGTCCTGTGCTTTATCGTTCATGCCAGTATCCTCATAAGCATACATCATTGCATCCGTATAGTGACCGAAGGAGAAGGCATCAAGGCCGAGTCAGCCGCTGACTAGCCTACCACCGAGGTGACCCCGAGCTCCGACGCCTGCACCACCGACCCTGAGCCTGTCCTGTTTGCTCTTCAAGGCAAGCCCCGGTGCATTTAACCCTTCCTTGCTTTTATAAAGGTTTACTTAAAATGCTTTGAGTTAAACTACTGCATTAGGTTATAGGAGTTGTGTGATGACCTATTACTTGCACTATTTACCTCCACCAGAAGATCCACCTGCCCTGTTTAAAAAACTAATTGCAAAATGCTTAGTGACGCTATGCAATAGATTTGCAATAAAATGCCAATTTCAAAAGTGTGATCACTTAAAGAATTTTTATGGGAATTTGGCTTTACTCCCTGCCTGTTGGCTAAGTATCTGATCCGTACCTAGTCAACAGTAAGGAGAGGTTGTCCGAGCGTACGGTGCCATCATGTTGTAGTCCGGGACTCAACAGTTGACACCGACCGGACAGGGTTGAAAAACCGACAGAACCTGTACTCTTGGGTTAGAGTCCCGAGGTGCTTGTCGCTGGCGGAAAAATTAGGGACCATCCGTATGGGGGCCTGCTGGTCAAGACTTGCAACTATTCACATACTTCGGAAAGCTCTGGCTCCGAGGAATCCTTTATTGGGACCGACAACCGCGCACTGGGAGTGGCGAGATGGCGGAAGTAGCTTGTACCCACGTGGTCGCCGTACCTGGATATGAGTGGTGTACTGTACTTCCGGATGGCGTAGGACCGGTCCAATCTTGGAGGAATCGTGGTAGACGAGTTGGCCTATGCAAGCTTGGGTGCTACATTTGTCGTGTGGATAGGGATCCTCAGCTGAGTATTATTTATCCGGATTAACGTTGCTCCTCGATTATGGAGACTTGGTCACTGACTGTCAACGGAGAGTGGTTTCTAACTAGGTATGTTTTTGAAAGGTAAAATGAATCATGAACAATGAAGAATTGAGAAATACTGGAATCTTCCAAAAAAAGAACAAGGTTTACAAAATGCTTTTCTGCAAAATACTTGGTCTTGCTTAAGCCTACCTTGACTACCCTAAGCCTCTCATTCCTGAGTCTTTCCCTTTTCTTTAGTCGGGTAAGTCTTGTTGAGTACCCCAGTACTCAGGGTTTGTTACCCAAGCTGCAGGTATGACTGAGTCTCTGATGTGTCTTGCACCCTGCTGCATGACCATCGTCCAGGAAGAGGCCGATGAGGCCGAAGAATAGTTGTGCACCCTCGGGCTGGGTGATTACAAGTATCTTATTTTGTTGTACTCCGCTACGTTGCCTATTTCTATTATCCGAACATGGTTTGTAATAACTGCACCTCTGATCTTATTTGGAACCTCGGTTTGTAAAACTAATGTTATTTAAGTCTTCCGCTCTGTATTCCGATGTTATTTGTAAAAGTATCCAATGTTGTAACCGAAAGGTGAGATGATCCTGCGGACAATGGGCGTTGATGCAGCCCGGTGACGAACAGTCTTAATCACACGGAACATCAATTCAGCTGTCAGTGGATGACAGGGACCGGTGGGCCATGGGATTAGGACCGTTCCGCCACCGAGTGGTATCAGAGCATCTCACTTGAATGTTGCAGTGTTTTTGCGAAAACTTCAAAAGATCTTTTGAGTCCAAACAAATTAAACTTGACTATTTTGGGTCCAAACTGCTTTTCTCATCTTGTCTCTAATTGGCAACACTAGTTAGCGAGACAACAAGTTTTAAGCCCTATATGTCTTATGTATTTATTGCATTGCCTTGTTCCGTAGGAACGATCCATGCATCATGTCATATTCACTTAAGTTAATATAATAACTTCTCTCTAAGTTCGTTGGGGGTAGTATGCCTTTACCTTTTCTGCTAGCCTTTTTCACTCCTCATCCAACTTATCTTATCCAGACATGGCTCGCATCAAGCTGACTGCTCGCAAGTCGACTGGACCGCATGGTGTGCTACGCCACCAGCTGGCACCACGCGCTGGGGAGGAGACTGGCGAATCTTCCAACGGTCGTCGCTTTCCCCGCCGCACCCGCAAGCATCTGAAGGAGGAAATCAAGAACCTGAAGGCTGAGCTGGAGAACTTGGAGCATGACTTCTACCACTCACGTCTGAAGTTCTATGAGGCACGAGCTTCCCTGGAGCAGGCCAACCGGAACACGATCCGTGCCATCGAGCAGCGCAATGCTACTTGGGTTCGTGAAGACGTCACCAGAGCCGAGCTCCACGGACTGCGGATGTACACCACTCAGATCGAGCAATTCAACGACATGCTTCATGAGGAGGTACACCAGCTGTACAACCAACTCCACCCCATGGTTCCCCCTGTTGTCGAGGACCCTGAGGACGGAGTAGTGGAGGAACCGGACGTGGAACCAGAGCCAGGCGTGAACGAGGAAGTTGAACCTGCCGAAGACATCCACGCCGAAGACAGGACGAGGAGGTTGAGCCTGCTCATCTCGAGGAGGAAGACGACGACGACATGATCATCATTAATGAGGATTAGACTCGTTGTAGAGGATGGAGATCCCGTGTGTCTGTACCACCTGCTTACCTAAACCCTTAGTCTAGGTTTGGGAGCGCTAGTCGGTCTTTTGTTTAGTCGGGTCTGTATCTTCTTTTCGTACCTTTTCCCCTTATCAGTCTGTGGTATCTGTCAGTGATCTACCTTTGTATCAGTGAAGTTATCAGCCAGTTATTTTCAGAACTTAATCAATGGATGCTAAGTTCCAAGTTGCTTAATAGATGCCTGTGAACACTCGCACTGGAGCCAGAGTATTCTCCAAGTTTGACCTCAGATCTGGTTACCACCAAATAAAAATACGTCCCAAGGACATTCCTAAAACAGCTTTCACTACCAGATACGGCCTATATGAGTACTTGGTCATGTCCTTCGGTTTGACCAATGCCCCTGCCCACTTCATGTACCTCATGAACTCTGTTTTCATGCCGGAGCTTGATAAATTTGTGGTCGTGTTCATTGACGACATCCTTGTCTACTCAAAGACCCCTGAAGAGCATGTCGAACACCTTCGTATCATTCTAACCCGCCTCAGAGATCATCAGCTTTATGCCAAGTTCAGTAAATGTGAGTTCTGGTTAGATCAGATACAGTTCCTTGGTCATGTCCTATCCGCTGAAGGTGTGTCAGTCGATCCCGAAAGGTGGCAGACATTCTGGATTGGAAGCCACCTACCACTGTTCACGAAGTCCGTAGCTTCATGGGAATGGCTGGATATTATCGTCGTTTCATCCCGGATTTCTCCAGGATCGCCAAGCCTATCACCGAGTTGTTAAAGAATTCTGTGAAGTTTGTCTGGTCACCAGCTTGTGAACAAGCCTTTCAGACATTGAAGAAACTGTTAACCACGTCACCAGTGCTAGCTCAGCCGAACGTCAAAAAGCCCTTTGATGTCTACTGTGATGCATCTGGTACTGGTTTGGGTTGTGTTTTGATGCAAGAAGGACGAGTGATCGCTTATGCCTCATGCAGCTTAAGCGACATGAAGAGAATTATCCAACCCATGATCTTGAGTTAGCAGCAGTGGTGCATGCCTTAAAGATTTGGCGCCATTATCTGTTGGGCAGTACCTGCAATGTGTACACAGATCACAAAAGCCTGAAGTATATCTTCACTCAGGAAGAACTGAATATGAGACAGAGAAGATGGCTTGAGTCGATTAAGGACTATGATATCGAAGTGCATTACCATCCGGGTAAGGCGAATGTGGTCGCCGATGCGCTCAGTCGCAAGTCATACTGCAACTGTCTGGTGATGAAACCCTATGGTTCTTCCCTATGTTATGAATTGGAAAAGCTGGGTATTGAAATGGTTCCACAAGGAATTCTGAGTAATATCAGAATAGAAACCCCTATCAGAGAACGAGTCATCACTGCACAGAAGGATAACCCTGGAATCAAGCACATCGTCGAAAGTCCGAGCCCAGAAAAGCTGATTGTTTCAGGATTGATAATGAAGGAGTGGTTTGGTTCAAGAATCGATTGGTAGTTCCCAAAGTGCCTGAGTTGAGATAGTTGATCCTTGATGAAGCACATTTGACTAGATTCTCTCATCCACCCGGCAGCAACAAGATGTACCAGGACTTGAGGCAGAGATTCTGGTGGACAAAAATGAAGATTGAGATCGCCCGATATGTCGCTCGCTGTGATACTTGCCAGAAAGTCAAGTCGTGCACATGAAGCCCGGAGGAGAGTTGCAACCTTTATCTGTACCTGCCTGGAAATGGGACGATATCAGTATGGATTTCATCAATGGGCTACCCAAAACACAAAAAGGTTATGATTCCATCTGGTGATCGTGGATCGCCTCACTAAGCAAGCTCATTTCCTACCAGTCAAGACCAGCTACACCGTCCCCACTTACGCCACTTTGTACAAGAACAACATAGTGAAACTCCATGGCATACCCAAGACCATTATCTCTGATCGTAGTACCCAGTTTGTCGCAAAGTTCTGGAAAGCGTTCCATACCTCACTTGGAACCAAGCTATTGCATAGCATGACATATCATCCACAAACAGATGGACAAACTGAGCGAGTCAACCAAGTGTTAGAGGATATGTTGAGAGCCTGTGTGCTCACCTTCGCAGATACTTGGGATAACTGTTTGCCCTTGGCAAATTCTCATATAATAACAGTTATCAAGAAAGCATCAAAATGGCACCCTTTGAAGCACTGTACGGTCGCCGTTGTCGTACACCTCTCAGTTGGTCTGAACCTGGAGAAAGGGAATTCTTTGGAGTTGACCTAGTAAGAGATATGGAAAAATCAAGCAAATACAAGAGAATATGAAGATTGCTGTAACACCGCTGGTGTTTAAAATGTAATTAACCTGACATGTCATCATGTTTAGTCATTAATCATTCTTGCCATGCATTTATGTTTGCCTAATGCTTGTTCTGCATTTACCTTTTTCTGAGATTTCTTGTGTATTGAATCTCTTTTTTCAAAACCCTAAAGGCCCAACCTTCCTATAAGGGCAAATGGTAATTTCACCTCTGTGTCTAGCTTTGTGTGAATCTTGTTCAGTTAAGTGTCTAGATGCCTTGTTGTGTTGATCAAAGTTCAAAATCAAAAATAGAATTTAATTTCCTTTTGAAAACACCCCAAATTTCCAAACTCTAGTTTTAACCCTTCTTTTTCTAATTCAAAAACTAATTCAAAATCTGAAGTTGGCCCTTTTAAGCAAAGTTGTAGGTCTTCCAAAAGGAACAACTTTGGTGTTTACAGATTTTCAAGTTTCTATACAAAATCAGAAGTAATTTCAAATTCTTTCAAACTTCAATTTTGTCCCCTTTTTAGTTTTCAAATTATCTCAACAAACTTTTGAGTTTCAGAAAAGTTTATGTTGACAAAGTGGTAGATCTCAAAGTTTTGAGCAACTTTGGTGTTTTGAGTTTTCCCTGGTAGTTCAACTTTTGGGAATAATTTCAAGAGTGCAGAAAGGGGAAGTTTTGCTTTAAATGTCGTCTCTGTGCTCGAGCTTTAAAGCAAGGGGCCCCGGCCGACGGCGGCGCAGCCTCAGCCTCGTCAAGCCCGGCTGACCCGCGTCCGTGTCGCCCGAGGCCAGCGCTAAGCGCTCGACCTCTCTGGTCCCCTACCGCAGCCTCGGCCTCGTCAAGCCCGGCTGACCCGCGTCCGTTTCGCCCGAGGCCGGCGCTGATCGCTCTCCCTCCCCGAGCCCCTACCTACCGCCGCCTCGCCCATCCCCTACCCTACCCTCCTCTTCCCCTACGGCCGCGGACAGCGCGCAGATGCCGGCCACCGGCAAGCCGCCGCGCCGCGCGCGAGCTCCCGCCCATGCCGACTGCCCTACCCTGCTCCCTACCTCCTAATGCCGCACGAACGCTCCTCACCCGCCTGACCGGACCCCAGCTCCGTCCCCGGCTATAAAAGTCGTCGAGCTCCGCCATTCCTCCGCCATCGGCGAGCTCCGTGAACCCGAGCCACTGAGCCCCCCAGAGCCAGCCGAGACCGCCGTTGCCTTCGCCTTGAGCTGCTCCCCTTCCCGAGCAACCAATTTCACCCCTCCGCCCTCCTCTCGCCGCGCGCGAGGAGCTTCGTCCCCGACTTCGGTAAACGGCCGCGTTGCGGTTAAGCGAGAAATTCGCCGCCGTGAGTATTCCTTCCGTCCCTCGGACCCCTACCCTCTCTTCCTCACCTCAGTACGCTCCCTAACCGCACCCTCGGCGACCTCTTTTGGTGGACAGAGCCGCCGACGCCGATCGCCGCCGAAGAGAGCTCCGCCGAAGCGTCGCCACCGTCGAACTCCCTCCTCCGACCCCGCACCACCTCACCGAGCCTCCCTCCCGACTCACGTGAGCTCGCGAATCTTTCCCCACCCTCGGCTTTCCCAGCGCGAGCCCCGAGCGGGTCGGTCCACCGTCCGCCTCGCCTGCGATTCGCCCGAGCCCTGCGAGGAAGGAGCACAGTGCTCTTTTTCCTTTTTGGAAAGTTGTGAATAGTGTTCTGTTTTCTCTTTTTTGTGAGAATGAATCTGTTGTTCCTTAATCCTGAGAAAATTATGGTATGTTCCTTGCACTGTGTAGTATTTTAGAAAAATAAGAAACTCTACCTTCCTGCAAATTGAAAAATGAAAAAAAATCCTTCTTTTAATTAGGAAATGGATAGTTTTAGATTTTTAGAAAATCAAGTATAGCTCCAAAAATCATGAGATAAATTTTTATGAGCTAGTTATGCCATGTTTAGTCTCTGGTAGAATTTTGAGGCCTTTTGGAACAAGTTGATTTTTGGCTTTTATTTTAATTGTTAAATAGTGTCTTTTGTTAATAAATGTCTGATTTTATTTGAGCACCTTATGATCTCCAAAAAATTATTAAATTTGTTTTGTCATCTAATTACACCAGGATAAACTTATGAGATTAATTTGGTAATTTTTGGAGCAACTGCATAAAATGACCTTTTTAAAATAATTAAGAAAATAGAAAAAGTGATTTGGGTTCATGTTGTATGCCCTGTGTTGCATTGTTCATGCTAGCATACTCATGTGCATGCATCATTGCATTCGTATAGTCACCGAAGAAGGAGTCAAAGTCGAGGCCGCCGCCGACGAACCTGCCCCCGAAGTAACCCCGAGCTTCGACCTCTGCACCTCCAACCCTGAGCCAGCTGTCTTTGCTCTTCAAGGCAAGCCCCGGTGCATTTTAACCCTACCTTGCTTTTACAAGAGTTTTCTTAAAATGCTTTTGAGTAAACTACTGCATTAGGTTATAGGAGTTGTGTGATGACCTATTACCTGCATTGTTTACCCCCACCAGAATATCCACCTGCTCTGTTTTAAAAACTATTTGCAAAATGCTTAGTGGTGCTATATAATAGATTTGCAATAAAAATGCAATTTCAAAAGTGTGATCACTTAAAGAATTTTTATGGGAATTTGGCTTTACTCCCCGACTGTTGGCTAAGTATCTGATCCGTACCTATCAACAGTGAGGAGAGTTGTCCGAGCGTACGGTGCCGTCATGTTGTAGTCCGGGACTCAACAGTTGACACCGACCGGGACAGGGTTGAAAAACTGATAGGACTATTACGCTTGGGTGAGATATAACCAAGGTATGGTTCTGGCAGAAAAATTAGGGACCATCCGTATGGGGGCCTGCTGACCAAGACTTGCAACTATTCATATACTTCGGAAAGCTCTGGCTCCGAGGAATCCTTTATTGGACCGACAACCGCGCACTGGGAGTGGAGATGGCGGAAGTAGCATGTACCCACGTGGTCGTCGTACCTGGATAGGAGTGGTGTACTGTACTTCCGGGTGGCGTAGGACCGGGCCCAATCTTGGAGGAATCGTGGTAGACGAGTTGGCATATGCAAGCTTGGGTGCTACATATGCAGTGTGGATAGGGATCCTCAGCTGAGTATTATTTATCCGGATTAACTTGCTCCTCGTTATGGAGACTTGGTCACTGACTGTCAACGGAGAGTGGTTCTCAACTAGGTATGTTTTTGAAAGGTAAAATGAATCATGAACAATGAAGAATTGGGACATAATGGAATCTTTCCAAAAATAAAACAAGGATTTCAAAATGCTTTTTCTGCAAAATACTTGATCTTGCTTAAGCCTTACCTTGACTACCTAAGCCTCTCATTCCTGAGTCTTCTCCCATTTTTCTTTAGTCGGGTAAGTCTTGTTGAGTACCCCAGTACTCAGGGTTTGTTAACCCCTGTTGCAGGTATGACTGAGCCCCCGATGTGTCTTGCGCCCTGCTGCATGACCATCGTCCAGGAAGAGGCCGATGAGGCCGAAGAATAGTTGTGCACCCTCGGGCTGGGTGTTCACAAGTATCTTATTTTGTTGTACTCCGCTACGTTGCCTATTTTTATTACCCGAACATGGTTTGTAATAACTGCACCTTTAATTTTATTTGGAACCTCGGTTTGTAAAACTAACTAATGTTATTTAAGTCTTCCGCTCTGTATTCCGATGTTATTTGTAAAAGTATCCAGTGCTGTGACCGAATTGTGAGATGATCCTGCGGACAATGGGCACTGATGCAGCCCAGTGACGAACAGTCTTAATCACGTGGAACATAGGTTCGGCTGTCAGAGGCTGACGGGGACCTGTGGGCCATGGGATTGGGACCGTTCCGCCACAATTGCGCAGTCTCGACAGAAAAGCTATGCTGACAAAAGACGTCGACCTCTGAAGTTCCAGATCGGGGATTATGTGTACCTGAAAGTCTCACCCACTAAAGGAGTCACTCGTTTTGGAGTTAAAGGAAAGTTAGCACCCCGCTATATTGGTCCGTTTGAGGTTCTGGAACGTTTGTGGCAAGGTAGCTTACAAGCTAAGATTGCCCGATCATCTTTCCGCAATCCATAATGTGTTTCACGTCTCCCAACTCAAGAAGTGTCTCCGAGTACCCGAACTTATCTCAAAAACTAATGAGTTTCAGAAAAGTGTATAATAGCAAAGTTATAGGTTTTGACAAAAGGAACAACTTGCATGTTTTACAGATTTTCAACTTTCAATATAAAATCAAAAGTAATTTTTAATTTATTAAAATCCCAGAAGTGTCCCCTTTTCAAATTTCAAATGTGATTCAAAAACTATTTGGATTTTGAAAATGTTCATATTGACAAAGTTGTAGATCTCCTTTTTCTGCACAACTTTGGTGTTTTGAGTTTTTGTTGCTCAGTTCAAATTTTGGAACTAATTTGCAAAATACAGAAATCAGTTCTAAGTCAAACCCTAGACCTAGCCCTGTTCGTCTTCAACCTAGGGCTAGGAGGGGGGCCCGGCCGTGGCCGAGCCGCCGGCGCTGCGCGCGCCATGCGTCTGGCCGCTCCTCGCCTGCCACCAGTCTGCCGCCACTGACCCCGTGATCATGCCGCTCCCGCACGCGAGCGCTGACCTCCTCTCCCGTCACCCACAGTGCCCAGCAAGCCGCCGCCGCGTGTTCAACGCCGGCGAGCTTACGCCCGGTCCCTGCGCGCACGCCCGTCCTTCCGCCAGCATGCAATCGATTGCGCACGCTTCGGCCAAGCTTATCCGCCTGCACGCGACACTTATCCGCCCCCGAGCACGCCTATAAAACCACCGCACGGTCAGCCGGAGTTCTCACCCACCTCCGCCACCGTCGCCAGGCCAGTCCAGAGCCTCCGCCATCCAACCACCTAGCTCAGAAGCAACGCCGTGTCCTCGCGAAGCTTTTCCCCTCCTCAATTTCACCCCTCCGCCCCTCCTTTAGCCGGCGCAAGCGATTCTTCTCCGACTCCGGCGAACAGTCTTGCCGCAGTAAGCAGCAAAATTCGTCGCCGTGGGTTTTCTTCTCATCCATCCGACCCCCGCCCTCTCTTCCTCATCTTGGTGCGCTCCTAACCGCTCCTCGGCGATCTCTTTTGGTGGACAGACCCGCCGGTACGCCGCTCGCCGCCGAGAGAGCTCCGCCGAAGCACCGCCAACGTCGAGCTCACTCCTTCGACCCTTGTTCCGCCCCCCCGAGCCCTGCCTCCGACCCGTGGTAAGCACTCAAAGCCCCCCCCCCGGTCTCTGCTTTCACGGCGCAAAGCTCGAGCCAGGCCTCGAGCGGATACGCGTTCACCGTTAGCTCGAGCCAGGCCTCGAGCACACGTTTCCCGTCTCGCTCGAGCCAGGCCTCGAGCAGACACACTCACCACTTCGCTCGAGCCAGGCCTCGAGCGAACACACACCCTCACCGTCTCGCTCGAGCCAGGTCTCGAGTAGACACTCACCCTCACCACTTCGCCGAGCCTAGCCTCGAGCAAGCGTGCACCCTCCGCTTCGCCCGAGTCAAGCCTCGAACGAACCCGCGTTTCCGTCTCGCCCGAGCCTCCCAGCCAGGCCTCGGACGAACCCGCGTTTCCGTCTCGCCCGAGCCTCCCAGCCAGGCCTCGGACGGACGATTGTTTCCGTCTCGCCCGAGCCTCCCAGCCAGGCCTCGGACGAAGCGATCCTTCCGTTTCGCCCGAGCCCTGCGGTCCCGCCGCGCGATTCGCCCGAGCCCTGCGGGGAAGGGCACAGTGCTCTTTTTCTTTTGGAAAAATGTGAATAGTGTTCTGTTTTCTCTTTTTTTGTGAGAATTAATCTGTTGTTCCATAAATCTTGAGAAAAATATGGTATGCTCCTTGCACTGTTTAGAGTTTTAGAAAAATAAGAAACTCTACCTTTTTGCAAAAATTAGAAAATGAAAATCCTTCTTTTAATTAAGGAATGGATGGTTTTAGATTTTAGAAAATCATGTGTAGCTCCAAAAATTATGAGGTAAATTTTTATGCGCTAGTTATGTCATGCTTAGTCCCTGGTAGAGATTTTGAGGCCTTTTGGAGCAACTGCATAAAATGACCTTTTAAATAATTAAGAAAAAATAGAAAAAAATGATTAGGATTCATGTTGTATGCCCTATGATGTGACTTTTGGGATTGTTTGCTGTTCATAGACCCCCACCCATCTGGTCTATGATGTTTGTGATGCCCTGAGATTTTATGCTTAGTTGAATAAAAGTTGCTTACTAGGTTTGACTAACATTGCTTAAAAGTGATAAGTGATTTTATGTCCACTTTAACAACCACCTAAAAGCTATACTCTAGGATTGTCCTGTGCTTTATCGTTCATGCCAGCATCCTCATAAGCATACATCATTGCATCCGTATAGTGACCGAAGGAGAAGGCATCAAGGCCGAGTCAGCCGCTGACGAGCCTACCACCGGGTGACCCCGAGCTCCGACGCCTGCACCACCGACCCTGAGCCTGTCCTGTTTGCTCTTCAAGGCAAGCCCCGGTGCATTTAACCCTTCCTTGCTTTTATAAAGGTTTACTTAAAATGCTTTGAGTTAAACTACTGCATTAGGTTATAGGAGTTGTGTGATGACCTATTACTTGCACAATTTACCTCCACCAGAAGATCCACCTGCCCTGTTTAAAAACTAATTGCAAAATGCTTAGTGACGCTATGCAATAGATTTGCAATAAAATGCCAATTTCAAAGTGTGATCACTTAAAGAATTTTATGGGAATTTGGCTTTACTCCCTGCCTGTTGGCTAAGTATCTGATCCGTACCTAGTCAACAGTAAGGAGAGGTTGTCCGAGCGTACGGTGCCGTCATGTTGTAGTCCGGGACTCACAGTTGACAACACCGACCGGGACAGGGTTGAAAAACCGACAGAACCTGTACTCTTGGGTTAGAGTCCCGAGGTGCATGTCCTCTGGCGGAAAATTAGGGACCATCCGTATGGGGGCCTGCTGGTCAAGACTTGCAACTATTCACATACTTCGGAAAGCTCTGGCTCCGAGGAATCCTTTATTGGGACCGACACCGCGCACTGGGAGTGGCGAGATGGCGGAAGTAGCTTGTACCCACGTGGTCGTCGTACCTGGATATGAGTGGTGTACTGTACTTCCGGGTGGCGTAGGACCGGTCCAATCTTGGAGGAATCGTGGTAGACGAGTTGGCCTATGCAAGCTTGGGTGCTACATATGTCGTGTGGATAGGGATCCTCAGCTGAGTATTATTTAGCTGGATTAACGTTGCTCCTCGGTTATGGAGACTTGGTCACTGACTGTCAACGGAGAGTGGTTCTCAACTAGGTATGTTTTTGAAAGGTAAAATGAATCATGAACAATGAAGAATGAGAAATACTGGAATCTTTCCAAAAATAGAACAAGGTTTATAAAATGCTTTTCTGCAAAATACTTGGTCTTGCTTAAGCCTTACCTTGACTACCCTAAGCCTCTCATTCCTGAGTCTTCTCCCTTTTTTTTAGTCGGGTAAGTCTTGTTGAGTACCCCAGTACTCAGGGTTTGTTACCCATGCTACAGGTATGACTGAGTCTCCGATGTGTCTTGCACCCTGCTGCATGACCATCGTCCAGGAAGAGGCCGATGAGGCCGAAGAATAGTTGTGCACCCTCGGGCTGGGTGATTACAAGTATCTTATTTTGTTGTACTCCGCTACGTTGCCTATTTCTATTATCCGAACATGGTTTGTAATAACTGCACCTCTCATCTTATTTGGAACCTCGGTTTGTAAAACTAATGTTATTTAAGTCTTCCGCTCTGTATTCCGATGTTATTTGTCAAAGTATCCAATGTTGTAACCGAAAGGTGAGATGATCCTGCGGACAATGGGCGCTGATGCAGCCCGGTGACGAACAGTCTTAATCACACGGAACATCAGTTCGGCTGTCAGTGGATGACAGGGACCAGTGGGCCATGGGATTAGGACCGTTCCGCCACAACCAACAAGTGTACATCATCATGTGTATGTGTGTTAGCATTTTCACAATCATTATCAAAGGATTAGAGGTTAGCACACTAGGTCCTAATGCATATGCATGTATGAATTCACCTAGTGGCACTTGATAACTGCAATCACGGAGATAGTCCCCTCTTATTAGTACGGCTATCTATCCTAACCACACTCACACCCTCTATGGTGTCTTGAGTGCCAAAACAAAATCCCTATTTATACCTTTGTCTTGATCTCCATAGGGTTTTGCTTTTCTCTTCTTCTCTTTCCAAATGTGGAGCATTTGATCCATCTTTTGGTCATCACCACCAATACCATGATCATCATCTAGCTCCTGCACTGGTGTGTACCAACCTAGCTCATAAACACCTTATGACAAAGGTTAGTACCCTAGGTGACATCAATTATCCAAAACCAAACAAGGACTTTCACATGGTTGCCACTTTGCTAACTCCACCAATGGTTTGGTCGTAATCCTTTTCCATTAGCTACACACATGCTTCACAAAAGGATTAGACCAAAATAGGTTTCATCAATTAACCAAAACCAAACTAGGGCTTTCACTCACGCTCCTGGGTCATCTTCCGCATGTATTGGCCTTTGTTTTCCACCTCACGTAGCCTATCTCCTGGCCATGCTGGGAACTTATTATCGACCCATTCGACCCACTTGCAAGGCTGCGTATATATTGGTAGGTCATGGTTTAGGTTTCACAAAGTAAAATGAGGAACCAAAGGAATAGTTGTTATTCTTAGCATGAAGTCGTCATCCAGATCAGAGCACGTGAACTACCTACAACCGTAGTGTTGGCCCATATCAATGGACACTTGCAGGATCATCCTAAATCCACAATGGCACTTGGGTCGCTCAGGCCACTCTGGGAGTTTAGTTGGGTCGGTCCTCCAAGACGACATTGTACCAAAGTTGAATGGAGAGAGGCAGAAGGTGTATGTTGTGGTTAAACAATACGAGGCCTTCATATAGCCAGTATGTGTGGTGCAGTGGACTTAGTCCATGTTAAAAGTTGAATGTGCAAGGGAGGCGTAGTGGAGCACTGCAGACGAGTAATGACATGACTTTTCTGATGACATGACTGAACAGAAGAGTAGCCTTTTCAGTAATAGAATCTAGGCTTTGTTGCACATTAACCTTTTCAGCTACTTGTCTTTTTCTGATAGCAGTGCTCCATTAATTTTATTGAGTTGGTGAGAACATTTATTTGGGTTGAACAGTGCATCTTTTTTGTTATATATACTAAAGCCATAGTGCTTCTAGAGCACTCAAGTTGAATGCAGTAGACATGTCTGGAGGTGTAGGGAGAGGAAAAGGTTCATCCTCCGGGAGAGGAAGGGGTGGTAGGAAGGGTAGTCCCATCGTGTGGGAGGGTTCTCTTGGTCCCGATGAATGGGATGAACCACTTGAGGATTTCCCAGTGCAGTGTAAGAGTGACTTCAACCACGAAAAACCACTCTGTGGTTATGATAACAGGAGGGAGGAGTGGCCAAAATGTCGCCATGGCCAAGATTGCTCAGTGCAGATGTGCAATGACCAGATTGATGGTGGTCGCCGTTTCTTCAGATGCCCAGTAGGATGGGTAAGTTTTCTTCAATCGTGTTAGCATAATTACTTGGTCAATATGATACGTGCTTAATAGAGTTCAGAATACAGGCATCCAAACGAGGTGGTGATTGTGGATTCACTAGATGGGTTGATCTGCCTCCTATTTATCCCCATCAAGAGTACATCTACTACCTACAGCGACGTCTATTTGATCTTGAAGGTGATTGCCTCCACTGCTATGGTTCTTGCAATCACTGTGGTGGGGGGTGGACGAGGATGATGAACATAGAAACCCTAAAGTACTGTAATCCGTCAATACAAATATTCAAAACCACAAATATATACCTACAGAGAATTACTCTAACCTAACTTAACTAAAGTCATCTAACCCACAATATACCCACTAAAGTTAACTACAAAGACTATATAGAAAAAAATAAAGCTAACTTATTCTAAATAAAAAATAAGTAATCTAACTTATTCTAAGTAAAAAATAAAAAAACTAACTACACTAAAATAAAAAATGAAACTAACCATAAATCTATTCTAAAATAGCTTATTAAAAGATAAATAAATATAAGTTTTTAACTTATTCTAAGCAATCTAGGTAATCTAACTTTATTACTTCCACCTCCCGTCCAAAAGATATTCGTATTAGACTAGTCAAAAGTCATACAAAATTATTTTACCATTAATTTTCTCTTATAATATAAAGTTGGTGGCTAAAAACTCATAACATCTTAGAGACACTTTTAACACGAATCTATTGATGTAAGTTTTATACTCTAACTAAACTTTATACAATTTGATTAATTATTGGTCAAAATTTATAAAGTTTGACTTTTTTGACTAGTCTAATACGAACATTATTTTTGGACGGAGGGAGTATAACTTATTAAAAATAAAACTACCCTAACTTATTCTAATTAAAACTACTTATTCTAATATAAATAATCTAACTATATTCAAACTAACACTAAAATACAAAAATATAACTAATCTAACTTATTCTACATAAAAAACTAAATCATCTAAACTAACTAAAAGATTTACACTACAAAAATTAAATTTACCAACTAATAAAAACGAAATCAGAAAAAAATACATCAAACGCCGGAAATGCGTCGGTGACGGCACGGAGCAGCCTCGGCCCGACGACTGGCGGCTGGCGGGGCGCCGCCGGACCTCGGGGTCGAGCGGACGCGGCGGCAGGAGGCGGCGGCGCGGAGGGAGCTGCGCCGAGCGTCTGCGGGAGCGGGCGAATGAGAGGATTCAGGAGAGAGAGGGAGACCGGCCGCGCTCGACTATGTAAATGGGGCCTTTCGGCCGCTCGAAAGACGACAGAGACCAGTCGGCCATCCAGAGGCTGACAGGGCCCACGCACCATCGACAATCGGGCAGTGGGCCGCCGATTGAGTCCCGTCGGCCTGCAAGCGGCCCCGTCGGCCTGCGAGCGGCCGATAGCCAGGCCCGACTGGCACCCAAACCACCAATAAACCGAAAACACATGCTAGTTTTGCAATTTCGGATAAAAAAAAGATATTATTTAAAAAAAAAATCGGATTCGGTCTGGCCGTTCAGACCTGATGATTCCCGACACGACACCACATCCCGGCTATGGACAGAAAATATGGTGTACTTATCCGATGATTGAAAATAGCCTGTTAATGACAACACAAGTGCCTTTTATTTTTATTACTGATGTCATGCATCCGAAGCTGCTGGTAGTCCATCCCAGCATAGAAATTATCATCAGTAATATACTCCCTCCGTCCCAATATAAGTGGCCCTTTAGCTAGAGAGGCTAAATGGTCACTTATTATGGGACGGAGGGAGTAATCCATACGCGCGCCATTGACGAGAGAACATTGACATTTGTTTGGATAAATTGTGACATTTCATTATCTTTTATTAGACCCTGAAGTGATCGAGGTGGGCTTTTTCGTCCATGGTGTTTGGCGGAGAAGAAGCGCTCCATGAATTCCGCGTAGCCAACTGATTTGTACCGTGCTACGTTACCGTCTTTCTTCACCAGCTCCGGCAGAGGTTGCACCGTTATGGTACCCCGCGGCTGATGGAACATCGCCGCTGAGACGCGCTGTTTGTCTGGGTGCACCACGGCTCTGTGCTCAACGCTTCTGTACTTCCCGTTGCTTAGAATCTGCATGTGTAGCAGTAGCTCACGGGTCAGCTACAAGTAATTATAAGAGTAAAGTCTATTACTCGTCCATAAACTTATATTATTATGTCATTCTAGTATCTAAACTTGTAAATTGACCGTTTATGTTCTCAAACTTATTTGGTTGTGTTATTCCAGTTTCTAAAGTTACAAATCACCTATATCTAGGTCCTTAAACTTGTTCAGTTATGTTATACCGGTTCCTAAACTTGGTTTTGAGTTTCATCTATATAGGTTAAAACATGGCGATCTAAAAACTTTATATAAAAATAATTTATAAGTTTAATGTGATCTCGAATGAAGACAATCTTTATATCAAAATTGTAGCTCTCGATGTAATCTACAACTTTATAGTTGAAAAGTTTTGAATTAAAACTGTTTAGCGTCTCAAAATATTATTGTATGTTTATAGATTTTAAAATTTAAAACTAAAATTTTGGATACTGAACGACTTTAAATAAAAAAATTCAACTACAATATTATAGATTGCATTGAGAACTTCAACTTTTATATAGATCATGTCAATATTCAAGATTGTTAAATAATTTTAAAATTTAAAATCTGTAATCATAAAATAATATTTCGAGACTCTAAACAGTTTTAATTCAAAAAAAAAATTCAACTACAAAGTTATAGATCGCATCAAGGACTATAATTTTGATATAGAGTTTGTCTTCATTCGAGTTCATATAAAAAAGTTCTGAATTATTTGTTGGCATAAAATTTTTAAATTGCCATGTTTAGATATAGATAAGACTCAAAACAAAGTTTAGTGACCAGAATGACACAACTAAATAAGTTTAAGAATCTAAACGAGTAATTTGTAAGTTTCGATTTATGAGTTTAGGGACTGAGATGTCACAGACAAACAAGTTTAGGGACCAGCGGTAGATTTTACTCGCTACTTCTCGATTGGGGAAGAATCTCCCATCTCCATGGTCTGGAGGCCTTACGCGCAACGATGGTGGCGCTTGGCCTTGCCTGCAGTACGGCAGCGGCGCTCGGCTTTCCGCAGCGGAGGCACACAAACGCGTTGGTTCAGGCAATATATGCAGTACAGCGGCGGGGCGCTTGGTCCAGCATGCAGGCGGGCTGGACTTTGCCAAGGCCAATTGCAGCAAGAAGCTGCGTTCGGGTGGATAAAAGCTGTGTGAAGTTTTTTTTAAAAGGAATCCATGGACAAGCTGCCCAGCCGGATCGTATACGGAGGAGAGAGAGAAAAGTAAAATAAGTGAGTAATAAAAAAATAATGGAAGAAAAGAAAAAGGACAAAGGGTATTAGACATTTTTTGAAAACTACACTCCAACAACGAACTTCTATTTTGTATGTTCCGCTTGCCATAAATAAAAGACAAGAATGACTCTTTAGAGTGCATATTAAATATAAAAAACTGCTCGAGAGTGAAAAAAATAAAAAAAAAACCGATTTTTATGTAAATGTCTCTCCAAATGATAATTTAGAAAATGAGATTTGAAAAGGCTCTCAGAGATGCTCCTATAGACATTTTAGTGTTTTCAACAACCAAAAGACTATTTTACCCAACGTTTTTGTAAAATAGCTTTAACTCTACCGATAAATGCTTCGGGAGACAAAGCTAGAAAAGATGATTCATCAATGAAGCAGAGTTATACCAGAAGCGGATCGAGTTTAGATTTAGATATAAGAGAGACAGATGATTTGCAGCTACACTCCATCCGCCTGTGCACCACCATCAGTCTCGTCTTACTCTCGTTCAGCACTACCGCTCAAACAAGAAGTCAAGCACTGTAACACCTCTGGTGATTAATATGTAATTAACCTGACATGTCATCATCTTTAGTCATTAATCATTCTTGCCATGCATTTATGTTTGCCTAATACTTGTTTTGCTTTTACCTTTTTCTGAGGTGACTTGTGTAGTGGTCTCTTTTTCAAAAAAAACCCCCTAAAGACCCAAATCTTCCTATAAGGGCAAATGGTAATTTCACCTCTGTGTCTAGCTTTGTGTGAATCTTGTTCAGTTGAGTGTCTTGATGTTTTGTTGTGTTGATCAAAGTTCAAAATCGAAAATAGAATTTAAATTCCTTTTGAAAAACCCAAATTTCCAAACCCTAGTTTAACCCTTTTCTTTCTAATTCAAAAACTATTCAAAATTTGAAGTTGGTCCAATAAGAAAGTTGTAGATCTTGCCAAAAGGAACAACTTTGCTATTTACAAATTTTAAGTTTCAATGCAAAATCTGAAGTAATTTCAAATTCTTTCAAACTCCAATTTTGTTCTCTTTTCAGTTTTCAAAATTATCTCAAAAACCATTGAGTTTCAGAAAAAGTTTATATTGGCAAAGTTGTAGATCTCAAAATTTTAAGCAACTTTGGTATTTGGAGTTTTCCTTGTGTAGTTCAAATTTGGAGAGTAATTTCGAAAATTCAAAAAAGGAAGAAGGTGATGTCACTGTGCACGATCTTTAAAGCAGGGGGCCCGGCCGCCGGCGGCGGAGCGCCGGCCACGCCGACCGGCTCACCCGCGTCCGTGTCGTGCGCCGCCAGCGCTAGCGCGCAAGCCCCCGGCCCCTACCTCCGCCTCGCCCATCCCCTACCCACCTCTTTCCCCTCGGCCGCGGACAGCGGGCAGATGCCGGCCGCCGGTAAGCCGCCGCACCGCGCGCGAGCTCCCCGCCCACGTCGAGCCGCCCTACCCTGCCCCTACCTCCGTTAATGCCGCGCGACGCTCCTCACCCCTCGCCGGACCCCCCCCCCCCGCCCCCCGCCCCGCGGCAATAAAAGCCGCCGAGCTTCTGCCATTGCCTTGCCGCCACCGGCGCCACCTCAATCCACCCGAGCCATCGGACCCCCCAGAGCCCGCTGGGCACCTCATCGCCTTCGCCTTGAGCTTCTCCACCTTCCCGAGCAACCAATTTCACCCCTCCGCCCCTCCTTTCACCGGCGCAAGCAATCCGTCCCCGACTCCGGCGAACGGCCCCGCCTCGGTGAAGAGCGAAATTCGCCGCCGTGAGTGTTCCTCCCGTCCCTCCTCCCTCCGATCCCCGTCCTCTTTTCCTCACCTCGGCGCGCTCCTAACCGCACATCGGTGATCCCTTTTGGCGGACAGAGCCGCCGGAACGCCTGCTCGCCGCCGAGAGGCTCCGCCGAAGCACCGCCGCCGTCGAACTCCCCCCTCCGACCCTTGCACCGCCTCGCCGTTCCCCGTTCCCGCCCTCGGTGAGCCCACGAAGCTTCCCCCACCCTCTGCTTTCCCAGCGCGAAGCCCGAGCGGCCGGTCCGCGCGCGCGCTCTCCGGCGCGAACGCCCTGACCCCGCGAGAAGAAGCACAGTGCTGTTTTCTTTTTTTGAAAAATGTGAATAGTATTCTGTTTTCTCTTTTTTGTGAGAATTAATCTGTTATTCCTTAAATCATGAGAGAAATGTGGTATGCTCCTTACACTGTGTAGTATTTTAGAAAAATAAGAAACTTTACTTTTCTACAAAAATTAAAAAATGAAAAATCCTCCTTTAATTAAGAAATGGATGGTTTTAGATTTTTAGAAAATCATGTATAGCTCCAAAATCATGAGATAAATTTTTATGTGCTAGTTAGGTCATTTAGTCTCTGGTAAAATTTTGAGGCCTTTGGAGCAAGTTGATTTTTGGGTATTTATTTAAATCGTTAAATAGTGCCTTTTGTTATTAATGTTAATTTTTGTTAAGCACCTTAATGATCTCCAAAAATTATGAATTTGTTTTGTCATCTATTTATACCATAATGAACTTATGAGATTAATTGGGTAAATTTTGGTGCAACTGCATAAAATGACCTTTTTAAATAATTAGGAAAAATAGAAAAGCAATTAGGATTCATGTTGTATGCCCTGTGATGTGACTTTTGGGATTGTTTGCTGTTCATAGACCCCACCCAGCTGGTCTATGATAATTGTGATGCAGCCGCTGACGAACCTACCCCCGAGGCGACCCCGAGCTCCGACACCTGCACTGCCGACCCCGAGCCTGTCCTTTTTGCTCTTCAAGGCAAGCCCCGGTGCATTTTAACCCTTCCTTGTTTTTATAAAAGGTTTACTTAAAATGCCTTTGAGTTAAACTACTGCATTAGGTTATAGGACTTGTGTGATGACCTATTACTGCACTGTTTACCTCCACCAGAAGATCCAACTGCCCTGTTTAAAACTAATTGCAAATGCTTAGTGATGCTATACAATAGATTTGCAATAAAAATGCAAATTTCAAAAGTGTGATCACTTAAAGAATTTTTATGGGAATTTGGCTTTACTCCCCGACCATTGGCTAAGTATCTGATCCGTACCTAGTCAATTGCGAGGAGAGGTTATCCGAGCGTACGGTGCCGTCATGTTGTAGTCCGGGACTCAACAGTTGACACCGACCGGGACAGGGTTGAAAACTGACAGGACTATTACGCTTGGGTGAGATATAACCGAGGTATGGTTCTGGCAAAAAAATTAGGGACCATCCGTATGGGGGCCTGCTGGCCAAGACTTGCAACTATCCACATACTTCGGAAAGCTCTGGCTCCGAGGACTCCTTAATTGGGACCGACAACCGCGCACTGGGAGTGGCGAGATGGCGGAAGTAGCTTGTACCCACGTGGTCGTCGTGCCTGGATATGAGTGGTGTACTGTACTTCCGGGGGGCGTAGGACCGGTCCAATCTTGGAGGAATCGTGGTAGACGTTGGCATATGCAAGCTTGAGTGCTACATATGCAGTGTGGATAGGGATCCTCAGCTGAGTATAATTTATCCGGATTAACGCTGCTCCTCGGTTATGGAGACTTGGTCACTGACTGTCAACGGAGAGTGGTTCTCACTAGGAATGTTTTTGAAAGCTAAAATGAATCATGAACAATGGAGAATTGAGAAATACTTGAATCTTTCCAAAAACAGCACGAGGTTTACAAAATGCTTTTCTGCAAATTACTTGGTCTTTCTTAAGCCTTACCTTGACTACCCTAAGCCTCTCATCCCTGAGTCTTCTTCCTTTTCTTTAGTCAGGTAAGTCTTGTTGAGTACTCCAGTACTCAGGGTTTGTTACCCATGCTGCAGGTATGACTGAGTCCCCGATGTATCTTGCGCCCTGCTGCATGACCATCGTCCAGGAAGAGGCCGATGAGGCCGATGTATAGTTGTGCACCCTCGGGCTGGGTGATTGCAGTATCTTTATTTTGTTGTACTCCGCTACGTTGCCTATTTCTATTATCCGAACATGGTTTGTAATAACTGCATCTTTAATCTTATTTGGAACCTCAGTTTGTAAAACTAATGTTATTTAAGTCTTCCGCTCTGTATTCCGATGTTATTTGTAAAAGTATCCGGTGCTGTAACCGAAAGGTGAGATGATCCTGCGGACAATGGGCGATGATGCAGCCCGGTGACGAACTGTCTTGATCACGTGGAACATAGATTCGGCTGTCAGAGGCTGACAGGGACCTGTGGGCCATGGGATTAGGACCGTTCCGCCACAGAGTGGTATCGGAGCATCTCACTATAACGTTGCAGTGTTTTTGCGAAAACTTCAAAAGATCTTTGAGTCCAAACAAACTAAATATGGCTATTTTGGGTCCAAACTGCTTCTCTCATCTTGTCTTGTGTGTGGCAACACTAGTTAGCGAGACAACATGTTTTAAGCCCTAAGTACCTTGTTTATTTATTACATTGCCTTGTTCCGTAGGAACGATTCATGCATCATGTCATATTCACTTAAGTTAATATAATAACTTCCTCTCTAAGTTCGTTGGGATAGTATGCCTTTACCTTTTCTTGCTAGCCTTTTTACTCCTCATCCAACTTATCTTATCCAGACATGGCTCGTATCAAGCTGACTGCTCGCAAGTCGACTGGACCCAATGGTGTGCCACGCCACCAACTGGCACCACGCATTGGAGAGGAGACTGGCGAAGCCTCCAACGGTCGTCGCTTTCCCCGTCGCACCCGCAAAACCCTGAAGAGGAGATCAAGAATCTGAAGGCTGAGCTGGAGAACTTGGAGCATGACTTCTACCACTCACGTTTGGAGTTCTATGAGGCCCGAGCCTCCCTGGAGCAGGCCAACCGGAACATGATTCGCGCCATTCAGCAACGCGATGCCACTTGATTCGCGAGGACGTCACCAGAGCCGAGCTCCACGGACTGCGGCAGTACACAACTCAGATTGAACAGTTCAATGATATGCTTCATGAGGAGGTACACAGCTGTACAACCAACTCCACCCCGTGGTTCCCCCGTTGTCGAGGACCCTGAGGACGGAGTAGTGGAAGAGCCGGACGTGGAGCAGGAGTCAGGCATGAACGAGGAGATTGAACCTGCCGAAGACATCCACGCCGAAGACGAGGACGAGGAAGTTGAGCCTGAGCTCATCCTCGAGGAAGACGACGACGACGACGACATGATCATCATCAATGAAGACTAGACTCGTTGTTAGAGGATGGAGAATCCCGTGTGTCTGTACCACCTGCTTACCAAAACCCTTAGTCTAGGTTTGGGGGCGCTAGTCTGTCTTTTGTCGGGTCTGTATCTTTCTTTCGTATCTTTTCCCCTTATCAGTCTGTTGTTATCTGTCACTCATCTTTATCAATCATCTACCTTTATATCAGTGAAGTTTTTCAGTCAGTTGTTTTCAGAACTTAATCAATGAATGCTAAGTTCCAAGTTACTTAACAGATGCCTGTGAACACTCGCACTGGAGCTGGAAGTTCTCAGGAGGCCGACCTTCCAAACCCTCCACCTGTACCTGCTATGCTAGCAGATGCCATTGCAGCCTTGGCAGCCGCTGCTAACCTGATGGCTCAAAACCAAGGGCAGCAGAACAATGGCCACCGTGGTCGCCGCAACATCAACAACGAGACCACATATGTGGATTTCACCGAAACCCATCCACCGGTCTTTACCAAGGCCGATGAACCCCTTGAAGCTGATGATTGGCTCCGCACCATGGAGCAGAAGTTTGGTCTTCTCCACTGCACCGACACCCAGAAGCCCCGGTTCGCTTCTCAGCAGCTTCGTGGTCCAGCAAGCGCTTGGTATGCCAACCTGTTGGCTGCCCAGCCAGAGGGCCATCAGTTGACCTGGGAAGAGTTCCGCATAGCTTTCCGTGCACATCACATCCCTTCTGGAGTGATGAAGATGAAGCTTGATCAATTTCTGGCACTGCAGCAGAAGGACTCCACAGTGATGCAGTACGTGGGTCAGTTCAATCACCTAGCCAGTATGCCTCGGAGTACGTCAACACGGACGAGAAGAAGAGGGACTGTTTCCTTAGGGGACTGCACCCCAAGATCCGCAGAAGTATGTCCAATAACCTGACGGCTCGTATCATGATGCCGTTGACCGGGCTGTTGCTTTTGAGGAGAGCAATCGCAAGTACCAAGAGGAAAAGAAGAAGAAGAAAGCAGGATCTAGCAGTTTCTCTGGCAGTCACAAGCGCCAGAGGGTCATTTATCACCCTAGCCACCACCAAAATCGCCCACCTTACCCCCACCAGCAAGTGGTCGTCCGTACTGCGGCCACCACCCACAACGCCAACCAGCAAAGTGCCACGCAGTCGAATGCCCCAGGTGTTCGTATCACCACCCCACAAACCGCTTACAACCATCCCTGCTACAACAGCGACCAGATTGGCCACTGGGCTCGTGAGTGCCCAAAGCCCAAGAGGTATGCTCAGAACGCTCAGAAGGGTCCTGGAGGACCTCAGCAGCAGCTCAGCCTGGGCATTCGGTTAACCGAAACCGATCGGTTCGGTTCTTCGGTTCTGGACACAAATTCGGTTCCCTAGAAATAGGAACCAATCGGTTCTTCGGAAATCTTGGAACCGAGCAAAATCGGTTTCGGTTAGTTCGGTTCGGTTTCGGTTCTAACCGAACTAACCGAAAATTTACCCAAGTAGCAAAAAAAATAATAGAAAAATAGGCGATTTTTTTTAAAAAAAACACAAAGCTGAAATTTTAAGAAGTGAGGTTGTGAGGCTATGAGGGAGGTATTATCCACCTTTTATATCTAGGATTAAGGTAGTATTAGGCCTAGATTATGAGGTTTATTGGACTTGTTTATGAAATTCGGTTCTGTTCGGTTATTTCGGTTAACCGAGGTAGAGAACCGAATTGACCTGCTAAAATTTGGTTCCTGAGAAGTGAGAACCGAATATGGAACCGAATTTTTCGGTTTCGGTTATTTCGGTTTCGGTTCCGGTTATTTCGGTTCGGTTCTCGGTTCTTGGTTATTTTTGCCCAGGGTGAGCAGCAGTAGCACCGTGTCCAGCAGCAGCATGCTTAGAAGGGCAAGGTTGTCAAGAAGCACGGGCAAGTCTACTACACCGCTGTCAGCGACATCCCAGAAGGGGAGCCCGTCATGGTCGGTAGGTTTCCCGTTGCCAATTATCCCGCAGTCGTGCTGTTTGATTCCGGTGCATCGCATTCCTTCATCAGTCGTACTTTTGTCTTTGAGCATGGGATATCAATTGGGGAATTGAAAGAAAATTTCTGCATATTTTCGCCTGGAGGGCGTATAAGTACTAAGGAGGTGATTCCTAATATACCAGTGATGTTGGGGGAACATGTATTTCCTACCACCATGATAGTGGCTACGTGATCAGAAATAGATGTCTTTTAGGCATGAATTGATGTGCCAGTATAAAGAGCCATGATGAATCCTGAATAGGTTGTGGAGTGGACATTCCTAACAGTACCCTTCCAAGCTCCTTCTCCAACTCTCCATGCCTCCGAGACCAGCAGCCACGCAATTGAATACCACTATGTTCAGAGACCAGAGCATCCCCGTGGTCTGTGAATTTTCCTGATGTTTTTTCCAGAGGACTTACCTGGCCTGCCTCCTTACCGTGATGTTGAGTTTTTGCCATAGAGCTTAAGCTCGGACTGCTCCTATATCCCGGCAGAGCTTATCGAAAATGCCTCCCAGAGAGTTGGCAGAGCTAAAAATCCAGTTAAAGTGTAACACCCCGGTGTTAAGCAATCCCTAAATGCATAATTTGGCATGGCATAAGCATAGCATCTCATCATTTCATGTGCATATGTTTGTTGAATGCTTAAGTCCTTGTTTGGTCTCTAGTGTAACCTTGTTATGCTTACTGTTTCTGACCAAGTGCCTTATAACAAAGTTGTAGATCTTGATGAGGGGAACAACTTTGCTTTAAAGCACTTTCTCAGAAAAAGCTTTTTAGTTAGGATTTCTTGCATTAGAAAAATGGTTTAGCACTAAATTTATTTTAAACAACAGAATTTGGACTGGAGCCTTAAGGATGATTTGTTCCTTACAAAATTCTAAGCAACTTTGCTGTTGGGACCTTTTCCTAGTTCGGCTTAGTTTAGAAGTTAGGGAGCATCAAAGTTTGTAACAAAACCTCTTTAGTTTAACCCTAGTGGGCCCGGCTTGTCAGCCTCTCTCCCTTTCTTCCCGCGCGTGCGCCGCTCCCTCCGCGCCGACCGAGCCTGCCGCCGCCGCGAGACCGCCTCGCTGGCCGGCAAAACCACCGGCATCGCCGCCCGCGGTTTTGCGCCGCGTGCGCCATGTCACCCCCTCGCTCTCTGCAAGCTCGCCACGACGCCCCGGAGCTCGGTGCATGCCCGCCGCGTGGAGCTCGACGCCTGACGCCGCCGCGTCCGGTCGAGTTTCCCCCGACGGGAACTGGCCAGGTGTGATACACCCAGGCACTTGTTCCTTTTGTCTTGTCCGCCTTGAGCTTGCAAGCCAGGAACTCCACTCCACTCCACTCCACTCCACCCACCCGCCTTCACAGAGCGAAGCGCCGCCGCCATTTCCGCCGCCGCCCGCCGAACCTCGGCGAGCGATTACTCGCTCCACCGCTCAGCGCCGCCCGATTCCTCCCGCCAGTTTCTCCGCCGTGACCTCCTTTTTCTCCCGGCAAGGTTGGTTTCACCTCTCTTCCTCTCTAGCTGCCGGAACAGCGGACGCCACGCCATCCGCAAGCTTCCGCCATGGCCGCCACCGTGACCTTCACGTGGACCGGTCATCTCCGCCGCCAAGCCATCCCAAACCGAGCCATGTTCTAGTCTTCTCTACCGCCGTAGTAGCTTAGAGTCAAATGGAGACCCCTCTCGCGCCCTGAGCTCGCCGGACCACGGGCCAGTCGCGCTGTGTCCGTCATGGACCGCCGCCGTGCATCGCGCCGGGCAATGCCGGGGATGCCGAAGCCTGGGAGTTGCTCCAATAGGTTGCTTAGGTCTTGCGTGGGCTAGTGCTAGCCTTGCCGAGTCGCAAGCCGCCGGGGAGAGTTCCGCCGCCGAGTCGCAGAGCCGCCGCTCCGCCATGGCCGCCGTCGAGCTTGCTCCGGTATCCCTCTGGCTCAGCCAGTTAGTCGGTCGTGTTCGTCTCGTAAACCCGCACCCAACGATGGTCTCAGTGTCGCCCGAAGTGTCGCGTCGACGAGTTAGGGCCGGTCAACGACCACGGCGCCAAACTCCGCCGTTGACTGCCGAGCCTGGCCTCGCGCGGTAACGTGCCGAGCCTGGCCTCGGAAGCTTGGTCGCCCTGACCAGCGGGCCCCGACTGGCAGAAAAGGGTAGAGCCTGGTTGCCGTAGGCCTCGGTAAGTCGGATGAACCGAGCCTTCGCCTCGAGCCTCGGTCGAGTCGAGCCAATCAGTAAGCCTCGGTCGAGTCGAGCCAAGTCAGTAAGCCTCGTCGAGTCGAGCAAGTCAGTAAGCCTCGGTCGAGTCGAGCCAAGTCAGTAAGCCTCGGTCGAGTCGAGCCAAGTCAGTTAGTCTCGGTTGAGTCAGTAGCCTCAGCTGAATAGGAGCCTCGGGCCTCGGGCGAATCGGAAATTGTGTCTGAGCCTCGGGCCTCAGCCGAATCGCGCTGAACGTGCCGAAGCCTTCGTCTGAGCCTCGGGCGAGTCGCACCAGACGTGCCGAAGCCGTGTCTTGAGCCTCGGCCGAAGTCTGTAGCGTATAGGTTTGAGTTTCCCTTTTTAGTGTGTTTTGCAGAATTCATGTAAAGGCTTCAAAAATTCGTACAAGGCTCATTTTAAGTCCAAATCTTGTGAAACAAATTTTGTTGTGTTAAGCATGATTAGATCTACCTGTGAAGGATGTTAATTGCATTGTTGGTAACTTTTATGTGTAGATTTATTTAAATTAGAAGAGTGCTGATAACTTGGAAAATGCATAACTAATCAAGTATGAGTCGGAAAAATGTGATTCCAGTTTTGTTAGGTTTGTATGGATGAGTAGCTTCAGAGAAAAATATAAGATGAGGTTGCTTTGTGAAATACTTTAGCAGTAGTATTAAAATGGTTAAATGCTGTTTTCTTGTTTATTTTGTAATAATTAAAATATGAGGAATATGAACCTGAGAATTTAAGCACATTGCTCTTATGCTAGGAAGTTCAGTAGAAAATAAGAAATCTGTTGTTTGACACTGTTGCTAGGGTGAGTAGTTCAAAGCACCTGTTCATGATAGATTTTGTCTTTTTCATAGGGGATAGAGTCTAGGTCCAAATGGGATGAAATTTGGACAGAGGATTAGATTAAGTATTATTAATCTCCAGTAATTTTTATAGATTTTTATGAAGCTGCCTAGGATAGGTTACTGTTATAGGCCTAATTAACTAGATTTAATTCTACAAATATTTAGAGGGTAATAAACCCGTTAAGCAACTTTGATGTGGTGACAACAAGACTTAGTAAGTAGTAGTTAAATTACAATGTGCTTATCGTGCCTGAGTTGTTACTCCATGTTGCATCACTGTGCATCCCATGTGCATTCATGTTATTCATTTCATGTACCGCATCATGCAGGGTCGGTAGTCGAAGCCCAAGACACGCCGGAGGAGCAGCGTCAGGAGGAGACAACCGAGGAGGGGATCCCGGAAGGAGACGCTGAGGACCTGCCGGAGTGCCGTGATCACCGCCCCGCCGACTTCGAGCGAGGCAAGCCCCGGAGCATTTTTCTCCTACGGTTTGCAAATTACCGTTTACAAGTTAACCTGATATGATTGTTGCATTAGGTCATAGGAGTTGTGTGATACCGTTGCTGCATTGATTAATTATCCTTGTCCACCTGCAAATATTATCTTGTGATCCCTGTTAGGTCTAGGCTCGATTATATGCTTAGCCCTGCTTAGACCGGTAAAAGTCGGGTGATTTCCTGTCTCCCGCATATAGGTGGATACTAAACATGTTTAGCCTCGTGCTATCGTGGAATATAACCATGTGTTAATTAATTGGAGACCGGGCGGGATGTAGGAGCAGCAGGACATGGGTTCTGTGTGCTAGTAGTCTCCCGTCTGTGTCGATTAGGACCCGACGAAGGCACACCTCAGTCATTTTGAACGCGTCAATCACTTAACGGAGTAGGTCGGAGTACCTCCCGTGAAGCCGAGTAAGGTGTTTCGAGCCGGTGATGGAGACGTTGACGCCTAACACCCAGGGCCTTACATGTACCGTGGGCAACTATTCTGATCGACCTGGCATGGTCCGAGGGCAGGCAGGGCCTGATCGACCTGGCATGACCGTGGGCAGTTAATAGCTTGAGCGACCTGGCATTGAGATAACCCTCGGTGTAGAAGGGTCCATGGCCGTCCCGCGATTTGGGTTCTCGAACCTCCTGAGTGGTCGCCAACGGCCGCCTGGCAGGGTGTGTCGGGCGAGTGTGCGACATTTTGTCCCCAGCTGGTAGGAATCGATTATAATCGCCATCGCTCCTGGTTAGTGAGTAACTTGACTGAGCATGTGTTACCGTAGTAATATATGGAATTAATGATGGTTATGGTTGGTGAATCTGAAAGGCTATTGATGAAATAGTCACTCTTGCTTGATATAGTCAGCAAGTGTTTGCTCTAGATCAGGTGCAAATCTAGATAATCAGGCTGATTACCTAAGTGACTGCTAATGCTCGAATAAGGAATTATTAATAATAAAATGCTTTTATGCAAAAGGTAAGTGTGGCCAACCTCAGATACAGCCTTGCATAATCCTTGGTGTCAATTATTTCTGGTTTATGACGGGTAAGTCTAGCTGAGTACCTTCTCGTACTCAGGGTGCTATCCCTTGTTGTTGCAGATGGGCAGTGTTTCTTCGGCTACTGCGAGAACTGTCTGTATCCCGTCGAGGGCAGTGACTAGACCATGGGCATGGTCAATCCTTATCTTTCCTGATGCTTTTGTGGACAGATCAGGCATATGGCACCGTATTGTGAACTAAGGACTTGTGTTTCAAAACTATGTTGCTTCCGCTTGAATTCAAAACTATGGTTTGTAATAACTATCGAACTCCGATGTATTTGAACTATGTGCGAACTGAATGTACCTTGTGGGCATGTACGCTAATCTATTACGATCTTGGTTAAAGTTGAATGACTTGAAATCCTTCGAGATTTCCGGACTACCGGGTTTGTACGAGCTTAAGTACTTGTAGTCTCTGTGAAAGCAGCGATTCGGTGCTTAATCTGGTGCAAATTGGTCGGTTCTGTGACAGCTGGCATCGGAGCGTGGTTAGCGTTACTGTTCACAAGTGTATTTGAAAAACCGTATTTTCAATTAAAAATTTCCTATTTGACAAGAACTTATAGCTATATTAGGATTTGAAAAACCTTTTTGACCAAGAGTAAGGTGTGCCATTGATCAAGTCCTTATGCCCAACAGGAACTTAGGTGGCTATTTAAGTACTAACTTTGGGGAGTCGTGCATCATACTTATTTTCTGTTTATTCTGTCGTCCATACGGCAAGGGTGAAATTGTATGGATGCTATTCCTCGGAATAGTAATGTATGGATCAATTGCCTCTACGCTAAAGGTAATGAGAGTTGTGAGAGCATGATTGGACAACCGCCAATCTAGGGAAAGTGCTTATATGATACTGACGCGTATACCTGTTCCACACAAGTATATGTGAAAGTATTGATTGTGGGAGTAATAATTTATGATGGGTGCATATACTGCTTACGTGTATACCGGGTGTACACCTAAGAGAGTATTAGATTTAAATTTCGCAGTGCATGATATTCATACTGTGGGAAGGGCTGAAATGGTTTCTTCTGCAGGTACGCTAACTTGCGAACGTGTAGTACGTATAGTTAACGCTATGAGTGAACGTGTATGCCACCGTCTAGCCGATAGATTGTTAGGCAGTGAGGACGTATGTTACGCTCATGCATCATGATCATACAACTTTGCATTAATCTTACTTCCTTCCTTATGGTTTCCGTCCCGTTTTTCTAATAAAAGTTGTTTTCAACTAATTAAAAACTGTGTGGATAAACTTCTTACAGATGGCACGCACCAAGCGCACTGCTCGCAAGTCCACGGGAGGCAAGAGGCCTAACTACATGCTGGGGCCATGGACTGATGAGGGATCAGAGGACTTTCTAGAGGAGTTTGGGATGCCCACTATTCTTTGGAGAGTTCTGCACCTGGTGGGATATCAGGAGGGCCAGGAGCCACAGTACGACTGGCACCGTGTGCAGTTGTCAGAGGATCGCCACGTGTACACGGTGGAGGTCGACGTGCCTAGCCGTGAGGACCAGGATCACGTCTGGTGCCGTCGGGTGTTTGCCTTGCAGGGGAGGACCCCCTGGGATGCAGCAACCAGGTTGCTTATACCGCTCTTCGGGACATCATGGAGGACCATCCGGAGGTGGTTGCCCAGGCTACTGCTAGTATCTTCCCGACGACAGACCCTTACCAGGCAGTGTGGCGTCAGTCAGGCGCTACCGTACTTGAGGCTAGCTCTCTTGAGAGGGAGCATTGTGCTGGACCAGCAGGGAGTGCTATGGCTGCTCTGATGGCTACTTATGGCTGTTTATCCCGCAGCTACGAGCAGTTGGACCATGTTCTTAGCGAGGAGATTGCAGCGCAGCATCGCCGTCAGCAGGAGCACACTACAGAGATAGACCTCCTCACTACACAGCTAGCTCAGTTGACAGTAGAGAGAGACCAGGCGCTTCAGAGGGAGCAGGAGACTGCCCATCAGCTTGCCATTCAGCAGGGTCGACTACTTTCTTGGCCTCGGTCATGAGGGAGACTGAGGAGGCGCTTCGAGGAGTTTGTGTTGAGGGCATTCGTGTTTCAGAGGAGAACAGGTTGCTGAGGTTGCGAGTGGGAGACCTGGAGCTCCAACTCCATCACTTGGAGGACTACAACGATCGTCTGCACGAGGAGATCCACCGTAGGGAGAATGAGAGGAACCCCATCTTTCCCCAGGAGGATCCGGAGCCGAGTAGTTCTTCTAGTAGTTCTTCAGATATGTCTAGTGAGGACGGTGACGTTGGTGAGATCGCTAGAGAGTAGTCTAGATCGTATGCTTAGCACCTAGAGATCTTTTGCGTATGTTGGCACGCCCGATCTTTTGTTGTTATGGGCTGGATGTAAGCATGAGTATGGACCTAGGTGATGTGGTGTAAGACCTTGAAAAGTCCCATATGTTTGGGCAAGACTATGGATGTTATGTTATCTATTGCATGATGTGTTAAGCGATCTTATTATGTGTTGATGCGATGTGGATCGAAATTATTATACCTCTGTAATTGTTTGGTGAATTTGTTTCCAATAATTCCAGTGGGTATGATTTATTGTTCTCTACAATGTTGCAACTTCGCCTAATGGTCACTTATTGTCGTGTATGCAGATGACAACAACTCGTAGTGGAGCAGGGGTAGTGGGGGAAATGAGGACCCCAGAGAAAACCGCAATCCACCACCTCCTCCACCACCAACGGCTGAGCAACTTTTTGCTCAATTTCTTGGAAGCCAGCGCAACATCGAAGCTTTGCTGAGGGAGAACTTGGCGCAGGGACATCAACGCCCTGAGCCAAACCAATATAGTTCTTTCAAGGATTTCCTGGATACTAAACCGCCTATCTTCAAGGAAGCTATAGACCGTTGGAGGCAGAAGAATGGCTGCATACTCTGGAGCAGAAGTTCCGTTTGCTTAGGCTCACAGAGGAGCTTAAAGCAGAATATGCCGCACACCAGTTGCAGGGACCAGCCGGGATTTGGTGGGGACATCATCGTACCACCTATCCTGCCAATGTTCCTATCACTTGGAGAGTGTTTACTGCTGCCGTTCGAGGTCATTTCATTCCGCCGGGCTTGACCCAGATGAAGGTGGCAGAGTTCATGAATCTGACTCAAGGGACTCGGTCTATCACAGAGTATCATCATCTGTTCAACTCGTTGGCTCGCTATATCCCAGACTTCGTTGACACAGATGCCAAGAAGATTGCTAGTTTCAAGAGAGGCTTGAACACTAAGATGGGAAAGTCAGTGGGTACGTCTTCTCGTACCAATTTCAATGACTTCTTAAGTGACTGTCTGATTCAAGAGAATCATAACAACAAGCATGCTGCTAGCAAGGCCCGGAAGAGAACCTTTGAATCAGGATCATCACAACCCAGAGGACCACCAGCTCAGCGAAATCAGTATCGACCACCAGCGCCGGGGGCACGTTTTAGGCCGCCACAGAAGAGGAATCAGCCACAAGCTCAGCGCAATCAGAAGCCATACAAGATAGCTGCCGCTCAGGCTCGTGGAGGTCAAGGCAGTTCTTCAGGAAATAAACCTATAGTTCGGGGACCATGCTACAACTGCAACCAAGAGGGGCACTTCGCAAGATATTGTCCCTACCCAAAGAAGCAACAGGCCAATTACCCCGCACGCCTGCATAACATGACCGCTGAAGAAGCTCGTGCTGGAGAGCCCGTGACTGCTGGTATGTGCCTTGTTAATCATCATCCTGCAGTCGTTTTGTTTGATACTGGATCATCGCATTCGTTCATGAGTAAAGCATTTGCACAAAAGCATGATCAAGAGGTGTCTGAAATGGATTATGGGTTTCGCGTAAGCTCTGTGGGGAGTAGTGTGTTGTCTAGGCAGATGGTACGTGATGCAACCATCGACATCGGAGGGCATAAGTTTGGGGCTAATTTAGTAGTTTTGCCAGGGCTCAGTATGGACGTAGTCCTAGGAATGAGTTGGATGAGTATGTGGAAAGCAGTGTTAGACACTGCAGATAGGACTCTTACCTTGACCGATCCAAGGAGGAACAACAAGTTACGTATCTCTCTTCCTCGAGGGGCTGATTTTGTTGATCTATCTTGCACCTTATCTATAGAGGACCTGTCAAAAATTCCAGTTGTTCGGGATTTCCCAGATGTCTTTCCAGATGAGTTGCCGGGTTTACCGCCGCCCAAGCGGGCTGTAGAGTTTACCATTGAGTTGTTACCAGGGACTGCACCGATCTCGAGAAGACCTTATCGTATGCCGCCCAATGAATTAGCCGAACTCAAGACTCAGATTAAGGAACTTTTGGACAAGGGTTTCATTCAACCTAGTGTGTCAGAGTGGGGATGTCCAGCCTTGTTTGTTAAGAAGAAGGACAAATCCTTGAGAATGTGTGTGGATTATCGACCGCTTAATGCCGTGACCGTTAAGAATAAATATCCGTTGCCACGGATAGATATTTTGTTTGACCAGTTATCCAGAGCCAAAGTTTTCTCCAAGATCGATTTGAGATCCGGTTATCATCAAATTAGAATCCGGCCACAAGATATTCCAAAGACTGCTTTTTCCACCAGATATGGCCTATACGAGTATTTAGTCATGTCTTTTGGATTGACAAATGCTCCGGCTTACTTTATGAGTTTAATGAACTCGGTATTCATGCCAGAGCTAGATAAGTTTGTAGTGGTATTCATTGATGACATTTTGGTTTATTCGGAGAACCCGGACGACCATGCAGAACATTTGAGGATCGTTTTGACAAGGCTACGAGAGCATAAACTTTATGCTAAGTTTAGCAAGTGTGAATTTTGGATGAAGCAAGTACAATTCCTTGGTCACATCCTGTCGGAGAAAGGAATCTCTGTGGACCCTAGCAAAGTACAAGAAGTAATGGATTGGGAAGCTCCAACTTCAGTTGGGGAGATTCGGAGTTTTCTCGGTTTAGCAGGGTATTACCGTCGTTTCATTCCGATTTCTCCAAAATTGCCAAACCCATGACAAGTTTGCTTCAGAAGGATCAGAAGTTTGAGTGGACAGAGAAGTGTGAAACAGCTTTCTGTACCTTGCGGAAACTGTTAACCACTGCCCCTGTCTTAGCTCAACCAGATATCGAGAAGCCGTTTGATGTCTTCTGCGACGCATCAAAAGTCGGTTTAGGGTGTGTTCTTATGCAAGAAGGCAGAGTGATTGCTTATGCTTCACGACAGTTGAGAAAACATGAGATAAATTATCCTACGCATGATTTGGAATTAGCTGCTGTGTGTGCACGCTCTGAAGATCTGGAGGCACTATTTACTAGGAAATGTCTGCAATATGTACACTGATCATAAGAGTCTCAAGTATATCTTCACTCAACCGGAGTTGAATATGAGGCAGAGAAGATGGCTTGAATTGATTAAGGATTACAATTTGCAGATACATTATCACCCTGGAAAAGCAAATGTGGTTGCTGATGCTCTGAGTCGGAAGTCGCATTGTAATAACTTAAGGTTACAACCAGAGGACGAGTTTAGTCTCGTACACCCTGTGATCCTGCATCACATCGAGCTGCAGAGCACCTTAGTTGACCAGATTCTAGAAGGGCAGAAAACAGACAAGGGAATCTATCATATCAAGAAAAGCTAAGGGCTGCCACTGAACCCGTAAAACATTTCCGAGTTGATGATAAGGGAGTGTTATGGTTTGATAATCGCCTAGTGGTACCCAAGAATAGGGAACTGAAAAATCAGATCATGGACGAGGCTCACCTTTCTAAATTGTCTATCCATCCCGGGAGCACTAAGATGTATCAAGATTTGCGTCCAAGATTTTGGTGGACCAAAATGAAGAAGGAAATTGCCGCATATGTAGCCAGATGCGACACGTGTTGTCGGGTGAAGGCTATTCACCTGAAGCCAGCCGGAACACTTCAACCTTTATCAATACCTGAATGGAAGTGGGAAGAAGTGAGTATGGACTTTATCACCGGTTTGCCTACCACTCCGAAGGGAAACGATTCGATTTGGGTAATTGTAGATCGTCTCACCAAGACCGCTCATTTTATACCAGTTAAAACTTGTTATCGAGCACCGGACTATGCAGAGATCTATGTCAATCAGATTGTACGATTACATGGTATACCCAAGGTCATAGTTTCGGATCGTGGAACGCAGTTTACTGCACCTTTCTGGGAGAAACTGCAAAAAGAGTTAGGTACTAAGTTAATCCATAGCTCAGCTTACCATCCTCAGACATCAGGGCAAACGGAAAGGGTAAATCAGATTTTAGAGGATATGTTAAGAGCCTGTGTTTTATCAGCAAAGGTCTTGGGAGAAATGGTTGCCATTAGCAGAATTTGCTTACAACAATAGTTATCAAGAAAGCATTCAGATGGCACCTTTTGAAGCTCTGTATGGCAGAAGATGCAGAACACCAGTAAGTTGGGTTGAACCAGGAGAACGTCGTTACTATGGAAATGATTTTGTCAAGGAAGCAGAAGAACAAGTTAGAATAATCCAACAAAACATAGCCGCTGCACAGTCTCGACAGAAGAGCTATGCCGATAAGCGAAGAAGACCGCTTGAATTCAAAGTAGGTGACTATGTGTATTTGAAAGTATCACCCATGAAAGGAGTTAAACGTTTTGGCGTGAAAAGAAAGTTAGCGCCAAGGTTTGTGGGACCCTACAGGATAATGGAAAGGAGGGGAAAAGTGGCTTATCAACTACAGTTACCTGAACATTTGAAGGCTATATTCCCTGTATTCCATGTGTCACAATTAAAGAAATGTCTTCGAGTTCCAGAAGAGGAAGTACAACCGGCCAACATCAAGTTACAATCCGACCTCACTTACTCAGTAGAGCCGCACCGAGTGCTTGATGAAAAGAAAGGATAACTCGCGGAAGAATAGTGAAGCAGTACAAGGTATCTTGGAGTGAGCAAGATGATCGAGATGCCACTTGGGAAACAGAAGACTATCTAAGAGAAGTATATCCCCACTTCTTTAAGAAATGGTTAGTAACTTAAATCTCGGGACGAGATTCCTTTAAGGAGGGGAGGGCTGTAACACCCCGGTGTTAAGCAATCCCTAAATGCATAATTTGGCATGGCATAAGCATAGCATCTCATCATTTCATGTGCATATGTTTGTTGAATGCTTAAGTCCTTGTTTGGTCTCTAGTGTAACCTTGTTATGCTTACTGTTTCTGACCAAGTGCCTTATAACAAAGTTGTAGATCTTGATGAGGGGAACAACTTTGCTTTAAAGCACTTTCTCAGAAAAAGCTTTTTAGTTAGGATTTCTTGCATTAGAAAAATGGTTTAGCACTAAATTTATTTTAAACAACAGAATTTGGACTGGAGCCTTAAGGATGATTTGTTCCTTACAAAATTCTAAGCAACTTTGCTGTTGGGACCTTTTCCTAGTTCGGTCTAGTTTAGAAGTTATAGAGCATCAAAGTTTGAAACAAAACCTCTTTAGTTTAACCCTAGTGGGCCCGGCTGTCAGCCTCTCTCCTTTCTTCCCGCGCGTGCGCCGCTCCCTCCGCGCCGACCGAGCCTGCCGCCGCCGCGAGACCGCCTCGCTGGCCGGCAAAACCACCGGCATCGCCGCCCGCGGTTTTGCGCCGCGTGCGCCATGTCACCCCCTCGCTCTCTGCAAGCTCGCCACGACGCCCAGGAGCTCGGTGCATGCCCGCCGCGTGGAGCTCGACGCCTGACGCCGCCGCGTCCGGTCGGGAGTTCCCCCGACGGGAACTGGCCAGGTGTATACACCCAGGCACTTGTTCCTTTTGTCTTGTCCGCCTTGAGCTTGCAAGCCAGGAAGTCCACTCCACTCCACTCCACTCCTCCACCCGCTTCACAGAGCGAAGCGCCGCCGCCATTTCCGCCGCCGCCCGCCGAACCTCGGCGAGCGATTACTCGCTCCACCGCTCACCGCCGCCCGATTCCTCCCGCCAGTTTCTCCGCCGTGACCTCCTCTTTTCTCCGGCAAAGGTTGGTTTCACCTCTCTTCCTCTCTAGCTGCCGGAACAGCGGACGCCATCCGCAAGCTTCCGCCATGGCCGCCACCGTGACCTTCACGTGGACCGGTCATCTCCGGCCAAGCCATCCAAACCGAGCCATGTTCTAGTCTTCTCTACCGCCGTAGTAGCTTAGAGTCAAATGGAGACCCTCTCGCGCCCTGAGCTCGCCGGACCACGGGCCAGTCGCGCTGTGTCCGTCATGGACCGCCGCCGTGCATCGCGCCGGGCAATGCCGGGGATGCCGAAGCCTGGGAGTTGCTCCAATAGGTTGCTTAGGTCTTGCGTGGGCTAGTGCTAGCCTTGCCGAGTCGCAAGCCGCCGGGGAGAGTTCCGCCGCCGAGTCGCAGAGCCGCCGCTCCGCCATGGCCGCCGTCGAGCTTGCTCCGGTATCCCTCTGGCTCAGCCAGTTAGTCGGTCGTGTTCGTCTCGTAAACCCGCACCCAACGATGGTCTCAGTGTCGCCCGAAGTGTCGCCGTCGACGAGTTAGGGCCGGTCAACGACCACGGCGCCAAACTCCGCCGTTGACTGCCGAGCCTGGCCTCGCGCGGTAACGTGCCGAGCCTGGCCTCGGAAGCTTGGTCGCCCTGACCAGCGGGCCCCGACTGGCAGAAAAGGGAAGAGCCTGGTTGCCGTAGGCCTCGGTAAGTCGGATGAACCGAGCCGCCTCGCCTCGGTCGAGTCGCCAAGTCGCCTCGTCGAGTCGAGCCAAGTCAGTAAGCCTCGGTCGAGTCGAGCCAAGTCAGTAAGCCTCGGTCGAGTCGAGCCAAGTCAGTAGCCTCGGTCGAGTCGAGCCAGTCAGTAAGCCTCGGTCGAGTCGAGCCATCAGTTAGTCTCGGTTGAGTCAGTAGCCTCAGCTGAATAGGAGCCTCGGGCCTCGGGCGAATCGGAAAATTGTGTCTGAGCCTCGGGCCTCAGCCGAATCGCGCTGAACGTGCCGAAGCCTTCGTCTGAGCCTCGGGCGAGTCGCACCAGACGTGCCGAAGCCGTGTCTTGAGCCTCGGCCGAAGTCTGTAGCGTATAGGTTTGAGTTTCCCTTTTTAGTGTGTTTTGCAGAATTCATGTAAAGGCTTCAAAATTCGTACAAGGCTCATTTTAAGTCCAAATCTTGTGAAACAATTTTGTTGTGTTAAGCATGATTAGATCTACCTGTGAAGGATGTTAATTGCATTGTTGGTAATACTTTTATGTGTAGATTTATTTAAATTAGAAAAGTGCTGATAACTTGGAAAATGCATAACTAATCAAGTATGAGTCGGAAAAATGTGATTCCAGTTTTGTTAGGTTTGTATGGATGAGTAGCTTCAGAGAAAATATAAGATGAGGTTGCTTTGTGAAATACTTTAGCAGTAGTAATTAAAATGGTTAAATGCTGTTTTCTTGTTTATTTTGTAATAATTAAAATATGAAGAATATGAACCTGAGAATTTAAGCACATTGCTCTTATGCTAGGAAGTTCAGTAGAAAATAAGAAATCTGTTGTTTGACACCTGTTGCTAGGGTGAGTAGTTCAAAGCACCTGTTCATGATAGATTTTGTCTTTTTCATAGGGGATAGAGTCTAGGTCCAAATGGGATGAAATTTGGACAGAGGATTAGATTAAGTATTATTAATCTCCAGTAATTTTTATAGATTTTTATGAAGCTGCCTAGGATAGGTTACTGTTATAGGCCTAATTAACTAGATTTAATTCTACAAATATTAGAGGGTAATAAACCCGTAAGCAACTTTGATGTGGTGACAACAACAGCTTAGTAAGTAGCAGTAGATGACATGTGCTTATCTCCTGAGTTGTTACTCCATGTTGCATCACTGTGCATCCCATGTGCATTCATGTTATTCATTCATGTACCGCATCATGCAGGGTCGGTAGTCGAAGCCCAAGACACGCCGCCGAGGAGCAGCGTCAGGAGGAGACAACCGAGGAGGGGATCCCGGAAGGAGACGCTGAGGACCTGCCGGAGTGCCGTGATCACCGCCCCGCCGACTTCGAGCGAGGCAAGCCCCGGAGCATTTTTCTCCTACGGTTTGCAAATTACCGTTTACAAGTTAACCTGATATGATTGTTGCATTAGGTCATAGGAGTTGTGTGATACCGTTGCTGCATTGATTAATTATCCTTGTCCACCTGCAAATATTATCTTGTGATCCCTGTTAGGTCTAGGCTCGATTATATGCTTAGCCCTGCTTAGACCGGTAAAAGTCGGGTGATTTCCTGTCTCCCGCATATAGGTGGATACTAAACATGTTTAGCCTCGTGCTATCGTGGAATATAACCATGTGATAATTAATTGAGACCGGGCGGGATGTAGGAGCAGCAGGACATGGGTTCTGTGTGCTAGTAGTCTCCCGTCTGTGTCGATTAGGACCCGACGAAGGCACACCTCAGTCATTTTGAACGCGTCAATCACTTAACGGAGTAGGTCGGAGTACCTCCCGTGAAGCCGAGTAAGGTGTTTCGAGCCGGTGATGGAGACGTTGACGCCTAACACCCAGGGCCTTACATGTACCGTGGGCAACTATTCTGATCGACCTGGCATGGTCCGAGGGCAGGCAGGGCCTGATCGACCTGGCATGACCGTGGGCAGTTAATAGCTTGAGCGACCTGGCATTGAGATAACCCTCGGTGTAGAAGGGTCCATGGCCGTCCCGCGATTTGGGTTCTCGAACCTCCTGAGTGGTCGCCAACGGCCGCCTGGCAGGGTGTGTCGGGCGAGTGTGCGACATTTTGTCCCCAGCTGGTAGGAATCGATTATAATCGCCATCGCTCCTGGTTAGTGAGTAACTTGACTGAGCATGTGTTACCGTAGTAATATATGGAATTAATGATGGTTATGGTTGGTGAATCTGAAAGGCTATTGATGAAATAGTCACTCTTGCTTGAATAAGTAGTCAAGTGTTTGCTCTAGATCAGGTGCAAATCTAGATAATCAGGCTGATTACCTAAAAGTGACTGCTAATGCTCGAATAAGGAATTATTAATAATAAAATGCTTTTATGCAAAAGGTAAGTGTGGCCAACCTCAGATACAGCCTTGCATAATCCTTGGTGTCAATTATTTCTGGTTTATGACGGGTAAGTCTAGCTGAGTACCTTCTCGTACTCAGGGTGCTATCCCTTGTTGTTGCAGATGGGCAGTGTTTCTTCGGCTACTGCGAGAACTGTCTGTATCCCGTCGAGGGCAGTGACTAGACCATGGGCATGGTCAATCCTTATCTTTCCTGATGCTTTTGTGGACAGATCAGGCATATGGCACCGTATTGTGAACTAAGGACTTGTGTTTCAAAACTATGTTGCTTCCGCTTGAATTCAAAACTATGGTTTGTAATAACTATCGAACTCCGATGTATTTGAACTATGTGCGAACTGAATGTACCTTGTGGGCATGTACGCTAATCTATTACGATCTTGGTTAAAGTTGAATGACTTGAAATCCTTCGAGATTTCCGGACTACCGGGTTTGTACGAGCTTAAGTACTTGTAGTCTCTGTGAAAGCAGCGATTCGGTGCTTAATCTGGTGCAAATTGGTCGGTTTGTGACACAAGATTTGCTGGAATAAGGGCTTCATTCATTCGTCCCAAGTTCAACTCGCTTGGTGCTGTCGCGTGCAATCTTTGGAAGAAAGAAAAAAAAAAGACAAAGAGTCTCAGATTATGCATTGATTATCGCCCACTTCAACGAAGTCCCATCAAAAATAAATATCCGCTTTGCCTCGCATTGACCTTCGTTTGACCAACTTGGCTGGAGCCACAGAGTATTCTCCAGAATGACCTCAGATCTGGCTACCACGCAGGGTTAAAAATACGTCCGAAGACAGTGTGCTAAAACAGGCTTTCACTAGCTAGATACGGCCTATAGATAGGGCGGCTGGTCATGTCCCCTTCTTCGTTTTGGACCAATGCCCCTGCACACTTCATGTCCTCATGACCTCCATATTCATCCGGAGCTCGGATAAATTTGTGGTCGTGTTTCATTGACGAATCCTTGCTACTCAAAACCCCTGAAGAAGCATTCGCGAACCACCTTCGTATCGTTCTAAAAAATCCCGCCTCAGAGATCACAGCTTTATGGCAATCAGTAAATGTTGAGTTCTGGTTAGATCAGATACAGTTCCTTTGGTCATGTCCTATCCGCTGAAGGTGTGTCAGTCGATCCCGGAAGGTGGCAGACATTCTGGACTGGAAGCCACCTACCACTGTTCACGGAGTCCGCAGCTTCATGGGAATGGCTGGATATTATCGCCGTTTCATCCCGGATTTCTCCAGAATCGCCAAGCCTATCACCGAGTTATTGAAGAATTCTGTGAAGTTTGTCTGGTCACCAGCCTGTGAGCAGGCCTTTCAAACGTTGAAGAAACTGTTAACCACGTCACCAGTACTAGCCCAGCCAAACATCGAAAAGCCGTTTTCTATCTACTGTGATGCATCTGGTACTGGTTTGGGCTGTGTTTTGATGCAAGAAGGTCGAGTGATCGCGTATGCCTCCCGACAGCTTAAGCAACATGAAGAGAATTATCCAACCCATGATCTTGAGTTAGCAACTGTGGTGCATGCCTTAAAGATCTAGCGCCATTATTTGTTGGGCAGTACCTGCAATGTGTACACTGATCACAAGAGCCTAAAGTATATCTTCACTCAAGAAGAATTGAATATGAGACAGAGAAGGTGGCTTGGTTAATTAAAGACTATGATCTCGAAGTACATTACCATCCGGGTAAGGCGAATGTGGTCGCCGATGCGCTAAGTCGCAAGTCATACTACAACTGTTTGGTGATGAAACCCTACGATTCTTCCCTGTGTTATGATCTAGAAAGGGAGGGTATTGAAATGGTTCCACCGGGAACTCTGAATAATATCAGGATAGAAGCACCTATCAGGGAACAGATCATCACTGCGCAGAAGATAACCCTGGAATCAAACACATCATCGAAAGGGTCCGAGCCGGAAGAGCGGATTGTTTTAGGATTGATGAGGTAGGAGTGGTTTGGTTCAAGAACCGACTGGTAGTTTCCAAAGTGCCTGAGTTGAGGCAGTTAATTATCCTTGATGAAGCACACTTGACTAGATTCTCTATCCACCCCGGCAGCAACAAGATGTACCAAGACTTGAGGCAGAGATTCTGGTGGACAAAGATGAAGATTGAGATCACCCGGTTGTTGCTCGATGTGATACTTGCCAGAGGGTCAAAGCTGTGCACATGAAGCCCGGAGGAGAATTGCAACCTTTACCTGTACCTGCTTGGAAATGGGACGATATCAGTATGGATTTTATCAATGGGCTACCAAAAAACCAAGGGGTTTTGATTCCATCTGGGTGATCGTGGATCGTCTCACTAAGCAAGCTCACTTCCTGCCAGTCAAGACCAGCTACACCGTCCCACTTACGCCGCTATGTACAAGAACAACATAGTAAAACTCCATGGCATACCAAGACCATTATCTCTGATCGTGGTACCCAGTTCGTCGCAAAATTCTGGAAAGCATTCCATACCTCACTTGGAACCAAGCTCTTGCATAGCACGGCATATCATCCACAAACGGATGGACAAACTGAGCGAGTCAACCAAGTGTTAGAGGATATGTTGAGAGCCTGCGTGCTCACCTTCGCAGATACTTGGGATGACTGTTTGCCCTTGGCAGAATTCTCATATAATAACAGTTACCAAGAAAGCATCAAAATGGCACCCTTTGAAGCACTGTACGGTCGCCGTTGTCGTACACCTCTCAGTTGGTCTGAACCTGGAGAAAGGGAATTCTTTGGAGTTGACCTAGTAAAAGATATGGAAGAAAAAGTCAAGCAAATACAAGAGAATATGAAGATTGCGCAGTCTCGACAGAAGAGCTATGCTGACAAAAGACGTCGACCTTTGAATTTCCAAATCGGGGATTATGTGTATCTGAAGGTCTCACCCACCAAAGGAGTTACTCGTTTTGGAGTCAAGGGAAAGTTAGCACCACGCTATATTGGTCCCTTTGAAATTCTGGAACGTTGTGGCAAGGTAGCTTACAAGCTAAGGATGCCCGATCATCTTTCCGTAGTCCATAATGTGTTTCACGTCTCCCAACTCAAGAAATGTCTCCAAGTGCCCGAACATGTGGTGGAAGTTGAAGGTGTTGAGTTAGAACCCGATCTGTCATACTCTGAGTATCCAGTTCGCGTGTTGGATTACAAGGACCGTGTTACCCGGAGGACTACCACAAGATGGTACAAGATCCAGTGGAACCAACACACTGAAGAAGAAGCCACTTGGGAATCCGAAGACTTCTTGGCAAAGAATTATCCCGACTTTCTCGATACTCTGTAGATGTAAAGTTTTGTCTTTGTCCTTCTTAAGACGCAGAATCTCGGGGCGAGATTTCTTTTATGGGGGAAGGCTGTAACACCTCTGGTGATTAATATGTAATTAACCTGACATGTCATCATCTTTAGTCATTAATCATTCTTGCCATGCATTTATGTTTGCCTAATACTTGTTTTGCTTTTACCTTTTTCTGAGGTGACTTGTGTAGTGATCTCTTTTTCAAAAAAAACCATAAAGACCCAAATCTTCCTATAAGGGCAAAATGGTAATTTCACCTCTGTGTCTAGCTTTGTGTGAATCTTGTTTCAGTTGAGTGTCTTGATGTTTTGTTGTGTTGATCAAAGTTCAAATCAGAAATAGGAATTTAAATTCCTTTTGAAAAACCCCAAATTTCCAAACCCTAGTTTTACCCCTCTTTCTTTCTAATTCAAAAACTATTCAAAATTTGAAGTTGGTCCCAATAATAAAAGTTGTAGATCTTGCCAAAAGTAACAACTTTGCTATTTACAAATTTTCAAGTTTTCAATACAAAATCATGAAGTAATTTCAAATTCATTTCAAACTCCAATTTTGTTCCCCTTTTCAGTTTTCAAAATTATCTCAAAAACCATTGAGTTTCAGAAAAAGTTTATATTGGCAAAGTTGTAGATCTCAAAATTTTAAGCAACTTTGGTATTTGGAGTTTTCCTTGTGTAGTTCAAATTTGGAGAGTATTTTCGAAAATTCAAAAAAGGGAAGAAGGTGATGTCACTGTGCACGATCTTTAAAGCAGGGGGGCCCCGGCCGCCGGCGGCGGAGCGCCGGCCACGCCGACCGGCTCACCCGCGTCCGTGTCGTGCGCCGCCAGCGCTAGCGCGCAAGCTCCCCGGGCCCCTACCTCCGCCTCGCCCATCCCCTACCCTCCTCCTCTTTCCCCTCGGCCGCGGACAGCGGGCAGATGCCGGCCGCCGGCAAGCGCCGCACCGCGCGCGAGCTCCCCGCCCACGTCGAGCCGCCCTACCCTGCCCCCTACCTCCGCTAATGCCGCGCGAACGCTCCTCACCCCTCGCCCGGACCCCCAGCGCCGCCCCGCGGCTATAAAAGCCGCCGAGCTCCCGCCATTGCCGCCACCGGCGCCACCTCGTCAACCCGAGCCATCGGACCGCCCCAGAGCCCGCTGGGCACCTCATCGCCTTCGCCTTGAGCTTATCCACCTTTCCGAGCAACCAATTTCACCCCTCCGCCCCTCCTTTCACCGGCGCAAGCGATCCGTCCCCGACTCCGGCGAACGGCCCCGCCTCGGTGAAGAGCGAAATTCGCCGCCGTGAGTGTTCCTCCCGTCCCTCCGACCCCCGTCCTCTTTTCCTCACCTCGGTGCGCTCCTAACCGCACATCGGTGATCCCTTTTGGGGGACAGAGCCGCCGGAACGCCTGCTCGCCGCCGAGAGGCTCCGTCGAAGCACCGCCGCCGTCGAACTCCCCCCTCCGACCCTTGCACCGCCTCGCCGTTCCCCGTTCCCGACCCCCGGTGGGCCCGCGAAGCTTCCCCCACCCTCTGCTTTCCCAGCGCGAAGCCCGAGCGGCCGGTCCGCCGCGCGCTCTCGCCGGCGAACGCCCTGACCCGTGCGAGAAGAAGCACAGTGCTGTTTTCTTTTTTTGAAAAATGTGAATAGTGTTCTGTTTTCTCTTTTTTGTGAGAATTAATCTGTTGTTCCTTAAATCATGAGAAAAATGTGGTATGCTCCTTGCACTCTGTAGTATTTTAGAAAAATAAGAAACTTTACTTTTCTGCAAAAATTGAAAAATGAAAAATCCTCCTTTTAATTAAGAAATGGATGGTTTTAGATTTTTAGAAAATCATGTATAGCTCCAAAAATCATGAGATAATTTTTTATGTGCTAGTTAGGTCATGTTTAGTCTCTGCTAAAATTTTGAGGCCTTTTGGAGCAAGTTGATTTTTGGGTATTTATTTAAATCGTTAAATAGTGTCTTTTGTTAATTAAATGTTTGATTTTTGTTAAGCACCTTAATGATCTCCAAAAATTATAAAATTTGTTTTGTCATCTATTTATACCATAATGAACTTATGAGATTAATTGGGTAAATTTTGGAGCAACTGCATAAAATGACCTTTTTAAATAATTAGGAAAAATAGAAAAGCAATTAGGATTCATGTTGTATGCCCTGTGATGTGACTTTTGGGATTGTTTGCTGTTCATAGACCCCCACCCAGCTGGTCTATGATAATTGTGATGCCATGCAGTGACTTGTGCTTAGGTCGGGTAAATGATGCTTAATAGGTTTGATTAATCTTGCTTAGGGGTAGAGATAAGTAACTTTATGTCCATACAAGAAGTCACTTTCACGATGGAAAGATGTATTCTAGAATCAGTGGAATTGTCCTGCGCTTTAGCAAGTCTCTTGTTCTTGTCAGCATCCTCATAAGCATACATCATTGCATACGTATAGTGACTGAAAGAGAAGGCATCAAAGTCGAGGCAGCCGCTGACGAACCTACCCCCGAGGCGACCCCGAGCTCCGACACCTGCACTGCCGACCCCGAGCCTGTCCTTTTTCCTCTTCAAGGCAAGCCCCGGTGCATTTTAACCCTTCCTTGTTTTTATAAAAGGTTTACTTAAAATGCCTTTGAGTTAAACTACTGCATTAGGTTATAGGAGTTGTGTGATGACCTATTACCTGCACTATTTACCTCCACCAGAAGATCCAACTGCCCTGTTTAAAAACTAATTGCAAAATGCTTAGTGATGCTATACAATAGATTTGCAATAAAAATGCAAATTTCAAAAGTGTGATCACTTAAAGAATTTTTATGGGAATTTGGCTTTACTCCCCGACCATTGGCTAAGTATCTGATCCGTACCTAGTCAATTGCGAGGAGAGGTTATCCGAGCGTACGGTGCCGTCATGTTGTAGTCCGGGACTCAACAGTTGACACCGACCGGGACAGGGTTGAAAAACTGACAGGACTATTACGCTTGGGTGAGATATAACCGAGGTATGGTTCTGGCAGAAAAATTAGGTACCATCAGTATGGGGGCCTGCTGGCCAAGACTTGCAACTATTCACATACTTCGGAAACCTCTGGCTCCGAGGACTCCTTAATTGGGACCGACAACCGCGCACTGGGAGTGGCGAGATGGCGGAAGTAGCTTGTACCCACGTGGTCGTCGTGCCTGGATATGAGTGGTGTACTGTACTTCCGGGTGGCGTAGGACCGGTCCAATCTTGGAGGAATCGTGGTAGACGAGTTGGCATATGCAAGCTTGAGTGCTACATATGCAGTGTGGATAGGGATCCTCAGCTGAGTATAATTTATTCGGATTAACGCTGCTCCTCGGTTATGAAGACTTGGTCACTGACTGTCAACGGAGAGTGGTTCTCAACTAGGAATGTTTTTGAAAGGTAAAATGAATCATGAACAATGGAGAATTGAGAAATACTTGAATCTTTCCAAAAACAGCACAAAGTTTACAAAATGCTTTTCTGCAAATTACTTGGTCTTGCTTAAGCCTTACCTTGACTACCCTAAGCCTCTCATCCCTGAGTCTTCTTCCTTTTCTTTAGTCGGGTAAGTCTTATTGAGTACTCCAGTACTCAGGGTTTGTTACCCATGCTGCATGTCTGACTGAGTCCCCGATGTGTCTTGCGCCCTGCTGCATGACCATCGTCCAGGAAGAGGCCGATGAGGCCGATGTATAGTTGTGCACCCTCGGGCTGGGTGATTGCAAGTATCTTTATTTTGTTGTACTCCGCTACGTTGCCTATTTCTATTATCCGAACATGGTTTGTAATAACTGCACCTTTAATCTTATTTGGAACCTCAGTTTGTAAAACTAATGTTATTTAAGTCTTCCGCTCTGTATTCCGATGTTATTTGTAAAAGTATCCGGTGCTGTAACCGAAAGGTGAGATGATCCTGCGGACAATGGGCGCTGATGCAGCCCGGTGACGAACTGTCTTGATCACGTGGAACATAGGTTCGGCTGTCAGAGACTGACGGGGACCTGTGGGCCATGGGATGAGGACCGTTCCGTCACAAGCACCCCTTGAATCCGAAGGCGAGGAAGGCATGAAAGAGATCATCATCCTAGCAAGAAAGGCTCCGAAGAAGCACATGTGTCCGACATGAGTAAGAGTGATCTGTTTTCTACATCGCAGTGGCTGCTACACAGAGTGAGGGTTCGATTACAATGTTTAGGATATAATGCTAGCATGACCGGTTCGTACCACCTCCTCCCAGGGTAGTGCCACCGTCACAACCAAATGCTACCACTTTTTCCAAGAAGTTGTTGTTTTAGTGGATTCAATCTTTAATTCACTACCTCTAGAAGGCTAATACTTTACCGCACCTACATTATTATAGTCCTTGATATTTAATTGAAATAAGTAAGGTTGATGCAGTTAAAATCAAACAGACATAGCTAGGTTTAGATGACCATACAACAATATGTCCTATTACGATGACATATGAATATCTTTGCTATTGACTCCACTACCGAACAATATACTACGTCCCAGTGCAACATACGTACATGTTTTTGCTAGTAATAATAAAAAGATAAAATGTCAGCTATTTTTTGTCTGGAATTATTTTATCTGGCCTTTCTATAATCGAGTCAGTCCCCTACTCACAATTATCGTAGTTTACCGAAAGCCCCCTTCCTTTTGATGGACTCCCATAAAAAATCTAATAGGATATGAGCAATATACGATCGTGATATTTTTACATTTTAGCTTTTTTAGAAAACATTTTTTGCAAACAGACCCGTTTAAAAACTTTCTTAAAAAATAGGACACAGTGGTTGGTGATGGGACATGACGCCGACCCCTGCTCGGCGTCCTTGGACATGACGCCGAGCCACTATAGCTTGGCGTCATGTCCCATGACACCAACCCCTGTGTTCCATTTTGAACAAAGTTTTTAAACGGATCTGATTGCAAAAAAGTTTTAAAAAAGGCCAAAATATAAAAATACCACTACTACGTACCCAGATCTTCCTGAGATATCTTCTTTTCAAACTTGAATCAAATATAATATAATAACAAATCAAATACAATACATACAATAGAAATACAAAACTAATCAAGTGCCAACAAGACTAAATATTAGCATTGACATCTCTCGCCACTGCCACACATCAAATCTGACAAAATAGATCAAATCGAGGGCACCACAAAAACAAATTGCCTCTGCACGTATCCGAGGAAATAAGAGAAAAATGCTGCACAAAAACGACTCCTCTGCACGTAAAATCAAAAACAAATCATGGCTCTGGAAGGCATCCTCGGGATCTCAAATCTCAATCTCGCTAAATGTTCTTCCAAATCTCGCTAAATGTTCTTCCTTTGGAAGAGAGGCTCGGACTCCTGACTCCTCTCGGTGGCAAGCGAGTTGGGAGCGTGACTACATAAGAGTCAACGGCGATAATAACGGGAGGTTGGGAGCCTGAGAGCAGTGGGTAGATGGATAAGAACAATGCAAAGTCAACGACGATAACGGGAGGTTGGGAGCCTGAGAGCAGTGGGTAGATGAATAAGAACAATGCTGCACATGATTGCAGGAGGTAGAGAAGCTTAGTTCATGGACCATGCACCCCACATATAAGGTCAAATAAACTTTTAACCGAAACTACGATGCGAGAGTATTTCCAAATGTATCTTACTTTAACACACATTTGAATTAATTAATCCAACACCAATTTTTCTTTACTATTTATTTCCCTAATTCCTGTGATATAGAACCATAAATTCCTGTGTTTCTAAAATTGCTTAATAATTTTATGCACTTCCATTTACATGAATTAACACTGCGTTATATACACTTTTATTTCTTATATTTATGCCATAATATTTTTCCATTGCAACACATGATACAATATCATGCATGTCTTCATCGACGGATATCCAGTTTATATTTATCAGCCTCACAGTAGGTGGGTATTAATAGTCTCATGCGAGGTTAATACTTTATTAGACATGTATTTAACTATTGGCCTTTATATTTAACTAGCAGATGCCCGTGCGTTGCTACGGGAACCTTAAATTTTTCAATGCAAGTCTCAACGAGGAGAGCTAAACAATTGATATAACATTCAAATAAAGCAAGGGCAGCATTGGTCTTCTTAGTTCCTATATTTGTAGATGGTATAATGTAGAGGTACAAATCACTGGTCACCAAATACACGTTCCAAGCTTTGCACATGCATTTGGCCTCAAGCATTGATCATCCAATGTGATTCCTAATAAGCTAATCAGACCTTTTTTCGTTGCTTCTCAAAATTTCGCTCTGTTAACATTGGTCTGCCTACACTTGCTATGCGAAGTAATCTGGCCTGCAATGAAAATAATTAGAACAGTGAATTCTAGGAATATATTTGTTATAGTTACCAGATGTATCTGTCATAAGTTTATATACCCGAAATAGAACATTATTTTTGCCATCAATTAGTTTTCTGAAAAGATAGTCCACTAAAACAAACATGCAAACCTTGGTTAGCATGCAAATTGCCAAAGGTCTTCATAACATAGAAATTATTAGAATTTAGTATGTTGTGTTCTTTGGGTGCATAACTGATCCTTGGAGCATAAAAGGACCAACTATTATTGTTATTTCAGTATGTGTATTCTTATCCTACGATGCAGAGGCAACAGAAGAAGCAAGATAGAAACTGGAATATTCCAAAGCTAGTTATATGGGTTGTTTGGCTGCACAGCCATCAATAGTTCGATCCCCTTGTTGCAGACAAGAGGATGTCTACTAACTCCAAGGAGTTGATGAGAACCAAGAACCAAGAGATTTGTTCAATGGTTTGAACAAATATAGTCCACCTCATATGCTGTGCCGACAGACACCGTTCAGATTAGCCACCCCCGTCCGAATTTGTGTTACCAAACTTATAAGTTTTTGTTGGTTAAAGATAGTCAACAGTGTTGGAAAACAACAAAATAACCTCTCAAACGACATCTAGTTGCACCAGCCTCTGTCATACGAAGAGGTAGAGTTGCACTAATCTGCTATTTTAAAGACTGGATAATAGAAATCTAAAGTGGGTCTGTAATCTAATTCATTTGTACTACATCATCAAGAATTGATAAGGCAAAATTATAATAGGCGAAGGCTTTTTATATGATTCTACACCACTATCAGTAGTCTTACATGCCTCATTTTTATTTGCTCATATGCTAGTTTGCTCCATTGCTGCATTATAAACATGGCAAGGTCCTGCATGACCATGGTCGACACATGGTTTCATGAGGCCAAACATGGGTGGTGCACTTGGTGACATTGAGATGGGTAGAAAACATGTGGCTCAGTATGAGCCAAGGATTGCAGCTGAGATTTGGCTTTTTGGGACCAGTTCTGAGACACTTTCCTCTCATAGCTGAGATTTGGCTTCTAGGACAATCATATAAACTGAATGTTCTTGAACCGATGGCCTCTCTAGCTTAAATTATTGATAATGACTCCAAGACCCAAAGTTCATCCAACAATGATATAATTTGTTTAGTAAATTTACTCCTGATTTACAGGAACTCCTAACTTTTAATGAAGCCCGATAAATTAGTTTTACTTCAAAGGGCCTTCCTAAGTACAATAGAATTACTGCTCACTACAAAGTGCATAGAAGGTTAAGTTTATTAAAAACAGAGTATATGTCTAGAATAGAAAGGAGGTCATAAACTATAGCAAAAATACTTATACATGTGGTAGACAAGGAAAATGACTTACCAAAAACAAATGATCCATGTCTTACTGTTAAGATAATCTTCAAATCCAAAAGCATCCAAAGAACCTGTTAGTGCCCCATATCAAGCAGAGATGCCAAGGGTTTTGGAACGTGGCATCACAAAAAAATGAAAATATCCATCAGCATGGCATCAAGAGAGCTAATTTGGCTGATCACCAAGAAAACAATTTAAGCTAAATGTACTAAAACATTGAAGGATGGAGATAAACAAAATAGAAGACACACTCCTATTTCTGTAGTTACCTCCTTTTGTCCATTCACAGTTGGTGTGAGAACTTAGGAGGACCACATGCAGACATACACCATGGTACGTTTAAAGTTTTGATTTTTTTTTTAGCCAAATCGTTAGAAGATGAGATTGCTGGCAAGATTCTACCCATAACATATGTGTTATTTTTACAACAAATGGTCATCTTGTTTTGAGATGAACAAATCATATGGTTTTAACAGTTTACTGGAAAATTGATGAACCACTAAACTATTGCACAATACAAAGTCAAAATAATTAGTATAGGAAAAGCTGGAGACCAAATGAGTATAATTTTCTGTTTTATCATCCTATTTCTTTAACAATAGACAAAAAAGTGTTCTATCCATCCGAAAATTTAAGTAACTGGTAATAAATAAGATTATAACTCTTGAACAAAACCATATCATGTAGAGATAATCAATGAAAAAGCATTTGAACCATTACTATCAGATGCATGATGTGCCCTAATCAGCAGCTTTTCACCGTCTCCTGTAATAGTGGAGAACAACAGTTTGGTCAGCAATTTACTGGAAGTCTGGCACTACCTCATCATAGCTTATATAAGATACTCATCATCCTACCAACACTGGTTTAATGTCAAGAAAGCAGCTCTTGCACATCAGGAGTACCCTCACGTGCCTTTGATGATTCCTGAACTGTTCAAAGCAAATAAGGATATGCCAATGATAATACTGCAGTTGAAGAAAAGAAATAAAGTTACATCATACACAGGCTGAATTTGCATACTCCTGTTTCTTGGCCGAGAGACGCTAACTGGCAATGTATCTATGTGCAGGGACATCTTTATCTGAAGATACAGTGGTAGATTGATTGGTTAATTCAACTTACAAACTGAATATTGTTAAATAAAATACAGAAAATCCAAACAAACAGGGGAACAAAGAAAAATAGCTACGGTAAATCAGTTTCCAAAACCCTATAAGAATGGTCCTAGCTTTCCTAGAGTTTGGTGAATTCAACTTACAAATTGAGAATTTTAATAAAATACAAAAAATCCAAACAAACAGGGGAACAAAGAAAAAAGAACTATAGTAAATCATTTTCCAAAACCCTATAAGAAAGGTCCCAGCTTTCCTAGAGTTTGCTTGACTTTCAGTTTGAGTTTTCATAATTTAATTTTGGGGCATATGCCTCTCTAATGAATGGCAGATGAAATAGGATGAATGTGGTTTAAGTTTAACAATCTTTTGGTTCCAATATGTTTAATAAAATGTTTATTAACAAGTTGGTCTAACAATCAGTCAACATACATATTAGTGATCAGATTTGTCATGGTTACCAACGACTTGTTGACTTGTCTGTTGGCTTCCCAATCCAATCGAATTTGCAGACCAAGGCGGGGCTGCTGGAGAAGACAAATTTCCACTTCAGGGCAGGTAATGAGAATTGAGTCCAATAATATTTAGAGATAATATTCCAGAGAAAGCACATGTCAACCAAACAAAAAGGAAGTACATCAACCATGACTAAAGAAGGCAGAATACCCAGTTAGCACAATGAAGATGGAGTTTCATATGCCAAATTGATTTTGAGTTTCAGAATGCCAAACTGATTGAGTTTCAGAATCATGGATCCTATAAGTGATTGAACCTAAAAGGTTGATATTATACCATGTTTGGACAATATCAACTACCGGTTAGCACTTCGGTTGCCTTGTCTGTTGTTTCAGATTCTACTTTGATGAGATCTCAAATATATATTTACATATAAGACGTGTGTGAAGTAGCATTTTGTCCTGGTGTAATTATCTCCATATAGGTTAACAAAAGCTATATCATAGAGGTATACAATTTCTAAGACGTGTGAGAAATCACGACACTCGACACCTATATGGAGATTATTATCATGTTTTTTTGAGTAAACTTATGTCGCTTGCTAACTCACGCAATCACGCAGACCCTGCTAGTCAGGAATTATGCAGGTACACGTTCAGACATTGTTGAAGAAGAAAGGCAATACAATAAAATTCTATGATTACAATAGCATTCAGATCAAAGCTCGCAGAAATTCAAATGGAAAGAAGCAATCACTGGGAATAATAAAGATTTTTCACATCCGTGCTCTGTGGCGCCAGGAATCAGGATGCTCCGTCTCTTTCCATGATTATCTCCACTTTCATGCGTTGACACAGATAGATTAAAAACTGGAGGGCGTGTGCCTCACCTTAGCGGCGTGCACGTCGAGCGGCGGCTCCGAGCGGCATCGAGGAAGGAGGCCGGTTGCCTCTTGGGGCGGCGGTCGGCCAGTGGCTTGGGGGCGCGGACGGACGGCAGCGCTCGAGGGGCGCGGACGGACGGCAGCGCTCAAGGGGCGCGGACGGAGGACGGGGCTCGAGCGGCGCAGCGGCGCGGACAGACAGCGGCGCTCGAGTGGCGCGGACGGAGGACGGCGCTCGAGTGGCGCGGACGGAGGACGGCGCTCGAGCGGCGCAGCGGCGCGGACGGACGGTGGCGCTCAAGCGGCGTAGACGGACGACGGCGCTCGAGCGGCGCGGACGGACGGCGGTGGCTTCGAGCGGTGCGGACAGACGGCGAGGCCTCCGAGCAGTGCAGACGGACGGCGGCGGCTTCGAGCGGCGCGGACGGGTCGGACGACGGGGCCTCCGAGCGGTGCGGACTGCGGAGGGAGTAGACCAGGCGCCTCTTGGACGGCGGCTGGGCAGCTCTAGGTTGCGAAGAGGAATCTGTGCGGGTGGGCGGCTCGGGGGCGTTGAGTGATATGCGCCGTACGCGGGGAGTGCCGGGCACGCCGAAGGTTGAGGCGCCGAAGTCAGGGTGGACGATTCTCGTTTGAACGTTTTAGTGATATATAGAGATAGAGATAGAGATAGAGATTAAAATAAGGTTGATTCAATTAAAATCATCAAAGATACCTAGCTTTAGATAATCACGCAATAATTTATTCTGTTGCGACATATGGATATGTTTGTTGTGGGTATGAGTAGGGGTCCCGGTGCAACGTACGAACGTATTTTCCTAATATTTAAAAAGTATAATTTGAGAAATCATTGGTTTTATTAAAAAAATAGAGGTAGTACTGGCTTCTGACCAGAGAGAGTACTACTCCGTCTCAGAAATAGAGCCGCTATGAGAAACGTGCTTGTCAAGCTTTATCAACTTTAACTGGATTTGTAGAAAATACGTGCAAAATTTATGTGTCTAAATAAGTTTATTAATAAAGTATATTAAAAAAATCTATCTAATGATACTAATTATGTGCAATAAATATTAATATTTTGTTATATATATAATCAAAGTTAAAATTTGTTAATTTTTTTGAGGTGAGAATGATCTTTTTTTTTTGGGGGACGGAGAAGCACGCTAGAGCCTTCTATACCTTCTATTTATTTATTCTTGTAGGTTGAAATCGATGAGATCTTCAATGCACGCAATTGACTGTTACTTACTTTTTCTAATCATATACTATATAAATAAAGAATACTAGAATTATAAAATCATACCAAAATATTTGCCACGATGAATATCCTAGGCTAGGCGGCGGGCGTTTGGCCTACGGATCGGAGTAGACCTGAAGCTGAAAGTTGATTCAGCCGAAACAGACAACAAATTAAAGCTAAAATTTTTGACTTCGTACTTACCTCGATGATGTCACCGACGATGACAATGAGCGCGCCGTGGAGAGGTTCAACGGCGTGCCATTTGCCATCAACGTCCTCGTCCCTCCTGATTTGCAGGCCCTGCACGTCGTTGACGTGGAGAAGCAGCGTCACGGCGCAGACGTCCGTGTGCGGCGACAGGCCGAGCACCTTGCCGGCCTGCCGGCACGGCGAGTAGTTGCGGATACATGGGTGTATGTCAAGTCTCTGAGTGATGAGTGATTGTCAACTGGGATGATGCGAATGTTCTTTGGTTTGTGTTGTGCAGGTGTCGAGCACGGATGCAGTGATCAGAGGTAAGGTGAAGGTCAAGTAGAGACGTGCCGTGCCGATGGACCGAGAGTGGCGAAGGACGGACGTGAGGCTTGGACTGAGGGACCGGTGGCCCGAGGATCAGCAGTGGTGGCTGACAGCCTGGGACAGCGACAAGCGAAGACTTGCGGTCATGTGTTGCATGAGTCGTGGACTTGGGGACACATGTAGGTGGACGGGGTGCACGGGAGGTGCATCCCCTCTACGGCGTCGGTTTGGTGGTAGAGCCAGAGAAAAACCATCGGGTGGACGGTTTCCAGGTTTGGGCCTAAAAACCTGGGTGCTGAGGGTTTCTGAGTTTGGGCACAAAACTCGGGCTGAGGACGGTTTCCAGGTTTGAGCCTCAAAACCTGGGCGCTGCGGGTTTGCTGAGTTTGGGCCTCAAAACTCAGATGCTGGTGGGCTGGTTTCCCGGTTTGGGCCTCAAAACCGGGGGTTGGCTGGAAAGGCTGGTTTCCCGGTTTAGGCCATAAAACCGGGGGTGTAGAGCGGTGGCGGCACGTGGCGGCAATCGGGAGGTTGCGTCGAGGCAACGCTACGAGTTGTGCGGGCGTGGTCGTCGGATCCACCTACCATCGAGTTGGTCCAGAATAACCTTAGGGTTTAGCCGGTTCGCTCTGTAAGTAGTTAGGGGTAGAGTGAGAATTAGGAATAGTTAGAATTAGGATAAGTAGGGGGAGACACCCACCTCCCCATCTATCTCAGTCATTTGCTCTTTGCTTCTAGGGTTTCCTGCTCTACCAATCCCCTGCTGTAGCTAGCTGAGATCCGCAGGGAACCATACCTCTGTGTATTGGAGATTTTGAGGAAGTGAGGCCGTAACCTCACTGTTGTAGCGTGTGGTAGCCACACGGTTACAGATCGATGACTTGATTCGCGTTTTGGTTCGCGTTCTTCGCGTTCCTCTTTTCTCCGCGTTTTTCTCGTCGCTCGATCTCTCTCCATACTGCGTCTTTGCGAAATCCGTTTGAATCATCTTGTTCGTTTTCGAGAGGAGGTCATTTCGACCAAAGAAATTCATCTAACTCCTCACGAACAAGTAGATCGGGTAGATTTTGTTTTCGTGGCGTTTTTTCGTTCTTGATCTTCCCCTTTCGATTTCCCGGTGATTGAATCGATTTGAGCGGATGATTTCTTGGGGATAGTCTCCTAACTACCCTGTGATCATCTTCTCCAAGTTTGGGAACGTGAGATTTTGATTTGGATCGAATTTGGAGAGATTCGTGAGAGGGGCGATCAAAATCGCCCTCTCTGTTCATCCGCGGACAGTCCGGGGGTCGGGCTCCAGCCGAGTCCGTGGCTGCGCAGCCTGTACGGACAAGTTCTTTTTGAACCGCGGACAGTCCGCCGTTGGGACTCGCGGACAGTCCGGGAACGTCCAGGGGACTTGCAGCAGCACTGCGGTTTTGCTCTTTTGGCCGGCGGACAGTCCGCGACCTGAGCCCGGACAGTCCGCCACTGGGCAGACAGTCCGCGACCGTACTGCCGGACAGTTCAGGACTTGGCTGTAGCTTCCGGTTGTGTGTGTTTGCTCTCCCGGCTTCCTCGCTTGGTTTCCAGACTTCTCGTTCGACCTTGTAGCTGACCAAGGAACCCCTCTAGGTATCTTTGCTACTTGTTAGCATCGGTATTTAGGGAATTCTCAACGTAGCCGTCTATCTACGTTTGAGACTTGGTTTTTGAGGGTTGAACTTGTGCCGGAACTTGTGGTGTTTGGTTTGCTATCGCTTTGTGGTGCCTCGCTGTGATCCTAGGGATCATTCACCCTCTTCCAAGGGTCGTGGGCATCACGGTTTCGGTCATAGCTTTCGGGGGTTGATTTTGGGACATTTGACCAAAGTTTTGAGAGAAATTTTTGAGCTCTCATTCACCCCCTCTGGTTGCCTTGCTAATGCTTTCTCGGTCCTTCAGTATTACGTCACCCTCATGGTCTGCGGCTGGCCAGCGAACATCTCCTGGAGGCGCTCCGGTTCCACGCCCAGGTCCGCGCCCATGAACCGCAGCAGGCACGCCGTCACCTTCGCCGTCTCGGCCGAGTACCGATCCACGGAGGTCCTGCACGTACGGAGGCAGCAAAGTTACTCAAAACAGAGTGGGCTCGGCCGGCGGGCGGCGAACAGCATCATGACTTTTTCATGAGTTTCATTCGTTGCAACAACCTGAACGACGGAGGCTGGACGGGCCAGAACCTCATGTCCCGCGACTCGACAGGGCGGAGCTTGAGGTACATCATGTCCGACCAGTCCAGCTTCTGAGCCTCGGAGAAGACGAAGGCCTGGCCGTAGCCCTCCAGGCCGTTTGGTAGCTGCGTTAAAGGAAAAGGCAATTTCCAGATTAAAACCAGAATATAAATCATGATAAAATGATGATCTAGATATCTCAGATTGTATTGTTTACTAGCATAGCAAAACATGCATAACATGATCTCATACATGACAACCGGTGTAAACATAGCTCGTACACCAGATAGATTAAAAAGCAAGAACAAAGGCATAAGACCTGATATAAGCATAGAAATTAGATCACGAACGGCGTACCTTTCTGATGCTGGAGAAGACGGTGGCGGAGTCGGCGCTGGACGATCCTCGATGAGCGCTGGAGGAAGAGCTCGGAGCAGTTGACGACGAGTATGTCTTGACGCAGCGCCGCCTGACTTGGACGGTAGACGACCCGTTGTTGAAGACGAGAGCAGTCGCGCGATGAGCGCTTCCCAAAAACCTTATTCGCCTTCTCCCGGTGCAGGATCGCAAAGACGAGGGTTTCGGAGACCTGCTCGCCCGGTCGCTGGTGCACGCAAGCGAACGGACTGGAGACGACTAGACGGCAGCGCAAAAGCGATATGAGGCAAACCCTAGCTCGAGAGGTGTTGAGATACGTTTTGGCGTGGCCGATAGGTTGCTTATATAGCCCTGTTGAACCAAACTCGTGTCGCAATCACGATCTAAATCGGTTTAGGACTCTTGAGTCATAACTGTTTAGGACTCTGCAACTTGAAGGCCAAGAAACCAAAAACTAAAACTGCAAAAGGAGACCGCGCTCCCGCAAGGCGAGGAGCCGGATTTTGACGCCACGCCACGCCCCGCCCCGCCCGGCCCGGCGAGGCGAGGCGAGCGAGCGCGCGCGTGTGGGTTTCTCTTTCTCCTTCTCACACTAGACTTGAGGAAGTGGAGAGGACTTCCATATTTAAGCAAGTCCTCCTCCCCTTCCACTAGCAAGGTGGGACTAAAGAGTTCCACTTCCCCTCTTTGCTCACACATGAATGGGCCTTTGAGATTTATTATGAATTTCAGAATTTGTTAATGGGCCAAGCCCATATAATTCTAACAATCCCCCACCAGATCTCAAATTCCCATTTAGAGTTTTGCCTGTTCCCGCTACTGTTTGATATACTAGTGTTTAGTAGAGACTGTTAAGTTGAACTTCCGCCTATAACCTTAAGTTACACTTATTCACAACTTGAACAATGGACTATGCCTTGAATTGCAAGTTTTGCGTGAAGCAAGTTTTACTCAAGGTTAAACTAGTACCTGGCTGCCAATAGCCTTTCTCCGTGGGTGGAGCATATACGTCATACTCCATGGTCTCTTCATGAGCTTACTAGAGATCACCCTAATCTCATAGACTGCGACGTTTAACAGTCATGGCTCATATAGGTATGTTCTTTCAAGAATACTCTGTAGGACAGCATCTTTGCTTTTAAAAGCCAATAGAACATATTAAGGCCTTTGCCAACCTTCCATACAGTGCCTCATAGCAATGAGAGTATTGCATCTTTCACATAGAGAGGGTTTAGAGGTTACTCTCCTCATTTTACCAATAGCTTGTTCTTCCCAGATCCTTAGTCACGGGATCTTCGATCAAAAAGGTTGGGTTGCTACTACTGTAAACTCATATGGGTCTCATACCCATCTCCCTTGATGCGATTTCTATCACATTCCGTGATAACCTTTTTGTAAAGGGATCTGCCAGGTTTTTGTCTGTTTGCACATAAGTCACAGCTATTACTCCGGAGTTTCTCAACTTCCTGACAGACTTCAAATGTCTTTTAACGTGTCTTGTTGACTTCGCATTATCTTTAGCACTATTCACTTTAGTGATCACTGTTTGATTATCACAGTTCATAAGGATAGCCGGTATTGGTTTTTCAACCACCGGTAAGTCAGACAAGAGCTCACGCAGCCACTCTGCCTTTGCAGAAGCTGTATCCAAAGCAGCAAGTTCTGCTTCCATGGTTGATTTAGTCAATATAGTCTGTTTACAAGACCTCCATGACACTGCACCACCTCCAAGGGTAAAAACATACCCACTAGTGGCGTAGATCTGATCAATATCAGAAATCCAGTTTGCATCACTATATCCCTCTAGCACAGCTGGGTGCCCAGAATAGTGAATTCCAAAACTCATTGTACCTTTGAGATAACGCAAAACTCTTTCAAGTGCATGCCAATGATTATCACCCGGGTTGGACATGTACCTACTCAACTTGCTCACAGCAAATGAGATATCTGGTCTAGTTGCGCTCGCTAGATACATGAGTGAACCAATAATCTGAGAGTATCTCAGTTGGTCTCTAGCAATCTTTCTGTTCTTTCTCAAAGTCACACTGGGATCATAAGGTGTTGGAGAAGGTTTACTATCCATAAAGCCAAAGCGACTCAAAACCTTCTCAACATAGTGAGATTGCAATAAAGTAATCCCACTCTCATCCTTAATCAGCTTAATGTTCAAAATAACATTAGCTTCACCCAGATCTTTTATATTAAAACTCTTTGATAGGAAAGACTTGACCTCATTAATAACATCAATATTTGTTCCAAAAATAAGAATATCATCAACATATAAACATAATATAACAGATTGACCCCCACCATGTCGATAATACACACACCTATCAGCTTTATTAACAGCAAAGCCTGCACTAATTAAAGTAGTGTCAAACTTCTCATGTCATTGTTTAGGTGCTTGTTTCAAGCCATACAAAGATTTCAATAACTTACACACTTTTTGCTCTTCACCTTTTACTACAAACCCATCAGGCTGATCCATATAGATCTCCTCATCCAACTCTCCATTAAGAAAAGCTGTCTTCACATCCATTTGATGAATGAGAAAACCATATTAGGCAGCCAGTGAAAGTAATACTCGAATAGTGGTTAATCTAGCAATAGGTGAATAAGTATCAAAGAAATCCTCGCCTTCTTTTTGAGTATAACCCTTAGCCACAAGTCGAGCCTTGTACTTGTCAATAGTACCATCAGGTCTAAGCTTCTTCTTGAACACCCACTTACAACCCACAGGTTTGCAACCAAAAGGCAACTCAGATAACTCCCAACTACCATTAGAAAGAATCGAGTCCATCTCACTACAAACAGCTTCTTTCCAATCATCTGCATCTGGAGATGCATATGCTTCTGTAATAGAAGTAGGAGTATCATCCACAAGGTACACAATGAAATCATCACCAAAGGATTTTGCAATCCTTCGTCTCTTGTTCCTCACAGGAATTTCATTGTCATCCTCCTCAAGGACTTCATTAAGTGGTTGTTCAAATGACTTAAACGGAGACTCAATAGGTGTAGTAAAATCAGGAGTTAATTCAGAGGAAAACTTAGCATTGCTACGCATATCTTTCATAGGAAAAATGTTCTCAAAGAATGTAGCATCACGAGATTCAAAGATCGTATCCACATGCATATCAGGTACTTCAGATTTTACTACTAAAAATCTATAGGCAATCCTATGATGTGCATATCCTAGAAAGATGCAATCCACGGTCTTTGGTCTAAGCTTACGCTTCTTAGAAACTGGAACATTGACTTTCGCCAAACATTCCCACGTGCGTAAGTATGTAAGTGATGGTTTTCTTCCAACCCAATACTCGTATGGAGTTGTCTCTTTATTTCTGTTTGGAACTCTATTCAGGACATGACTCTCAGTCAATAAAGCCTCCCCCCACCATGCCTTAGAAAGACCAGCAGTATCTAACATGGCGTTCACCAAGTCAGTCAAAGTGCGGTTTTTCCTCTCGGCAATCTCGTTTTATTCAGGAGAATAGGGAGTTGTCCTCTCATGAATAATACCATGTTTCGTACAGAAATCATCAAAAAGCATAGGAAAATACTCACCACCACGATCTGACCTTAGACGTTTAATCTTTCTCTCTAGTTGATTCTCAACTTCAGCCTTATAGATTTTAAAGTAGTCTAGCGTTTCATCTTTAGTTTTAAGCAAGTAAACATAACAATATCTAGTTGCATCATCAATTAAAGTCATGAAATATCTCTTTCCACCTTTTGTCAACACACCATTCATCTCACAAAGATCAGAATGTATGAGTTCTAGAAGTGCCAAGTTTCTCTCCTCCGCTGCCTTGTGAGGCTTGCGAGGTTGCTTTGATTGCACACAACAATGACACTTAGAACCTTTGGCAATAGTGAAATCTGGAATTAAACTCAGGCTAGACAAATGTGACATTAAACCAAAGTTCACATGACATAAACGAGAATGCCAAATATTAGAACTATCATTAATTGTGTCACAAATATGATTTACTGACTTATTACAAAAATCTGCCAAAGATAGGCGGAACAAGCCTCCGCAATCATAGCCTTTACCAATAAATTGTCCATGCTTAGACATAACTACTTTATTGGACTCTAAAACTACTTTAAAACCATCTCTCAAAAGAAGAGATACGCTAACAAGGTTCTTGCGTATAGTAGGGACATGCTGCACGTTCTTCAGTTGCACGATCTTCCCCGAAGTAAACTTCAGATCTACCGTGCCAACACCACGAACAGAAGCATGTGATCCATTCCCCATTAGGACGGAGGAACCTTGGAGCCCCTGATAAGAAGAAAACAGAGAGATATCAGCACACACGTGAATATTAGCACCTGTATCAACCCACCAATTTGGTGATTGAAATACTGATAGTACAATAGGAAAATTACCATACCCGTCATTAGCATCGCTAGTAGTCACAAGGTTGACATTCTTCTTTTTCCCTTTGCGGTCCGCTCGCTCCGGACACTCTTTGGAAAAATGCCCAAGCTCTCCACAAGTGAAACACGGCAACTCTGCTTTATTATTCTTCTTCTTCTTAAATGTAGTAGTAGTTTTGGCATTGAAAGACTTAGGCTTTCCTTTGTACTTGCCATGGTTTTTCTGGACGAAGTGGGCGCTAGCTCTTTCCTCGTTCCCCTTCTCAGTGTTATCTTTAGCCCGAGCCTTCTCTTCAACATCAAGAGATGCTATCAGGTTTTCAACTGATATTTTCTGTCTCTTGTGTTTAATGCTTGTGGCGAAATTCCTCCAAGAGCAAGGTAGCTTTGCAATAATGTACACAGCCACAAACTCATCGGGTATAACACAGTTGAGGAGTTCAAGCTCTTTTGTCAGACGGTGTATCTCATGAGCTTGCTCGACTATAGATTTGTTCGTAACAATCTTGTAGTCATGAAAAGTCTCCATGATGTACAACTCTTTGCCAGCATCTGAAGCACCAAAGGTAGCTGCCAGATAATCCCACAAAGTCTTTGCGTCTTTAATGTGCAGAATTGTATCAAAGATATGATCAGCAAGGACATTCTGCACAACTCCCACAAAGATTTGATTGACATCCTGGAAAGCTCTCTGATCCTCTTCAGAGATATTTCCCTCCGGCATACCAGCACTCACCCAGAACACTTTCAAGGCCGTCAACCAATTGGTGACCTTAACTTGCCATCTCTTAAAGTGCTCTCCAGAAAATTTTTCTGGCTTCAGCGCATCAACAAAACTAGCCATAGTTAATTCTGGAAACCTATTATAAGGTTTTTGGATTGTTAAAGGAATAGGCAATTTCCAGATTAAAACCAGAATATAAATCATGATAAAATGATGATCTAGATATCTCAGATTGTATTGTTTACTAGCATAGCAAAACATGCATAACACGATCTCATACATGACAACCGGTGTAAACATCGCTCGTACACCAGATAGATTAAAAAGCAAGAACAAAGACATAAGACCTGATATAAGCATAGAAATTAGATCACGAACGACGTACCTTTCTGATGCTGGAGAAGACGGTGGCGGAGTCGGCGCTGGACGATCCTCGATGAGCGCTGGAGGAAGAGCTCGGAGCAGTTGACGACGAGTACGTCTTGACGCAGCGCCGCCTGACTTGGACGGTAGACGACCCGTTGTTGAAGACGAGAGCAGTCGCGCGACGAGCGCTTCCCAAAAACCTTATTCGCCTTCTCCCGGTACAGGATCGCAAAGACGAGGGTTCCGGAGACCTGCTCGCCCGGTCGCTGGTGCACGCAAGCGAACGGACTGAAGACGAGTAGACGACAGCGCAAAAGCGATATGAGGCAAACCTTAGCTCGAGAGGTGTTGAGATACGTTTTGGCGTGACCGATAGGTTGCTTATATAGCCGTGTTGAACCGACCTCGTGTCGCGATCACGATCTAAATCGGTTTAGGACTCTTGAGTCATAACTGTTTAGGACTCTGCAACTTGAAGGCCAACAAACCAAAACCTAAAACTGCAAAAGGAGACCGCGCTTTCGCAAGGCGAGGAGCCGGATTTCGGCGGACCATTCACGCAGGTGCCGCGCACCCGCGCAAGTCGCCACGCCACGGCCCGGCGAGGCGAGCGAGCGCGTGTGGGTTTCTCTTTCTCCTTCTCACACTAGACTTGAGGAAGTGGAGAGGACTTCCATATTTAAGCAAGTCCTGCTCCCCTCCCACTAGCAAGGTGGGACTCAACAGTTCCGCTTCCCCTTTTTGCTCACACATAAATAGGCCTTTGAGATTTATTATGAATTTCAGAATTTGTTAATGGGCAAGCCCATATAATTCTAACAGCGCGTACACCTTCTTGGCTTCGGGCGGCAGCCTGAAGAACTCGGCTATGTCTCTCTTGACATCCAGCATCACATCGTCCGGCACCCCGTGGTTGACTAGCTGCATGCCGATCTATCAGTATCAGTAACGCCGCCGACAACACCTACGGTTTGCGAGCACAAGAAGGTGTACCTGAAAGAAACCTTGCCGGCAGGCCGACCCGAGGTTTGCGAGCTCCTCCTGCGACGACCTCGGGTCGAGCAGCCTGCCGAGATCGACGACCGGGAGAGCGCTGCCGGCGACGACCACATCGGCAGTCTCCTCCGTCCTGACATACCGTGCGGGCAACAGCTCGCCTGATTGGTTCCAGGTCTGCGAGAGAGCCTGCACGTTGGGAACCTGCAGGTGCCCTCCGGCGGTTTTCGCGTGCGCCATGGATGCTGTTGGTTCCTCTCTTCTTCCTGTTGTAAACTTGTCTTATATTAGTACTACTGCTTATTTCCCCAATACAAGTGGTGGAGCGCGGTCAATTTTTACGGCTAGAGCCACTATCACATCATATATACAGTATATATTTTGTCTGCACTAGTTTAAGACACCTTTAACACAGAGTCTAAACTAATGATGGTAATGGGTATCTGAAATCCGATAACCGATAAGTTTTTATTCTACTAGAGTAGAGATATGAGTCAATTTCCCTGACCGTGGGTTCACTAATGAGCAAAAAGTTAGACTCAACGGGTTCATAGGCATAAGTTTAAAGATGTAGTACCCAAATCCAAAACCCATGAATTTTTTAAATATGTAACCCTATATATCTTAAATAGTCATAAATATTTGTGGAATGAAAGTCTAAGAAAAAGGACAACTGGTCTATTCTATATAGGCTGTTGTTATTTGGGCCTAGATGCTACTGTGACCCACTTAGGACTCGTTCGTTTACTGTCGTTCCTGCCAGGAACGATTCTTGGTCAAGGCTAGCTGATACAAATTTGTATAAGCGTTCCTGGCCGGAACGGTTCCGGGACATGATTCCCCGGAAACCAAACAGGCCCTTAGGGAGTAAAATTCACCACCGGTCTCTAAACTTGACCGCTGGTGTCATCCCGGTCCCTAAATTTATAAAGTGATATTTGGAGGTCCTTAGTGTCATCCCGGTCCCTAAATTTGTAAAGTGATATTTGGAGGTCCTTAAACTTGATCGATGGTGTCATCTCAGTCCCTGAACTTGTAAGATGATCACCACTAGTCCCTAAACTTGGTTAACGTTGTCATCCCAGTCCCTGAACTTGTAAAGTAATCACCACTGGTCCCTAAATTTGGTCAGCAGTGTCATTCCAGACCTTAAACTTGACTTTGAGTCTCACCTGAGTCAAAACAGGGCGATCTAAAAACTTAATATAAAAAAATCATAACTTTTTTATACAAACTTAATGAAGACAAACTTTATATTAAAATTATAGCCCTCGACGCGATATATAACTTTGTAGTTGAAATTTTGTTGAATTAAAACTGTTAAGAATCCCAAAATATTATTTTAAGTTTATAGATTTTGAAATTTAAAATTTAAAATTATCAAATAATCTTAGATATTGAAATAGTCTATAAAAAGTTATACTCTCAATACGATTTACCACTTTGTAGTTGAAATGTGACTACAAACAGTTTTAATTCAAAAAAAAAATCAACTGCAAAGTTGTAGATCGCGTCGAGGGCTACAATTTTGGTATAAAGTTTTTCTTCATTCGAGTTCGTATGAAAACATTATGATTTTTTGTGAATTTTTTATATTAAGTTTGTAGATCGCCCTGTTTTGATCTAGATCAGACTTAAAGTCAAGTTTAAGGACTAGAATGACACTGCTGACCAAATTTAGGAACCAGTGGTGATCACTTTATAAGTTCAGAGACTGAGCATCGATTAAGTTTATGGACTTGTAGATATCACTTTACAAGTTCAAGAACTAGGATGACACCACCGGTTAAGTTTAGAGACCGACGGTGAATTTTACTCTCCACTTAGATAAACAGCCTTCAGCAGACACGAACAAGGCCCGTACACAATGAATCTTGATTTATCCCACCTCGTAAAGCCGGAAAAGAGGGGCCATCGAGCTCTATAAAGGAAAGCCAGTGTTATGAATCCTAGTGTGAACACTAGATCAAAATGGTGGCCAATTAAATGAGCAAGGAGGAAATTTCCAGAGAGTTCAAATACTGTGCATGTAAAATACCTGGTCATTCTCCTCTATAAATAGAAGGGTCATTTTCACCATTGTAACTGAGATGAATCTCAGACAGTGAATAGAAGAACTCCTGCCTCCTATCCCTGTGATCCATTCCCTTCTGCTCTAAGTTCTACTTTGTGTTTCTCCGTGTTCTTGAGTGAGCTAAAGAAACTGATTTCTAACACGTTATCAGCACGAGCCCTACCAAGCTAAGAAGGTGAGAAAGGTTTGGAAATATATTTCTTTACAAGATGCTTGTTCATCTCTACATGATTTAAAACACATGAACAAGCACACACACAGCACAAAACACATCCAAAACTATGGTGGCGATGAAGGATGGCTCTACCACCACTCGCCCCAGCGTGTCGACAACGGTGATGCAAGGAAGGCTCTGCCTCCGCTCACTTGGACGTTGACAACGGCGATGCAAGGAAGGCTCTGCCTCCGCTCGCCGGGTGGAGCTAGGACGACTCTGCCTCCGCCCACCAAAAAGAACTGACCTGCCGTCCCGAAGACGAGCAGATCGGGCACTACCACCCTGAAGGTGCGTAGATCGGGGCGCCGCCATGCCACGGCTGGCCGCCACAGCCACGCCCCGGCCGACCACGCGGCCATGGCCGCCGCGGGCCAGGTAGGCGCAGGGGCGCATGGCTGCCTGACCGCCGCAGGCAGGCGCAGGGGCGCGCGGCCGCCTGGCCACCGCAGGCCGGCGCGGGTGGCGCGCGGCCACCGGGCCGTCGCGCCGCCTGACCGCCACGCCGCCTGGTCGCCGCCGCGCCAGGCTGGCCGTCGCCGGGCAAGCCTGCTGCACGCAGGCGTGGTCCCGGCCGAGCTGACCGCCGGCGGGCCGCTGCCGCAGGGGGACGCGCGGCCGAGCCTCTGGCCCACCAGGCGCGCGCGCAAGGGGCGCCGCCCAGGCCGCCTCCTCCTTTCTCTCTTCTCTGCCTTGCGTTTCTCTGATGAAAAGGGATAAGGAAGAGAGAGAATGCGAAAGGAGAAATGGGATAAGGTTAGGGTTAGGGTTTTAACCCTACCCTTTTATAGGGCTATGGGGAAATCTGGACCATCCATCAGGATGGACGGCCACGGATTGCCGAAGCCCAGAAGGCTGGCCAAACAAGCTTGGATTTGGCCCAGTTGGCCCATTCATATCCAGCTGCGCATTTTTCCTCTATTTTGCGCAGAATAGTGGCCCAAAGTCCACTGTTGCACCCAAATACACGGCCCAAAGCCCGTGATATTTTATTTATATTAAGTTATTATTACTTAATTATTTCTCATACTTTATTTCTTGCAATTTATTTATTGTGGTTATTTTATTCCCGCATATTTATATTGCAATTATATTATTATGTAATCCTGAAGATTACACTTGGAAAATATTTGTATAGTCCTGAAGACTATGCAAAGTCGTAATCCTGAAAATTACGCACCGACATACACTTACCCTGTACACTCTTTGTGCAGGCATGTCAGACATCGCTAAGAGGGAGTTCGAGGCGCTCGCCGAGGATGGCAGCAACTACCTCACTTGGGCTACCGACGTCGAGATCAAGCTCGACGGCATGAGCCTCGATCATACCATTGTCCAGCCTGAAGCTAACAATGATGACCGCACAAAACCTGATAAAGCAAAAGCGTTGCATTTTCTGCGACACCATGTCCACCCAGACCTGAAGTCTGAGTACATGACGGAGAAGGATCCACAAGTCTTATGGCAGTCCCTGAAGGACCGCTTCCGCTAGCAGCTGACGATTGTGCTCCCTAGGGCACGACAAGACTGGATGAATTTAGGCTTCCAAGACTATAAGTCTGTGGCAGCGTATAACTACGCTTTATACATGATTGTGACGAAGCTGCGTCTCTGTGGCCAGAAGATCACAGACACCGAAATGATCGAGAAGACTCTCTCCACCTTCCACCCTGTCAACATAGTACTGCAACAGCAATACCGGAACTCGAAGTACGCTAAGTACTCTGAGTTAAGTGAAGTACTATTAGTTGCTGAATAACAGAATGAGGTTCTTGTGAACAACCATTCTGCCCAACCCACCGGCTCCATAGTTGTGCCTGAAGAACACGCTAACGTTGCTGAGAGTTCTCGCAACCACAGAAGGGGTCGTGGGAAAGGGAAGTGGAAGGGGAAGAGAGGTGCCATGTTCAAAGGCAAAGGAAAGGGTAAGCCCAAGGGTAGAACCGAACGCAAGAAGGAAAGAGGTGACCATAGTGGGGAAGAGCAAGGTGATTGCTATAAATGCGGATCGAAGGGGCATTGGTCCCGTCGATGTCGCACCCCCAAACACCTCGTTGACCTTTACCAACAAAGCAAGAAAAAGGAAAAAGGTCAACATGAGTCCCACTTCATCACCGAGCCTGAAGCTCAACCTGGGAAGCGCGATGATATGATCATCGACGCAAGTGGTGAAGACGTGCAAATGGACGAAAATGAGGACAACCTTCATGACGACTATGATATATATGGGGACCTACAGTAATCTCCAAAATATCATAAGTGTGATGCCCGCATGTGTTAGTCCAATAAATGTTTGACCATTCATGCTCCTGAAGAGCATTTGTAATGTAGTAAATGGTTCAAACCTTTATAAAGTTTCCCAAGAGTTATGTAATGTTGTTTCATTATAATATATGTCTTTATGTTAAATTCCTATTTCATTCTTATGGTATTTAATAGAACCTGTGGGACCCATGGCTGAAGAGGAAGTCTGTCTTGTAGACAGTGGCACCACCAACACGATATTAAGGGAAACTAAATATTTCCAAATTTTGACAAAGAAAAAGGGAAATATTATGACCATTGCCGGAAGCAATGCTCATATCGTGGGCACCGGAAGTGCCACACTAGTTCTCCCCATGGGTACTCAAATCTTTATAAAGGATGCATTGTTGTATCCTGACTCGAAGCGCACGCTTCTGAGTTTCAAAGATATCCGTGCGAATGGTTTCCACATAGAAACTGAGATTGAGCATGGTACTGAATACCTGCTCATCACCAAATTCGATGGGTACCAAAAGAAAGTGGTGGAAAGACTCCCTTCATTGCCATCAGGTTTTTACTACACGTACATAAAACCCACAAAAGGATTTGTTGCGATGAAGACCATATTCAGAAACCCAGAAGCGTTTTGGATATGGCATGACCGTTTGAGTCATCCTGGGTTGAGCATGATGAGACGAATCATCAACAATTCTGTCGGCCATGAGGTCAAAGACTTCCCTAATCCTGAAGATTTCATTTGCACCACATGTGCAAAGGGGAGGCTCATCACTAGACCATCCCTCCTGAAGATTAGGGATGAGTCACCTGTGTTCCTGCAAAGGATACAAGGTGACATTTGTGGACCTATTCAGCCCCTGTCTGGCCCGTTTAGGTACCTCATGGTTCTGATTGACGCTTCTACAAGATGGTGCCATGTGGACCTATTGTCCACTAGGAACCACGCTTTTTCAAAGCTAATTGCCCAAATAATCAGGCTAAAAGCAAGTTTTCCTGATAACCGCATCTAATCCATTCGCATGGATAATGCCGGTGAGTTCAGGTCAAAGGCTTTTGATGATTATTGCTTAGCCATGGGCATTAAGGTAGAGCATTCGTTACCACATGTCCACACACAAAATGGTCTAGTTGAAGCCTTGATCAAGAGGATCAAGTGGATTGCCAGGCCGCTACTACAGAATTGCAAGCTCCCAACCAGTTGTTGGGGCCATGCGGTGTTGCACGCTGCAGCACTAATTCAACTCAGGCCAACTGCATATCATGAAACATCCCCCTACAGCTGGTGCGTGGAAAGGAACCGAGTATTTCCCATCTGCGAGTATTTGGCAGCGTAGTGTACGTGCCAATACCACCACCACAGCATACATCAATGGGACCCCACCGAAAGTTGGGGATATATGTTGGTTATGTGACCCCGTCCATAATCAAATATTTAGAGCCTATGACTGGGAATCTTCATACGGCTCGGTACGCTGATTGTGTCTTTGATGAAGACCATTTCCCAGCATTAGGGGGAGAAAGGCATCCTGAAGAATGCCGGGAAATCGAATGGAATGCACCTGGGATGCAATCATTAGACCCACGCACTGGTGAATCTGAACTCGAAGTTCGGAGAATTATACATTTGCAAGGTCTTGCAAATGAGCGGCCAGATGCCTTCACTGATCATAAAAGAGTGACAAGGTCGCATATACCAGCAGTAAATGCACCGGAGAGGGTACATGTACTGCGGATACATGGGTGTATGTCGAGTCTCGAGTGATGAGTGATTGTCAACGGGTTTGATCACAGGTTCTTTGGCTTGTGTTGTGCAGGTGTCGAGCACGGAGACAGTGATCAAGGGCAAGGTGAAGGTCAAGTAGAAACGTGCCGTGCCGATGGACCGGGAGCGATGAAGGGCGGACGTGAGGCTTGGACTGAGGGACCGGTGGCCTGAGGATCAACTGTGGTGGCTGGCAGCCTGGGACAACGACGAGCGAAGACTTGTGGGACATGGTGTTGCTCAGGTCGAGGACCTGGGGACACATGTCGGTGGACGGGGTGCACGGGCGGTGCATCCCCTCTACAACTTCGGTTTGGTGGTAGAGCCAGAGAAAAACCATCGGGTGGACGGTTTCCAGGTTTGGGCCACAAAACCTAGGCATGCTGCGGGTTTCCGAGTTTGGGCCACAAAAGTCGGGCTGAGGACGGTTTCCAGGTTTGGGCCTCAAAACCTGGGCGCTGGCGGGTTTCCTGGTTTCGGCCTCAAAACCAGGGGATGGACTTGGAGGCTGGTTTCCCGGTTTGGGCCTCAAAACCGGGGGTTGGCTGTGAAAGCTGGTTTCCCGGTTTGGGCCACAAAACCGGGGGCGGAGTCTGAGAAAAGGACGTAGAGCGGTGGCGGCACGTGGCGGCAATCGGTGAGGTTGCATCGAGGCAACGCTACCTATTGTGTGGGCGTGGCCGTCGGATCACCACCTACCACGAGTTGGTCCAGAATAACCTTAGGGTTTAGCTGGTTCGCTCTATAAGTAGTTAGGGGTAGAGTGGGAATTAGGAATAGTTAGAATTAGGATAAGTAGGGGGAGACACCCACCTCCCCATCTATCTCAGTTATTTGCTCTTTGCTTCTAGGGTTTCCCGCTCTCCTATTCCCTGCTGTAGCGAACTGAGATCCACAGAGAAGAGAACAATACCTCTGTGCCCGTGAGATTTTGAGGAAGTGAGACCGTAATCTCACTATTGTAGCATGTGGTAGCCACACGGTTGCAAATTCGTGGTTGTGATTCATGTTTTGCTTGTGTTCTTCGCGGGTTGCTTTTCTCCACGTTTTTCCCGTTGATCGATCTCTCTACTCGGTGCGTCTTTTGCAAATCCGTTTGAACTGAGTTGTTCTAGATCGTGAGGCACTTCTTTCCACCGAAGGATTTTATCTCTAACCTCACGACCTAGTAGATCGGTTGATTTTCGTTTTGGATCGGTTTTGCTCCTTTAGTCCCGATTTCTTCCAATCCATCGATTTGGAGTTAGATGCGAGCCATGATTCCCGTGGGATAGCTCACTAACCTCCTTGAGACTCCTCATACCAAGTCTAAGCCGTAGTGCTTTTGATTCAGAGGAGATCGAGTGGATTTCGCGGAAGAACTGTGTTGTTTCGGGACCATCGGACGCTGAGTTCGTGAGCATCGGATGCTGAGCTCAAATCATCGGAGCGTCTGATGCCACGTGTCGTCTGACAGTGCTCTTTAAGGAGCATCGAACGCTGACCATCAGAGCGTCCGTTGCCATCGGACGCGCCGGGGGTCAGGCATCGGACGCTAGGGTTGCACTGTAGCAGCGTCCGATGCTGGTCCAGTAAGGTTCCAGAAGTGTCCTGTTCACATCGGACGCGTCCGGTGCTTTGCCATCGGACGCTGCCAGCGTCCGATGCTGCTGAGTCTGCGCAGTTTGGTCCGTGGTTTGTTCGTTCGTTGTCGGTTTTGATTTCCGGTTTTTGCGTTGAGTTTCTAGAGTCGTATAGTGTCTCGCTGTGCTTTTTGGAAGCATCCACCCCATCTCTAGGGTCATGGACACATACGAGCTCTAGGTTTGCTCTTGGGGTGTTACTCGGGACAGTGGCGACAAGTTTCCGAAAGGAAAATTTGAAGCTCCCATTCACCCCCCTCTAGTCGCTTTCTGGTAGCACTTTCGATCCTTAAGGTACCCTAGAAGGCTACCAACCCTATAGTCTCCTCTGATCCTAGGAAAAGGGGGAGACCTCCGGGTGCTCGGGACAAGGTTCCGCGGAGATGTCCGCGTAGACAAGGACCCGAGCCACTTGCATCACTTAAGGAATCAGTCGAAGAAGCTCAACCTGAAGTTGAGAATGCCCCTGAAGAGGCAACTCAACCTGAAGTTGAGGAAGTCCCTGAAGGACTCCATCCTGAAGATGGAACTCCCAATGAATCGCGCGCAAATTATCGCATTGGGAGATCGGAACGCCCCGACTCAATCGTTATGGGAAATCACGATGAGTGGGAAGACGATCATCAGGAGATCGCCACTAATTATGTGGAATCAGGAGAGTCATATCATAGAAAGACCACAGTTGTCGACATATATTTCGCCTAAAAAGTTGCTGACCCAATGGATCCAGATCCAGAACCAAAGTCCATGATTGAGTGCCGAAAGCGCTCAGATTGGGACAAATGGAAGGTAGCAATTGAGGCAGAATTGCGCTCGCTTTGCCAAAGAGAGGTTTTTGGGCCTGCAATCCCAACACCTCCAAGAGTCATCCCTGTAGGATGCAAATGGGTATTCCTCCGGAAGAGGAATGAACACGGTCAGGTGGTGAGATACAAAACGAGGCTTGTGGCACAAGGGTTCACGCAGAGACCCGACATCGATTATGATGAGACTTACTCTCCTGTTATGAGTGGCATAACGTTTTGATACCTCATGTCTATGGTAGCTAACTTGAATTTAAAAATGCAGTTGATGGATGTTTTGACCGCATACTTGTATGGGTCACTTGATTCAGAAATATATATGAGAGTCCCTGAAGGACTCAAGATCCCTGGACCGAATCAAAACCGCAACATGTTCAGCGTTCGCCTGCAGCGATCGTTGTATGGGTTGAAACAATCTGGAAGAATGTGGTTCAACCGATTAAGTAACTTTCTCCGGAAGAGAGGTTACATAAACAATGATGATTGTCCCTGCGTCTTCATAAAGAAATCCAATGAAGGATTCTGCATCATCTCAGTCTATGTCGATGATCTGAATATCATCGGGACTGCAAGGGACATTGAGAAAGCAACGACTTATCTCAAAACAGAATTTGAGATGAAAGACTTGGGTAAAACCAAGTTTTGTTTGGGCCTGCAGCTCGAACACCTCCCTGAAGGAGTCTTCGTACATCAGTCTACTTACACTAAGAGTGTACTTGAGAAGTTCAATATGAACAAGTGCCACCCTCTTAAGACTCCCATGGTAGTCCGGTCCCTGGAAGCGGACAAGGACCCATTCAGACCCAAGGGTGATGATGAGGAAGTATTGGGACATGAAGTTCCATACTTGAGAGCCATTGGAGCACTCATGTACCTTGCAAACTGCATAAGGCCGGATATTGCATTTGCGGTAAATTTGTTGGCAAGGTATAGTGCTGCCCCAACTAGGAGGCATTGGGTTGGCGTGAAAACCATCCTACGATACCTTCAAGGTACCCAAGACCTTGGTCTATGGTTCCCGAAGAACCAAGTCTCAACCATGGTGGGATATGTGGACGCTGGCTACATGTCTGACCCCCATAATGCCAGGTCCCAGACTGGTTTTGTGTTTCTCTGTGGTGGTGTAGCCATTTCCTGGAGGTCTGTGAAGCAAACTCTGGTTGCCACATCGACAAACCACTCAGAGATAATAGCTTTGTACAAAGCCACACGAGAATGTGTTTGGTTGCGACGGATGATCAATCACATCCAGAAGTCATGTGGTTTGAACGTCGCTGACAACCCCACCATTATCTATGAGGATAATGCGGCTTGTGTTGCACAGATGCATATGGGCTATGTCAAGAGCAATCTCACGAAGCATATTGCTCCTAAATTCTTTTACCCCCATGAGCTTCAGAAGAGCGGGGAGATAAATATCCTGCAAGCAAGGTCATGTGATAATCTAGCAGATTTATTCACAAAATCTCTGCCAGCATCCAACTTCCACAGATGTGCCCGTGGAATTGGCATGAGACGACTTAGAGAGTTGCAGGGTTCAGGGGGAGATCAACTCCCGAGACCATAGCTCATATCCGTGATCCCGAAGATCACGGGATGGTCCTGAAGACCAGACCCGAAGATCAACTGTTGTACTCTTTTTCCCTTGATGAGTTTTTCCCACTGGGTTTTCTCATGCAAGGTTTTTAATGAGGCAACAGATGCAACGCAAGCAAGGCATGTGATGTACTCTTTTCTCCTACCCTTTTTTCCCACTGGGTTTTTGGGGGGAGTTTTTAGCGAGGCATACGCATAGCATATAATTGGCCAAGGGGGAGTGTTATGAATCCTAGTGTGAACACTAGATCAAAATGGTGGCCAATTAAATGAGCAAGGAGGAAATTTTCAGAGAGTTCAAACACTGTGCATGTAAAATATCTGGTGATTCCCCTCTATAAATAGAAGGGTCATTTTCACCATTGTAACTGAGATGAATCTCAGACAGTGAATAGAAGAGGAACTCCTGCCTCCTATCCCTATGATCCATTCCCTTCTGCTCTAAGTTCTACTTTGTGTTTCTCTGTGTTCTTGAGTGAGCTAAAGAAACTAATTTCTAACAGCCAGGAGCATGAGCCAAGCCAGCTTCAAGCGCGTGCCTCCTGCCTCCCGCGAATATATTTGATGGTATGCATGGCTAGTCGGAAAACAAATTCTCAAACAAATTGAATGAAATTTTGTCGAATAATTCAAATTATTTATGAGTTTTTTATTTGAATGTTGGTTATGGGGTACCCGATGGATACACGTGACCTATAAAATTATACTTGTCATGGGTATTTTAGTGGGTTCATTTTCTGTTTATGGACATGAGTTTAGATTAGCAAAACTCAGCAGGTTGGTGACCTATAAAATTATACTCCCTCCGTCCATGAAAGAATCAATTCCTAGAATCCGTGTCAGTCAAACTTTTTTAATTTTGACTAACTTTATAAAAAAAGTATTAATATCTATGATATAAAATGGACATATTATGAAAATATATTCTATGATATACCTAATGGTGTAAATTTAGTATTATCAATCTTGATAGTTTTTTCTAGAAATTTGGTCAAAGTTTAAAAAATTTGACTTAAGACAACTCTAGAAATTGATTATTTCATGGACGGAGGGAGTACATGTAATGGTTTTTTTAGTGGTTTCATTTTCTATTTATGGACATGAGTTTGGGTTAGCAAAACCCAGCGGGTTTATGCTCGTTACCATCTTTAGTCTAAACCGAGTCTAATACCGAATAATAACTAAACTAGCTTAGAAACATCATAGAACTAGCTTAGAAACATCATAGAACTAGTTGTATAATAGACATAGGAGCATCAGAAACAAGAATTTTAATGTCTTATCCTATTTATTGTGCGACTCCATAAAAATCAATCTAATCAAATAATCATTCAATAATTCTTATATTCGGAAGAGTTCAAGATTATAATACTCCCTCCGTCTCAAAATAGATGTCACTAGAAAACTGTGTTTCCCTCACAAACAAGTTTCCCTAGTGACATCTAAAAAGCGTTGAGGAAGTATAACTTAGGGTCTGTTTATTCCAAATATTTTGGTCGTAAACTTTACAGCCCAAAAACTTTTAATAGAAGTTGTTTTGGATAAGGTTTGAGTCAAACACTGGGAATATAAATCATGAATAACTTTTAATTGTTGAGTTTAGAGATGTAAAAATCATATAAATAATTTTGCCTTGAAAAATACTTTCATAAAAATATACATATACCACTTTATAACAAATATTTTTTAAAAAACAAGTGGTCAAAGTTTTGCTTTGGAGACCATGTTGCTGTCCTAAATAACTTCTATTTCAGATACGAAGGGAGTAACTGTTTAGTTGGCTATAAATTTTTACATGGGTTGTTACAAACAAGACTATATAATTGGTCTGCACGGTCTCTGAAAGCATCTAGACCCCTAGTGTGTTTCGATGATTGATGGCAACATAAGATTATTGTGATTAACGTGTGTTTTACAGAAACAATAAGAATTAGGTCACAATAATGATGACTGTATGGGCACTCGAACCAGCGTCCGATGCTTCTGAACACACTACTTCTCTTCCGAAAAACGCTGAATCCTGCCTCGCAAGCTCGGCAGGAGGGAGAAGAACTATACACTAGTTTCTCCCACTTCTCCACAACTCCTCAGCATCTCCTTATTAAAAAAGTGCCAACACTACCAAGTGTACGTCATTGTATGCAAGTGTGTTAGCATTTTGCAAAGCATTTTCCGAGGGGTTTTGTTAGTCACTCACTAGGTCTATAGCATCAATATGTTAGAGAACTCCTAGTGGCACTTGAACATCGCATAAGCCGTGAATTATCTCCTCTTAATAGTACGGCTATGTATCCTAAATGTGATCACACTCACTAAGTGTCTTGATAACTAAAACAAAGAACCCTATAGATTATACCTTTGCCTTCGGGCCTCTTTGCTCCATCTCTTCTCTTCTTCTTGCAATTCACCAAAGGTAGAGCACTTGATCACTTGAGTTGCATATGGCCATCTCCATCCTCCATGGTTGCCACCTTGCTAACTCCACCACTTGGCTTGGTCCCAATCCTTTCTTATAAGCTACACACATGCTTAGCAATAGGATTAGACCAAATAGGTTTCATCAATTAACCAAAACCAAACTAGGGCTTTCAGATAGCCCATAGATCGTGAGGATCGAAAGTCCTTGAGGCAGTATCACGATCCGAAGTCATTTTGACCCTTAAATAAGCATTGGATGCTGCCCCTAGGGACATCGGACGCGCGTCCGATGTTCACAGGAAGTGCACAGTGAGTTTGTCTGTGCATCAGACGCACCAGGGGGGTGGCGTCGGACACATATGTTACACTGTTCACTTGGTGTTAGATTCACCGCCACATCAGATGCTTAGTAAGGTTCCAGAGAGGGCAATCTGATGGGGTGGCATCGGACGCTACCAGCATCTGATGCCACTGTGACATGTGCTGTCAGGGAATAGTACATGTTACCGTTGTTGGGCAAAGGATGCGTTTGAAAGGACCGTGACACCTAAGAGGGGGGTGAATTAGGCAACTAAAAACTTTAATCTAACTATGGCCTCTAATTACCACCTAGTCAAAACCTATGCAAGAAAGTAAACTATCTAATTGTGGAACTATGGTTTTGCTAGGTGTGTTGCTATCTCTACCGCAAAAGAGTTATGCGACCTAGGTTCCAATCCTATCAACTAAGCTAGGAAAGGTAGAGCACATAATTAAGGTGGCAAGGTAAATGCGGAAGCTAAAGAGCAAGGTAGAGATGCAAACTCTCATCGACGACTCCGGTATTTTTACCGAGGTATCGAGAAGCACGAAAGCTTCCCCCTAGTCCTCGTTGGAGCCCCTCGCAAGGAATCCCTCACAAGGAATCCCTCGCAAGGGCCAAGCGCCCGGTCGGGTTACTCCATGGATAGCTCCGGTCCTTCCCCCCACACAAGTGGGTCTCCGGTTAAACCACTCGTGGCAAAGCCTCTCCCAGATGCTCCCTGTCGTCTCCACTATCAAGCTTTCGGCCAAACTGCCATGGGCCTTGTTCCCTTCTGTACACGGTGGCGGCCACACCACAAACGCGGTTGGTGTGGTCTCGCAAGACTACAAGCCCCTCCAATGTACAACAATGGTGCGTGCAAGCACCGAGTACTATGAGGTATGCAAACCTCACTAAACACTAGGCCTAAACCTAGAGCAAGCGCATGAGTGGTGTTCTAACTAGCCTAAGCACTTCACAAAGCACCTACACTAATCACCATGTGAATCACTGAGCACTATGCATATGGAGGCACTAATATGGTGTAGCAACACCCTTGGTATGTTTCCTCACTCCTCCACACCTTATTTGGCCGGTTAGAGGTGGTATATATAGGCCCCCAATCAAATAGAGCCGTGGGGGGGGGGGGGGGGCTGAAAACAGCTTTCTGTAGAGCATCAGACGCTACAGTGAAGGCATCAGACGCGTCCTATATGCTCATATAATGAGTAGCCGTTGGAAAACTAGTCGTTAGACCTGTTTTTCGGGGGCATCGAACGCTACAGTAAGGCATCGGACTCTATCATAACACTGTTCATTCTGGGCTGATTTTAGAGGTCATCGGACGCTGCATCGGACTCGCGTCTGTTGCTCAGCATCGGAGCGTCCGTTGCTCCGTTTCCAGTGAGACAGGCTTTCGTATTTTGGGCATAACTTTTAGCTCAGAACTCCAATTTTGATGATCTTGGACTTTTCGTAAAGCTAATGAAATGCTCTATAACTTTATGCTAGTGCCATGCCAGTTTGAGCAAATAAAAAATCATGAGACAGTTCCAATTCAATCAGCTCTTATCTCGATTTGAGCGGCTTAACTTTGTTTGCGTCCGGCCCTCTATTTCTTGTATCTTGGAGTTTGATTGATCTTTGTAAGCCTCCAATACATATTGTAGGGTCTTGCTTGAGATGTTGATCATTTGATCACCAAATTGCCTTTGTCCAAGTCACATGCGCATCCTATTGGACTACAAAACAAACACTTGTAAACACATTAGTCCAATTTGGTTATGTTGATCATCAAGCACCAAAATCCAAAGTTAAATGGACCGAGGTCCATTTTCCTTACAATCTCCCCCTTTTTGGTGATTGATGACAACACAACCAAAGCAAGCAAATAATAGATGCATAAATTTAAAATGCAATCTACTTGCTACGATGCAATGCAAAGACAAGATCATATGATGTTAAAAGATACCAAAAAGAAAAGACTTTTATAACTTATCGTGCCCTTGCCATAGAGTCCGTTTGTGGCATTATGGATTTAAGTCTCCCCCTAACTCCATAATCCACTTCCTCCCTTTCTAGGACCATTCCCAAAATAGGAAGCTTCTCAAATTAATAACCACAAAAACTTTGAATTTTGGTTTGGGCTATTTATTTTGAGTTGGGCTTGCTTTTGGTCCTTCAAATTCTCCCCCTTTGGAATCAAACATGAAAAAGGAAGACATTAATGGCACAAGGGAGGGTCAAATTTTGTGATCCTTTTTATGTGGAGTGAAATTGATCACAAAACTTGACTCTCACATTTTATAAACTAAACTCCCCCTAAGTGTATGTATACATATGGTGTATGGCAAAGCGTATGCATAACCGACAAATTAATGCACAAAGGAGTTTAATTTATATAATGCATGGAGAAAGCATATAAGAGTATCAAATTGAAATCAACATAATAATATCGGTTAGGAATACCACATGTAAATACCATTTGGATTATCGCCACACAAGATAACAGTCAGGGCGGAGTGGAGAAGGCGAGCGACATGGTGAAAGCAGATGATGTTGTACAGGAGGGCGTGGTGGTGGATGTCGCGGTCAAGGCAAGTGGGATGTCGCGGTCAAGGCAGGCGACACACACAATTGAGGTCCCCGCTGTGCAGTCAAATGGCGTAGTTGATATGTCATGTCCCCACGGCGAGTGTACGATGGAAAAAATATCAGTTCAAACTCATGGAGAGATGAGTTAGGTGGGGAGAGACGGTCGGTTGCCTACGTCGCCGGTTCTCAGGCCCTAGGCCAAACGCTTGTGGACAGATGTGAACGGTGAATTCCTCGTCGGGGATGGCTTCTCATCTCGTTCCCGTGAGGAGGAATTTCCCTCCATCCCTGTCCCCGTCAATGATGTCGGAGGATGGTATTCATGCCTCATAGCGATGGAAATCGATTCGGTTTTCAAAGGATGGATGACAAGGACGAAGATAGGCTAGTTGTAAGTGTCGATTGGTGTTGGGAGACACTTAGAGTAGTTTAGGTCCTTATTTTTCCTTTGGCCATACTATTAAGGGGAGTACGAATGAGTAGCTTGACCTACGTGATTCTACTGAGGTAGGCGTGGTGCAAGCTTGTTGTTCATAGCTCTAGGTAGCTCAGAGATAGTGAAAGGTCCGAATTGGCTAGAGAGGGGGGGGGGGGGGTTGAATAGCCTAATTAAAAATCTACAAGAACACTTAGGCAATCACTATTAGTATAACAAATGGCGAAGCTTTTTGCGTAGCCTAATAGTGTGTTGCAAGCCACCTATCCAACAATTCTACCTAATAAGACTATGTCACACAATCAACTAGAGCTAGTATCTAATGCGGAATAAAACAATCTAGCTCTAGCACAAGTATGACATACAAAGAAAGTATATGAGACAAGTGTGTGTGAAGGATAAACTAAGTGAACTAATCACAACTAGCTACACAAGAGATATATTAACAACAATATATGAATGTAATATCATGAATGATATAGTACAAAGTAAATATGCAAGTAAATGAGCTTGATAAGGGTGATTTCACCGAGCCTTCGGGATCGCCAAGTAGAGAGCCAATCACTGGTGAGATCCACTTATGAAGCCAATCACCAAAGATATGAATATGAAGACCAATCACCAAGATGAATGCGCAATCATAATAAGCACACGGGACACCAAGATTTATCCCAAGGATCACGTGCTTGCCGTCACGCTACTCCCCGTTGTGTCGACCAACACTAGGTGACCCGGTGGCTAATTGACACAAAGTCAAACTCATAAAGAGCGCCACAAGAATCTACCGCTAGTGAGGTAGCTCAATGACACGAGCAATCCACTAAGGATGCCTCTTGCCACTCCGGCGAGGTGAGGCTCCAAAAACCTCTCACAATCACGATTGGTGGTGGCCAAGAACAATCTCCTTCTCTTACCAACAACACCACAACGCCTCCAAGCCGTCTAGGCACCGGCAAATGCCATGAGTAACAAGAAAACTCAATGCCGATGCGAAGGACTAGTGCCACTAGATTGAACTCTTTCAAATCACGCACTAGATCACTTAATCTCACTTGGTTTGATCAAATCAACTTGGGAGATGAGTTGGGAGGCTTGCCAAAGCTCACTAGAATGCTTAGGAATCGAAATGTGCAAGAGAGAAACCAAGTGAGTCGGCCAAGCCCCTTAAATAGGCCAGTCAAGTTGGCCTAGCTGTTGGGCTGAAATCGGGGGCATCGGACGAGCCGATGCTTGACCCCGATGCTCTGGATGGATCCACGTGTCTCCCTGATATGAATACAGCTGTCCGATCCCAACAGTCATTTTCCTTCACGCCATGGTTAAAGTGACATCGGACGCGCCGATGCCAGGCATCGGACGCTCCGATGCCACTGCTTCTTTCATGCTCTTTTCTGCGATGTCCGATGCCACTGCTTCTTTCATGCTCTTTTCTGCGCCACATCGGACGCGCCGGCACCCTCACATCGGACGCTCAACCCCTGCGTCCGATGACCATGCAGAGAGGTTCCAGAAAGGGTCAAATCACATCGGACGTGTCCGATGGATTGACATCGGACGCAGGCCAGCGTCCGATGCTTCCTGGAAAACAAGCTCGCGCCACGTCACCTGCATCGGACTCTGCAACAGTATTTCTCCAGTGTCCGTTGTCAGCGTCCGATGCTCCTTCAACTTCTATCAGAAACTAGTGTTAACCATCGGACGCTCAGCCAGCGTCTGATGCTCCTCGGACCAACGTCTGATGCTTCTGAACACACTACTTCTCTTCCGAAAAACACTGAATCCTGCCTCGCAAGTTCGGCAGGAGGGAGAAGAACTATACACTAGTTTCTCCCACTTCTCCACAACTCCTCAGCATCCCCTTATCCAAAAAGTGCCAACACCACCAAGTGTACATCGTTGTATGCAAGTGTGTTAGCATTTTGCAAAGCATTTTCCGAGGGGTTTTGTTAGTCACTCACTAGGTCTATAGCATCAATATGTTAGAGAACTCCTAGTGGCACTTGAACATCGCATAAGCCATGAATTATCTCCTCTTAATAGTATGGCTATGTATCCTAAATGTGATCACACTCACTAAGTGTCTTGATAACTAAAACAAAGAACCCTATAGATTATACCTTGCCTTCGGGCCTCTTTGCTCCATCTCTTCTTTTCTTCTTGCGATTCACCAAAGGTAGAGCACTGGATCACTTGAGTTGCATATGGCCATCTCCATCCTCCATGGTTGCCACCTTGCTAACTCCACCACTTGTCTTGGTCCCAATCCTTTCTTATAAGCTACACACATGCTTAGCAATAGGATTAGACCAAATAGGTTTCATCAATTAACCAAAACCAAACTAGGGCTTTCAATCTCCCCCTTTTTGGTAATTGATGACAACCTATACAAAGATATGTGACTTAAATTTGAGTAACCACATTGATAGTATTAGCTCCCCCTACATATGTGCTAAAGTGTTTGGTTCTAAATTTGACACATATGTATGGATGTGGATTGTGGGTGAGCAATACTACCAATGATGATGCTAAGGCATAAGAATGGACCTTTGAAGCATGATACCAATCGGAGTGCACATGTTATACCATCCTTAGCACCATTTATCACTAGACATACATCAAAACTCAAGAACCCCGTGAGATCAACATTATAATAAGGCTCTTGAACCACTTGAAAAACAAATGTTCTAGTAAGTCATATCATGCTATACATGCTAGTAAGACATTATAAGAAACATGTCTAGTTGTAGAGATATACATGCTAGTAAGTCATATCATCAATCATGTTCTTAACACTAGCATTCACCACATAAGCATAAATAGCGAAACAAATAGCTTATGCAATGCAATCAATCATATGAATATGCACATTTCAAATGCAACAAGCATGTTTATGAGCTTGCTCCCCCTATCTGTATGCTCCGATCCTACTTGAAGATCATGTCTCTTTTATCTTTGTAGCATTTTCTCCCCCTTTGTCAACAATTTCCACAAAGGTGGGGCATGTTTTAAGGAAAGGAGACAATCTTTTCATTATGTGGGGATCAAACTAAGTCAAGTTATGGCTTAATCTAGCTCATGAGCATAGGATATTTAACACGGTTTGCTCTAGAGTAAGCTTCTTCACACATCTTACAATGGTTATCTTACTCACGTTGGTTAAACACCCATTGCTCACTTACTAGACCAAACACTAGAGTTACAAGCTCACAAACAAGTTATATGCTACCACTAGATCAAATCAAACATAGAAGCAATAGTGGTACCATATATACTTCAAATTCATTTGATTTACCATGAATGAGCCTAAATAAGCAATGTGGTGGCTATATGAACTAGATCATAACCTAATAAGAATGAATGCACATGCCCAACGATTTCACCTTTGCTTTCTTGGAGGAGAGGCATGTCATAAGTGGGGGTTGTTAACACTGGATTTTGGTCAACATTGAGAAGATGACAGGTGGACCCAACGAGCAGTGAGAAGAGCATTCAGTAGATGGCCAAGCGGTCGGTTACTCCATTCAGGAAATAGATATGGCAAGAGAAGCCGATCACGAGGATAATCGACCATGACCGTGACAGATTAAACGAGTATTCAAGAAGCAGAGGTTTCTGATCTCATTGGCCAGGAGTTGGATTTGGTGGCGTTGTGATGTGGCAAGCATGCAAAGAAGGCAATATATGTAAAGCATGCACATCTCGATGTCCACTTCTATATTTAGCATGAATGGCTTCACGATGAAGGAAAGGCTAGAAGACGACATGCATGTCCAGTGTGCGGAGATGGGCGTATAAGGCATTCGGCAACTATCCATGCGGTCGGCTAGTTTCCAAGGATTCGGCAACTGCTCATGCGGTCGGCTATTCTGAGAAAAGAGAGTTTCCATTGAAACGACGGAAGCAAGAGCTGATTGGGCAACAAAATTGTGACAATTAAGGCAATGAAGATTCTGAAAGGAGTTGAAGGCCAAGAATATTGTATTTTCCTTTAATATTTCATAGTCGTGTCCTCTTAGGACTTGTATCGCGTCCAGGGTATAAATATAAACCCTTGGCTATTGTAAAAAGTGTTCACAACCATATCAATACAAACCGGCCCCGTGCCACCTTTGAGTCCTTAGTCGTGTCGTCGAGTTCTTCGAGAGGAATCATCGATCCGTCGACCTCCGTAAGTACCGGCAACCTTGCCATCATGTCTAGTATCATGCGGTGGATTTAGATATGATGCAAGTAGTCTCGTATGTTAAGCTTAGTATCGTGCGGCGGATTTAAGATTATGACGGGAAGTTTTTGCTTATGCCTTGTATCGTGCGGCGGATTAAGTCATGAGTAAAAATAGTTATCGGCTCTATTAGATTTGGCAGATCCAATAGATTCATTAAGTTATCATGTGTTATATGTTTTTATTTATTTAATTCTTGTAACACTCTTTTGCCCAATCTAGATTGATCTTTGTCCGGCCTTGTCGCACGAGTTTGCTTGTGCTCTCTTTTAATCATAAGATCAGGATGGCTGAATCAACTTTCAATCTAGATTGTTACATGTTGCGGGTTCATGCATATCAATCATGGTTAGGCTTTGATGAAACTAGGTATCGTGCGGCAGATGCAGGTTTTAGATTAGTTTAATCGTGCTTGCTTGTTTGTTCCTTCTTCATGGACCCTAATTCGGTTGGTTCGCCGATATTGGTTAAGCTTACACGAGTAATGAGCCTTTATAGATCTGTTCAAATATATGCATGCTTCTAGCTTGTTATAATTAGATTGTATCATGCGGTGGATTAATCTAATTATAAGAAGTGGTGTAGGCTTATAGCAAGTGGTATCATGCAGTGGATTAGCTTTGCTTGAGTTTATGCCTGACCGGTTTATGAAGACTAAACGTGCGGCAGATTAGTTGGATTAGCCTATGCATGTGTTATCTGGATAGATCTATATTTGCAAGTTACCTGTTTATAATATCTTTAATTTGTTCAAGCATGTCTTTCTTTACGTATGCATTCGGTAGTTAATATGCTTCACATACTCTGTTCTCATACTAGCCGAATGACTTTATAAACATGCTCTGACAGACAGCTTCTATAGCTGTGTGCCGTCGTGATTAGCTTTCAAAGCCGTACATATGGAACTGTCTGGTTTTATCCGGCATGTTCCAAAGGTATTCTCACAGTTTTCTCCCTTGTTGGTTTTCAGGTCAAACCGACTGGCACGTCTCCGGATTCAGCACATTCCGGGCACCCGATTGAAGCTAGCTTTTCGGCTTGCTGTGTGCTTGGCATGAGGTGTCACGTTTTACGTCAACACACTTTTTGGCACGCCCGGTGGGACAACAATTCCTGTTTGATTGTCAAAGCCGATTCAACGTGTACGCACGGGATAGCTGCTGATCAACTGAGTGTACATGGCATCTACGAAGACGCAGATAGCATGCATGGGTGGATTTGCTCCGTGCAGGGACATAGAAACCAATTAAAGAAGCTAATGAACTTCTCCTAAAGATAGAATTGGCTGATATGGTTGCTCCTAAAAATAAAATGTCTTCAAATACATCATGCATGAATGTATCGGTCTCCAAATATATCATGGCACGACATGCACATGAAGAGATAAATAAAAGGAAGATTTCCATGGAGATGTTCAAAGAGATGAAGTCCAAACTCAGATTTACTTGCATGCCGCTATAAATAGCCGATTGAGTATCAAGGGGTCATGCCGAGGGAAGTTGGTCGATAGCTAATTATCTGCATGTCATCTTTGGAATCGGCTATTCAGGAAAGGAATCGGTGGATACAATAACACGAGAAAATATTGGCCGATATGCATACAGGAATCGACTGGAGTTATCATCGTGCACGCATCCACGCACCGCCGAGCTCATATTCGTCCTCTACAGCACACTCAGCCTCATCAAAAATGACGTTCTTGGAAGCTACCGTGAGTTACCTGATAGCATGCTTACCTAAAGCATTACAGTTCCTTAACAAGAAGAAAGTCAAAGGCATACTAAGCAAAAGCCGATAAGACAGAACCTTCGACTCCTATTAATATAACTTTACCTTTCCCTGAGTAACGCAAAAGCGCAGTCTGGTGATAAGGTTACGAAAGGCTACATCAGAAGCACAAAGGATGTTAGCAACCAGACGACCGATAGAAGACCATCGGCTAAAACGTTTTCAGCACACTTCATATTGAAACACATACCTTTGCTGATGGCCTTAAATAAGGTGGTGCCAACAAGACACATGCAACAGTGACAAGTTCATTTATAGTCAGAACAGCTACAAGATCTGAAGCAGCCAGTCATTTGCAGAAGAAGGATTGACGTTTATGATTGGCTTCAAATATTTTCAACCCGTATTCGGCGAAGACGTCTCGAATGAGAGAAAGGAGGACACCAGTGAATCATCGATTACGCCGCTGTGACTACGTATCAGGGGTCTGAGATCAACACGCACACATCGTACATCGAGCGATTCATCGTGAAGAAGGACAAAATGAATGGCTGCTTCATCTTCAACGGTGGTTTGTGTAATTTTACCCTCGCTTCTCTAATAGTTTCAGAGCTTAAAATTAAAATCATTAAAAAGCGAAACCTCTCATGTTGTGTCTCCGCATTAAAAAAAAGAAAAAAAAACCTAAAAAATTCCACTCTATGAATATGTGATATAAATATTTTAGGTTATCCATTGTTGAAATGATAAATAGATGCTCTGTTTTATATTTCACCTATGTCTGGTTTATAGCTTTGATTTCTTTAAGATTTGGGTCTAATGGTTATTATATTTATCTTGAAGTCTTTGAAATTTGTGGGTTGCATAGAATTTAAACTTTGTCTGAAAGTAGTTGTGGGATACGAATAGAAGTAGAATTTGCTATGACATTATTCTGAGACATACTTGAAATTCGGAGATTTGATGAAATAATAAAATTTACTTAATGTCATATTGAGCACTGTCAAATCATTGTGACTACTAGTTGAGATTATAGTCATATTCTCAAGATCAAGATTCACGTACACGTTATAAACTAATAAGTGTTTTGCATGTGCATTCTCTCTTTGATTAAAAATATGAGGCTATTCTATAAATCTCAGAAATAAAAACGACGGACACGTGTCCGCCAGAACTGAGAAAGAAAAAAGGGCAAGACCGCCCAAATAAAAATATGAAAAGGAAAAGGTCAAGTGACCGCCAAATAAAATAAAAGATGGCCGAAGGCCCAGTAGCCTCATAATTTTAAAAGGTAGGGAGAATGACGTATGCAAAAGAAAAAGTAATAAAAATATTCACTTGCACTTCTTGATCTAGGTTTATGGCTTGTATCTCCTTATGGTCGAATCTTTGACTTTGCAATATTATGTGATACGATTTTATATAAAGATAATGATAAAAACTCCGGATGAAAAGTGATCAAGGGTTAAAAGATAAGCATTTTCTGTAGCTATTCTGTTTTGCAATCGCTTGGGGACTCAATGAGATCTAAAGCCCCATAATTAAAGAGACGGATGGATGAGTAAGGTACATTTTATTCAAGTTTAAAAGAAATCTTAGTTATAAAATATGATACTTTTGAGATGTAGTCGGCATTGCAGCATCTTCTGATCAATAAAATGGAAGAACTATAATATTTATACACATATGCATTTGTAACTAACTTGTTTCCACATGTATTGGAGAATTATTGTTTTACAGGCAAAATTGTGGAAACATGGTGAGAAAATGTTATTGCTATCAGTGCATTTCTTGGCTTTTTGAAGAAGACCAACAAAGATCAAATAGTTCGAAGCATGACAATTCATACTCCGAACTAGGGGGGTCTATGTTAACACTAGATTTTGGTCAACATTGAGAAGATGACAGGTGGACCCAACGAGCAGTGAGAAGAGCATTCAGTAGACGGCCAAGCGGTCGGTTACTCCATTCAGGAAATAGATATGGCAAGAGAAGCCGATCACGAGGATAATCAACCATGACCGTGACAGATTAAACGAGTATTCAAGAAGCAGAGGTTTCTGATCTCATTGGCTAGGAGTTGGATTTGGTGGCGTTGTGATGTGGCAAGCATGCAAAGAAGGCAATATATGTAAAGCATGCACATCTCGATGTCCACTTCTATATTTAGCATGAATGGTTTCACGATGAAGGAAAGGCTAGAAGACGGCATGCATGTCCAGTGTGCGGAGATGGGCGTATAAGGCATTCGGCAACTATCCATGCGGTCGGCTAGTTTCCAAGGATTCAGCAACTGCTCATGCGGTCGGCTATTCTGAAACGACGGAAGCAAGAGCCGATCGGGCAACAAAATTGTGACAATTAAGGCAATGAAGATTCTGAAAGGAGTTGAAGGCCAAGAATATTGTATTTTCCTTTAATATTTCATAGTCATGTCCTCTTAGGACTTGTATTGTGTCCAGGGTATAAATATAAACCCTTGGCTATTGTAAAAAGTGTTCACAACCATATCAATACAAACCGGCCCCGTGCCACCTTCGAGTCCTTAGTCGTGTCGTCGAGTTCTTCGAGAGGAATCATCGATCCGTCGACCTCCGTAAGTACCGGCAACCTTGCCATCATGTCTAGTATCATGCGGTGGATTTAGATATGATGCAAGTAGTCTCGTATGTTAAGCTTAGTATCGTGCGGCAGATTTAAGCTTATGATGGGAAGTTTTTGCTTATGCCTTGTATCGTGCGACGGATTAAGTCATGAGTAAAAATAGTTATCGGCTCTATTAGATTTGGCAGATCCAATAGATTCATTAAGTTATCATGTGTTATATGTTTTTATTTATTTAATTCTTGTAACACTCTTTTGCCCAATCTAGATTGATCTTTGTTCGGCCTTGTCGCACGAGTTTGCTTGTGCTCTCTTTTAATCATAAGATCATGATGGCTGAATCAACTTTTAATCTAGATTGTTACATGTTGCAGGTTCATGCATATCAATCATGATTAGGCTTTGATGAAACTAGGTATCGTGCGGCAGATGCAGGTTTTAGATTAGTTTAATCGTGCTTTCTTGTTTGTTCCTTCTTCATGGACCTCAATTCGGTTGGTTCGCCGATATTGGTTAAGCTTACACGAGTAATGAGCCTTTATAGATCTGTTCAAATATATGCATGCTTCTAGCTTGTTATAATTAGATTGTATCATGCGGTGGATTAATCTAATTATAAGAAGTGGTGTAGGCTTATAGCAAGTGGTATCATGCGGTGGATTAGCTTTGCTTGAGTTTATGCCTGACCGGTTTATGAAGACTAAACGTGCGGCAGATTAGTTGGATTAGCCTATGCATGTGTTATCTGTATAGATCTATATTTGCAAGTTACCTGTTTATAATATATTTAATTTGTTCAAGCATGTCTTTCTTTACATATGCATTCGGTAGTTAATATGCTTCACATACTCTATTCTCATACTAGCCGAATGACTTTATAAACATGCTCTGACAGATAGCTTCTATAGCTGTGTGCCATCGTGATTGGCTTTCAAAGCCGTACATATGGAACTGTCTGGTTTTATCCGGCATGTTCCAAAGGTATTCTCATAGTTTTCTCCCTTGTTGGTTTTCAGGTCAAACCGACTGGCACGTCTCCGGATTCAGCACATTCCGGGCACCCGATTGAAGCTAGCTTTTTGGCTTGCTGTGTGCTTGGCGTGAGATGTCACATTTTACGTCAATAGGGGTGCATTCAACTCATGTTGGATAAGTCTAGGATATTCAATTCATTCCTTAGCTTACAAAACCTTCTTTCATCTAGTGGCTTGGTGAAGATATCGGCAAGTTGATCATCGGTGCCCACACTCTCAATAGATATGTCTTTCTTTGCTTGATGATCTCTAATGAAGTGATGCCTTATGTCAATGTGCTTTGTTCTTGAATGTTGAACCGGGTTGGTGGCTATTTTGACAGCGCTCTCATTATCACATAGCAATGGGACTTGTCCAAACTTGACTCCATAATCTTGCAATGTAGCTTTCATCCATATTAATTGTGCACAACAACTACCCGCGGATATGTATTCGGCTTCGGCGGTAGAGAGTGAAACACTATTTTGCTTCTTTGATGACCATGAGACAAGTGATCTTCCAAGCAATTGACATGTACCCGATGTGCTCTTCCTATCCACCTTGCATCCCACATAATCGGAATCCGAATATCCAATCAATTCAAATTGAGAGCCCTTGGGATACCATAGTCCAACATTTGGAGTGTGCTTCAAATATCTCAATATTCTTTTGGTTGCCTTTAAATGACTTTCCCTAGGTGAAGCTTGGAACCTTGCACACATGCACACACTAAACATGACATCCGGCCTTGATGCGGTCACATAGAGTAAACTTCCAATCATTGACCGATATAACTTTTGATCCACCATGTCACCACTAGAGTCACTATCCAAATGTCCATTTGTGCCCATTGGAGTGGTTATTGCTTTTGATTCATTTAACCCAAACTTCTTGAGCATGTCCTTGATGTACTTGCCTTGACTAACAAATGTGCCTTTCTTCATTTGCTTTATTTGTAGACCAAGGAAGTAACTAAGCTCTCCAATCATAGACATCTCAAACTCTTTAGCCATCATCTCTCCAAACTCTTCACAAAAGTCTTGGTTGGTTGATCCAAAGATAATGTCATCCACATAGATTTGCAACACAAACAAGTCACTTCCAATCTTCTTGGTGAAGAGAGTGGTGTCAACCTTTCCCATCTTGAAACCTTTTGATAGCAAGAAATCCCTCAATCTTTCATACCATGCTCTTGGTGCTTGCTTCAACCCATATAATGCCTTCTTGAGCTTGTACACATGGTTGGGTTTCTTCAAATCTTCAAATCCGGGAGGTTGCTCAACATACACTAGCTCATTGATGAATCCGTTTAGAAATGCACTTTTCACATCCATTTGATAGAGCTTGATGTTGTGTGAACAAGCATATGCAAGTAAGATTCTTATGGCCTCCAATCTAGCAACCGGTGCATAGGTTTCTCCAAAGTCAATGCCTTCCAATTGAGTGTACCCTTGTGCAACCAATCTTGCTTTATTTCTAACAACAATGCCATCTTCATCTTGCTTGTTCTGGAAGACCCATCTTGTACCAATAACATTTGTGTTCTTTGGTCTTTCCACTAACTCCCAAACATTATTGCGGGTAAAGTTGTTCAACTCTTCATGCATTGCATTTACCCAATCAACATCCATCAAGGCTTCATCAATCTTTGTTGGCTCAATAGATGATACAAATGAATAGTATTCACAAAATGAAGCCAATCTTGATCTTGTTTGCACACCTCTTCTTATATCACCAACAATTTGATCTAGAGGATGATCTCTTGCAATATGTGTTGGTTGTAGCACGTGTTGCGGTTGGGCACTTGCACTTGTACTTGGATGAACCACTTGTGAGTTACTAGCATCTTGTTGATCATGAGAGCCACTAGAGCTTGCAACATCATTGCCTTGCATGGTTGGAGGAGAGAGCACTTGATCTTTGTCATCTTCAATGTCAATCACTTGCTTTGGCCTTATATCACCAATGTCCATGTTCTTCATAGCTTCCACCAATTGTGTTCCTCTCACATCATCTAGATTATCTTGTTCTTCATGAGAGCCATTGGTTTCATCAAACTCAACATCATGGACTTCTTCAACTATTCTTGTTGTGTTGTTCCACACTCTATATGCCTTGCTTGTAGTGGAGTAACCAAGTAGAAACCCTTCATCACATTTCTTCTCAAACTTGCCAAGTCTTGTGCCCTTCTTCAATATGTAGCACTTGCACCCAAAGACCCGAAATAAGCAATGTTGGGCTTTCTATCATTGAGGAGCTCATATGGTGTCTTCTTCAATAGAGGGTGACAATAGAGCCGGTTGCTATAGTAGCATGCCGTGTTGATTGCTTCAGCCCAAAAAGAATCACTCACATTGTATTCACTAAGCATGGATCTTGACATATCAATGAGTTTCCTATTCTTCCTTTCAACTATCCCATTGGATTGAGGTGTATACATGGCCGAGAATTGATGTTTGATTCCAAACTCATCACATAGCTCATCAACTCTTGTGTTTCTAAATTCACTTCCATTGTCACTTCTCACTTTCTTGATTCTTCTATCAAACTCATTTTGACTTCTCTTGACAAAGGTTTTGAATATCGCGAACACTTCACTCTTGTCAACGAGAAAGAAGACCCATGTGTATCTTGTATAGTCATCCACTATCACAAAACCACACTTGTTTCCCCCAATACTTGCATATGTAGTTGGTCCAAACAAGTCCATGTGCAACAACTCAAGTGCATGTGTAGTGCTCATCATTCCTTTGTTGGGATGAGTGTTTCCAACTTGCTTTCCCATTTGACATGCACTACATAGCTTGTCTTTCTCAAAGTGAACATCTTTTAGTCCTCTAACCATGTCATGCTTCACTAGCCTCTTTAGTTGCTTCATTCCAACATGTCCCAAGCGCCTATGCCATAGCCAACCCATACTTGATTTGGTGAATAAACATGTTGTCAATTGAGCTTCACTTGCATCAAAGTCCACCAAATAAAGGTTCTCATATCTAAATCCTTTGAACACCAAGTCACTTCCATCAACACTCACTATCTCCACATCATCAACCCCAAATATGCATTTGAATCCCAAATCACATAATTGTGCCACGGACAATAAGTTGAAGTTGAGAGATTCCACTAATAGCACATTGGAGATGCTCAAGTCATTGGATATTGCAATTTTGCCCAAGCCTTTGACCTTGCCTTTCTTGTTGTCACCAAATGTGATAGCATCTGCATGATCATTGCCACTAGTGTTGATTGATTTGAACATTCTTCCATCTCCGGTCATGTGTTGAGTGCACCCACTATCAAGCACCCAATGCCTTCCTCCCACTTTATAATTCACCTACAAAGAGATCAATTATTTTTAGGTACCCAAATCTTTTTGGGTCCTCCAAGGTTAGTCACCAAGCTCTTGGGCACCCAAATTGCCTTCTTCTTTGGGCCAACCATGGGTGCACCAATGTACTTAGCCTTCACACCATTAGTGCCCTTTGTAAGCATATAACAAGAATCAAGTCGAATGGATGAGACATGAGCAATGTTCTTGTTCTTGTTAAAGCAATTTTGCTCTATATGCCCGGATTGCTTGCAACTATGGCAAAACCGACCATGGCTCTTCATAAAACAAGTCTTGTGAGGAGCAAAAGCCGCCTTGCCCTTCTTGGGGGTATAGCCAAGTCCCTCCTTGTTGAGTGGACACCTTTGGCTACCCAAGCACTTTAGCAAGCGGGCATCTCCACCATAGGCATTGCCTAAGGAATGAGTGAGCTCAACAACCTTGTTCTTAAGGTTCTTATTTTCTACCACTAATGATGAATCACAAGTAGTAGAAGTAGGCATTTTAGTTGAGCTAGATGATGATGATGCATTTGTGGGAGCAACAATAATAGGAGCATAAAAAGATTCATCGAGAATATCACATGTTACTCCTACATTGCATGTCTCTACAACATCCTCAAACTTACTTTGATCAAGGAGGGAGGAGTGGGCTTCCTCAAGCCTAGTGTGAGCTTGATCAAGCTTCTCATGGGCTTCCTCTAGTCTCACATGAGTAGACTTGAGCTCATCAAAGGATTGCTCAAGAGCCTTGTTGGCCTTGCGCAATTCTTTGCACTCCTTTCTCTTAGTCTCAATGTAAGAGTGAGCATCTTGTAGCATGCTCATGAGGTCCTTCTTTGAGTACTCCTCATCATCATCACTATCACTCTCACTCTCACTCTCATCGGATGATACCTTAGTGGCCTTAGCCATGAAGCATGTCGATGAAGTGTTGAAGATAGAAGGCTTGCTTGAGATAGCAAGACTAGCCATAGCCTTCTTCTTGGTGGTCTTCCTCTCATCATCACTAGAATCATCATCATCACTTGAGGAAGCATCACTATCCCATGTCACAACATAGGAACCACCCTTCTTCTTTTCCTTCTTCTTCTCTTTCTTGTCCTTCTTCTTGCTCTTCTTGCGGTCATCATCATCTTCATCACTAGAGTATGGACAATCCGCAATGAAGTGATCCTTGCTCTTGCATCTATAGCACCTCTTAGTTGTGCTCTTGGTTGCATCTCTTATCTTTCTTGCTCCATAGCTCTTCTTCTTCATGAACTTGCCAAACCTTTTCACAAAGAGAGCCATTTCTTCATCATCTATCTCACAACCACTTGAGCTTGCTTCATCATCACTTTCCTCCTCCTTTGCTTTGCTTTGCCCTTGCTCTTGTTCTTCGAGGATGAAGCTTTGAATGCCATAGTCTTCTTCTTCTTTTCTTCCTCTTGGGCTCCCCCATCCCGTTCCACATGGTATGTGTCTTGAGTGACCACATCACCTAGTACTTGGTTTGGGGTTACCATATCCAATCCTTCCCTCACAAGGATAGTTACCAAGGTGTCAAACCTTGGTGGTAAGCACCTCAAGAACTTGTGAGAAAAGTCCTTGTCCTCCACCTTTTCTCCCAAAGCCTTCAAGTCATTGATAATAACTTGCAACCGGTGAAACATATCCGGTATGCTCTCATCATCTTGCATCTTGAAGGTAGCAAGCTTGTCCTTGAGAATGTATAGCTTGGCACCCTTGACCGCCTTGGTGCCCTCATAAGTCTCCTCCAATCTCTCCCATATTTCACTTGCTCTTTCAAGGTCCTTGATTTGCTCAAACACCTTTGTGTCAAATGCTTCATAGAACAAGTTGATTGCCACATCATTCCATTGGAGCTTCTCTTCTTCTCTTGGGGTTGGATCGGTGGTGTCAATCACCACAAAGTCATGCTCAATCACATCCCAAATCTTTCTATTCATTCCTCTTGTGAATGCACACATCTTCCTCTTCCAACAATCAAAGTTGGTGCCATCAAAATGTGGTGGCTTCCCCATATAGTTGATTTGAGCCATTTTAACACCGGAGGATGTTAAGCCTCAAACAAACGGTGACCACGGCTCCGATACCACTTGAAAGGTCCAAATTGGCTAGAGGGGGGGGGGGGTGAATAGCCTAATTAAAAATCTACAAGAACACTTAGGCAAACACTATTAGTATAACAAATGGCGAAGCTTTTTGCGCTAGCCTAAGAGTGTGTTGCAAGCCACCTATCCAACAATTCTACCTAATAAGACTATGTCACACAATCAACTAGAGCTAGTATATAATGCGGAATAAAACAATCTAGCTCTAGCACAAGTATGATATACAAAGAAAGTATATGAGATAAGTGTGTGTGAAGGATAAACTAAGTGAACTAATCACAACTAGCTACACAAGAGATATATTAACAACAATATATGAATGTAATATTACAAATGATATAGTACAAAGTAAATACGCAAGTAAATGAGCTTGATAAGGGTGATTTCACCGAGCCTTCAGGATCGCCAAGTAGAGAGCCAATGACCGGTGAAATCCACTTATGAAGCCAATCACCAAAGATGTGAATATGAAGACCAATCACCAAGATGAATGCGCAATCATAATAAGCACACGGGACACCAAGATTTATCCCAAGGATCACGTGCTTACCGGCACGCTACTCCCTATTGTGTCGACCAACACTAGGTGACCCGGTGGCTAATTGACACAAAGTCAAGCTCATAAAGAGCGCCACAAGAATCTACCGCTAGTGAGGTAGCTCAATGACACGAGCAATCCACTAAGGATGCCTCTTGCCACTCCGGCGAGGTGAGGCTCCAAAAACCTCTCACAATCACGATCGGTGGTGGCCAAGAACAATCTCCTTCTCTTGCCAACAACACCACAACGCCTCCAAGCCGTCTAGGCACCGGCAAATGCCAAGAGTAACAAGAAAACTCAATGCCGATGCGAAGGACTAGTGCCACTAGATTGAACTCTTTCAAATCACGCACTAGATCACTCAATCTCACTTCGTTTGATCAAATCAACTTGGGAGATGAGTTGGGAGGCTTGCCAAAGCTCACTAGAATGCTTAGGAATCGAAATGTGCAAGAGAGAAACCAAGTGAGCCGGCCAAGCCCCTTAAATAGGCCACTCAAGTCGGCCTAGCCGTTGGGCTGAAATCGGGGGCATCAGACGCGCCGATGCTTGACCATCAGACGCTGCCCCAGCGTCCGATGCTCTGGTTGGATCCACGTGTCTCCCTGATATGAATACAGCCGCCCGATCCCAACGGTCATTTTCCTTCATGCCATGGTTAAAGTGACATCGGACGCTCCGATGCCACTGCTTCTTTCATGCTCTTTTCTGCGCCACATCGGACGCGCCGACACCCTCACATCGGACGCTCAACCCCTGCGTTCGATGACCATGCAGAGAGGTTCCAGAAAGGGTCAAATCACATCGGACGTGTCCGATGGATTGACATGGGACGCAGGCCAGCGTCCGATGCTTCCTGGAAAACAAGCTCGCGCCACGTCACCTGCATCGGACTCTACAACAGTATTTCTTCAGCGTCCTTCTCCCCCATCCCCGTCTTCACGCAGAGATTTATCCCCACGGGGATCCCGGTCCGTGACTAAACACATTTAAAACAAAAGGTGGCTGCGGTTGCGGGAGAGGAACAGAGGAAGAGGTGCCGGCGCGTGGTGTTGAAAGGATGACTGAATAAGGTTAGGTTTCAGTGCTGTTATATATACAGGCAAGTGTTCTTGAACATTTTGCATCCTCACTTTATTTTACTTTTGGTATTAGATTAGATTAGATCCAGTAGATGCATGCAATGTTAAACTTGAATCCTATCTTAGGGTTTACTATAATTTGATTCGATTATCCTTGTCACCTATTGTCGGGTACATATAAAAGGGGTACCCCAAAACCTCGACCGAGAGAAACTAAACCTTGACAAAACCACTATCATCCCTCGGCCCTAATTTTCAAAACCAAATGTCAATCCATACTAGGTCGGCCCACGAACGGGTCTCAACGGCTTAGTCTGTGTCACCCTCGAGGAGTCCATTCGGGGTACCCCTCGATTACGAGAATTCCCCAAGCTAACGAGGCACTCCTCGAGCACGCCTCGAGAGGCACCCCTCGAGTACTACACAGGCACCCCTCGAGAGGCACCTCTCGTGAGGCACCCTTCGAGTACTCCTCAGCCCCTCGAGAGGCACCCCTCGAGTACTCCTCAAGAACCCTTCGAGAGGCACCCCTCGAGTACTCCTCAGGCACCCCTCGAGAGGCACCCCTCGAGTACTCCTCAGCCCCTCGAGAGGCACCCCTCGAAGTACTCCTCAGCCCCTCGAGAGGCACCCCTCGAGAGGCACCCCTCGAGTACTCCTCAGGCACCTCTCGAGTACTCCTTAGGCACCCCTCGAGAGGCACCCCTCGAGCACCTACTCCCTGTACGACTCTAGGAGCATTGAATGCGCTCTACCTGCTCCCGTCTAAATCGCATGGCTACAACAGATACCGCAGTGGATCGTACCCCGGTCAAATCAAACTTTAACCGCTCATCCCCGGGAAATGAGCACGTCGCACGGGACAGACGCCCCATGCCGCGCACTGAACCTCTCCAGGGCACCCCTCGAGGTACGTTCGTCACCACATCCCAAGCATGGCCCAGAGCTCGACCCCCTTCGCGCAGCCTCGGATCCAATCGCGCAGGCCTCGACCCCGCCCTCAAGAACGACTCCGCCAGGATCAGTCAGCGTTCCAACAACTCCCGATGCGACGTATTCACACACGTCGGCGTATGGGCTTCGTTCTTCCCTGACATTGCCGAGCACGTCGCCACAGGGCCAAGCATGTCTCCACAACAGCGCCGACATGACCGGCATCATCATCACTAGATGTCATCACCTACGACAGCCCTAGAACTGTGTAACCCCGTGCCTCCTCTTCGCCTATAAAAGGGGACGCCAGGGCTTAGGATAGGGCAAATTCACTCAAGCACTCAAGCTCTCCACCATAGCCTAGGACTCTAGAGATAGTTCCCTAGTTCTAGTTCCTACCTCCATACGCCCTGTTCTTTCCTGTTCATGCTTGTATCCGCCCCTGTATAAGCACTTTGGTGCAAGATAATACAATCTCTCCCCCCCGTTGGACGTAGGGCCTTCTCTTGCCCGAACCAGGATAAACCGCCTGTATACTTCTTGCATCACCATCCGGATCAGGGAACACGCGCACGCAAATTCACTCGTCGGTGTAGACCCCCGGGTCCGAAACACCGACAGTTGGCGCGCCAGGTAGGGGCACCGCGTGTCACTGATGATTTCCCACCATTTTTTCGGATGGCCGACTCTGCTTCACCGCTTCCGCGTGCTATGGTGATCCGGTTCGGAAGCCTGGAGTTCGTTTCTCTTGGCCACGGCTACGACATGGCTCTGCTCTCGGTCGGTGATCTGAGTGGAGAGCGCGACGCGCCCCCACACACAGGAGGGGCCGCACGTCGATCTCACTGCCACGCTTCTTCGTCAAAGGGGAGGCGCGGCCGACGCCACCATCGTCATCAACCCACGACTAGGCTCACAACCGCAGTAGTCCCACCCCTTCCCTGGCGCGACGTGGAACCCCTGTTGGGACCTGTGTGATCCTGAGCTCCGGAACAGAGGGCGAGCTGCGGGGCCTCGACGCGAACCCTGACTCCACCTTTGCCATGCGCACGACGAGGGGCCCCGGGCGATCTCCCCCGACACACGCAACCTCGACACTGCCAAACCTGCTTCCACACGGGCTGTACTGCGCCCGCCCACATCTCTCGTTCGGCCTCGACAACGCCGCCGCAACCTACTCCGTCGAGATGCGCTCTAGCGTGAGTGTGCACAAGGACCGCCCTGGGGCTCTCCTACGTGCCACCATGAGCCTAGATGCCATCTTCCCGGCCTCCGTGGATTTAGGATTCACGCGAGCGCCAGGGCCGGGGCAGAACACCATTGGCGCGTGGCGACGCTGGCTGGAGGAGGAGCGGCAGGGATAGTTCCCTATCTTCTACTGCGGCAACCCCGACTCTGACTCAGACCACTATGACCCCACGAGGGAATGCTTCCACATCGACGGAGCAGTCGCCTCGGACGACGAGATGAAGGACCCAGACGCTGCCGCCGCGCCGGTTGCAGCTGGGGCCGAGGGTACGCCCGCAGGACGAGGAGACGAGCCTGAGGATCCCATCGATCCGCCCAACCCGCGTGACGAACAAGTCGCGCAGATCGTGCAAATCCGGGAAATGAAGGCCAAACTCGACGAGGATCACCGGCGGCTGGACCAGATCGAGCAAGCCCTTGAGCAAATCCCGCCCCCGCCGTGTGGCGAAGGTGCTCGAAGCAGAGCTCGAGAAGTCCATCGGCAGATCATCAAGATTGAAGTGCCCGAGCGTCCAGTCAATTACTTCCCTCGAGCAGGACAAAACGTGGTAGCCGCAGCCATGCTACTACGAAACATGCCTGAGCCGTCGACTCCTGAGGGTCGACGCATATGAGACGAGATGCAAAATCTGCTTCAAGTCGCAGCCGTTCAACAAGCCGAAAGTTCAACCTCGAGACGTCGAGGCGCGGCCTCAGAGCGATCGGTTGAATCTTCCCACCACGAGAAGGAGGCCTCGGTCCACCAGCCAGCTGCCCCTCGAGCCAAAAACGCTCGAGGCCGTATCATCGACACCCGCGAACCCCGTGACCCAAATAATGCCCACCGCGACATCATCAAAAGCTGGCGGCGCAAAGACAGGGGAGCTGAGGACCGAAGCTATAGCGACCATCGAAGGGGGCGTCACGCCAACGACGAGGACCGCGGGGCTCTCGAGCCGCCGGGGCCTCGAGTCTTCAGTAGGGCGATCCGCAACACGCCACTGCCCGACCCGTTTCGACCCCCCACGAGCATCATCTGGTACAACAGCGAAACCGAGCCCGCACTCTGGTTAGCCGACTTCCGCCTAGCCTGCCAACTAGGTGGAGCGCGAGGCGACGATCGCGCCATCATCCGCCAACTGCCGCTATTCCTCTCCGACACCGCCCGCAGGTGGCTCGAGGCGCTACCTCCCGATCAGATCTACAACTGGGCCGACCTGGATCGGGCCTTCGAGGGGAACTTCAAGGGGACCTACATCTACCCCGACAACTCGTGGGATCTCAGCAGCTGCAAGCAGCAACCCAGGGAGTTCTTCTGCGACTACGCTCGACGCTTCTCCAAGCGGCGCACCAAGCTCCCACACATCTCCGACCATGGTATCATCATGGCATTTGTCTCAGGCACCACCTGCAAGGAGTTGGTTCATGAGTTGGGACGCAACCGCCCCAAGACCGTCGACGAGCTGATGGACGTAGTCGCCAACTATGCGACCGACGAGGAGGCGGTTGGAGTGTTCTTCGACGGAAGGGACAACAAGGGTGAAACCTTCGCCGACGCTTGGAACGTCGAACAACCTCAAGCATCGGTGCCTCCATCACCACTGTCATCCTCCTCACTATCCGGATCTTCTTCGTCCACGTCGAGGCCATAGTCCGCCACATCACCAATGACTCCCTCGACGTCACGGGCCTAGGGCGGGAGCGCAATGGGCAGATCCGACGATGGAAGGGAAAGGTAATACCCCGCATTTAATGCGTTCACCTAACCTTCCCTCGAGAACACGCAACTGGTACGCGTGTCGTCTCCTCGGCTCCTTTCCGTTGCATAGGCCCGCCACGATTGCCGTTTCGCAACAGTCTTTGCCTAAAAAGATGCGCCCAACGGACGGAAAGAACCGTCTCCGTGAAGGATCCTTCCTCAGGGAGTAAAACGGGCTCTAGACCACACAAAAATCTCGAGGTAGCGAAGGCTGACCCTCAAAGGGTTCGAACAGCCGACCTCGAGTACCCGAGTCAAAGACACCGAAGGGGAGCTCACTCGGAGCCTAGCTCGAGAACAAACTTTCGAGACCCCTGACGTGTATCCAAGGCAAGACAAATGGGTCGCCATGGAATCTCCATGTGGAGAGGCATCGAGCCGCCAGCTCCTATCGAATGGAGCTGGTATCCAGGCACTAGCGCGTCCTGCTTCAATGAAACCGCCTCCGGGCCACAGTCGACCCCTATCGAACGGGGCACGAGCTCTCAATTGGATTCTCCCGTTACCAGCTCACCAAGGACATCGAGACTCGCCCAATCGAGGGTAGTACCACGCTTCTCACCTCACACCCGACCGAAAGGGGTCGTGAGAAGGACGCTGGAGCTAGCAATGCCCCAAGTCGCACGAGGCTCGGGGGCTCGACTACGCCTGGCACCCCTCGACGAAAGAGGGTCGAACTAACCCAGGAGTCCGACAGCTCGAGGCCCACCGCGGCTAAGAGCCATCACCCCGACTCAAGTTGATTGAATCTTGCAGGAGTATCGATCGTATTCGACCCCACGCGCAACGAGCGACACGAAGTCAACAAAGCCCTCGAAGGAGTTATTCCCACTCCTCCGAGGCCTCGGGGGCTACCCTCGCGGAGGACACTCGCGCGCCCCCACGGAAAAGTTACCATTCGCTCCTGGTTCATGATCCCCAGCTCGAGTGCCAGCACTCGAGTAGGGGCTCGGGGGCTACTGTCGGGTACATATAAAAGGGGTACCCTAAAACCTCGACCGAGAGAAACTAAACCTTGGCAAAACCACTATCATCCCTTGGCCCTAATTTCCAAAATCAAATGTCAATCCATACTAGGTCGGCCCACGAATGGGTCTCAACGGCTCAGTCTGCGTCACCCTCGAGGAGTCCATTCGGGGTACCCCTTGCGGATACATGGGTGTATGCTGAGTCTCTGAGTGATGAGTGATTGTCAACTGGGATAATGCGCATGTTCTTTGGCTTGTGTTGTGCAGGTGTCGAGCACGGATACAGTGATCAAAGGCAAGGTGAAGGTCAAGTAGAGACGTGCCGTGCCGATGGACCGAGAGTGGCGAAGGGCGGACGTGAGGCTTGGACTGAGGGACCGGTGGCCTGAGGATCAGCTATGGTGGCTGACAGCGACGAGCGAAGACTTGCGGGGCACGGTGTTGCTCGGGTCGAGGACCTGGGGACACGTGTCGGTGGACGGGGTGCACGGGCGGTGCATCCCCTCTACGGCCTCGGTTTGGTGGTTGAGCCACAGAAAAACCATCGAGTGGACGGTTTCGAGGTTTGGGCCTCAAAACCTGGGCGCTGATGGTTTCCGAGTTTGGGCCATAAAACTCGGGCTGAGGACGGTTTCCAGGTTTGGGCCTCAAAACCTGGGTGCTGCGGGTTTGCTGAGTTTGGGCCACAAAACTCAGGCTATGGTCGGCTGGTTTCCCGGTTTGGGCCTCAAAACCAGAGGTTGGTCGTGAAGCCTGGTTTCCCGGTTTGGGCCTCAAAACCGGGGGGGGGGGGCGAAGTCCGTGAAAAGGACGAGCGGAGCGGTGGCGGCACGTGGCGGCAATCGATGAGGTTGCGTCAAGGCAACGCTGCCAGTTGTGGGGGTGTGGCCGTCGGATCACCAACATCTTCGAGTTGGTCCAGAATAACCCTAGGGTTTAGCTGGTTCGCTCTATAATTAGAGAGGGGTAGAGTAGAAATTAGAATTAGGATAAGTAGAGGGAGACACCCTCCTCCCCTTCCATATCTCAGTCATTTGCTCTTTGCTTCTAGGGTTTCCTGCTCTCCCAATCCCCTACTGTAGCTACTGAGATCCGCAGAGAACCATACCTCTGTGTACTGGAGATCTTGAGGAAGTGAGGCCGTAACCTCACTGTTGTAGTGTGTGGTAGCCACACGGTTGCAGATCGATGACTTGATTCGCGTTTTGTTCGTGTTCTTCATGTTCTTCATTTCTCCACGATTTTCCCATCACTCGATCTCCCTCTCTATTGCGTCTTTGCGAAATCCGTTTGAATCAACTTGTTCTTTATAGTGAGGAGATCATTTCCACCGAAGGAATTCATCTAACTCCTCACGAACAAGTAGATCGGGTTGATTTTGTTTTCGTGGCGCTTTTTCGTTCATACTCCTCCCCTTTCAATTTCCCGGTGTTTGAGTTGATTTGAGCGGATGATTTCTTGGGGATACTCTCGTAACTACCTCGTGATCATCTTCTCCAAGTTTGGGAACGTGGGATTGAGTTTTGATTCGGATTTGGCAAGAGTTGTGTGAGGGGCGACCGAAATTGCCCTCACTAGGACAGAACAGTGGCCGCGAGTCTCTGCTGTTTGGGTCTCAGTTGACCGACGGACAGTCCGCCGGCATAAACCGCGGACAGTCCGGGACTGTCCAGGGGACTTGTAGGAGCAATGTTGTTTCGGTGTTTTGACCGGCGGACAGTCTGCCATCCCCTCGCGGACAGTCCGCAGTAGGGGCGGACAGTCCAGGACCCTAGGGCCGGACAGTCCGGGATTTCGCTGAAGCCTCCGGTTTTGTGCGTTTGCTCTCCTTGCTTCTTCGCTTGGTTTCCGAACTTCTCGATTGACCCTAGAGTTGACCAAGGAACCTCTCTAGGTACCTTTGCTACTTGTTAGCATAGGTGTTTGGGGATTTCTCGACGTAGCCGTCTATCTACGTTCGGGACTTGGTTGTTAAGGGTTGAACTTGTTCCGGTACTTTTGCCGTTTGGTTTGCTATCGCTTTGTGGTGCTCCGCTGTGATCCTAGGGATCATCCACCCTCTTCCAAGGGTCGTGAGCATCACAGTTTCGATCGAAGCTCTTGGGGTTGATTTTGGGAACAAAAGGCCAAAGTTTCGAGAGAAATTTTTGTGCTCCCATTCACCCCCCCTCTGGTCGCCTTGCTATTGCTTTCTCGGTCCTTCAATTGGTATCAGAGCGGGTTAAGGATCTTCCACCTTAGCCGGTTCCAGATCCACAGAAGGCGACATGGATCGCGGCGTGGGCAAACCGCCGTTTTTCGATGGGACGAACTATGCTCATTGGAAGATACGCATGTCGGCCTATCTGCAGAGTTTGGGTGCTTCCATTTGGGATATTTGCAACTCTGCCGATTATGTGGTCTTGGCTGCTCGTGTGACTCAGCATCAGATCGATGAGCACGATGCCAATAGCCGAGCCCGTAATGCTCTTTTCTCATGCTTGAGCATGAGTGAGTATGATCGAGTTTCTCACCTCGCCACGGCTCGGGAGATTTGGGCTACCCTCATGCGTTTCCATGAGGGAACCTCTCAAGTCAAAACCCATCTCTATGAGTCGTTCAAGCAAGAGTATGAGAACTTTCGACATATGCCTGGCGAGAGCATAGAAAGTTTATTCGCTCGCTTTCAGGTGATCGCTCTTCCCGTAGGCGTGCTAGGAATGGTTTTTCTGCTAACCGTTCTTTTGAGCAGCCGGCCCAACACTGGTATAATTCCTATTTCACTCACCCTAGTGTTGGACCGTATGCTCACCCTATGTCTTTTTATTGATGTAGGTAAAACGATTGGAGAACGTTTGGTTGGTGGATTCCGGATGTTCGAGGCACATGACCGGAAACGCCAAGTGGTTCTCCAGTCTTAGTCCAGTTGCCAGAAAGGAGTTTATCACCTTCGGCGACAATAGCAAAGGTAAGGTGTTGTCTCGTGGGTCGGTGCGAGTTAATGAGCACTTTGTGTTGCGCGATGTTGCTCTTGTTTCTAACTTGCATTTTAACCTTCTTTCTATTTCACAACTTTTCAATGATGACTATGAGATTCGTTTTAAACCGAATCTCAGTCGCATCTTGGATCCTCAGGGCAATCTTGTTTGTGTGATTTCGCCTTTTGGAAAAGTCTTTCGTGCGGATTTCTCGGAGTCGTTTGGATTTCTCGTTGTCTTTGGCTGGACCTTCCTCCTCTGATCTTTGGAAATGGCATAGGAGACTTGGTCACCTGAGCTTCGACTTGCTTGCAAGGCTTAGTTCACTTGGCCTAATCCGAGGATTGCCCAAGTTATCCATGGAGAAGGATCTTGTGTGCCATTCTTGTAGACATGGGAAGATGGTTGCCACTCCCCACCATCCTGTGACTCAGGTCATGACCAAGCGCCCTGGAGAGCTTTTGCACATGGACCTTGTTGATCCGGCTCGGGTGAGCTCGGTTGGGGGGAAGTGGTATGTGCTTGTTGTTGTTGACAATTTTTCGAGATATTCGTGGGTCTTCTTTTTAGCTGAGAAGACCGAGACTTTCTCCTTTGCTCGCAATCTGATTTTGCGTCTTTAGAACGAGTTCCCTTTGAACTCGATGCGAGCTATCAGGAGTGATAATGGTTCCGAAGCCAAGAATTCGGATTTTGAGAAGTTTTGTAACTCCTTGGGTTTAGAGCATCAGTTTTCTTCTCCCTACACACCGCCACAAAATGGTGTTGTAGAGAGGAAGAATCGGACCCCTGTAGAGATGGCCAGGACGATGCTCGATGAGCATAGGACTCCTAGGCAATATTGGGCCGAAGCTATGAGCACTGCATGCTACATTTCAAATCGCATTTTTCTCTGAGCTTTCTTGAAAAAGACTTCTTATGAGTTGCGTTTTGGAAAACTGCCCAAGGTGAGTTATTTTAGAGTCTTTGGTTGCCACTGTTTTATACTTAAGAAAGGTAACCTGGACAAATTTGAGTCTCGTTCTTCTGACGGTGTATTTTTGGATTATGACACTCATACTCGTGCATATCGTGTACTTAACCTTGATACTAACCGAGTCATGGAGACATCAGATGTCACTTTCGACGAGACCATGGTTTGTCCTTCTTCTCGTTTTGAGCGTGCAGGTGATCATGAGGTTGGTGAGCCTCTTTTTGATGGCGAGGATGAGGGTGCTGAAGGTATGGATAGTCCAGCACCCCCTCCACCTGCTGTGCCGTAAGGAGCGGCGTCTACTACGACTCATGGCCCCGACACTTCTTCATCTTGGGGGCCGTGGGATCCGCCACCCCGAGCGGTACCTTTTGTACCCGGGGAGGCACCAGCTGCTGTTGAGGGGGAGATCACCTCTGCTCGGGAGGCGCCACGACACATCTAGCACCAGCACCCCCCTCAACAGATGATCGGCAGCATCAGCGAACGAGTCACTCGGTCAAGGTCACAACAAATCTCTCACTTTGCTCATTCTGCATTTGTTGCTGATTTTGAACCTCGAGATGTTGGACACCCTTTATCTTATCCAGATTGGGTCAATGCCATGCATGAGGAGTTGAAAATTTTGAAAGAAATCGAGTTTGGGTTCTAGTTTCTCCTCCCTCTGAGTGTCACCCAATTGGGACAAAATGGGTTTTCAAAAACAAACAAGGAGACGATGGCCATGTTGTGAGAAACAAGGCCAGACTTGTAGCCCAGAGGTATAGTCAAAAGGAGGGGATAGACTATGAGGAGACTTTTGCTCCTGTAGCTCGTTTGGAGGCTATTAGGATACTCTTGGCCTTTGCTGCATCCAAAGGGTTTAAACTTTTTCAAATGGATGTCAAGAGTGCCTTCTTAAATGGCTACATAGAAGAAGAAGTATATGTTAGACAACCCCCCGGTTTCGAAAATCCCAAGTTTCCAAACCACGTTTTTAAACTTCATAAAGCTTTGTATGGTTTGAAACAAGCCCCTAGAGCCTGGTATGATAGGTTGAAAACCTTTTTGCTTGCTAACGGTTTTAAAATGGGATGTGTGGATAAAACGCTTTTCTCCTCAAGCAAGGCAATGATACTCTCTTGGTCCAGATTTACGTGGATGATATCATTTTCGGTGGTTCTTCTCACGCTTTGGTTGCCAAGTTTGCAGACACTATGAGCAAGGAATTTGAGATGAGCATGATGGGCGAGTTGACGTTTTTCCTCGGGTTGCAAATCAAGCAATCCGGGAAGGGACGTTCGTGCACCAGGGTAAGTATACCAAGGACATATTGAAGAAGTTCGATATGGGTGAGGCCAAGCCTCTTCCAACACCCATGTCGACCACGATGGCCCTGGATGCAGATGTGGATGGAGAAGCGGTGGACCAGAAGGAGTACCGGAGTATGATCGGGTCGCTGCTGTACCTGATGGTGACACCCCCGGACATTCAGTTTGCGGTGTGTCTTTGCGCGCGATTTCAGTCGTCGCCACGCACCTCGCACCGTCAGGCGGTCAAGCGCATTATGAGGTACTTATCCTTCACTCCAGAATTTGGGATTTGGTATTCTGCTTCCTCCACCCTCTCTCTTTGCAGTTATTCCGATGCCGATTTTGCTGGTTGTCGCATTGATCGCAAGTCCACTTCTGGGACTTGCCAGTTTATTGGTTCTTCTCTTGTTTCGTGGTCTTCTCGCAAGCAATCTAGTGTCGCCCAGTCTACCACGGAGGCTGAGTATGTTGCTGCGGCCAGCTGCTGTTCCCAGTTGCTTTGGATGATGGCCACTTTGCGTGATTTTGGTCTGAGCTTTTCTCGTGTTCCTTTGCTATGTGATAGCACGAGTGCGATTAGCGTTGCTAAGAACCCCGTGCTGCACTCTAAGACCAAACACATTGATGTGCGCTTTCATTTTCTGTGAGACCACTATGAGAAGGGTGATATCGACCTTCGCCATGTCGATACTCATCATCAGTTGGCTGATATTTTCACCAAGCCTTTGGACCAATCAACCTTTGCTAGGTTGAGAGGTGAGCTTGGTGTGTGTTTCCCCTTTTAGATGGGGGAAACATTTTGGCTCTTGTATTATAAACTGACCTTGTGTCTTTCATTTGGGTTCTTCATGCATCTTTGCTTTTCATCCTGCATATTTACATTCAGAGCTTCATGTATATAATATTTAGAATGTAATTATGCTTTGTATAGTATTTGCTCCGATGCTTTATGATGATGCTTGTAGCTTATGCTATTTCTGATCACTGATACATGTTGTGAGCTGAGCCATTTTGTGAATGGTGAACTTGTGTAATAAACCTAAAATCTGAAAATGTTCACCATTGAGATATGCAACTAGCATGTGTAGGATGTGTAGATTTCACTCGTGCTTTTCATATATGCTAGGTTGCTATGTCTCTAGTTCTGAGTCATTCACTTGCTTGGTATATTCATATTCTGCTTTAAATTCTGAACCAAGTCAAGTATTTTGGAAAGATCGAGATGGGATTGCTTGTAAACACATCACAGTTTCAAGACTGTTTCTCATTGCACTTTGAGTTAAACTTGAGCTGTGTAGTGTATGACCGAAACTGTTGCTTTAAGCTTCTGATTGCTTCTACATAGGCTTCGTACAGTTGAAAAGTTAGGCAATGACAAGCTTTCAACCTCTTGCAATCATATGCTGAAATTTGACCTTGTGTAAATTAACCGCTGCAACTCTGATAAAATTTTGCATACACAAGTCTATGTTTCATTCCATAGCATGATGATTGAACTGTGCTAGGGGTAGTTCACCTTGTATACAAGTTTAGCACTTGTCTGATTTCCTGTCTTCACATACTTAGTGCTATTTTGATGGTGAACCCTTTTTGGCTGAAAACTGCTCTTTTGCTCTCAAATTCATATTTCGTATCTGGTGATCAGTTTGAGCCTTTGCTAGCTTCTTATAGATATTGTTGAGTCATCGGATCAGAACTGTGTAGAGCATCCTTGCACTCTCTTGATTCTATTTCTGAAGCTACTAACTTGCATTTTTACTCATGTGCATTTTTGGAGGGAGATATTCTGTCCAGGGAGAGACATTTGAGTGCGTGTGCACATTTGCTTGATGATGCATTTTCAACTAAGGGGGAGAAAATATTGACAAATCATGAGTTCCCTGGATGAGTTCCCTGGATTGTGTGCTCTAGTTGAGGGGGAGTTTGCTAGTTGTGTTGAGCCTTTGCCTCTTTCTTGAGGGACTAGCAAACATTTTCAGCTCCTTTTTAGCTCTTCAATTGGTATCGAACTCTTTTGATTTTGAGTTGGTAACAGTTGGTATCGAGTTGTTTCGCTAGCGGTGTTGAGCCCGTTCTGCCTCTTCTTGAGGGCTAGCTCTGGTTTGCTTGAATTTCAGTTGATCCTTCAATTGGTATCAAGTTTTCTCGCTAGCGGTGTTGAGCCTGTTCTACCTCTTCTTGAGGGCTAGCTTTGCTTTGCTTGGTTGCGTCGAGCCGTTGCCCATGTCTTTGGGAACCAAGCTGTTTTGCTTCTTCCACTTGACCTTTTTCGGCTTTGACATGCTTTTGGGTCACTTGGTTGAGTTCTCTCTCTTTTTCTTCCTTCCTTCTTCTTTTTCCATTATGATTTGTGTTGGTAGTTGACAATGCACTCATCAAGGGGGAGATTGCGGATACATGGGTGTATGCCGAGTCTCTGAGTGATTGTCAACTAGGATAATGTGCATGTTCTTTGGCTTTTGTTGTGCAGGTGTCGAGCACAGATACAGTGATCAAAGGCAAGGCGAAGGTCAAGTAGAGACGTGCCGTGCCGATGGACCGAGAGTGGCGAAGGGCGGACATGAGGCTTGGACTGAGGGACCAGTGGCCTGAGGATCAACTGTGGTGGCTGACAGCCTAGGACAGCAACGAGCGAAGACTTGCGGGGCACGGTGTTGCTCGGGTCGAGGACCTAGGGACACGTGTCGGTGGACGGGGTGCACGGGCGGTGCATCCCCTCTACGGCCTCGGTTTGGTGGTTGAGCCACAGAAAAACCACCGAGTGGACGGTTTCTAGGTTTGGGCCTCAAAACCTGGGCGCTGATGGTTTCCGAGTTTGGGCCACAAAACTCGGGCTGAGGACGGTTTCTAGGTTTGGGCCTCAAAACCTGGGTGCTGCGGGTTTGCTGAGTTTGGGCCACAAAACTCAGGCTATGGTCGGCTGGTTTCCCGGTTTGGGCCTCAAAACCGGGGGTTGGTCGTGAAGGCTGGTTTCCCGGTTTGGGCCTCAAAACTGGGGGGGCGAAGTCCGTGAAAAGGACGAGCGGAGCGGTGGCAGCACGTGGCGGCAATCCGTGAGGTTGCGTCGAGGCAACACTACCAGTTGTGCGGGTGTGGCCGTCGGATCACCAGCATCTTCGAGTTGGTCCAGAATAACCCTAGGGTTTAGTTGGTTCGCTCTGTAATTAGAGAGGGGTAGGGTAGGAATTAGAATTAGGATAAGTAGAGGGAGACACCCTCCTCCCCTTCCATATCTCAGTCATTTGCTCTTTGCTTCTAGGGTTTCCTGCTCTCCCAATCCCCTACTGTAGCTACTGAGATCCGCAGAGAACCATACCTCTGTGTACTGGAGATCTTGAGGAAGTGAGGCCGTAACCTCACTGTTGTAGCGTGTGGTAGCCACACGGTTGCAGATCGATGACTTGATTCGCGTTTTGTTCGTGTTCTTCATTTCTCCGTGATTTTCCCGTCACTCGATCTCCCTCTCTATTGCGTCTTTGCGAAATCCGTTTGAATCAACTTGTTCTTTATAGTGAGGAGAGAGTTTCCATCGAAGGAATTCATCTAACTCCTCACGAACAAGTAGATCGGGTTGATTTTGTTTTCGTGGCGCTTTTTCGTTCATACTCCTCCCCTTTCGATTTTCCGGTGTTTGAGTTGATTTGAGCGGATGATTTCTTGGGGATACTCTCCTAACTACCTCGTGATCATCTTCTCCAAGTTTGGGAACGTGGGATTGAGTTTTGATTCGGATTTGGGAAGAGTTGTGTGAGGGGCGACCGAAATCGCCCTCACTGGGAGGTCGCGGACAGTCCGCCATTCCTCCCGCGGACAGTCCACACGTCGGGGACTCGGCCAGAACAGTGGCCGCGAGTCTCTGCTGTTTGGGTCTCGGTTGACCGGCGGACAGTCCGCCGGCATAAACCGCGGACCGTTCGGGACTGTCCAGGGGACTTGCAGGAGCAGTGTTGTTTCGGTGTTTTGACCGGTGGACAGTCCGCCATCCCCTCGCGGACAGTCCGCAGTAGGGGCGGACAGTCCGGGACCCCAGTGCCGGACAGTCCAGGATTTCACTGAAGCCTCCGGTTTTGTGCGTTGGCTCTCCTTGCTTCTTCGCTTGGTTTCCGGACTTCTCGATTGACCCTAGAGTTGACCAAGGAACCTCTCTAGGTACCTTTGCTACTTGTTAGCATAGGTGTTTGGAGATTTCTCGACGTAGCAGTCTATCTACGTTCGGGACTTGGTTGTTAAGGGTTGAACTTGTTCCGGTACTTTTGCCGTTTGGTTTGCTATCGCTTTGTGGTGCTCCGCTGTGATCCTAGGGATCATCCACCCTCTTCCAAGGGTCGTGAGCATCACGGTTTCGATCGAAGCTCTTGGGGTTGATTTTGGGAACAAAAGGCCAAAGTTTCGAGAGAAATTTTTGTGCTCCCATTCACCCCCCCTCTGGTCGCCTTGCTATTGCTTTCTCGATCCTTCACCCCTCGATTATGGGAATTCCCCAAGAGAACGAGGCACTCCTCGAGCACGCCTCAAGAGGCACCCCTCGAGTACTACACAGGCACCCCTCGAGAGGCACCTCTCGAGTACTCCTCAGGCACCCCTCGAGAGGCACCCCTCGAGTACTCCTCAGCCCCTCGAGAGGCACCCCTCGAGTACTCCTCAGGAACCCCTCGAGAGGCACCCCTCGAGTACTCCTCAGCCCCTTGAGAGGCACCCCTCGAGTACTCCTCAGTCCCTCGAGAGGCACCCCTCGAGTACTCCTCAGCCCCTCGAGAGGCACCCCTCGAAGTACTCCTCAGCCCTTCGAGAGGCACCCCTCGAGTACTCCTCAGGCACCCCTCGAGCACCTACTCCCTGTACGACTCTAGGAGCATTGAATGCGCTCTACCTGCTCCCGTCTAAATCGCATGGCTACAGCAGATACCGCAATGGATCGTACCCCAGTCAAATCAAACTTTAACCGCTCATCCCCGGGAAATGAGCACGTCGCACGGGACAGATGCCCAATGCCGCGCACTGTACCTCTCCAGGGCACCCCTCGAGGTACGTTCGTCACCACGTCCCAAGCATGGCCTAGAGCTCGACCCCCTCCGCGCAGCCTCGGATCCAATCGCGCAGGCCTCGACCCCGCCCTCGAGAATGACTCCGCCAGGATCAGTCAGCGTTCCAACAACTCCCGATGCAACGTCTTCACACACGTCAGCGTATGGGCATCTGTTGACACTGGTTATCTATCAAAATTAAAGGATAAATAAATATGAAAAGGGCATGAATTCAATCACCAATAAAGGTTTAGGGTTTTAATTGACAATATTCCACGAGTTTTGGTGGATTGTGATTCTGCACGGACTAAACATGAAAACCAACACTGATTACTTCTCCTAGAAGGAAACCGACGGAAGATTACGGAACCGGCACGTCAAGAATACTCCAGAAGGATCCAGAGGACACCAGAGGACTCCACGAGGTGGGGCACCCCGAGACCCCGACAGGTGGGACTGACCAGTCTGGTGGGCCCACCGGTCGGTTGGGTCCCGGGCCCCACGCCTCCTCCTTCTGCAACCTTCCTCCACCGACCCCGAGAACTCATCTCAGCCCTACGTGAAGTCGGTTTGATCTAACGACCGCGGTTGATCCCTCAGGGCTACGCCTCCAAGCCCCAGGGTAGAACAAGTCTCTCTTCAGAAAAGTCTACGCCTCATTCAGAAACCCTAGAAGAAGACTTCAAGAGCCAGCTTTCAAGTAGAAGACTAGTTACCCCTCTAGTTTAGGTTTAGAACCTAGTCTTATACTAGAACTAGAAGAGAGAGAGAGAGAGAGAGAGGAAGAGATCAAGAAGGAGCTCCGGCCCGTCGGATCAACTTCTTCATCTTGTACCTGCGGATTCAAGTTCATCTTCAATTTGCTTCAGTGATTGTTTCGGTAATCAACGTCTATATTTAATTTTGAGCCATTGTTCTTATTATTCTTAAGGTTTATGACTCTCTTTTGAGTACTTTAATTCTAGATGCGCTAGAGTTAGAGTAGTTGGATAGTGTAAGCGTGGTGCTTAGACTTGATAGCTCATAAATGTCTCCTATAACGCCGGTAGTAGTGGTTGTTCGCAAGGGTGACTCTTACAGCCTTGTTGATTCTTCTATAGTCCACTTACCCGTGTGTAGGCTCGGTAGGATTATACATTTGCATAAAAGACTCATACTATGTTTGTGACCTTTTATGGCAACTTCCCCACTAAGAATAATATAAACATATCACTCTTAAATTGGATTTAGACAGCCTTAGTGATCCCCTCTATGCTTCTAGCTTCTTCGTCCTTGTTAGCTACTCAGGGGTTATACTTTTTAAGACTTAACACTCCTTTGGGTTTGATATTAAAACTGGGTTACTCTGGTGAAGTGTTACATCGGTAGATTTTATCTGCGTGTTTGCGGATAAAGTAGAGTGTGCGTTAATTTATACCAACAAGCATTTCTGGCGCCGTTGCTGGGGAACGGTAGATCATCTTAAGTCTTAGTTTAACCTTGTATCATACTTTTATCTTTTTCTTTTTTGTCCCAATCTTTTCATTATTTTTGTGTTCATTCTTATGAATGTTGTTTTTGAATTCCACTCTTATCTATCACTACCCTATGAGCGCAAGCTATAACCAGTAGAATCCTTACACCCTATCATAACATCTGGTTATTAGCTACGCCTACCTTTCTGTTGCACTTCCTTCTGTAATGAGCACAGAAATATAATTATGAAATTATTCCTTCAGGTATTCTTGTCACTAACCTTTCCAGGTCTAGAGCAGAAAAGAACGAAGGAACAACAAACACAAGGTATGTCCAACCAATCACCATGTAATATTGAATTACATTCATCCAATCTTGATTGTGTGCAAAATCCAAGCTTGGGGAATAGACTTTCTACGAGCATCTCTTGCCGTGTTGCTATGTTGGTTATCCCTACCTTTAAGATATGCTCATATACCAATCATGCTCTTCATAACCAACTGAATAATCTCTATAATACTTTCATTCTACCCTCATTCGCTATATTATATGTTTAGGTTTAGAGTACTTTCATACATCTCTTAAATTAAGCATGGTGCCTAGTTTAGTAGTGGCGATCTTGCTTTCAAAGGCTTTTAATTTAAGCAATTAAGTTAAAATGCCTTCCTAGATCAAATTAGACATAGTGTCTAGTGATGAGGACATCGCCACGCTAGACACACCGACGCCATGGTCTTTCCCAAGTTGCAATCCGTCTCCAACTCAGCTACCTCATCACCCTCGGAATTCAGGAGCAGTCCCGGGTAAAATCAACGCCTCGGACACATACAAACTTCGTTTTCGACGAACCAGATATGCTTGGAAAGATAATTTGATAAGCTAACCAATGGCTTTAGAATCATGTCAAAATATGTTCGGAGTCAATGGGAATCGTCGAAACAAGTCAGCGTCCAGAATCTGCCAGGGTGCTGCGACACCGTCTTTTGGTCCGATGGTCCGTGTATCGTCTTAGAGCCCATTAGGGGGCGCGTCCAGCAGGGGCAACGACCTAAACCCTATAATTAGCTGACGCCGTCGTCGTTAGGTCTTGGGTTTTGTTTAGAGTTTAGTTTTCCATCGAGGAACTGAATCGTTCATTGTAAATGTGGTGTCGAATCCTTTTACAGTGATCCAGGGCCCCTGTTCTTGATCTCCTCCACTGTGTTGATTAGTCCTTTGGAACCGAGTTCTTGAACCCTCCATTGAAATTCGTATCAATTCATATCTGCAATTTCAGATTGCGTGGTTTTACCTTCTTGCTTGTGTTCTTCGATTCGCTTGCAGGAATAGCCTTCTTAGCGAGGTCAATCAAGTTGTGCTTGGTTGATAACCAACGGAGTAGTGGTGTAACGGTTACAGGGTTCGAATCGTTTCTGATTTGAAGCCAGATTGCCAACGTCGAGTTCTCCACCAATTGAATCTATCGCTACCTCTCGGAAGATCGGGTCGTCCCTCATCAATTGGTATCGAATATTTCAGGTTTTCCGCGAGGTATAATCTCGTTTGCCCTTAGATTCATATTTTTTCATTACCTACAGTCCACAAAAAGCCTAAAAATATTTCAATTTCCATTGTCCTATCGCCCTTTGTGCCTTTGCAATTTTGTTTCAGATTCGCATTATTGAGTTTGTGTCTGTGGTCGAGTCTTGTTGCTGGTTTAGGGTTGTGTTCGTCGTCGTAGTTCAACGTGCCTGTTGTTGTTTCTTTGTTTCCGCCGCTATCCCATCCACCGTTCCTAAACAACAAGTCAAAGCCACCACATTACTCGACTTGCCCGCTAGCCGTCTTGTGTAAATTCTCGCCGCCGCGCAAACCCTAGATAGGTTGCCAACCGCCCTAAGTTTTTTTTGCCTGCATCGCAGCCCTCCTTACATCATCTAGCGTATACCTTTTGTTGTTCATCACAAGAACGCTTGCTCTTGTGATCGGTGTTGGAGTTTACGGTTGCTTTGCCCTAACTGCCGCTGCCGAGTTGCCCTAACTACCGTTTTCGTGTCGTGCCTCCAGAAAACATAACTTGAGATACCTTCAGTAAAACAGGCATAACTTTTCGCTCGTTTGTCCAAAAAATCTGAAATTTTTTGTGGAGATTATTGACACCGTTTGGTCCCTCAAAATTGCCAAAAAAATTCGGGAAAATAAAGAAAAAAATTGACAAGGTTTCAGCATGCTTTTCAGAGAACTTGCTGATTTTCTGTAGACCACATCCCACCTCAGTTGCAGGTGCCAATTTTTGTGGTTGCTTCTTTTGTGATCCTTGTTCAGAGAAAAATATAAAAAAATAGTGAAAAAATAAAAAAGTTTGATTCCTACTAGTACCTTTTTGGAAAATCAAGGGAAAATTCAGGAAAAAGAAAAAATCAGTGCTCTTTGCTTGTTCCGTGAGTTCTTTCCATCGTTCTTTGTTTCATCTTGTTACGCTACGTCTACACACGTCTTAGCCAGTAATTGTGACTTGTACTTTGGATACTTATTGAACTTTGCTAATCTGCATTCGTTAATTGCTAATTCTTGCTATCATATTGTGCCTACCCATAGCTCCACATATACTTCTGTGAGCACAGGTTCATCTTGCAACTGTTACACACACTCAACAACAGATTGCTTCGTCACTTTGGTTTGCTCTTGTTTGGCGTTGGTAAGAATACAGGCAAGACGGTGGTAAGCCGCTTGTGATTTTGCTTTCCACTTTCACCACCACCACCACTTGGTTCCTTTTAGTTAATAGGGATAATCCTTTGTTGTTGTCTTTTTCTATCTTCTAACAATGGCAGGAATTCCGACGGACTTCAATGAGTGCGTGTCCAAAGGCAAACTTACAACATTCATGAATGAACAACGCAACCTTATGACCGAGCTGACACGCAACGTGAACAATATGATCAACCGCATTGAACAGCTTGAGCAACGCCCTCAACCTCATCGTGATGACGACGATGCAGATGATTTTGGTGATGAAGATGTGGATGCTGACGCTGGTCCCCGTTGCCGCCTCAACTTCAATCGTCGCGGTATGGGAGGTAATAATCATAATAATGATCCTTTTGCTAAAATTAAATTTAGCCTACCTCCTTTTGCTGGTAATATGGATCTAGAGACATATTTAGATTGGGAACTTATTGTTCAACAAAAATTTGATTCTCATAATGTTCCTGCTGAGCATAGAGTTAGACTTGCTACTAGTGAGTTTACTAATTTTGCCTTGTTCTGGTGGAGTGATCTTTGCAATGCTAATAATACTGCTGCTGTGCCTCAAACATGGAATGGTTGGAAACAACGTATGAAATCTCGTTTTGTTCCTCCTTATTACCAACGTGATTTACGTTTGAAACTACAAACTTTAAAACAAGGTGATAAAGGAGTAGAGGCATATTATCAAGAATTGCTTATTGGTTTAGCACGTTGCGGTCTACATGAAGATGATAATGATGCTAGTGCTAGATTCTTTGGTGGTTTGAATCGTGATATCCAAAATATTCTTGATTACAAAGATTGGAACAGGTTCAGCCAATTATATCATCTTGCTCTTAAAGCTGAAAGAGAAGTACAGGGACGCAAACAACAACACCAGCCTTTCAGATATAACAATGGGAGAACTTTTCAGCAATGTTCCGAGCCGGAGACGCCCAAGCTTCCTGTCACGCCCCAGCCATCTACACCTTCCGTTTCTTCTAGGGTAAGTAAATTGTCTAATGTGCAGATTTCACAGTTCAAGAAAGGTGCCACTCTGGGTGCTTCTACTAGCTCTTCCTCGTCCAGCTCTAAAATCATTGGCCACCGATGTAAAGGCATGGGACATGTTATGAAGGATTGCCCCAGCCGTCGTGCTTTCATTGCTACCGACGATGGATATGTAAGTGCTAGTGATGTTGAAGATGATTTAGCCCTTGTTGCTAACATTGATGCAGATTCCACCAAGGACGATCAAGACAAGGAGACCATCACCATTGACTTTGTGGCTGCTGCTGTGAACTACCCTAGTCTTCTTGTGCAGCGAGTGTTGAGTACACATGTGGGACATGAAGAAGAAGAGATGAAGATCCAACGCCACAATTTGTTCCACATGTATCTCATTGTGCAGGGTTGTGGTGTTCTCACCATCATTGATAGCGGGAGTTGCAACAACTTGGTGAGTTCAGATTTGGTTGAGAAGCTTGGCTTGACCACACGACAACATTCATATCCGTATAAACTTCAATGGTTCAATAATACTGGTATGACTAAGGTAACTAAATCAGTACGCATTAGCTTTTTCACAGGCTCTTATCATGATACTGTTGATTTTGATGTTGTCCCTATGCAAGCTTGTTCTATTTTGTTAGGTCATCCATGGAAATTTGATAATGATACTTTACACCGTGGTAGAACTAATACATATACTATCATACATATGGATAAGAAAATTACTTTGCTGCCTTTGTCTCCTACGAATATTATTAAACATGCTAAAGAGATTAAAAATAAAAATAAACCCCCAACAGACATTACTAAAAATAATGAGATTAAGTTAAAAGGAGGTGCTTTTCTAGCTACAACTGTTGTGTTATGTGATAATAATGATGCTCCTTGTTATACTATGCTTTGTCGACATGTTAGTGTTGCTGCACATGATCCTATACCTTGTGTTTCGCATTGTGCGGTCACTAACCTTTTGCAGGAGCTTGGAGATGACATGGAGTCGCGGACGACTCCAATTCTAGAAGGAGGGGATGATGAGGACATCGCCAAGATGGAGTCGATGATGATTCCAATTCAAGAAGAGGAGGAGGATGAGGACATCGCCACGCTGGACACACCGACGCCATGGTCTTCCCCAAGTTGCAATCCGTCTCCAACTCAGCTACCTCGTCACCCTCGGAATTTAAGAGCAGTCCTGGGTAAAATCAACGCCCCGGACGCATACGGACTCCGTTTTCGATGAACCAGATATGCTTCGAAAGATAATTTTATAAGCTAACCAATGGCTTTAGAATCACGTCAAAATACGTCCGGAGTCAACGGGAATCGTCGAAACAAGTCAGCGTCCAGAATCTGCCAGGGTGCTGCGACACCGTCTTTTGGTCCGATGGGTCATGTATCGTCTTAGAGCCCATTAGGGGGCGCGTCCAGCAGGGGCGATGACCTAAAACCTATAATTAGCCACCGCCGTCATCGTTAGGTCTTGGATTTTGTTTAGAGTTTAGTTTTCCATCGAGGAACTGAATCGTTCATTGTAACTGTGGTGTCGAATCCTTTTACAGTGATCTAGGGCCCCCGTTCTTGATCTCCTCCACTGTGTCGATTAGTCCTTTGGAACTGAGTTCTTGAACCCTCCATTGAAATTTGTATCAATTCATATCTGCAATTTCAGATTGCGTGTTTTTACCTTCTTGCTTGTGTTCTTCGATTCGCTTGCAGGAATAGCCTTCTTGGCGAGGTCAATCAAGTTGTGCTTGGTTGATAACCAACGGAGCAGTGGTGTAACGGTTGTAGGGTTCGAATCATGTCTGATTTGAAGCCAGATCGCCAATGTCGAGTTCTCCACCAATCGAATCTATCGCTACCTCTAGGAACATCGAGTCATCCCTCATCATCTAGGTTGATTTTTGAGCCAATAGTATGCTATAGTGGATGTTGGATATTTTGTTGGACTAACCCCTGCAGGGAAACTTTCAATATCAATTTGGGAAAGTCCGGACATGAACTCACACTGGAGATGAAGCAAGACGTACAATGAACTTCAACAACTCTTGCACAATGAAGACTCAGCTCATTCATCATGGATGAAAGAACTGTGAGTATCAAAGTTTATTTATTGTCTTCTACTGCAAGTTATCTTTTGCCTTGAATCATGTTAAAGTGCAGCCACACATAAAATACTAGTCTATGCTAAAATAATCCTAAAAACATCTTTTTATTAGCATAGATGCAAAATACATAAGTTGTGGATAATAACACATGCTTCAAATTCTTGCAATCCTTCGGGTATATGTCCACTAACGTTATGCAGGAGAGAGATTTTGTTCATCTATGGTTTGGTCTAAACATTAAAGATCTAAAACCCAAACCATAGACACACAAACCTACTCTCAGATCACAAATGGTGCTAGCCTAGCTTTGAGTCTTGCTTGGGCGCTGATGACAAACAGGATGCAACTTACCTCGTATGAGACAACCTATGCCTGCAATCATCATTGTCCAAGACATCAAGACAAGAAGTGGGGAGTTATCCTCTCTTCTAATCAAGAGCTAGCTTGGGAGACAAGATGGTACCACTACAACAATAGCAAGATCTACAAGTCAAACACAAGAACATGTTGTTTGGGAATCCATCTACATCACAAGCCAGTCTGGGAGAGACAATTCCGTTGTCTAGATGTGTTTCACAATCAAGGGGAGGAAGAAGAAAACCAGCTTCAAGACATATAGATCTCCTACTCACCACTTTCATCAGTACAAACCACTAGATGTTGTCCCAGTCGAGAAGAAGAATATGATCCACCACTCATTCTTGAACACCATCAATGTTATCATCTTTGTCGGACTTGGAGAAGTCAACTTTTGGATCTTTCGCTGCATCTTCAACATCTACATCACTTATGAGCAGCCAAAGAGAACCAAGAGAAGACGTCGAAGGGAGAACCAACTGCCAAGAATTGAGGAGGGCATCATGAAGGATGAAGCCACTGCACCGCATGAGTTAGAAGATGGAGAGATAATACCTGAGCCAGCAAATCAGGAAGAACAGCTGATAAGATCTCCATCATCTAGACACTGTTGAGAGGACAAGTCTCAGTTCTGACACTAAAAGACAAAGACTATCATGAAGGCAATCGAGTAACAGTTCTAACTTCAAGTCTCTTATCAACCCAATAATTAAAGAAAAAAACAAGAAAGGTTGACAAGAGAAGAATGCAGAACTCCCTACATCCTCATAGTACAAAATTGATACAAGAAAGAGAGAGGATCCTAGACAGCATACTCGAGGAACAATGTGCCTTCACTGATAAGTCGACACATAGAGAAGGAAGGTCGATACCTATAAAGATGATTCCACTGTGATCTTCTTCCTCTCAAGCACACTATGAGACAAGCAAGAGAAGACAAGCCAGCTAGACAAGAGAAGCTTCCACAAGGTGGATCGACACATCACTCTTCAATGGCAAAGTAACATTTCAAGGTAAGTGACCATCACTTCAAAAGCTTCTTCTTGATTCTAGTATGAACATAAATAAAGAATAAAACATGTTTAAGTTGCACCTCACTTGATCCAACCTAATCAACTCAACATGTTTAGTCCTTTGATCTTTGTTCCTAGCGTTACTTTCTTGAATCTCACTATCTTAACTAAATGAGCTAAAATGTTGTGCATCTAACCTTTGGAAGATAATATATCACAATCATGAAAAGATCGACACTTTATGCATAGATTATCCTTCCTTGGGTTAAGTAATTTGATCTGTTAAATATTTTAAGATGCTACTTTCATGCTCATCCTCTGATCCTATCACTCATGTTAAGGTTGAATAGGGCTGAGGGGGGGTGAATTGGCTTTTCTAAAACTTTAGCAAGAATTAAAACCTATTAAGCCCAATTAACCCCCTTGTGCCTAGAAGTGTGTTTCTTTCTATTCTACCGCACAAAAGAACAAGTCTATGCCACTCCTACTCTAGCAAGGCAATTCAATAGTGAATGAACAACAAATATATTGCGGAATTGAATTGCTCAAAGGTAAATGCGTAAGTAAAGGAGTAGAGATGACAAGACGATCTTTTTGCCAAGGTATCAAGGTGTTGGCACACCCCCCTAGTCCTCGTTGGAGCACCCGCGCTAAGAACACAAGGTTGATATCTGCCCTTGTGGTTCCCTTCTTAAGTGATGAGTGATCGATCAACGGGCAACATGTCTCTTGGCTGTGTTGATGTCCAGGTGCGGAGCTCGGGCAGTGGTCGAAGGTGAGGTGAAGGTCAAGTGGGGACGTGCCGTGCCGACGGACCGGGAGCGGTGAAGGGCGGACGTGGAGCTTGGACCGATGGACCAGGAGACCTGAGGATTAGCTGTGGTAGCTCGCACGTGGCGTTGACAAGCAAGAGTACATGGGGATGTGCGGTGCATCGGCCGAGTCGGGAGGATGCCCGGCGTGGAGGCTGGACATGCTCCGGCATCGGTGCTGGAACTCGGGGTGTGCGAACCACATCCCGCCTACGGCACGGGTTTGGTAGCTGAGCCTCGAAAAGCTACCCTCGACGGTTTCCGAGTTTGGGTCTCAAAACTCGGGTGGCCGGTTTCCGAGTTTGGGCCTCAAAACTCGGCGAGGACGGTTTCCAGGTTTGGGCCTCAAAACCTGGGTGCACGGGTTTATGAGTTTGGGCCACAAAACTCAGCCTGAGGACAGGTTTCCCGGTTCGGCCTCAAAAACGGGGGAAGGCCCAGGTTCCCGGTTTCGGCCTTAAAACCGGGGGGAGGTCCGCAAAAAGGACGGTCGACGCGTGGCGGCGTGGAGAGGCTGGCGCGGAGGCGAGGCTATCCACGAGGTAGGCGCGGCGGTCGACTGGGCGGCACGTGGCGGCATCCTGAGGCTTGCGTCGAGGCTAAGCTAAGGATGAGGAAGGCGCGTGGCCGTCAGATCAACTATCAGCAGAGTTGGATCGGGATACCCCTAGGGTTGGCCGCTTCGCTCGTGTATCTAGGGGTAGTAAGGGGATTATTGTTTTAGGCTATAAATAAGAGAGGCACCCCTCCTCCCCTCTATCCTTGCAGTCATTTGTTCCTGAGCTCTCTCTCTCTAGCCCTCGCTTAGGTTCTAATCATACCTCGCTGCAAGCGATCCGCAGAGACGGAAATCATACCTCTGTGTATTTGGATCTTTTGAGGAAACGAGACCGTATTCTCGTTGTCTCCTCGTGTGGAGGAATTTCGGCTGAAATCAAATCGTGTCTTGTGTGTTTTGTTCTTCACGTTTTGGTTTTGCATCTCCTGGAGATTTGTCTCTTTCTCCCTCTCCGCCAGATGATTTTCGATTCCACTTGAATCAATTCTTTCTTGGTCGTGAGATCCTTCTTTCCACCGAAGGAATTCTCCTGAAACCTCATGAATCCATAGATCGGGTCGATTTCGTGTTTGTTCCTCTTTTCTTTCCCCTTTCCGGTGATCCTCGGATTTCTATCAATTGACATGGTTTGGTGCGATGATTTCTTAGGATTAGCACCCCAATACATTGAGGAACACTTGGGAGGAGTTTGATCGAAGTCTCTTTTGGTTTGGTGAAGTTTCGATCGAAGTTTCCTTTTGTCCCGAGCGTTTTTGTGCTCTCTGTTCATCCGCGGACAGTCCGCGCCCCCAGCGGCGGACTGTCCGGGACTCGGGGCTCGGCAAGGTCAGAACTGTGCAGCGCGACACTGTTCTCGGTCAAGTGACCGGCGGACAGTCCGCCCGTGACCCGCGGACAGTCCGGGGTCACATCGGACGCAACACAGGGTTGGCATCGGACGCTTGTGTGTTACTGTTCACGAGACCCGCGGACAGTCCGACGTTCAAACCGCGGACTGTCCGGGACTCGAACAGGGCTGGTGCAGAACTGCCTATTTTGGGAACTTTTGCCGGCGGACAGTCCGCACCTCTAGTGGCGGACAGTCCGGTGTTCAGCGGACAGTCCGCGAAACGGCTGCTTGTGCTGTTTTGATCCTTGGCTTTGGCAGTTGGTTTTGGGGTTTCTCCGGAGGTTCCGCTGTACCACTAGGACATCTCCTAGGGTATCCACCTACTCATAGGTCGTGAACTCTCTGGTTGTTTCGAGTCCTTGTTTTTGGGTGACTTTCTGGGACAAGGGCCAAACTATTCACGAGTTGAATTTGAGGCTCCCATTCACCCCCCTCTGGTCGCTAATCCAGTCCTTCAATTGGTATCGGAGCTGGTTAAGGATCCCTCCTACCTTAATCGGTTTCGGATCCTAAGGGCGACATGGAACGAGGGAATAGGAAGGCTCCTTGGTTCGATGGGACGAACTATCCCTATTGGAAGAGTCGGATGCGTGCTTATCTCAACAGCATCGGATCTTCTGTCTGGGAGATATGTGAGAACGCTGAGTACGTAGTCCTTGCGGCTCGTGTGGGTCAGATCCAGATTGACCAACACGAGGCCAACTCCAAGGCTCGTAATGCTCTTCTGGCCAGCCTCTCACTTCCTGAGTTCGAACGTATCTCAGAGCTTGAGACGGCACGAGAGATCTGGGTGAAGCTTCAAAGCTATCACGAGGGGACCGCTCAGGTCAAGACCAGACTCTTCGAGACCTACAAGCAAGAGTACGAGAACTTTGTTCAGTTGGAGGGAGAGTCGATTGATGCTATGTTCGCTCGGTTCCAGACGATCGTGAACAAGATGCGTGCCAATCGGGCTAACCTACCCTATGATGATCATGAGAGGGCTCTCAAGTTGCTATACGCCCTGGATCGGAGGGTATGGGAGGTGAAGGTATCGACCATCATTGAGTCTCCTGCTTACGACACCCTCACCGTGGATGAGCTGTTCAGCAAGCTCAAGTCCACCGAGATCGACCACCTGACTCAAGCCAAGCTGAAGAACCCATCTTCACACACCATGGCTTTGGTCTCAGGCACAGGTGGATCGACTTTCTCTGCTGACGCTTCACCTCCTCTTGTTGCTTTGTCTTCTTTGCATACAGTCACGGAGGAGCAGTTGGAGGCGCTTGGAGACGATGAGCTCGCCCTCGCCATCACCCGGTTCTCGCGGTTTCATAACAACCGCCTGAATCGCCGGCGTGGTGGCGCATGCAAGGGCTGCTACAAGTGTGGTGATCTAGACCACTTCATGGCGAACTGCCCCAAGAACGACAAGAACTTCCCCGGCAAGAACCGCAACTTCAGGCGCAAGGGCAAGCCGGAGAACAAGGTCGGGAAGAAGAAGAAGAATGGCTTCTACCGCCAGGAGGACATGGAGAAGGCTTTTGACGCCGGCAAGCGTGCCTTCCTCGCCACTATCGGCGATGGCGAGAAGACCTCCGACGGTGACTCCAGCGACGACGAGTCCGAGCACAAGATGGAGGATCGCTTCAACAAACTCTGCTTCCTCGGCAAATCCTCCAAGGGCTTTTGCACCATGGCCTTGGATGAAGAGGACAGCAAGCACCAGGCAGAGGACGACGATGACGCCCACGACGACGACAGCACTTCTGAGGTATCAAACTCTTTTGAAGTCGATCGTCTCATTGAGGAGCGGGATAGGTTTGTGGATTTAGTCCTAGTTCTGGAGAAGAGGCTTACAGAAGTTTTCAAGGAGCGCGGTGAGTTTAAGGCTAAGATGAAAGAGGCGCGTAAGGAGCTTGAGTTCGCTAGGTCCGAGGTGAAGGTAGCCGATGTGGAGGAGTGTGAGGAGTGCACGATGCATATGACAAACTTTGCCACCCTGCAAACCAAGTATGCCTCTTTGATTGAGGTGTATGATGAGCTGAAGAGTAGGCTAGACTTGGTGGGTGATTGCAAAGAGTGTCCCTCCCTGAAGGAAGAGCTGGAGGAAGTGAAGGCTAGGTCTTCTTTGCTGGGTGCGTGCAAGCTTTGTCCTAGCTTGCGAACTGAGTTGGCAGGAGTTAATGCCAAGCTTGCTGAAGCCTTGAAGGCCAACTCAGTTAGCACCTTGTCCGCTCCATGTGAGCGATGCGTGGTGATGGAGCTTGAGATTGCCAACTGTCAGCATGACAGGATGCAAACCGAGGAGGAAAACACATACCTTTGGTCCATCCTGAGTTGGGTGTCATGCAGTGAGCCGCGGTTGGGCATGATGATCAGTCAGTTCAAGAGGGGAACTGATTGCTCGGGAGTAGGCTTTACTTCAGGTGGGAAGGGCGCTAGTACCTTTGGTAAGATCGGTGAGTTTAGCGGAGTGAACCCGAGTGAAAAACCATCCGCTATCCCTAAGCTTACCAAGATCACCCCACCTGAGCCTCCTAAGCCTATCACCAAGGATGGCATCCTTGATGAACCTCCCAAGGCTCCACCTCGCAAGCAAGTGTGGGTGCCAAAACCTAACCATCTTAGGAACACACTTGACACCCTTCCTGACGTCTCTAGTGATCCCCTTCCGAGAGGCAAGCAGCTAGCCAGAGTGAACAACCCTCGCAACAATAGGAACCAACAACCCAAGAGAGTGGTGAGGTTCGAGTGCGAGTACTGTCGCTGTGAGGGTCACCTAGCTGAGTTTTGCTTTCAGAGGAAGAGAGACGCTAGGAAGGAGTTGGAGCTGAACAACCAGGCCAGGCACCACCCTTTCCATGGTGTGCAAGGTCGGGAAGTTCAGAGGCAGGGCGCTAGACCTGGAGGAGCACCCCCTCAGGTTGCTAGGCCCCAGGCAGCTAGACCACAGGGTGGTGGTCGTGCCCGTTGCGGTTCCGGTCGTCCTCTATACGATCGTGAGCCGAGTGTAAGAGGTTTTGCTGCTCAGTCCCATAGCGGACCACCTTTTCAGTATGGTGGTGATCGCTTTGCTTAGATGGGACAGGTAGGTCAGTTTGGAGGTTTTCCGTTCCATAGCGGACCACCCTTTCAGGTTGGTGGTGATCGCTATCACCCATGGGACGAGGACAGTTTGGTGTTGCTGCTAACACTTTTTCTGGGCCTATGACACAGCACTGGTATCCTTCTAGTATACTAACCCAGTGTTGTGCCATATGCTCACTTCCTGCCTTTCTATTGATGCAGGAACTTCGGTTGGAGAACATGTGGCTCATGGATTCCGGGTTTTCGCGCCACATGACCAGAAAGAAGGAATGGTTCTCCAGCCTTAGCCTCGTGATGCACAAGGAGTACATCACTTTTGGGGATAACAGTAGAGGTAAGGTTGTTTCTCAGGGAGCTATCCGGTCAATGAGAATTTTGTCCTGAAGAATGTTGCCTTGGTTTCTAATTTGCATTTCAACTTGCTTTCTGTTTCGCAACTTCTTGAGGATGATTGTGAAGTGCGCTTTAAGAAGGGTTTGAGTCGCGTTTTAGACCCTCGGGGAGATCTTGTTTGTCGGATCGTCCCTTTTGGCCGTGTTTTCAGAGCTGACTTTTCTCAGTCTTTCGGCTCTGCTAGGTGTTTGATGGCTGGTCCTTCTTCTGATTTGTGGAAGTGGCATAGGAGGCTGGCCACTTGAGTTTTGACTTGCTTGCAAGGCTTAGCTCACTTGGCCTAATCCAAGGATTGCCCAAGCTTAAGTTTCAGAAGGACCTTGTTTGCCATACTTGTCGTCACGGGAAGATGGTTGCTGCTTCTCACCCACCTGTTAATCAGGTGATGACAAAGCGATCCAGCGAGCTTTTTCACATGGACACAGTTGGTCCAGCTCGGGTCTGCTCAGCGGGTGGGAAGTGGTACGTTCTAGTGATCGTTGACGATTTTTCGAGGTACTCTTGGGTGTTCTTTATGGAGGGTAAGGATGAAGCCTTTTCTTTTGCTCGTGATCTGATTCTGAAGTTGAAAACTGAGTTTCCACCTGATACCATTAGAGCTATTCGTAGCGATAATGGTACTGAGTTGATAACTCTCAGTTTGCTTCTTTCTGTTCTTCTAATGGAATCGAGCATCAGTTCTCTTCTCCTTATGTCCCCCAGCAGAACGGTGTTGTTGAGCGCAAAAACCGGACCCTTGTTGAGATGGCCAGGACGATGCTCGATGAGCATAGGACTCCTAGGCGTTTTTGGGCCGAGGCGATCAACACTGCTTGCCATGTTTCAAATCGCATCTTTCTTCGTGCTTTGATGAAAAAGACTTCTTATGAGTTGCGTTTTGGACGAGTACCCAAGGTATCTCATTTCGGGTGTTTGGGTGCAAGTGTTTTATCCTGAAGCAAGGCAATTTGGACAAATTTGAATCTCGCTCTGCTGATGGGGTGTTTCTTGGTTATGCTTCTTATTCACGTGCTTATCGAGTTCTTAATCTTGAAACTAACCGGATAGTGGAGACCTGCGAGGTCACATTCGACGAAACTATGCCTTGTGTTTCTTCTGCTTTTGATGTTGCAGGAGAACAGGAGATGGGAGAGACCATCTTTGTGGAGGAGCAGGAGAATGCCGATTGGGGTGATCCCGAGCCAACTCCACTGGCTGCCCCCGTCGACCCTGCGACGTCTACTTCAGCTCGAGGACCCGATCCCACGACATCTTCTTCTTGGGGTCCTCTAGAGCCACCTCTCCAGCGAGCACCCGCTGCACCTGAGGGAGCGACAGCATCTGGCGAGGGGAGGCGACTTGGCGAGGCAAGCACCCCGAAGCTTCAGCAAGTTCACCCCTCACGCAGATGATCGGCGGCATCGACCAGCGAGTCACGCGGTCGCGAGCGTATGAAATCTCTCACTTTGCTCATTCTGCATTCGTTGCTTCTTTTGAGCCCAAAGATGTTGGACACGCACTTTCTGATTCTAACTGGGTCAATGCCATGCATGAGGAGTTAGAAAACTTTGAGCGAAACCAAGTTTGGACCTTAGTGCCACCTCCACCACAATGCCACCCTATAGGTACCAAGTGGGTTTTCAAGAACAAAGAGGGTGAGGACGGGATGGTAGTGAGGAACAAGGCTAGACTAGTAGCTCAGGGTTTTTGCCAAAAGAGGGATAGACTATGAGGAAACCTTTGCCCCTGTAGCCCATTTAGAAGCCATTAGAATCCTTCTAGCCTTTGCTGCTTCGAAGGGTTTTAAGCTTTATCAGATGGATGTCAAGAGTGCCTTCTTGAATGGGTATATAGAGGAAGAGGTTTATGTTAGCAACCCCTGGCTTTGAGGATCCCAAGTTTCCAAACCATGTTTATAAACTTTCAAAAGCTTTGTATGGTTTGAAACAAGCCCCGAGAGCGTGGTACGATCGTTTGAAAACCTTTTTACTCTCCAAGGGTTTTTAAAATGGGACGGGTCGATAGAACTTTGTTTCTCCTCAAGCAAGGCAACGATACCTGTTAGTCCAGATTTACGTGGATGACATCATCTTTGGTGGCTCTTCTCATGCGCTTGTTGCCAAGTTTGCAGATACTATGAGCAGGGAGTTCGAGATGAGTATGATGGGCGAGTTGACTTTCTTCCTCGGGTTGCAAATTAAGCAAACCCGAGACGGGACATTTGTGCATCAAGGAAAATACACGAAGGATATCCTGAAGAAATTCGACATGGGCGAGGCCAAGCCTCTTACGACGCCCATGCCGACGACTGCGGCGATGGACGCGGACCAGGACGGAGAACAGTTGACCAGAAGGAGTACAGAAGCATGATTGGCTCGCTTCTGTACCTGACGGCAACGAGGCCAGATATACAGTTTTCTGTGTGTCTGTGCGCTCTCGTTTCAGGCGTCCCCTCGGACTTCCCACAAGCAAGCGGTCAAGCGCATCATGAGGTACCTCCGATACACTCTGAGTTCGGACTTTGGTACTCCTCTTCTTCGACTCTTTCGCTCTGTGGTTATTCCGATGCGGATTTTGCCGGCTGTCGGCTTGAGCGCAAGTCTACTTCTGGGACTTGTCAGTTTCTTGGCTCTTCTTTGGTTTCGTGGTCTTCTCGCAAGCAGTCGAACGTAGCCCAGTCTACTACTGAAGCCGAGTATGTTGCCGCTGCTTCTTGTGCTTCGCAGCTTTTATGGATGGTTGCTACATTGCGTGATTTTGGTCTAGATTTCAGTCGGGTCCCTTTGCTTTGCGATAGCACTTCTGCCATTAGTGTAGCAAAGAACCCTGTTCTTCACTCCAAGAACAAGCACATCGATGTTCGCTTTCACTTTCTTCGTGATCACTATGAGAAAGGCGACATTGATCTTAGGCATGTAGACACCCATAACCAGGTTGCGGATATTTTCACCAAGCCTTTGGATCTCTCAACTTTTGCTAGGTTGAGAGGTGAGCTTGGTGTGTGTTTCCCCTTTTAGATGGGGGAAACATTTTGCTTGTTGTAAAATAAACTGACTTTCTGATCCTTTTTGTTTTTGGGTCTTGAGTCTTTCTGTTTTGCTTTGGCTCCGATTCTGACTTCTTCATGCATACATCTTTTATTTCAAGCTTCATGTCTATATTCCTTAGAATGAATTATGCTCTGATTAGTGTATGCTTCGATGATATTGATGATGCTTGTAGCTTAGGCTCTCTTTGATCACTGTTACATTTTGTGAGCTAAGCTATTTCTTTCAGAACGCTGAACATGTCTAATGAACTTAAAACTTGATACATGTTCACCATTGAGTTTGGCAACTAGCATGTGTAGGATGTGTTGAGGTCCCTTGAGCTATTGCATATATGCTAGGTTGCTATGTCTCTAGTTCTGAGTCATTCACTTGCTTGGATTGTCCATATTCTGCTTAAAATGAACCAAGTTTTAGTGAATTGAAAAGATCGAGATGGGATTGCTTTGTCAGCACATCACGGTATCGAGACTGTTTCTCATAGCACTTTGAGTTAAACTTGAGCCGTGTAGTGTAAGACCGAAACCGATGCTTTAAGCTCCTGATTGCATATGCATAGGCTTAGCACGGTTGGAAAGTTAGGCAATGACAAGCTTTCAACCTCTCGCAATCACATGCTGAATTTGAACTTGTGTAAAAACCGTTGCAAATATCTCCGATAAAATCTAAAAACACAAGTTTATGTTTCACTCTATAGCATGATGGTTGAACCTTGCTAGGGGTAGTTCACCTTACATACATGTTTAGCACTTGTTTGACTTCTGTCTATACATGCTTAGTGCTAATTTGATGGTGTGAAACTCCTTTCTAAATGGCTTAAAACTGCTCACTGAGCTTATGCATTCATATCTTGTTTTCGGTGATCAGTTTGAGCCTTTGCTAGCACTTGTGTATGTGCTACGTAGTCGGATCAGCACTCATTAGAGCATTCTTTCACTTTCGAGTATATACCTGAAGCTGCTAACATGCATTTTGACTCATGTGCATGTGCTTGACTCCGATAGGCATGACCTAGCTCCGTTTGACTTATTTGAGCTCTTTTCTTCTCTGTTTGATTGCAAATTGCCCCAAGGGGGAGAATTGGGGAGAATGTCTTGTTGTGGTGACAATTTGCAATTTATGCTTCACTTGTTGAGGGGGAGTTCTTTAAGTGAGGGGAGAGTATTCTGCCTGTTCCGAGTTTTTGGTAGATATCGATCCTTTCAGCTAGTTGCGTCGAGCCTTTGTGCCTCTATCTTGAGGGACTAGCAGTAGTAGCGCTTATTTGCAGTCTTCATTTGTGTTCGAGCTTGCAGCTAGTGGTGTTGTTGAGCCCCTTCTGCCTCTTCTTGAGGACTAGCTTGCTTCTGACTTGGTTGCGTCGAGCCGTTGCCCATGTCTTGGGAACCAAGTCTTGTGCTCTGATTTTGATCGAGTTTTGCTTCTTGATGAGTTGCTCCGATCTTTGCTTGGTTGTGTCGAACCGTTGCCCATGTCTTTGGGGACCAAGCTTCGCTTATCTCGAATTGTTCTTCTTGGCCTTTTCTCTGGCTTTGGACATTTCGAGTGAGTTTTTCTCCCTCTATCTAATTCTGCTTTCTTCTATTCTGGTTACGGATACTATGAGTTGACGATGCACTCATCAAGGGGGAGATTGAGAACACAAGGTTGATATGTGCCCTTGTGGTTCCCTTCCTGAGTGATGAGTGATCGATCAACGGGCAACATGTCTCTTGGCTGTGTTGATGTGCAGGTGCGGAGCTCGGGCAGTGGTCGAAGGTGAGGTGAAGGTCAAGGGGGACGTGCCGTGCCGACGGACCGGGAGCGGTGAAGGGCGGACGTGGAGCTTGGACCGACGGACAGGAGACCTGAGGATCAGCTGTGGTAGCTGGCACGTGGCATTGACAAGCAAGAGTACATGGGGATGTGCGGTGCATCGGCCGAGTCGGGAGGATGCCCGGCGTGGAGGCTGGACATGCTCCGGCATCGGTGCTGGAACTCGGGGTGTGCGAACCACATCCCGCTACGGCACGGGTTCGGTAGCTGAGCCTCGAAAAGCTACCCTCGACGGTTTCCGAGTTTGGGCCTCAAAACTCGGGTGGTCGGTTTCCGAGTTTGGGCCTCAAAACTCGGCGAGGACGGTTCCAGGTTTGGGCCTCAAAACCTGGGCGCACGGGTTTCTGAGTTTGGGCCACAAAACTCAGCCTGAGGACAGGTTTCCCGATTTCGGCCTTAAACCGGGGAAGGCCCAGGTTTCCCGGTTTCGGCCTCAAAACCGGGGGGAGGTCCGCAAAAAGGACGGTCGACGCGTGGCGGCGTGGAGAGGCTGGCGCGGAGGCGAGGCTATCCACGAGGTAGGCGCGGCGGTCGACTGGGCGGCACGTGGCGGCATCCTGAGGCTTGCGTCGAGGCGAAGCTAAGGATGAGGAAGGCGCGTGGTCGTCAGATCAACTATCAGCAGAGTTGGATCGGGATACCCCTAGGGTTGGCCGCTTTCGCTCGTGTATCTAGGGGTAGTAAGGGGGATTGTTTTAGGCTATAAATAAGAGAGGCACCCCTCCTCTCCCTCTATCCTTGCAGTCATTTGTTCCTGAGCTCTCTCTCTAGCCCTCGCTTAGGTTCTAATCATACCTCGCTGCAAGCGATCCGCAGAGACGGAAATCATACCTCTGTGTATTTGGATCTTTTGAGGAAACGAGACCGTATTCTCGTTGTCTCCTCGTGTGGAGGAATTTCGGCTGAAATCAAATCGTGTCTTGTGTGTTTTCTTCTTCACATTTTTGTTTTGCATCTCCCGGAGATTTGTCTCTTTCTCCCTCTCCGCGAGATGATTTTTGATTCCACTTGAATCAATTCTTTCTTGGTCGTGATATCCTTCTTTCCACCAAAGGAATTCTCCTGAAACCTCACGAATCCATAGATCGGGTCGATTTTGTGTTTGTTCCTCTTTTCTTTCCCCTTTCCGGTGATCCTCGGATTTCTATCAATTGACTTGGTTTGGTGCGATGATTTCATAGGATTAGCACCCCAATACATTGAGGAACACTTGGGAGGAGTTTGATCGAAGTCTCTTTTGGTTTGGTGAAGTTTCGATCGAAGTTGCATTTTGTCCCGAGCTTTTTGTGCTCTCTGTTTATCCGCGGACAGTCCGCGCCCCCAGCGGCGGACTGTCCGGGACTCGGGGCTCGGCAAGGTCAGAACTGCGCAGCGCGACATTGTTCTTGGTCAAGTGACCGGCGAACAGTCCGCCAGTGACCCGCGGACAGTCCGGGGTCACATCGGACGCAACACAGGGTTGGCATCGGACGCTTGTGTGTTACTGTTCACGAGACCCGCGGACAGTCCGACGTTCAAACCGCGGACTGTCCGGGACTCGAACAGGGCTGGTGCAGAACTGCCTGTTTTGGGAACTTTTTGCCGGCGGACAGTCCGCACCTCTAGTGGCGGACAGTCCGGTGTTCAGCGGACAGTCCGGGATCCTTACCCCGGACAGTCCGCGAAACGGCTGCTTGTGCTGTTTTTATCTTGGCTTTGGCAGTTGGTTTTGGGGTTCTCCGGAGGTTCCGCTGTACCACTAGGACATCTCCTAGGGTATCCACCTACTCATAGGTCGTGAACTCTCTGTTGTTTCGAGTCCTGTTTTTGGGTGACTTTCTGGGACGGGCCATACTATTCACGAGTTGAATTTGAGGCTCCCATTCACCCCCCCTCTGGTCGCTAATCCGGTCCTTCACGCGCAAGGGTATCGCTCCCCCTTGATCCGCCCAAGGATCAAGTGGTCACTACGAGCTGATTCTTCGCCACTCCGGCCCGTGAATCGCTCGCTACCGGTCACAACTTGACTTGGGTCATCCACAAAGCCTCCGGATGATCACCAAGATCTCCGATCACCACCAAGACGTCTAGGTGATGCCGATCACCAAGAGTAACAAGCTAGAACTCTCACTTGACCAAGACAAGGCCAAAGAGATGGATGGATGCACACTTGCTACTCAATTCTCACTAGGAGGTCACTAATTCTCTCAATTACCTATTCTCTCAACCTCTCTAGGGCTCTTGCACTTTCTCACACTCACAATGTGTCTCTCAGCAGATGAAAGTGGCAAGAACACTCTAATGGAGGAGGGGGAAGAGTATAAATAGTCCCCCAACCGGCCATCCAAAAGAGCACTGAACAGGTGCTTCTGTGGGGGCATCGGACGCTCCGATGCCTAGCATCGGACGCTCCGATGACCTCGACCAACGGTCGACTGTACAACCTGTTAGACAACTTAAAGGAGCATCGGACGGTAGGCAGCATCCGTTGCCACCACATCGGACGCGTCCGATGTGGTTTTACCCTCTCTGGAACCTCTCTGCATGGACATCAGACGCTGGCCCTCAGCGTCCGATGCCAGCGTCTGGTGCTACCCCAAATTCACTCGCAAGTGAACAGTGGCACAGGTGCGTCCGATGCCACGCACCAGACTGAACCCAAGTCAGAGTGAGCATCGGACGCGTCCGATGCCCACCAGGCCAGCGTTCGATGCCCTTTTCAAGGGCAAAACCAACTCGGATCACGACGCGGCCTTAACGACTTTTCATCCTCACGACATAAGGCATCTCTTTGAGCTACCTAGGGCTATGAAATAACAAGTGTGCACCACACCTACCTCAATAGACTCATCTAGGTCATGCTACTGATTCACGCTCCCCTTTATAGTTTGGCCAAAGGAAAAAAACAAAGACCTAAGACTACCTAAGTGTCCTCCAACACCATATGACACTTAGCCTTAGCCTAGTCTACCACCGTCTTCGTTGTCCGTCCTTTGAAAACCGAAACGATTTCCATCGCCAGGGGACATGAACTCCATATGCCCGTATCGTCGCCATTACTATGACCTAACTCAACCCTGTTTCTGCAAAACACACGTTAGTCAAAGTAATCTTGTGTTTCATCCAATCACCGAAACCCACTAGGGGCCAAGATGCGTTCAATCTCCCCCTTTTTGGTGATTGATGACAACACCCTCGAGTATAGAGAGAAGAGGTTTTTGAATCATGTGAATTGCGATGAATAAGAGAAAATGATTAGAGGCAAGCTCATACATATCATGCCAACATCCTGCACTCAACAAGTTAGAGTGAATAGCAAGTGCAAGAGTAAAGAGCTCGAATACATGACAGTGAGACTTAAGCGCAAGTAATCGAGTGAAATGAAATGACATGTCATATAATATATCATAGTGAGCACAACATGTCATAGGGTCCAAAGCACACATATATAACCTAATAAAGTGCAAAAGATGCGATATGTAAAGAGCGTATGTGAATCATAACACAACACAACAAGCAAATCCCTCTCACATCGCTCCCCCTATCGCTATACTCGACCACTCTCCCCCTTTGGCATCAAGCGCCAAACTAAGCGTCGGAGGGCGGAGGTGGTGCAGACGAATCAAGAGCAGACTCTGGAGACCGCTGAGTGAACTCGAACTGCTGAAGAATAGCCTCGGAGTCTGAAGAAGAGGAGCCCGTAGCCTGCTGACCCTCTGGACCTGGAAACTGCGGTGAAGCGGTCCGGGTCGGCGCTTGCACTGACTGCTCTGCCTGCTCTGTCTGCTCTAGCTCTGTCGCAGTCTCTGTAGCGGTGTTAGCCTGAGTGTCGGAGTGCGGAAGCTCTGGAATAGTAGATAGCTCATGTTGCGCTGTAGTGGTAGTCTCGGACTAGACAGGCTCTGTCTGCTCGGACGACGCGACTGAACTCGGAAGAGTCTCAGTAGTGGAGGTCACTGGAGCTATCGACGTCAGAACCGAACCCTGAAGATCTGAAGTGCGAAGTCCGGTGAGCTCGCTGAAAGAGACAGACAGATCCTGTGTCACTGTAGTGGTCGTTGCAAACAGGTAGTCTGTCGGACGTGGCGTGAACCCAGTGCGAAGCGGGCTAAACAGCTGAGCTCCTCCAAGTGGAGTAGTAAAACTGGTGAACTCAGAGGAGCTAGGGCCAAAAGACTGCAGTGGCTGACTGAACTGCTGAGGTGGCGGTGGAACCTGGTGCTGCCACTGAAGCTGCTGCTGCTGCAGAGGGGGCTGCTGCCACTGCCACTGTGGAGGTCCGCTTATGATGCGCTCCATGAAAGATAGGGTCTGCTGCTGTAGCTGGAGCATCTGCTGCTGAAGTGCATCGGACCGCTCCTGAGCCTGCTGTTGAGCTAAGGCCTGAGCCTGGGCTAACCTCTGTTGCTCCTATGCAAGACGCTGAACATCCTGCGTCACGGTCCGCTACTGCTCCTCCATCCGAGAGAGAATCGCAAGAAGAGCGGGGTCGGAGGGAGCAGTACTAGACGACCCGGCCTCTGAGTCGTGAGCACTAGGCTGGTAGTGAGGCGGGAGCTGATAGTCCTCGTCGGAGCTGTCTGTGGGATCCTCAGCCACGTAGGCATCCTCACCCTCTAGATTGGCAAGCTCCTGCTCTGCGAGGGCCCAGACGGTCTCGTCCTGCTCCTGTGCAGACTCTGGCACCTCTGGTCGCTGTCTGGAGCTGGACAGTGTCCCCTGCTGCTACTGCCTGCGGTCCCGAACGTGTCCCAGAAGCTGCCTCATGTTATAGGCGGGGAACACGGTCACGGAGCCGGTGAGGGACTGGTCTGGATGGCTCCCTGTGGTGGCAGCTACCTTCCAAAGAATATAGACACCCAGTGCGCGTACGGTAGCTGCCGACGGGCCTTGATGCCCTCTGCCACTGTATCCTCCATCTCGCAGATAATCACATCCAGAATATCAAACTCCTTCTGCTGAGTCAAATAAGAGAGAAGCCACAGCTGGAGTCTCGAGATAGCCTCCCGGAAGCCGACACGAGGCAGCAAGGTGCGCCGAAGGACCTCGTGGAGGATCCAAGCCGCAGGAGTAAGATCCTTCGACGCTCGGCTCGAACCCTCCCCAAAGGGCTCTCTGAAGCAGGGACGCACCAGGTCTGTGGTGGGGCTGCTCTCCACCGTGAGGGTGTCGTGGTGGCTCTGTCCTGTCGTAGCATAGGTCGTGAATCCGAGTCTGAGAGCGACTAAGACCAAACCAATCTCTGATCTCTGAAGTGAATAGCCTGTAGTGCTCTCCACCAAAAGAAAACTCTATGGTCTCTCTGTCTGGATGCACCCAAAGTGATGCGTAAAACTGGAAGACCCAATCCTCTATATATGAGCCAGACCACCCCAACAGGTCTGCGAAACCGGGTAGGTAGGTGAGAGCAGGGCGGAGCTGCTCTGAAGCTGACACCAGGGCCTCCAGGGTGCAAACTCTCGGTGAACGCAGGCTGATCCCGGCGTTCCTGTAGCCTCTGTAGAAGTCCTCCTGTAGGACAGTGAAGAAGCCTGCTCCTGCCGCTCTCGCGGGAACCACTGCTCAACTGGGACTAGCCGGAGGGTGTGTATCTGTGAGCAAGTAGCCGCCCAGAGGTCCAGTCGTGGGATCGGCGGGGGCGCACGCCTCGACGGAGCACGTGCTCCCCGCAGAGGGACGTCGGGCCGGGGTGGCACTGCAGTCCTGCGACGAGTAGACCGGCGCCGGGGAACCTCCTCAGGAACCTCCTCCTCTGCCTCGGCCGCTGCCTCGGCCTCTGCCTGGCCCTGCCCGGAGCTCTGGGGCTCCACACCTGGAGAGGTGAACGTCGTCCGGCGACCGGCAGCCATAAGCGTGCCAGTCAGTGAGTGGTGAAAGCTCTCGACCTCCTCAACTGCACGCCGCTGCTCTGGTGACAACTGATCCTCAATCCGTAAACTGCCACCACGACCTCCCTGCTCAGCGCGCTCTGCAGCAGCTGCAACCTCACGGGCCTGATTGGCCTCTCGCTGCTCTCTAGTGCGCTTCCGGCGCGTGATCAGCTTCCCTTTTCCGGGCCTTTGACCAGAAGGGGGGACGGGGAGGAGAGTCCCCAGGGGCACCACCGACGTTCTTGCAGCGCATAGCTGACAAGAACGGGAAGAACTATCACTGAGAGGTGTTGAACTGTCGCTGAAAGAACAACTACTACTGAAATCCCCTAACAACCAGCTGACAAGAAACACAACTGACAGATACTCCCCCTGACACTGACAAGCTGACACTCGCGAGGCTTGGCCTCAATCCTTACTCGCGGGCTTGGCCCCGGGTTATCTGTCACTGTCCAACTGCCTCGCTGCAAGAATAGACGGGAGATATATAAGAACATATAATCTAGAGACGAGAGAGCCCTATGGAAGCAAAGCAATGGAGGAGAAGAAGGGAAAGGCTTCGCTACCTGATGATCCGACAAAACAACCCAAGAATGAGGTAAGCACTGACGTTCCGACACCCACGTATCACACCGAGGGGAACTGCAAAGGATTTGGGTGAAGAACGGGGTTAAAACAGAGTGGAACGGCTATTGGGGCATTCTGTCGAGCACGTGGTGAGCATGAATATGGAGAGGAGGGAGGGGCTCACTGTGGCGGGTCAGAGTGCCGTGGAAGGATCGCCGGAGAGAGTCAGGAGCTCGGGGAGAAGAAGACGAGCTCCGGTGAGCGACAAAGTGCGGTTCGGCGAAGCTCCGGCGAGGGTGAGGCAATGGCACGGCGAGGCGCGCGCGGCTGGGTGGAGCGCTGAGCACTGCGGGGGGAATCGCGGTGGCGGAGCGAGGGCCCGGTGGCGAGAGGGGTGCTGGCGAGCGCGGCGGCCGGTGAGGGAGCGCTCAGCGTCACGCGGCGGAGAGACGCGGAGGACGACGACGAGTGAGGAGTGAAACGTGGGACCGTCTGTCAATAGAAGAACTCATTGCGCCGCTTAAAGGGGCATCGGACGCGCCGATGTGATCACATCGGACGCTCCGATGTCCACTCAGAGAGGTTCAAAACGGCCAAAAACACAACAGATGCGTCCTTTGCCTTGGCAGCGTCCGATGGGGCATCGGACGCTCCGTTGGTGACACAACGGACGCTAACAGGTCATTGTTTCAGCCGGGTCTGCCTACAGTGCCGGCATCGGACTCTGGGACCAGTGTCCGATACAGCGTCCGATGCTGCATTTTGAGCAGTTTCGAAGATCCCCGTTGCAGCTCCCTCTCCCAACCAAGTTCCAACTCAAATAAGAGGCAAGTAAACACCAGTTAGAACCTAGTATGAGCATCCTCGCATGAACCCTCAATTTTGTAAATATTTTTCCATAGGCTACATATCATTTTTAGGTAAAATAGGCGATAAATTCCAAGGAAACAACATGTGGCCACCAAAACTAGGGGACTCAACCATTAGGAGCCTCAAATGCTCCCCCTAGCGGTGGACGACCACAGCGGTTGCTCAAAGCTTTAACCAAAAAGGAACGACAAAGCAACACACATGCATATCCAATGCAATACGGAATTTGAATCTAGGTTGCTTGTCAAGTTTGCTCATGGGTGTAACACCTCTGGTGTTTAACTGTAATTAACCTGACATGTCATCATCATTAGTCATTAATCATTCTTGCCTTGCATTTATGTTTGCTTAGTACTTGTGTAGCAATCTCTTTTCAAAAACCCTAAAAGCCCAAATCTTCCTATAAGGGCAAAAATGGTAATTTCACCTCTGTGCCTAGCTTTTGTGTAATTCTTTTTCAGTTGGATGTCTTGAATTTTTGGTTTGTTGGCCAAAGTTCAAAAATCAAAATCAGATTTCAAATCCCTTTGCAAACCCTGATTTCCAAACCCTAGATTTTTATCCCTCTTTTTGTAATTCAAAATTATTCAAAATTGGGGTTGGTCCAAAAAGCAAAGTTGTAGATCTGGCCAATAGAAACAACTTTGGTATTTACAAATTTTCAAGTTTCTGTACAAAGTTTGAAGTAAATCCAAATTCATTCAAATTCCAGTTTTTGTCCCCTTTTCAGTTTTCAAAATTTATTCAAAAACTATTGAGTTTCAGAAAAAGGGTATATTAGCAAAGTTGTAGGTTTTGATAAAGGAACAACTTTCATATTTGCAGATTTCCAACTTTCAATGTAAAATCAAAAGTAATTTTGAATTTATTCAAATCCCAAAAGTGTTCCCTTTTCTGTTTTCAAATGTGGTCCAAAAACTATTTGGATTTTGAAAATATTCTTTATGACAAAGTTGTAGATCTTATTTTTCTGAACAACTTTGGTGTTTTGAGTTTTTGCTGCTCAGTTCAAGTTTTGGAAGTAATTTGCAAAATACAGAGATCAGCCAAAAAGTCAAACCCTAGGGCATAGCCATGTTCATCTTCCTCACCGTAGAGGGGGGGCCCGGCCATGGCCGTGCGCCGCGCTGCGCACGCCGCACGCCTGGCAGCCGCACGCCCGCCCCGACTTGTCGCCTGCGCCCGCGCCATCATGCCGCCCCCGCACGGGCGCCAGTTGACCTCCGCCCCGTCCCCCACTGTTCCCAGCACGACGCCGCCGCGTGGCCGTCGCCGGCGAACGCACACCCGGCCCCTGCGCGCACGCCGTCCTTCCCGCCGCTCGCAATCGAGTGCGCACGCCTCGTCCGAGCTCATCCACACGAGTCTCGTGGTGCCCTCTACCGTCCCCTGGCCGCGGCTATAAAAGGCCCGCCGGAGCGGAGCTCCGCACTCGACCCCGCCGCCGTGGCCAGACCACTCCGAAGCTCCCGCCGCTCAACCACCTAGACCGAAAGCTCCGCCTTGAGCTCAGGAAGCTTCCCCACTCTTCAATTTCACCTCCCCCGCCTCCAATCGCCCGGTGTAACCTCATCTTCCCAAACTCCGACGGAAACCCGGTGAACTCGGGTTCGTCAAATACTCCCTCTCCGGCCACGATCATCTTCCCCTGACCCCTGTGTCAGCTTCCTCGGCTCCGCGCGACTCTAACCAGGCCCTTGCGGTCTCGTGTGTTGCGCAGGATCGCCGACTCGCCGGAGTGCCGCCGCGGTCGTGTCCTTCCTCGAGCCTCACCCTCGAGCACGTGACGGGCCCCAGCCTCGAGCCTCACCCTCGAGCACGTGTCGAGCCTCAGCCTCGAGCCTCACCCTCGAGCACGTTCCCGAGCACACCCTCGAGCCCTGCCTCCGACCCGTGGTAAGCACCCGAAGCCTCCGGTCTCTGCTTCCACTCCATTTCGCCCGAGCCTCCCAGACAGGCCTCGGACGGACGCTTGCTTTCCGTCTCGCCCGAGCCTTCCGTCTCGCCCGAGTTCGCTTCGCCCGAGCCAAGCCTCGGCGAGCGCATGCTCTCCGCTTCGCCCGAGCCTCCGGGCCAGGCCTCGACGAAGCAGTCGCTTACGTCTCGACCGAGCCCGTCTCGACCGAGCCCGTTTCGCCCGAGCCCCGCGCGATTCGCCGAGCCCTGCATACAAGGAGCACAGTGCTCTTTTCTTTTTCTGAAAGATGTGAATAGTGCTCTGTTTCTCTTCTTTTTGTGTGAATTAATCTGTTGTTCCTTAAATCCTGATAAAATTATGGTATGCTCCTTGCACTGTGTAGTATTTTATAAAAATATGAAACTTGACTTTTCTGCAAGAATTTAAAAATGTAAAATCCTCTTTTAATTATAAATGGATGGTTTTGGATTTTAGAAAATTATTTATAACTCCAAAATCATGAGACTAATTTTGTGAGCTTCCTATGCCATGTTTAGTCTCTGGTGAAATTTTGAAGTCTTGAAGAACAAGTTGATTTTTGAGCATTTATCTTTAATTGTTAAATAGTGCCTTTTGGTAATTAATGTCTGGAATTATTTGAGCACCTTAATGACCTCCAAAAATTATGAAATTTGTTTTGCCATCTATCTACACCATAATGAACTTATGTGATTAATTTGGTAATTTTTGGAGCAACTTCATAAAATGACCTTTTAAATAATTAAGGAAATAGAGAATGTGATTAGGATTCATGTTGTATGCCCTGTTTTGCATTGTTCATGATAGCATTCTCATGAGCATTCATCATTGCATCCGTATAGTTGACGAAGAAGGTACCAGAGTCGAGGCCGCTGTTGACGAACCAACTCCCGAGGCGACCCCGAGCTCCAACACCTATACCTACCCCGAGTCTGCTTCTTTGCCATCCAAGGCAAGCCCCGGTGCATTTAACCCTTTCCTTGAATTTTATAAAATGATTTCCTTAAATGCTTTTGAGTTAAATTATTGCATTAGGTTTATAGGAGTTGTGTGCTATCCTAATTGATGCACTACCACCTTGACCACTGATACCCGATACCTGCTTTTCAAAAGTATTTGAAAAATGCTTAGCAATGCTTATTGAATTAGACTTTGCAATAAAATGCCAATTTTCAAAGTGTGATCACTTAAGGAATGTTTAGTGGGAATTTTGGTCTTACTCCCTGGCTGTTGGCTAGGTATCTGATCCGTACCTAGTTAATAGCGAGGAGAGGTTGTCCGAGCGTACGGTGCCGTCATGTTGTAGTCCGGGACTCAACAGTTGACACCGACCGGGACATGGTTGAAAAACTGACAGGGACTATTACGCTTGGGTGAGATATGACCAAGGTATAGTTCTGGCTGGAAAATTAGGGACCATCCGTATGGGGGCCTGCTGGTCAAGACTTGTAACTATTCACATACTTACGGAAAGCTCTGGCTCCGAGGAATCCTTGATTGGACCGACAACCGCGCACTGGGAGTGGAGAGATGGCGGAAGTAGCATGTACCCACGTGGGTCGTAAGTACCGGAATGGAGTGGTGTACTGTACTTCCGGGTGGCGTAGGACCGGGTCCAATCTTGGAGGAATCGTGGTAGACGAGTTGGCATATGCAAGCTTGGGTGCTACATATGCAGTGTGGATAGGGATCCTCAGCTGAGTATTATTTATCCGGATTAACGTTGCTCCTCGGTTATGGAGACTTGGTCCACTGACTGTCAACGGAGAGTGGTTCTCAACTAGGAATGTTTTGAAATGTAAAATGAATCATGAATGATGAAGAATTGAGGAATACCTGAATCTTTCAAAATAAAATAAGGTTTACAAAAAATGCTTTTCTGCAAAATACTTGATCTTGCTTAAGCCTTACCTTGACTACCCTAAGCCTCTCATTCCTGAGTCTTCTCCCTTTTTCTTTAGTCGGGTAAGTCTTGTTGAGTACCCCAGTACTCAGGGTTTGTTACCCATGCTGCAGGTATGACAGAGTCCCGATGTGTCTTGCACCCTGCTGTGTGACCATCGTCCAGGAAGAGGCCGATGAGGCCGAAGAATAGTTGTACACCCTCGGGCTGGGTGATTATAAGTATCTTTGCTGTTCTCCACTATGTTGCCTATGTCTATTTCTATTATCAGAACTTGGTTTGTAATAACTGCACCTTAATTTCTATTTGGAACCCTGTTTTGTAAAACTAATGTTATTTAAGTCTTCCGCTCTTTATTCCGATGTTATTTGTAAAAGTATGCAATGCTGTAACCGAATTGTGAGATGATCCTGCGGACATTGGGCACTGATGTAGCCCGGTGGCGAACAGGTCTTAATCACATGGAACATGGGTTCGGCTGTCAGAGGTTGACAGGGACACGTGGGCCATGGGATTAGGGTCGTTCCGTCACAGAGTGGTATCGGAGCATCTCACTTTAACGTTGCAGTGTTCGTTTTGCGAAAACTTCAAAAGACCTTTTGAGTCCAAACAAACTAAACTTGACTATTTTGAGTCCAAATTGCTTCTCTCATCTTGTCTCTCATATGGCAACACTAGCTAGTGGAACAACATGTTTTAAGCCCTATGTACTTTATTATTTATTGCATTGCTTTGTTCCGTAGGAACGATTCATGCATCATGTCATAATCACTTAAGTTAACTTCCTCTCTAAGTTCGTTGGGGTAGTATGCCTTTACCTGTTCTTGCTAGCCTTTCTCATCCATCTTCTCTTATCCAGACATGGCTCATATCAAGCTGACTGCCCGCAAGTCGACTGGACCGCATGGTGTGCCACGCCACCAGCTGGCACCACGCGCTGGGGAGGAGACTGGAGAATCTTCCAACGGTCGTCGCTTTCCCCGCCGCACCCGTAAGAACCTGAAGGAGGAGATCAAGGATCTGAAGGCTGAGCTAAAGAACTTGGAGCATGACTTCTACCACTCACGCCTGGAGTTTTATGAGGCACGAGCTTCCCTGGAGCAGGCCAATCGAAACACGGTTCGCGCTATCGAGCAGCGCAATGATGCTTGGACCCGCGAGGACGTTACCAGAGCCCAGCTCCACGGACTGCAGCAGTACACAGCTCAGATTGAACAGTTCAATGATATGCTTCATGAGGAAGTGCATCAGCTGTATGATCAACTCCACCCCTTGGTACCCCCGGTTATGGAAGACCCTGAGGACGGAGTTGTGGAGGAACCAGAAGTGGAACAAGGGCCAGGCGAGAACGAAGAAGTTGAACCTGTCGAAGACGTCCACGCTGAAGACGAGGACGAGGAGGAAGAGCCTGAGCTCATCCTCGAAGAAGACGACGACGAAGACATGATCATCATCGACGACGACTAGACTCGTAGTGTCTGTACCATCTGCTTACCTAAAACCTTAGTCTAGGTTTGGGGGCGTTAGTCTGTCTGTTGCCAAGTCTGGCATGTATCTTTCTTTTCGTACCTTTTTCCCTTATCAGTCTGTTGTCATCTTTATCAAGCCAGCTATCTTTGTATCAGTGAAGCTATCAATCGGTCGTTTCAGAACCTTTGTCCATATATGCTGAGTTCCGAGTTGCTTATACAGATGCCTGTGAACACCCGTACCGGAGCCGGAGGTGCTGGAGATGACCGTCTCCCAAACCCTTCACCTGTACCAGCTACCCTAGCAGAGGCCATTGCAGCCCTGGCCGCCGCTGCCAATCTGATGGCTCAGAACCAAGGACAGCAGAATGTTGGTCACCGTGGTCGTCACAACCAAGAGACCACCTATGTGGATTTAACTGAAACCCGTCCACCGGTTTTCACCAGAGCCGATGAACCCCTCGAAGCTGATGATTGGCTCCGCACCATGGAGCAGAAGTTTGGTCTCATCCGATGCACTGAAATCCAGAAGCCCCGGTTTGCTTCACAACAGCTCCGTGGCCCAGCAAGTGCTTGGTATGCCAACCTCTTGGCTGCCCAGCCTGAAGGTCACCAGTTGACCTGGGAAGAGTTCCGTACCGCCTTCCGTGCACACCACATCCCATCCGGTCTGATGAAGATGAAGCTTGATCAGTTCTTGGCTCTGCAGCAGAAGGACTCCACAGTGATGCAGTATGTGGGTCAGTTCAACCATCTGAGTCAGTATGCCGCAGAATATGTCAACACGGATGAAAAGAAGAGAGATTGTTTCCTTAGGGGATTGCACCCTAAGATCCGCAGAAGCATGTCCAACAACCTGACCTGGTTCCTATCATGAGGCTGTTGACCGGGCAGTTGCCTTTGAAGAGAGTAATCGTCAGTACCAAGAGGAGAAGAAGAAAAGAAAGCAGGATCTAGCAGCCACTCTGGCAATCACAAGCGCCAGAGGGTCATATATCATCCTAGTCACCACCACAACCGTCCACCTTACCCTCACCAGCAAGTGGTTGTCCGTACCGCGGCTACCACCCACAACGCCAACCAACAAAGTGCCACTCAGCCGAACGCCCCAGGTGTTCGTATCACCACCCCACAAACCGCCTATAACCATCCCTGCTACAACTGTGGTCAACTTGGCCACTGGTCTCGTGAGTGCACAAAGCCCAAGAAGCCTGCTCAGAACTTTCAGAAGGGTCCTGGAGGACCACAGCAGCAGCAACACCGTGCTCCACAGCAACAAGTGCAGAAGGGCAAGTTCGTCAAGAAGCACGGGCAAGTCTACTATACCACTGTCAGCGATATTCCAGAATGGGAGCCCGTCATGATCGGTAGGTTTCCCGTTGCCAATCATCCTACAGTTGTGTTGTTTGATTCTGGTGCATCGCATTCTTTCATCAGTCGTACCTTCGTCTCTAAGCATGACATATCAATTGGGGAGTTGAAAGAAAGTTTTTGCATTTTATCGCCTGGAGGGCGTATAAACACCAAAGAGGTGGTTCGCAGTATACCAGTGATGTTGGGAAATCATGCGTTCCCTACCACCATGATAGTGTTGAAAGATCAGGAGATAGATGTCATTTTAGGCATGAATTGGATGTGCCAGTATAAGGCCATGCTTGACATTCTGAGTAGAGTTGTGAGAGTGGATGTTCCTAACAGTACCTCGAAACTCCTTCTCCAACTTCCTATGCCTTCAAAACCAGCTACCACCCAGCTAAATGCTACCTATGATCAAGGGATCCGAGACATCCCTGTAGTCTGTGAGTTCCCTGATGTCTTTCCTGAAGACTTACCTGGTCTACCTCCTGACCATGATGTTGAGTTTGCCATAGAGCTAAAGCCCGGGACTGCTCCTATATCCCGCAGAGCTTATCGAATGCCTCCCAGAGAGTTGGCAGAACTAAAAATCCAATTACAAGATTTGTTGGACAAGGGCTATATCCGCCCAAGCTCGTCTCCTTGGGGCTGTCCTGCAATCTTTGTAAAGAAGAAAGACAAGAGTCTCAGACTTTGCGTTGATTATCGCCCACTCAACGAAGTCACCATCAAAAACAAATACCCCTTGCCTCGTATCGATCTTCTGTTTGACCAGTTAGCTGGGGCCAAGGTATTCTCCAAGATTGACCTCAGATCTGGTTACCACCAAATAAAAATCCGTCCTGAAGATATTCCTAAAACAGCTTTCACCACCAGATACGGCCTATATGAGTATTTGGTCATGTCCTTCGGTTTGACAAATGCACCCGCTCATTTCATGTACCTCATGAACTCTGTTTTCATGCCAGAGCTTGATAAATTCGTGGTCGTGTTCATTGACGACATCCTTGTCTACTCAAAAACCCCTGAACAGCATGCCAAACATCTTCGTATCAATCTATCCCGTCTCAGAGACCATCAGCTCTATGCTAAGTTCAGTAAGTGTGAATTCTGGTTGGATCAGATACAGTTTCTTGGTCATGTCCTATCCGCAGAAGGTGTGTCAGTTGACCCCGGAAAAGTGTCAGATATCCTGGATTGGAAGCCACCTACCTCTGTTCACAAGGTCCGCAGTTTTATGGGAATGGCTGGATATTATCGTCGGTTCATCCCAGATTTCTCCAGAATCGCCAAGCCTATCACCGAGTTGCTGAAGAATTCTGTGAAGTTCTTTTGGTCACCAGCTTGTGAACAAGCTTTTCAGACTTTGAAGAAGTTGTTAACCACGTCACCAGTGCTAGCTCAGCCGAACGTCGAGAAGCCCTTTGATGTCTACTGTGATGCATCTGGTACTGGTTTGGGTTGCGTGTTGATGCAAGAAGGAAGAGTGATCGCTTATGCCTCGCGGCAGCTTAAGCGACATGAGGAAAATTATCCAACTCATGATCTTGAGTTAGCAGCAGTGGTTCATGCCTTGAAGATATGGCGTCATTATCTGTTGGGCAGTACCTGCAATGTGTACACAGATCACAAGAGCCTGAAGTATATCTTCACCCAAGAAGAGCTGAACATGAGGCAGCGAAGATGGCTTGAGTTAATCAAGGACTATGAAATCGAAGTGCATTACCATCCGGGTAAGGCGAATGTGGTCGCCGATGCACTCAGTCGCAAGTCATACTGTAACTGCCTGGTTATGAAACCCTATGAATCTTCCCTATGCTATGAACTAGAGAAGCTGCGTATTGAAATGGTTCCACAAGGAAGTCTAGGCAATGTCAGAGTAGAAACCTCTATCAGAGAACAGATCATAGCTGCACAAAAAGATAACCCCGGAATCAAGCACATCAGCGAAAAGGTTCAAGCTGGAAAAGCCGACTGTTTCAGGATTGATGATGAAGGAGTGGTATGGTTCAAGAACCGTCTGGTAGTTCCCAAGGTACCTGAGCTGAGACAGATAATCCTTGATGAAGCACACTCAACCAGATTTGCCATCCATCCTGGCAGCAACAAGATGTACCAAGACTTGAAGCAGAAATTCTAGTGGACAAAGATGAAGATCGAAATCGCTCGACATGTCGCTCGTTGTGATACATGTCAGAAAGTCAAGGCTGTGCATATGAAGCCCGGAGGAGAGCTGCAACCTTTGTCAGTACCTGGTTGGAAATGGGAGGATATCAGCATGGATTTTATCAATGGATTACCCAAGACTCAAAAGGGATTCGATTCCATTTGGGTGATAGTGGACCGTCTCACGAAGCAAGCTCACTTCCTACCGGTCAAAACAAGTTATACCGCCCCAACTTATGCCACCTTGTACAAGAACAACATAGTGAAGCTCCATGGCATACCCAAGACCATCATCTCAGATCGTGGTACTCAGATTGTCGCTAAGTTCTGGAAAGCGTTCCATGCCTCACTTGGAACCAAGCTATTGTATAGCACGACTTATCATCCGCAGACTGATGGACAGACTGAGAGAGTCAACCAAGTGTTAGAAGATATGTTGAGAGCCTGTGTGCTTACCTTCGCAAATACTTGGGATCAGTGTTTGCCCTTGGCAGAATTCTCTTATAATAACAGTTATCAAGAGAGCATCAAAATGGCACCCTTTGAAGCACTGTACGGCCGCCGTTGTCGTACACCTCTCAGTTGGTCTGAACCCAGAGAAAGGGAATTCTTTGGAGTTGACCTAGTAAAAGATATGGAAGAGAAAGTCAAGCAAATACAAGAGAACATGAAGATTGCACAGTCTCGACAGAAAAGTTATGCTGACAGGAGACATCGATCTCTACAGTTCGAGATCGGGGATTATGTGTACCTGAAGGTCTCGCCCACCAAAGGAGTCACTCGTTTTGGAGTCAAAGGAAAGCTAGCACCCCGCTACATTGGTCCCTTTGAGATTCTGGACCGTTGTGGCAAGGTCGCTTACAAGCTAAGTTTGCCCGATCATCTTTCAGCAGTTCATAATGTGTTTCATGTCTCCCAACTCAAGAAGTGCCTTCGAGTACCTGAACATGTGGTTGAAGTTGAAGGCGTTGAGCTAGAACCAGATCTGTCATACACTGAGTATCCAGTTCGCGTGTTGGATCACAAGGATCGTGTTACCCGAAGAACCACCACAAGATGGTACAAGATCCAGTGGAACCAGCACTCTGAAGAAGAAGCCACCTGGGAATCCGAAGACTTCTTAGCAAAGAACTATCCCGACTTTCTTGAATCTCTGTAGATGTAAGGTTTTGCCTTTTCCTTCTTAAGACGTGGAATCTCGGGGCGAGATTTCTTTTAGGGGGGAAGGTTGTAACACCTCTGGTGTTTAACTGTAATTAACCTGACATGTCATCATCATTAGTCATTAATCATTCTTGCCTTGCATTTATGTTTGCTTAGTACTTGTGTAGCAATCTCTTTTCAAAAACCCTAAAAGCCCAAATCTTCCTATAAGGGCAAAAATGGTAATTTCACCTCTGTGCCTAGCTTTGTGTAATTCTTGTTCAGTTGGATGTCTTGAATTTTTGTTTTGTTGGCCAAAGTTCAAAAATCAAAATCAGATTTCAAATCCCTTTGCAAAACCCTGATTTCCAAACCCTAGATTTTTATCCCTCTTTTTGTAATTCAAAATTATTCAAAATTTGGGGTTGGTCCAAAAAGCAAAGTTGTAGATCTGGCCAATAGAAACAACTTTGGTATTTACAAATTTTCAAGTTTCTGTACAAAGTTTGAAGTAAATCCAAATTCATTCAAATTCCAGTTTTTGTCCCCTTTTCAGTTTTCAAAATTTATTCAAAAACTATTGAGTTTCAGAAAAAGGGTATATTAGCAAAGTTGTAGGTTTTGATAAAAGGAACAACTTTCATATTTGCAGATTTCCAACTATCAATGTAAAATCAAAAGTAATTTTGAATTTATTCAAATCCCAAAAGTGTTCCCTTTTCTGTTTTCAAATGTGGTCCAAAAACTATTTGGATTTTGAAAATATTCTTTTTGACAAAGTTGTAGATCTCTTTTTTCTGAACAACTTTGGTGTTTTGAGTTTTTGCTGCTCAGTTCAAGTTTTGGAAGTAATTTGCAAAATACAGAGATCAGCCAAAAGTCAAACCCTAGGGCATAGCCCTGTTCATCTTCCTCACCGTAGAGGGGGGGCCCGGCCATGGCCGCGCGCCGGCGCTGCGCACGCCGCACGCATGGCAGCCGCACGCCCGCCCCCGACTTGTCGCCTGCGCCCGCGCCATCATGCCGTCCCCGCACGCGCGCCAGTTGACCTCCGCCCCGTCCCCCACTGTTCCCAGCACGACGCCGCCGCGTGGCCGTCGCCGGCGAACGCACACCCGGCCCCTGCGCGCACGCCGTCCTTCCCGCCGGCTCGCAATCGAGTGCGCACGCCTCGTCCGAGCTCATCCACACCGTCTCGTGCCCTCTACCGTCCCCTGGCCGCGGCTATAAAAGGCCCGCCGGAGCCGGAGCTCCGCACTCGACCCCGCCGCCGTGGCCAGACCACTCCGAAGCTCCCGCCGCTCAACCACCTAGCCCGAAAGCTCCGCCTTGAGCTCGTGAAGCTTCCCCACTCTTAAATTTCACCTCCCCCGCCTCCAATCGCCCGGCGTAACCTCATCTTCCCAAACTCCGACGGAAACCCGGTGAACTCGGGTTCGTCAAATACTCCCTCTCCGGCCACGATCATCTTCCCCTGACCCCTGTGTCAGCTTCCTCGGCTCCGCGCGACTCTAACCAGGCCCTTGCGGTCTCGTGTGTTGCGCAGGATCACCGACTCGCCGGAGTGCCGCCGCGGTCGTCTCCTTCCTCGAGCCTCACCCTCGAGCACGTGACGAGCCCCAGCCTCGAGCCTCACCCTCGAGCACGTGTCGAGCCTCAGCCTCGAGCCTCACCCTCGAGCACGTTCCCGAGCCACACCCTCGAGCCCTGCTTCCGACCCGTGGTAAGCACCCGAAGCCTCCGGTCTCTGCTTCCACTCCGTTTCGCCCGAGCCTCCCAGACAGGCCTCGGACGGACGCTTGCTTTCCGTCTCGCTCGAGCCTTCCGTCTCGCCCGAGTTCGCTTCGCCCAAGCCAAGCCTCGGCGAGCGCATGCTCTCCGCTTCGCCCGAGCCTCCGGGCCAGGCCTCGGACGAAGCAGTCGCTTTCCGTCTCGACCGAGCCCGTCTCGACCGAGCCCGTTTCGCCCGAGCCCCGCGCGATTCGCCCGAGCCCCGCGCGATTCGCCGAACCCTGCATAGAAGGAGCACAGTGCTCTTTTCTTTTTCTGAAAGATGTGAATAGTGCTCTGTTTTCTCTTTTTTGTGTGAATTAATCTGTTGTTCCTTAAATCCTGATAAAATTATGGTATGCTCCTTGCACTGTGTAGTATTTTATAAAAATATGAAACTTGACTTTTCTGCAAGAATTTAAAAATGTAAAATCCCTCTTTTAATTAATAAATGGATGGTTTTGGATTTTTAGAAAATTATTTATAACTCCAAAAATCATGAGACTAATTTTTGTGAGCTTCCTATGCCATGTTTAGTCTCTGGTGAAATTTTGAAGTCTTGAGGAACAAGTTGATTTTTGAGCATTTATCTTTAATTGTTAAATAGTGCCTTTTGTTAATTAATGTCTGGAATTATTTGAGCACCTTAATGACCTCCAAAAATTATGAAATTTGTTTTGCCATCTATCTACACCATAATGAACTTATGTGATTAATTTGGTAATTTTTGGAGCAACTTCATAAAATGACCTTTTAAATAATTAAGGAAAATAGAGAATGTGATTAGGATTCATGTTGTATGCCCTGTTTTGCATTGTTCATGATAGCATACTCATGTGCATGCATCATTGCATTCGTATAGTCACCGAAGAAGGAGTCATGATCGAGGCAGCCGCCGACGAACCTGTTCCCGAGGCTACCCCGAGTTCCGACAACTGCTCCGCCGCCTTCGAGCCTGCCCTCTTTGCTCTTCAAGGCAAGCCCCGGTGCATTTAACCCTTCCCTTGAATTTATAAAATGTTTTTCTTAAATGCTTTTGAGTTAAATTATTGCATTAGGTTTATAGGAGTTGTGTGCTATCATAATTGATGCACTATCCACCTTGACCACTGATACACCTGATACCTGTTTTTTCAAAAGTATTTGAAAAATGCTTAGCAATGCTTATTGAATTAGACTTTGCAATAAAATGCCAATTTCAAAGTGTGATCACTTAAGGAATGTTTGTGGGATTTTGGTCTTACTCCCCGGCTGTTGGCTAGGTATCTGATCCGTACCTAGTGAATAGCGAGGAGAGGTTGTCCGAGCGTACGGTGCCGTCATGTTGTAGTCCGGGACTCAACAGTTGACACCGACCGGGACATGGTTGAAAAACTGACGGGACTATTACGCTTGGGTGAGATATAACCAAGGTATAGTTCTGGCTGGAAAATTAGGGACCATCCGTATGGGGGCCTGCTGGTCAAGACTTGTAACTATTCACATACTTCGGAAAGCTCTGGCTCCGAGAAATCCTTGATTGGGACCGACAACCGCGCACTGGGAGTGGAGAGATGGCGGAAGTAGCATGTACCCACGTGGTCGTCGTACCTGGAAAGGAGTGGTGTACTGTACTTCCGGGTGGCGTAGGACCGGGTCCAATCTTGGAGGAATCGTGGTAGACGAGTTGGCATATGCAAGCTTGGGTGCTACATATGCAGTGTGGATAGGGATCCTCAGCTGAGTATTATTTATCCGGATTAACGTTGCTCCTCGGTTATGGAGACTTGGTCCACTGACTGTCAACGGAGAGTGGTTCTCAACTAGGAATGTTTTGAAATGTAAAATGAATCATGAATGATGAAGAATTGAGGAATACTGAATCTTTCAAAATAAAATAAGGTTTACAAAAAAATACTTTTCTGCAAAATACTGGATCTTGCTTAAGCCTTACCTTGACTACCCTAAGCCTCTCATTCCTGAGTCTTCTCCCTTTTTCTTTAGTCGGGTAAGTCTTGTTGAGTACCCCAGTACTCAGGGTTTGTTACCCATGCTGCAGGTATGACAGAGTCCCCGATGTGTCTTGCACCCTGCTGCGTGACCATCGTCCAGGAAGAGGACGATGAGGCCGAAGAATAGTTGTACACCCTCGGGCTGGGTGATTATAAGTATCTTTGCTGTTCTCCACTATGTTGCCTATGTCTATTTCTTTTATCAGAACTTGGTTTGTAATAACTGCACCTTAATTTCTATTTGGAACCCTGTTTTGTAAAACTAATGTTATTTAAGTCTTCCGCTCTTTATTCCGATGTTATTTGTAAAAGTATGCAATGCTGTAACCGAATTGTGAGATGATCCTGCGGACATTGGGCACTGATGTAGCCCGGTGGCGAACAGGTCTTAATCACATGGAACATGGGTTCGGCTGTCAGAGGTTGACAGGGACACGTGGGCCATGGGATTAGGGTCGTTCCGTCACAATGGGTAAGCTTCTTCACACGCTTTTTAGGGCGGTTATCTTAACCACGTCTGACAAACCTACGTGCATAGCATAAATTAAACATGGCATATGATACAATGCAATGCAAAGACAACCCCCTTTTACCTTTTGACAAAGTTACTTAGATCAAGCACATTGAGCTCACTTCGCAATCTACAAAGAGTGTTTTCATCTAGGGGTTTTATGAAGATATCCACTAATTGATCTTCGGTTCTAACTCCATCTAAGGATATGTCTTTCTTTCAGTGGCGGACCTAAGATTTTATCACAGGGTATGCCGAATAATTTTTTTATGTAAGTCGATAAAATCATATTCCAATTTGATAAAATCACGTGCATTAAATAACATGATAAGCTTTAAATTCAAATATTAAGCTAAAGAATATGGCAAATAACGATATAAATAGTTTAAATAAAATATAAATAGTTCAAAATATAACTATAAAATTAAATGATGAAGTATATTATTATTTGTACTTAATTTTAGAGAAGACAAGAAAATAAAATTTTAAAATGGTGTTCGATATTGCTATTAATAAGTGATAATAAAATAATACGAAAATTATATTATATATATAGTTATTAATATTGAGACAGGATACCAGAGAAAGAATTAAAACCTACTCGCAAACCGTGAAAAATAGAAAAAATAAGAACCAAAAGCCACTCACAATGAGTGAGAAAAGAAAAGATAAGAATAAGAACAAAAAAATGCAGCAACACGGGATGCAGCTAGCGACCTCTTGTGTAGTAGAGAATAGAGAGCTTACCATTGCGGTGAGCCTGTAACAAGATGGTAGGTAATTTTAATTAAAACTTTAATTATCTAAAGGAAAATATAACTAAGTGTTAAGTACAAGGCTGCCCACAGGGTATGCCGTGGACCACCTGGCATACCCTGTGGGTCCGCCCCTGCTTTCTTTGAAACATGGTCTCTAAGAAAGTGATGGCGAATATCTATGTGCTTTGTGCGAGAGTGTTGAACCGGGTTGTTAGCAAGCTTAACCGCGCTCTCATTGTCACACAACAAAGGTACCCTATCTGAACTACACCATAGTCTAAAAGGGTTTGTTTCATGTAAAGGATTTGTGCACAACAAGCACCCACGGCTATGTATTCCGTCTCGGCGGTACACAAGGCCACAGTATTTTGCTTTTTCAAACTTCATGAAACTAGTGATCTCCAAGCAAATGGCACCCTCCGGATGTGCTTTTTCTATCTACTTTGCAACCCGCATAATCCGAATCGGAATACCCAACGAGTTGGAAGTTAGCTCCTTTGGGATACCAAAGGCCAATGCTTGGGGTGTGCTTTAGGTACCTAAGGATTCTCTTCACCGCTATGAGATGTGATTCCCTAGGATCGGCTTGAAAACGAGCACACATGCACACACTAAACATGATGTCGGGCCTAGATGCGGTCAAATACAACAAGCTACCAATCATAGAACGGTAGAGAGTTTGATCAACCGGGTTACCTCCCACATCTAGGTCGAGATGTCCATTTGTTAGCTTTGGAGTCCTGATAGGCTTGCAATCATCCATGTTAAAGCGCTTGAGGAGGTCTTTTGTGTACTTCTCTTGAGATATAAAAGTTCCCTCCTTCAATTGCTTGACTTGGAAGCCTAGGAAGAATGTGAGCTCGCCAATCATAGACATTTCGAACTCCTAAGACATCAAGTCACCAAATTCCTTGCAATAGGCTTCATTTGTTGACCCGAAGATGATATCATCAACGTAGACTTGACAAATGAAGATCTCTCCATCAAGCTTCTTGGTGAATAGTGTGGTGTCGACATTCCCAATGGTGAAGCCCTTCTTAATGAGGAAGTCCCGGAGGCGCTTGTACCATGCTCTCGGGGCTTGCTTGAGCCCATATAGCGCCTTGGACAACCTATAAACATGATTAGGATATCTAGGGTCTTCAAACCCGGGAGGTTGATCAACATAGACTAGTTCATTTATGAAGCCATTTAAAAATGCACTTTTCACATCCATTTGATATAATTTAATGTCATGATGTGATGCATATGCAAGGAGGATACGGATGGCTTCTAGTCTTGCAACTGGTGCAAAGGTCTCTCCAAAATCCAAACCTTCAACTTGAGAGAACCTCTTTGCTACTATCCTTTCCTTGTTTCTAACAACCTTGCCTTGATCATCTTGCTTGTTCCTAAACACCCATTTTGTTCCTATGACTCTTGCGCCTTTAGGTCGCTCTTCAAGTGTCCAAACTTGGTTGCGGGTGAAGTTGTTTAGTTCTTCATGCATGACATTCACCCAATCCGGATCACCTAGAGCTTCATCTACAATGGTAGGCTCAACAAGAGACACAATGGAGTGATGTTCAATAACTAGAGCAAGTTTTTGAGATCGAGTCATTACACCCCTTGTTGGACTCCCTGTGATGAGATCTTGAGGATGAGCTTGTAGTAGAGGAGTTGTTCTTTGATCAACCACTTGAGGGGCCGCTTGAGGATGAAGGACCAAAAGTGCAACTAGAAAGCGACCAGAGGGGGGGTGAATGGGAGCTTCCAAATTTCTTTTCAGAAACTTGTTGCCACTGTCCCGAGAATCAACCCCAAGAGCAAACCTAGAGCTTGTGAGTGTCCATGACCCTTGATGTAGGGTGGATGCTTCCAAGAAGCACAGCGGGACACTACACAACTCTAGAAATCCAACGCAAAAGCCGGAAATCAAAACCGACAACAAACGAATGAACCACGGACGAAAATGCGTAGAAGCGGCACGGATCGGACTCTGCCTGTGTCCGGTCACAGACCACCGGACGCGTCTGGTCAGGCCAAAACAGATTTGGGAGCTCTCTGTTTGTGACCGGACTCACGGTCACTGAGGGTCCGGTCGCAGACTGGGCGTCCGGTCAGACAAAGACACCAACGATGAACAGTATGCGTTGTGCGTCCGGTCACGTGAAAAACGAGCGTCCGATCAAGGGAAGAAGAGCGTCCGGTAAAGTCAACAGAAACTGAGCAAATCAAACATTCAACGACCGGACTCTGGACCAAGCGTCCGGTCACCCCGACCCTAGCGTCCGGTCACCCCGACGCAGCTCCGTTCGTCCACCGATTCCACTCGATCTCACCCAAAACGAATCCTCTAGGGATCAAACTTGGTGAGAGGAGTCACAAGGAGGATAGTGAGCTACTCCTAGGAGATCATGGCTCGAACCTATCTCCAAATCGATGAATCGAAGAAATCTGAGGAGAAGGGAGAAAAGTTGATCCAAAACGAAAACCGATCGATCTACTTGTTCATGAGGTTTCAGTTAAATTCCTTCGGTGAAAGTGATCACCTCACTGCAAAGAACAAGTTGATTCAAATGGTTTTTGCAAACGAATCAACGTAGAAGAAGAATGATTAACGGGAAAATCGTGGAGACAAGGCAGAACGCGAAGAACAACTCCAAAACGCGAATCACACAACGAATTGCAACCGTGTGGCTACCACACGCTACAACAGTGAGATTACGGTCTCACTTCCTCAAAATCTCCAGTACACAGAGGTATGGTTCTCTGCGGATCTCAGTTGCTACATCAGGGGATTGGGAGAGCAGGAAAAAACTAGAAGGCAAAGAGCAAATGACTGAGATAGGATGGGAGGTGGGTGTCTCCCTCTACTTATCCTAATTCTAATTCCCACTCTACCCCTAGTTATTTACAGAGCGAACCAGCCAAACCCTAAGGCTATCCTGGACCAACTCGAAGATGATGGTGATCCGACGGCCACGCCCGCACAACTGGTAGTGTTGCCTCAACGCAACCTCACCGATTGCCGCCACGTGCCGCATCCGCTCTGACCGTCCTTTTCCCCAATTTCGCCCCCGGTTTTTAGGCCCAAACTGGGAAACCTGCCTTCACGTCCAACCCCCGGTTTTGAGGCCCAAACCGGGAAACCAGCCGTCCATTGCCTGAGTTTTGTGGCCCAAACTCAGAAACCTGCAGCGCCCAGGTTTTGAGGCCCAAACCTGGAAACCGTCCTCAGCCAGAGTTTTGTGGCCCAAACTCGAAAACCATCAGCGCCCAGGTTTTGAGGCCCAAACCTGGAAACTGTTCACTCGGTGGTTTTTCTGTGGCTCAACCACCAAACCGAGCCGTAGAGGGGATGCACCGCCCGTGCACCCCGTCCACCGACACGTGTCCCCAGGTCCTCGACCCAAGCAACACCGTGCCCGCAAGTCTTCGCTCGTCGCTGTCCCAGGTTGTCAGCCACCACAGCTGATCCTCAAGCCACCGGTCCCTCAGTCCAAGCCTCACGTCCGCCCTTCGTCACTCTCAGTCCATCGGCACGGCACGTCTCTACTTGACCTTCACCTTGCCTTCGATCACTGTATCCGTGCTCGACACCTGCACAACACAAGACAAAGAACATGCGCATTATCCCAGTTGACAATCACTCATCACTCGAGACTCGGCATACACCCATGTATCCACAATCTCCCCCTTGATGAGTGCATTGTCAACTACCAACACAAATCATAATGGAATAGAAGAAGGAAGGAAGAAAGAGAGAACTCGACCAAATGACCCAAAAGCATAGCAAAGCCGAAGAAGGTCAAGTGGAAAGAGCAAGAACAACTTGGTCCCCAAAGACATGGGCAACGGCTCGATGCAACCAAGCAAAGCAAAGCTAGCCCTCAAGAAGAGGTAGAACAGGCTCAACACCGCTAGCAGGAAAGCTCGACACCAATTGAAAAATCAGTTGACCATCAAGCGAAGTAGAGCTAGCCCTCAAGAAGAGGCAGAATGGGCTCAACACCGCTAGCGAGAAAGCTCGATACCAACTGAGAAGCAGAAAAGAGCTCGATACCAATTGAGCATCACACTCACAAGGCGAAACTGCTAGTCCTTCAAGATAGAGGCACAGAGGCTCAACACAACTAGCATAAAATCGCTCCGAATCAATTAGAGATTTCAGAAAAGCTCTGAACCAAATGGTAAATTTAAAACCTCAATGTCCGAGCCAACTCAACCTCCCCCTCCAATAGTGCACACAACCAGGAAATCTCCCCCTTAGTTGATCTTATGACTTGGCCCCTTATGATTTGGCAAATTTCTCCCCCTTAGTTAAAAATTTACTATCAAGGATCTCCCCTCCAAATGCACATGAGTTAAAATGCAAGTTAGCAGCTTCAGGAATATAGTCGATAGAATGAGAAGATGCTTGACAAAAATGTTGATCCGATGACTCAACAATTTGCACAGAATGCTAGCAAAAGCTCAAACTGATCACCAAATACGAAATCTGAACATTTGAGCAGAATGAGCAGTTTTCAGCCAAACAGGTATTCACCATCAAAATAGCACTAAACATGTATAGACAGGAAGTCGAACAAGTGCTAAACATGTATACAAGGTGAACTAACCCTAGCAAGGTTCAATCATCATGCTATAGAATGAAACATAGACTTGTGTGTCCAAATATTATCGGAGTTGCAGCGGTTAAATTACACAAGTTCAAAATTCAGCATGTGATTGCGAGAGGTTGAAAGCTTGTCATTGCCTAACTTTTCAACTGTGCGAAGCCTATGCAGAAGCAATCAGAAGCTTAAAGCAACAGTTTCAGTCATAAACTACACAGCTCAAGTTTAACTCTAAGTGCAATGAGAAACAGTCTCGATACTATGATGTGCTGACAAGCAATCCCATCTCGATCTTTCCAATTCACTTAACTTGGTTCAAATTTAAAACACAATATGAACATACCAAGCAAGTGAATGACTCAGAACTAGAGACATAGCAACCTAGCATATATGTAAAGCACTAATGATTTCAACTTATTCTGCACATGCTAGTTGCATATCTCAATGGTGAACATTTTCAAGTTTTATGTTCATTAAGCAAATTCACCATTCATAAAATAGCTCAGCTCACAACATGTATTAGTGATCAGAAAGAGCATAAGCTACAAGCACCATCATAAAGCATCGGAGCATACACTATACAGAGCATAGTCACATTCTAAAGATTATATACATGAAGCTCTGATTGTAAATAAGCAAGATGAAATGCAAAGATGCATGATGAAACCAAAAGAAAGAAGAAAAGTCAGTCTATAATACACGAACTAAAATGTTTCCCCCATCTAAAAGGGGAAACACACACCAAGCTCACCTCTCAACCTAGCAAAGGTTGATTGGTCCAAAGGCTTGGTGAAAATATCAGCCAACTGATGATGAGTATCGACATGGCGAAGGTCGATATCACCCTTCTCATAATGGTCTCGCAAAAAATGAAAGCGCACATCAATGTGTTTGGTCTTAGAGTGCAGCACGGGGTTCTTAGCAATGCTAATAGCACTCGTGCTGTCACAAAGCAAGGGAACGCGAGAAAAGCTCAGACCAAAATCACGCAAAGTGGCCATCATCCAAAGCAACTGGGAACAGCAGCTAGCCGCAGCAACATACTCAGCCTCCGTGGTAGACTGGGCAACACTAGACTACTTGCGAGAAGACCATGATACAAGAGAAGAACTAATAAACTGACAAGTCCCAGAAGTGGACTTGCGATCAATTCGACAACCAGCAAAATCGGCATCAGAGTATCCGCAAAGGGAGAGGGTGGAGGAAGCAGAATACCAAATCCCAAACTCTGGAGTGAAGCATAAATACCTCATAATGCGCTTGACTCCCTGACGGTGAGAAGTGCGCGGCGATGACTGAAATTGTGCGCAAAGACACACCGCAAACTGAATGTCCGGGCGTGTCGCCGTCAGGTATAGCAGTGACCCAATCATACTCCAGTGCTCCTTCTGGTCTACAGCTTCTCCATCCACATCCGCATCCAGGGCCGCCATGGTCGGCATGGGTGTTGGAAGAGGCTTGGCCTCACCCATATCGAACTTATTCAGGATGTCCTTGGTGTACTTGCCCTGGTGCACGAACGTCCCCTCCCGGGATTGCTTGATTTGCATCCCGAGGAAAAACGTCAACTCGCCCATCATGCTCATCTCAAACTCCCTGCTCATTGTATCTGCAAACTTGGCAACCAAAGCGTAAGAAGAACCACCGAAAATGATATCATCCACGTAAATCTAAACCAAGAGAGTGTCGTTGCCTTGCTTGAGCAGAAAAAGCGTTTTATCCACACATCCCATTTTAAAACCCTTAGCAAACAAAAAGGTTTTCAACCTATCATACCAGGCTCTAGGGGCTTGTTTCAAACCATATAAAGCTTTGTGAAGTTTAAAAACATGGTTTGGAAACTTGGGATTTTCGAAACCGGGGGGTTGTTTCACATACACCTCTCTTCTATGTAGCCGTTTAAGAAGGCACTCTTGACATCCATTTGAAAAAGTTTAAACCCTTTGGATGCAGCAAAAGCCAAGAGTATCCTAATTGCCTCCAAACGTGCCACAAGAGCAAAAGTCTCCTCATAGTCTATCTCCTCCTTCTGACTATACCCCTGGGCTACTAGTCTGGCCTCGTTTCTCACAACATGGCCATCCTCTCCTTGTTTGTTTTTGAAAACCCTTTTTGTACCAATAGGGTGACACTCAGGAGGAGGTGGAACCAAAACCCAAACCCGATTTCTTTCAAAATTTTCTAACTCCTCATGCATGGCATTGACCCAATCTAGATCAGATAAAGCGTGTCCAACATCTCGGGGTTCAAAATCAGCAACAAATGCAGAATGAGCAAAGTGAGAGATTTGTTGTGACCTTGACCGAGTGACTCATTCGCCGATGCTGTCGATCATCTATTGAGGCGGGTGTTGGCGCTGGATGTGTTGTGGCGCCTCCCGAACTGAAGATATCTCGCCCTCAACAGCAGCTGGCGCCTCCTCGGGTACAAAGGGTACCGCTCGAGGTGGCGGATCCCACGGCCCCCAAGTAGTCGAAGAAGAAGGATCAGGGCCGTGAGTGGTAGTAGAGGCCGCTCTTTGCGGCACAGCAGGTGGAGGTGGTGTTGGGTCGTCCATCCCTTCAGCACCCTCGTCCTCATCATCAAAAAGAGGCTCACCAACCTCATGATCACCTGCACGCTCAAAATGAGAAGAAGGACAAACCATGGTCTCGTCGAAGGTGACATCTGATGTCTCCATGACTCGGTTAGTGTCAAGGTTAAGTACACGATATGTGCGAGTATGAGTGCCATAACCCAAAAACACACCGTCAGAAGAACGAGACTCAAATTTGTCCAGGTTGCCTTTCTTAAGTATGAAACAGTGGCAACCAAAGACTCTAAAATAACTCACCTTGGGCAGTTTTCCAAAATGCAACTCATAAGAAGTCTTTTTCAAGAAGGCTCGGAGAAAAATGTGATTGGAAATGTAACATGCAGTGCTCATAGCTTCGGCCCAATATCGCCTAGGAGTCTTATGCTCATCGAGCATCGTCCTGGCCATCTCTACAAGGGTCCGATTCTTCCTCTCTACAACACCATTCTGAGGAGGTGTGTAGGGGGAAGAAAACTGATGCTCTAAACCCAAAGAGTTACAAAACTTCTCAAAATCCGAATTCTTGAATTCGGAACCATTATCACTCCTAATAGCTCGCATTGAGTTCAAAGGGAACTCGTTCTGAAGACACAAAATCAGATTGCGAGCAAAGGAGAAAGTCTCGGTCTTCTCAGCTAAAAAGAAGACCCACGAATATCTTGAAAAGTCGTCAACAACAACAAGCACATACCACTTCCCCCCAACCGAGCTCACCCGAGCCGGACCAACAAGGTCCATGTGCAAAAGCTCTCCAGGGCGCTTGGTCATGACCTGAGTCACTGGATGGTGGGGAGCGGCAACCATCTTCCCATGTCTACAAGAGTGGCAATCAAGATCCTTCTCCATAGACAACTTGGGCAATCCTCAGATTAGGCCAAGTGAACTAAGCCTTGCAAGCAAGTCGAAGCTCAAATGTCCAAGTCTCCTATGCCACTTCCAAAGATCAGAGGAGGAAGGTCCAGCCACAAGACAATGAGAAATGCCAAAAGACTCCGAGAAATTCGCACGAAAGACTTTTCCAAAGGGCGAAATCAAACACACAAGATTGCCTTGAGGATCCAAAATACAACTGAGATTCGGTTTAAAACGAATCTCATAGTCATCATCGAAAAGTTGCGAAACAAAAAGAAGGTTAAAATGCAAGTTAGAAACAAGAGCAACATCGCGCAACACAAAGTGCTCATTAACTCGCACCGACCCACGAGACAACACTTTACCTTTGCTATTGTCGCCGAAGGTGATAAACTCCTTTCCGGCGACTGGACTAAGACTGGAGAACCACTTGGCATTTCCGGTCATGTGCCTTGAGCAACCGGCATCCACCAACCAAACGTTCTCCAATCGTTTTACCTACATCAATAGAAAGACATAGGGTGAGCATACGGTCCAACACTGGGGTTAGTGAAGTAGGGAGAATACCAGTGTTGGGTCGGCTGCTCAAAAGAACGGTTAGCAGAAAAACCATTCCTAGCACGCCTACAGGAAGAGCGATCACCACGTAGAGGAAAACGTGGTCCGCTACGGGAGGAGGGTCCATCGCGATACTCAAAACGCGGTGGGGGAAGACGCTCAACTACAAAGCCACCACCACGGGGTCCATAGCCTACAACTGCAGGCTCCCGCCGGGCACAACCTCCTCGCGGCCTAGGCCTAGGAACTTGAGGTTTTGGACCTCTAGACCTAGCAGCACGCCTCTGAGCATTCGGCACATGTACATCATGGAAAGGATGGTACATGTCCGTGTTGTTCATCTCCTTTGCACGACGCGCCTCTCTCTTGCGCCGAAAGCAAAACTCACTCAAGTGTCCATCTTTCCCACAATGCTCACAATGGTACCTCACCGCTCTCAAAGGGGGTTGTTGGTACTCACGGTAGTGGGTGTGGATCACTTTGCCCTTCTGTGGCATAAGCTCCTCCTGGATGGGTGGCATGGTGTCCAGCTTGTTCTTGAGGTGGTTTGGTTTTGGAGCCCATGATTGTTTCTTGGGTGGAGCTCTCGGAGGTTCAACAAAGACCCCATCCTTGGTGTTAGGCTTTAGAGGCTCTCTATGTGGAATCTTGGTAAGCTTGGGAGTAGTGGTGGAGTTGGGCTTCTCACATGGGTTCAGACCACTAGACTCTCCAATCTTCCCGAAAGATGAAACATTAACACCCTGAGCGAAGCCTACACCGGGACCTCCAGCAGCACGCTTGAACTGGGAGATCATCATCCCGAGCTGCGGCTCACCACTCGACACCCATGTCAAGATGGTCCGAAGGTATGTGTTTTCCTCCTCGGTTTGCATCTTGTCATGCTTCACATTTGCAATCTCCATCTCCAAACCCTCGCAAAGAACGCACCTAAACACACAAGTGCTATCCGAGTTGGCCTTTTCAAGAGATACAATCTTGACATTCTTCTCTGCCAACTCAGATTGCAAGCCCGCACAGGACTTGCGCGCACCAAGCACCGAAGATCTAGCTCTCAGCTCATCCACCTCTCCTACCAACGCAGCATACTTACCTCTCAAGGTGAGAAGGTCAGTCATGTGCGTGGTGCACATCTCGCACTCAACCTCCTCAGATACGACCACGGTGGACTTGGCAAACTCAAGCTCCTTCACCGTGTCCTCCCACTTCTGCCTAAATCCTTACGCTCTCTAGCTACACGCCTAGCAGCTTATCTTGACTAAGGAGAGCGGCAGTAGTTCTCGACTCAGCAGAAAGCTCATCGGGGGTCAGAGTTACCTAGGAGGTGTCGTCGTCGTCGTCGTTCCGAGGGATCTCCTCCAGCTCGCCGTCGACCTCCTTGCTGAGAGCCATGGTGCAAGAGCCTTCGTCGTCGGCGAAGAAGCAGAGGCCATTGAGCTTGTCCTTGATTCTCTTCTTCTTCTTGGACTCGTCGTCGCTTGAGGAAGCGGAGTCGTCATTCGAGTCGTCGACGTCGCTGAGCGTGGCGAAGAATGCACGCTGCTCAGCCTGGGCCTTCTCCAAGTACTTGGTCTTGATGTACTCCTTGTTTGAAGCCCGCCCCCCTTTCGCTTGTGCTTCGCGGGGACGTACTCTCCTTGCGCTTGCCGGAGTCGTACTTGTGCCCATGATCCGCCTTGCCGAAGATCTGCTTGTTCTTCTTTGGGCAATGGCGATGAAGTGGTTGGGGTCGCCGCACTCAAGCATCCTGAGCGTCCTCCTCCGCGGCGACGGTTCATGCGGTTGTTATGGAACCGCGAGAAACCGGTTTGCAAGCAAGCCAACTCGTCATCCCCCAAAGACTCTAACTGCTCCTCTGTGACAGAAAAGAGAGAAGAAAGTGCAAATCCTCCAGCGGTGTTAGCAGAGAGCTAGAAACCAAGCCATAGTCGGGCCAGAAGGATTTTCATAAGAAGCCCTCGACATGGCGTCATCTCACTAGACTTGAGCTTACTAAAAGAGCTCGTCGCAAGTGAGGGTCTCATAGTTATACGATTCGATGATCGCCTGGACCTTTGAGTCCCACACCGACCGATCAAGAGTATGCAAAAGCTTCAAAGCTCTCTCATGATCGTCGAAGGCAACAGCCCTTGTTCGCTCTCATCTTGTTGACAATTACCTGAAGCGAGCGAATAAACTCTCTATGCTCTCGCCAGGCATATGTCGAAAGTTCTCATACTCCCTCTTATGTGACTCGTAGAGACAGGATTTGACTTGAGTGGTTCCTTCATGGAAGCGCATGAGGGTCGCCCAAATCTCACGAGCCGTGGGGAGGTGAGAAACGCGATCAAACTCGGACATGCTTAAACATGAGAAAAGAGCATTACGCGCTCGGCTATTGGCATCATGCTCATCCATCTGAAGCTGAGTAACACGAGCAGCCAAGACAACGTAATCAGCCTTGTTGCAAATCTCCCAAACAGAAGAGCCCATGCTCTGAAGATAGGCCGACATGCGTATCTTCCAATACGCATAGTTCGTCCCATCAAAAAACGGCGGTTTGCCCACGCCGCGATCCATGTCGCCTTCTGTGGATCTGGAACCGGCTAAGGTGGAAGATCCTTAACCTAGCTCCGATACCAATTGAAGGACCGAAAGTGCTAAACTAAGGCGACCAGAGGGGGGTGAATGGGAGGCCTAAAAATTTCTTCTGAAATTCCGGGCCTTTGTCCAAACAAATCAACCCCAAGAGCAAAGCCTACACACGTGATGTCCACGACCCAAGAGAATGGGTGGATGTTCCCTAGGACACAGCGGGACACCACAAAAGTTCCCTCACCTAAATCCACGCGAGTCAACTAGTGACAAGATGGACTTTGGGTAACCTCAACCTCCCCCGAGCAACGCGAGGGGGATTCAGGCGTTTTCGCAAAGCGAGAAGCCCTGTTTCTGTAGAGCATAGAGTCAGGAATCCAACGCAAAACACGGAAACCAAATCCGAAGTCGAACGAACAAACGGTAGACAAAACAGTGAAGTTTTCACTGCATCGGACGCTGGCAGCGTCCGATGCTAACTCACCGAACGCGTCCGATGCAAACAGGTCCTCTCTGGAACCTTACTGGACTGGCATCGGACGCTGCTACAGTGAAACCCTAGCGTCCGATGCTAGACCCCCGGCGCGTCCGATGACAACGGACGCTCTGATGGTCAGCGTCCGATGCTCCTTTAAAAGTACTGTTAGACGACACGTGGCAACGGACGCTCTGATGGTATGAACTCAGCGTCCGATGCTCACGAGCAGAGCGTCCGATGGTCCCGATCCAGAACTGTTCTTCCGCAAAATTCACCCGATCTCCTTCAAATCAAAAGCACTAAGGCTTAGACTTGGTATGAGGAGTTTCAAGGAGGTTAGTGAGCTATCCCCAAGAGATCATGGCTCGATCCTAACTTCAGACCGGTGAATTGAAAGAATTCGGGACAAAGAAGCAAAACTTGATCCAAATCGAACATTGACCGATCTACTAGCTCGTGAGGTTAGAGATGATTTCCTTCGGTGGAAAGAAGTGCCTCACGATCTAGAACAACTCAGTTCAAACGGATTTGCAAAAGACGCACCGAGTAGAGAGATCGATCAACAGGAAAAACGTGGAGAAAAGCAACCCGCGAAGAACACAAACAAAACGGGAATCAGAACCACGAATTTGCAATCGTGTGGCTACCACACGCTACAACAGTGAGATTACGGTCTCACTTCCTCAAAAATATCACGGGCACAGAGGTATTGTTCTCTTCTCTGTGGATCTCAGTTTGCTACAGCAGGGGAGTGAGAGTGCAGGAAAACCTAGAAGGCAAAGAGCAAATGGCTGAGATAGCATGGGAGGAGGGTGTCTCCCTCTACTTATCCTAATTCTAATTCCTACTCTACCCCTCTCTAATTACAGAGCGAACCAGCTAAACCCTAGGGTTATTCTGGACCAACTCAAGGATGCTGGTGATCCGACGGCCACGCCCGCACAACTGGTAGTGTTTGCCTCGACGCAACCTCACCGATTGCCGCCACGTGGCGCCCACCGCTCCGTTGTCCTTTTCTCGGACTTCGCCCCCGGTTTTGAGGCCCAAACCGGGAAACTAGCCTTCACGACCAACCCCGGTTTTGAGGACCAAACCGGGAAACCAGCCGTCATCACCTGAGTTTTCTGGCCCAACTCAGAAACCCGCAGCACCCAGGTTTTGAGGCCCAAACCTGGAAACCGTCCTCAGCCCGAGTTTTGTGACCCAAACTCGGAAACCATCAGCGCCCAGGTTTTGAGGCCCAACCTGGAAACCGTCCACTCAGTGGTTTTTCTGTGGCTCAACCACCAAACCGAGCCGTAGAAGGGATGCACCGCCCGTGCACCCCGTCCATCGACACGTGTCCCCAGGTCCTCGACCCGAGCAACACCGTGCCTGCAAGTCTTCGCTCGTCGCTGTCCTAGGCTGCCAGCCACCACAGCTGATCCTCAGGCCACCGGTCCCTCAGTCCAAGCCTCATGTCCGCCCTTCGCCACTCTCGGTCCATCGGCACGGCACGTCTCTACTTGACCTTCACCTTGCCTTGATCACTGTATCCGTGCTCGACACCTGCACAACACAAGCCAAAGAACATGCGCATTATCCTAGTTGACAATCACTCATCACTCAGAGACTCGGCATACACCCATGTATCCGCAGAAGAAGAATGATCAACGGGAAAATTGTGGAGACAAGGCAAAACACGAAGAACAACTCCAAAACGCAAATCACACCACGAATTGCAACCGTGTGGCTACCACATGCTACAACAGTGAGATTACGGTCTCACTTCCTCAAAATCTCCAGTACACAGAGGTATGGTTCTCTGCGGATCTCAGTTGCTACAGCAGGGGATTGGGAGAGCAGGAAAAAACTAGAAGGCAAAGAGCAAATGACTGAGATAGGATTGGAGGTGGGTGTCTCCCTCTACTTATCCTAATTCTAATTCCCACTCTACCCCTAGTTATTTACAGAGCGAACCAGCCAAACCCTAAGGCTATCCTGGACCAACTCAAAGATGATGGTGATCCGACGGCCACGCCCGCACAACTGGTAGCGTTGCCTCGACGCAACCTCACCGATTGCCGCCACGTGCCGCCTCCGCTCTGACCGTCCTTTTCCCGGACTTCGCCCTCGGTTTTGAGGCCCAAACCGGGAAACCAGCCTTCACGTCCAACCCCCAGTTTTGAGGCCCAAACTGGGAAACCAGCCGTCCATTGCCTGAGTTTTGTGGCCCAAACTCAGAAACCTGCAGCGCCCAGGTTTTGAGGCCCAAACCTAGAAACCATCCTCAGCCCGAGTTTTGTGGCCCAAACTCGGAAACCAGCAGCGCCCAGGTTTTGAGGCCCAAACCTGGAAACTATCCACTTGGTGGTTTTTCTGTGGCTCAACCACCAAACCGAGCCGTAGAGGGGATGCACCGCCCGTGCACCCCGTCCACCGACACGTGTCCCCAGGTCCTTGACCCAAGCAACACCGTGCCCGCAAGTCTTCGCTCGTCGCTGTCCCAGGCTGTCAGCCACCACAGCTGATCCTCAGGCCACCGGTCCCTCAGTCCAAGCCTCACGTCCGCCGTTCGCCACTCTCAGTCCATCGGCACGGCACGTCTCTACTTGAACTTCACCTTGCCTTCGATCACTGTATCCGTGCTCGACACCTACACAACACAAGCCAAAGAACATGCGCATTATCCCAGTTGACAATCACTGATCACTCGAGACTCGGCATACACCCATGTATCCGCAGAGGAGCATCAACATCTTGAGCTTGTACCACCATTTGATCATGGGAGACATGAGTGTCTTCAAATGGCTCTCTCCCATCTTTATCATCATCTTGTGGTACATTGGATGAGGATGGCTTGTCAATGACTTGCACATCATCATCATCATCTTTAGGCTTGATGGCTCCAACCGGCATGTTCTTCATTGCTTCCCTCAATGTTCATCACCTACATCATCAAGATTCTCATGCTCTCCTTGAGAGCCATTAGATTCATCAAATTCACATCATATGTTTCTTCTACCATCGGTGGGCATGATTGAACACTCGATATGCTTTGGACTTCAATGAGTAACCAACAAGAAAACCAATATCACATCGGCATTGGAACTTCCCTAGGTGTTGGCGCTTCTTGTAGATGTAGCATTTGCACCCAAACACTCTAAAGAAAGATACATCCGGCTTCTTGTTGTTGAGTAGCTCATAGGGGGTCTTGCCAAGGAGACGATGGGAATAACCGGTTTGATGCATAGCAAGCGGTGTTGATTGCTTTCCGCCAAAAATCTTTCCGGTGTGTAGAGTACTCATCTAACATTGTCCTTGCTAGGGTGATTAGAGTTCGGTTCTTCCTCTCAACTACCCCATTTTGTGTGGTGGTGTGTAGGTTGCGGAGACTTCATGCTTGATCCAACTTCATCACAATATTCCTCAATGTGGGTGTTGTCAAACTCTCTCCATTATCACTTCTTATTTTCTTGATTTTCAAGTCAAACTCATTTTGGGCTCTCTTGGCAAATTCTTGAATGAAGGGGTTGCTTCGGATTTGTCATGAAGAAAGAATACCCAAGTGTATCTAGAATAGTCATCAACAATCACTAGGCAATAGAGATTTCCACCTGAGCTAGCATATGTTTTTTTTTTGAGAAAAACTGTGGAGCAAAAGCTCCCCAGCACCACCCAAAATTTATTAAATAATGAGAAAATACAAGACCAGTTAGCCAAAAGCTAACTGAAGAGGGAGAAGGGGGCTAGCATATGTTGTTGGCCCAAATAGATCCATGTGAAGTAGCTCTAACTCTCTTGATGTTGATACAAAGGCTTTGGTTGGATGAGTATTTGCAACTTGCTTGCCGGCTTGACATGCACTACACAATTTGTCCTTCTCAAATTTGACATCCTTCAAGCCTCTAACCAAATCCGTCTTCAATAGCTTGTTGAGAGTGTTCATTCCCACATGTGCCAATCTTCTATGCCATAGCCAACCAAGTGATTGCTTAGTGAACAAACATGTCTTCAAGTTGGCATCTTTGGAGGTGAAATCTACTAGATAGAGATTGTTGTATCTAAAGCCTTTGAAGATCACTTGTGTATCATCTTTCTCGATCACAACGACTTCTTTGTCGGTGAACAAACATTGAAAGCCAAGATCGCATAGTTGCCCAACGGATAGCAAGTTGAAGCTCAAGGATGCAACAAGAAGCACATTGGAGATGTTATGATCATTTGAAATTGCCACTTTGCCCAATCCCTTGACATTGCCCTTTGAGTTGTCACCAAATGTAATCTTTTCTTGGTCATCGACATTCTCTTCTAGTGAGGTGAACATCGGGGATCACCGGTCATATGTTGTGTGCAACCACTATCAATCACCCAATGAGATCCACCGGTCTTGTAGTTCACCTACACACACAAGAATCAAGCTTGAGCTTTTGGGACCCAAACTTGTTGAGGTCCCTTAACCTTCTCAACTAGTGACTTTGCTACCCATATTTGTTTTGGCCTATTCTTGTTAGGAGGCCCCATGAACATGACTTTCATCTTGCCACTAGAGTCTTGTCTAAGCATGTAGTGAGCATTGAAAGCAAAGGCCTAGCATGCTTGGGCAAGGGTGTGGGTTTAGGCTCTTCACAATCATGAGCAAAGTGTCCTTCCTTTCCACACTCATAGCATCTTCCAATCCTCTTCTTCTTTGGCTTTGTGATGCTCTTGCGTTGCTTCATCTTCTCTTCAAGAAAGCCAATACCATTTCTATTTGTCTTCATTACGGTGTTCATGAGTAGCTCACTTTGAAGACATTGACCTTGGTGAATTTCTTCAATCCGGTGGTGAGGTGCTCTTTCTCCTTCTTGAGCTTGTCATTCTCTTGTTGGAGTTCCAATTGGGATGGTGTCATTTTGTAATCCCTCTCCATCTTCAATCTCTTGTTTTCTTCTTTTAGCATGTCTAGCTCAAGTGACATGCTATAGCCATCATCATGAGTCTCAACAATGACTTGCTTTGTGGTTGCAAGCTTCTCTGGATCACTCTTAAGCTTTGCATTCTCATTCTTGATCTTGATGAAGTCATCATAGTGATCGGTCACAACCACTTTCTTGCCCTTGCCACTAGCTCTTTGCTCATCATGCTCACTAACCAAGTCCTCACAAGATGTTGCTATATCACACTTAACAACAAGGTTAGGAGCATCATGTGTCTCATGAGAAAGCATATCATACGCAACACTAAGTGTGTCATGATCTACTTTGACTTGAGTATATTTTTCTTTGAGCAAAGTATAACTAGTGGTAAGATCACTATGCATCTTGTCAAGTTTTCCATTTTAGCTTTGAGCTCTTGTTAGAGGACTTGAGCTCCTTGATAGAAGATGACATAGTAGCAAGTTCATCTTTTAGCTCATCACTAGCATGTGTAGCATTGTTATATTTTTCAACAAGAGCTCCATTGTCACTAACAAGCCTATCATTCTTGGCTCTAGTCTTTCTTATGATTTTAGAATAGTTGTTAAGCAAAGCAACAAGTTCATCATAAGAGGGTGTAACACCTCTGGTGTTTAACATGTAATTAACTTGACATACCATCATTATCATCATTAAGCATCTTAATCATGATTTCATGTGTATGCATTTTGCTAAGTGTATCATTTTATGTGATTTACCTCTATTGCTAAACCCTATTTAGCCCACTTCTCTCTACTAGGGCAAAATGGAAATTTCACCTCTGTGCCTAGCTTTGTGTAATTCTTGTTCCTTTGGTGTCTTGAAGTGTTGTTGTGTTGGCCAAAGTTCAAAAATCAGAATTTGATTTCAAATCCCTTTGCAAAACCCTGATTTCCAATCCTGGATTTTATCCCTCTTGTTGTGATTCAAAAATTATTCAAAATTTGGGATTGGTCCAAAAAGCAAAGTTGTAGATCTGTCCAAGAGAAACAACTTTGGTATTTACAAATTTTCAAGTTGCAGTACAAAGTTTTGAGTTATTTCAAATTCAACATCAAACTCCAGTTTTTGTCCCCTTTTCAGTTTTCAATATAGTTCAAAAACTAATGAGTTTCTGGAAAAGTGTATAATAGCAAAGTTGTAGGTTTTGATAAAAGGAACAACTTTCATGTTTACAGATTTCAAGTTTCAGTTTGAAATCCAGAGTAAATTTGATTTGAATCAAGTTTGAAAAGGTGTCCCCTTTTCTGTTTTCAAATTTGTTCAAAAACTATTTTGAATTTGAAATGTTCATATTGACAAAGTTGTAGATCTCATTTTTCTGAACAACTTTGATGTTTTGAGTTTTTGTTGCCCAGTTCAAATTTTGGGGAGTAATTTGCAAAAAACAGAAATGAGCCAAAAGTCAAAACCTAGCCACCCTGTTCATCTTCGCCGTCGTAGGGGGGGCCCGGCCATGGACGCCTCGCCGGCGCCGCGTGCGCCACGCGCCTGGCAGCCGCCCGCATGCTCCGACCTGCCGCCTGCGGCCGCGTGATCATTTCGCGTCCGCGCGTGCGAGCGCTGACCTCTCGCCCGTCCCCCACTGTCCCCAGTTCGTCGCCGCCGCGTGGACAACGCCGGCGAGCTCACGCCCAGGCCCCGACTGCACGCCGTCCTCTCCGCCAGCTCGCAATCGATTGCGCGTGCCTCGGCCGAGCTCATCCACACCTCTCCGAGCTCTCTACCACCGCTAACCGTGGCTATATAAGGCCGCCGGTGAGCCCGAGCTCACTCATCCCCTCCGCCACCGTCGCCAGCTCACACCAGCGCCTCCCGAGCTCAACCATCTAGCTCAGGAGCTCCGCCGTGTCCTTGTGCAGCTTCACCACCCCTCAATTTGGTCTCTACCGTCCCTGGTTGCCCGGCGTAACTCGCCGTTCCCATCTCCGGCGAGAAGCCCGTCGAGGTCGGGATCGTGAAATACTCCCTCTCCGGCCTTGATCATCTCCCTCCGACCCCCGCATCACCTTCCTTGCTCCTTTGCGCCTCTGACAGACCCTTGCGGTCACTTGTATCGCGCAGGATCGCCGAGTCGACGATCGCCGCCGTGAGACGTCCGCCGGTCACCGTCGACCACCTCCCTCCGTTCATCCCTTCCCTCGCCGAGCCGCTTAATCGACTCACGGTGAGCTCCTGAACCTCTCCATGCCCTCGGTTTCGCCGCGGAGTGCCCGCAGTGGCCGGCGCAGCAGCGCCGCCGCCGTCGGCCGGCCGGCGAACGGAGGAGAAGAACAGTGTTGTTTTTCAATTTTCTCATACATGTGAATAGTGTTCAGATTTCATCTTTTTGTGTGATTTTCTGTGTTGATCCATAAATTCTGAAATTTTTGTGGTAGACTCTTTATGCTCTGAAGTATTTTATAAAAATATAAAACTTGACTTTTCTGCAAAAATTTGAAAATGAAAAATCTCCCTTTTAATATAAAATGATGTTTTGGATTTTTAGAAAATGATTTATAACTCCAAAATTTATGAGATCACTTTTTGTGAGCTAGTTATGCCATGACAAGTCTCTGGTGAAATTTTGAAGTCTTTTGGAACAAGTTGATTTTTGAGCTTTATTTTAATTAAGGAATAGTGTTTTTGTTAGTTAAATGTCTAGTAATTGAGCACCTTAATGACCTCCAAAAATTATGAAATTTGTTTTGCCATATACTTGTACCCTAATGAACTTGTGTGATTAATTTGGTAATTTTTGGAGCACCTTCATAAAATGACTTTTAAATAATAAGAAAAAAAAATAGAAAGAAATGATTAGGGTTAGCGTTGAATGCTCTGTGATGTGACTTTTGGGATTGCTTGATGTTCATAGACCCCTACCCTTTAGTCTATGATGTGTGTGTGATGCTATGTTTGGTTGATGCTTAGGATAGTTATGATATAGTTTAGTTTAATCAATTTTGCTTAAGGAAGAAATGGTTAACTTTTATGCTCAACCTAGATTCGATTATGCCTTGCTTAAAAGTAAACTTGAATCTGTGGCATTGTCTTGCACCTTAAGTCCATATCATCATTCTCATGAGCATTCATCATTGCATCCGTATAGTTGACGAAGAAGGCCCTGAAGTCGAGGTAGCCACCGAAGGATCTGTCCCCGAGGCAACCCCGAGCTCCGACGCTTATACCTACCCCGAGTCTACTCTTTTTGCCGTCCAAGGCAAGCCCCGGTGCATTTAACCCTACCTTGCTTTTTAAATGTTTTCTTTAAATATTTTGAGTTAAATTATTGCATTAGGTTGATAGGAGTTGAGTGAAATCCTATCTGATGCATTATCTACCTTGACCAATGATACACCCGATACCTGCTTTTCAAAAACTAGTTGCAAAAATGCTTAGCAATGCTATATGATAGATTTGCAATAAAAATGCCAATTTCAAAGGTGTGATCACTTTAAGAATATTTATGGGAATTTCTGGTTTACTCCCACTATTGGCTAAGTATCTGATCCGTACCTAGTCAATGGGAAGGAGAGGTTGTCCTTGCGTACGGTGCCGTCATGTTGTAGTCCGGGACTCAACAGTTGACACCGACCGGGACAGGGTTTGAAAAACTGACAGGACCTGTACTCTTGGGTTAGAGTCCCGAGGTGCTTGTCGCTGGCTGGAAAATTTAGGGACCACCTGTATGGGGGCCTGCTTGACTAAGACTTGCAACTATGCACATACTACGGAAAGCTTCGGCTCCGAGGAATCCTTTATTGGACCGACAACCGCGCACTGGGAGTGGAGAGATGGCGGAAGTAGCATGTACCCACGTGGGTTAGAGGCCCGGATTGGAGTGGTGTACTGTACTTCCGGGTGGCGTAGGACCGGGTCCAATCTTGGAGGAATCGTGGTAGACGAGTTGGCATATGCAAGCTTGGGTGCTACATATGCAGTGTGGATAGGGACCCTCAGCTGAGTATTATTTATCCGGATTAACGCTGCTCCTCGGTTATGGAGACTTAGTCACTGACTGTCAACAGGGAGTGGTTCTCAACTAGGTCTGTTTTGGAAAGTAAAATGAATCAAGGATTATGATGGAACAAGGAATACCGAATCTTTCAAAATTAAAATAAGGTTTACCAAAAATGCTTTCTGCAAAATACTTGAACTTGCTTAAGCCTTACCTTGACTACCCTAAGCCTGCATTCCTGAGTCTTCTCCCTTTTCTTTAGTCGGGTAAGTCTTGTTGAGTACCTTTGTACTCAGGGTTCTTTTACCCATGTTGCAGGTATGGCAGATCCCTCAGTATGCCTTGGACCCTGCTATGTGACTGTTGTTCAGGAAGAGGCCGATGAGGCCGATGAGTGATTATTCACTCTTGGGCTGGGTGAAGTATCTTTATTGTTGTCATATGCTACCTTGCCAACTCTATCTATTTGAGCTATGGTCTGTAATAACTTCACTTTAAGTTTATGTTGAACACTGGTTTGTAAAACTATTGTTATTTAAGTCTTCCGCTATTTACTCCGATGTTTTTGTCAAAATGTTCAAGAGATTGTAACTGAATTGTGAGATGATCCTGCGGACATCGGGCACTGATGTAGCCCAGTGGCGAACCCGGTCCTAACCTCTTGGCTGTACGGATCGACTGTCAGTGGTTGATAGTGATCAGTGGGCCATGGGATTAGGGCCGTTACGTCACAGAGGGTGCCTCAAATTCACCATCACTATCACTATCACTAGAGTCATCATCACTTTGTACCTTCCGATCACACTTTGCCATAAGGCATAGGTGTGTAGAGGATGATGGCGATGGTGGCGGTGGTGGTGTAGAGGTCCCAATGACTAGAGTGGCCACCTTCTCCTTCTCATCATCACTATCTTCGTTTGATGATCCACCGGAGGAGTCAATGTCGGTGAGCCAATCACCAACAATGTAAGCCTTGCCACCTTTCTTGTGGTATTGCTTCTTCTTATTGCCATCCTTCTTGTATGGCTTCTCATTCTTCTTCTCATCTTCGCTAGATGAGTCATATTTCTTGCCCTTGTTCTTGTTCTTGTAGCTCTCTTTCTTGGGCTTGGTGCATTGATGAGCAAGATCGCCAAGTTCACCACAATTGTAGCAATCCATCTCGGAGATTGGCCTTCTCTTGCTACTTATGAAGAATTTCTTCTTTCTTGAGTCAAAGTTGACTCCATTCTTGTGAAGCTTCTTCAACATCTTTGTGGTTCTTCTCACCATGAGAGCACTGTTTGTATCATCTTCCTCATCACTTGAGCTCTCATGGTGTACCTCAATTGTCTTGGACTTGCCCTTCTTGTCATGGCTTGCTTTGAAGGCCAAGTCTTTCTTCTTGTCGTTGGAGGATCCACCACTTGGTGTGATGTGCATGTACATCTCATGAGCATTGATCTTTCCCAAGATTTGTGTTGGTGTAGCGGTGGAAAGATCACTTTGATGTAGCACGGTCACAATGTGTCCATACTTCTCAATTGGAAGAACACAAAGAATCTTCCTCACAACATCAGATGGTTGCATTTGTGTGAGGCCAAGTCCATTTATCTCTTCTACAAGAACATTTAAGCATGAGTACATTTCATTTGCACTTTCATGAGCAAGCATATCAAACGAATGTAACTTTTGCATAACCAAATGATAATGCTCCTCACGCTCACTCTTGGTTCCCTCATGGAGCGCACAAATGTTTTCCCATAGATCATGGGCATTTTTGTGGTTCCGGACGCGGTTAAACACATCCTTGCAAATGCCTCTAAAAAGAATGTTTTTGGCTTTTGCATTACATTTCTCATTTTTCCTCCTCATTAGGAGTTAGGCTTGTGCCCTCCTTGGGCTTGGCAAAGCCGGTGATCGCGGCTTGGTGGCATTTCACATCAACCGCTTCTAGGTACGACTCCATATGGATTTTCCAATATGGGAAGTCGTCTCCCTCAAACATGGGAGGTGGTCCATCACCTCCTGACATCTTAACTCTAGGCGGTTAAGCCTAAATCGAGAGCACGAGGCTCTGATACCAATTGAAAGGATCAAGATGCCCAAGAGGGGGGGGTGAATTGGGCTTTTCTAAAACTTTAGCAAGAATTAAAACCTATTAAGCCCAATTAACCCCCTTGTGCCTAAAAGTGTGTTTCTTTCTATTCTACCGCACAAAAGACCAAGTCTATGCCACTCCTACTCTAGCAAGGCAATTCAATAGTGAATGAACAACAAATGTATTGCGGAATTGAATTGCTCAAAGGTAAATGCGTAAGTAAAGGTGTAGAGATGACAAGACGATCTTTTTGTCGAGGTATCGTGGTGTCGGCACACCCCCCTAGTCCTCGTTGGAGCACCCATGCAAGGGTATCGCTCCCCCTTGATCCACGCAACGATCAAGTGCTCACTACGAGCTGATTCTTCGCCACTCTGGCCCGGTGAATCACTCGCTACCGGTCACAACTTGACTTGGGTCATCCACAAAGCCTCCGGATGATCACCAAGCTCTTTGATCACCACCAAGCCGTCTAGGTGATGCAGATCACCAAGAGTAACAAGCTAGAACTCTCACTTAACCAAGACAAGGCCAAAGAGATGGATGGATGCACACTTGCTACTCAATTCTCACTAGGAGGTCACTAATTCTCTCAATTAGCTATTCTCTCAACCTCTCTAGGGCTCTTACACTTTCTCACAATCACAATGTGTCTCTCAGCAGATGGAAGTGGCAAGAACACTCTAATGGAGGAGGGGGAAGAGTATAAATACTCCCCCAACCGGCCATCCAAAAGAGCGTTGAACAGGTGCTTTTGTGGGGGCATCGGACGCTCCGATGCCTGGCATCGGACGCTCCGATGACCTCGACCAACGGTCGACTGTACAACCTGACAGATAACTTAAAGGAACATCGGATGCTAGGCAGCATACGATGCCACCACATCGGACGCGTCCAATGTGGTTTTACCCTCTCTGGAACCTCTCTGCATGGACATCGGACGCTGGCCCTAAGTGTCCGATGCCAGCGTCCGGTGCTACCCCAAATTCACTCACAAGTGAACAGTGACACAGGCGCGTCTGATGTGGCAACATCGGCGCGTCCGATGCCACGCACCAGACTGAACCCAAGTCTAAGTGAGCATCGGACGCGTCCGATGCCCACCAGGCCAGCGTCCGATGCCCTTTTCAAGGGCAAAACCAACTCGGATCGCGACGCTGCCTTTACGACTTTTCATCCTCATGACATAAGGCATCTCTCTGAGCTACCTAGGGCTATGAAATAACAAGTGTGCACCACACCTACCTCAATAGACTCATCTAGGTCAAGCTACTGATTCACGCTCCCCTTTATAGTACGGCCAAAGGAAAAAACAAAGACCTAAGACTACCTAAGTGTCCTCCAACACCATATGGCACTTAGCCAAGTCTACCACCGTCTTCGTCGTCCATCCTTTGAAAACCGAAACGATTTCCATCGCTAGGGGACATGAACTCCATATCCCCGTATCGTCGCCATTACTATGACCTAACTGTTGACACTTCTTAACGCAATCACTAAAAGTAGACTATGGAGCCTAACCCCAGCAACAGCGCTAGAAGTGTCTGGTTGGTAAAACTAATGACTATTGGATAATTCCGCAAGCGCATAGAAATTACCGATGTAGCACTTCACCCGGGAGTATTCCAAGGTATTGTATTTATTTTATCCCAAAGGAAGCGATGACTAGAAAGACTAATAAGAAATAAATCCTATCTTAATATAGCTACAACTATTGTAGAGGGTGATAAACGAAGGGTAAAGGAAGGTGATGATTTAGGATAATCAAATGAGATAATTAAAGGTAACTAGTGTAGTATAGCTAGGTGGGAGGACAACGAGTGAGAAAGGTTCCTGTGAAATTCTTAATCCACTCCCGTGTTCTAATTAATCAAATAGGAGATACAACTAGGATTGATTACCTTCAACTTGGTTGCCAGGGATAAACGAGAGAATAGTGCGATAGAAGGTTTTTCACCTAACCCACTACTCAAGCGGATATTTGGCTTATGGACGCCTTACCTTTTAAAAACTAGCCTGAGTTCACATGAGGGGATCTAGGTAGCCAAGCAAAATCTGTCACCTTTTGCCCATGCGCCCCTACTGTCCGTGCAAGCCAGCGGCAACCAAAGATAAGTCTTAGCCTAAGCACCACGCTTATGCTAATCCTTATTACTCTAGCTAATATACGATTAACTAAAGCATCGTTTTACGGGCGATGATAAACAACCAAGATGTTTGTGTAAGGATCACAATCTAGTATGTAACTACTACAAGACTAACTAGAGCACTACAATACTATTGCAAGAATAATATTGCACAAAGGATAACACTTTGAAATGCAGAAGAAGAATATATATATTATAAATAATTCTGGAAAGAGAAAGATACAAGAGCAATACCAGACTTCCCAGTAGACAACTCCGGAGACCCCGAGCTTGCTCGACTCACTCTAACTCCCACACTAGACTACACTACAACTAGAAGGCTAACACTTGTATCTCATATGAAGTGAATCCTCTAGTGAACCATGTGCTCTCATGATCATGGATGCAGCCTCTATTTATAGGGGATGGTGGAGTAGGGGCTACTCCGCGCCACGTCATCAATCCGCGTGCTCCCCATATCTCATCCCTTGGATCCACCACCATTGCAACCGCCATGGATGGATGGCCTTGATTTTTTTCACGTGTGAAACATGTGCAAACAACCGACATCGGATGGGGTTCACCCTGGGGTCGGCCGACCCCAGCCAATGATAGGTGGGCCCACCACTTTGCTTCTAGAAGGTGCTGATGTCACCAGGCTGAACAGTGTAGCCAGGGCCCACCAAGGGGGGTCGGTCGACCCCCCTATGACAGGGCGGGCCCACTGTTTTGTCCCCCCTGGTGTCCCCACAGGTCATGGAGCATGGTGTCATATGTTGGTTGCATTTGCTTTCTTGTGTGGGCCTATGGATCCATGTGCTTCTCATCTTTCACCGTTGAATGCAAACACATGTTTGATCTGATGGTGGAAAGTAGCTTGGTGAAGCTTCACTTGGATAGTGCCACGTCACCAAGCCCGAGGAGCTCCCATGGTGGGGTCGGCCGACCCCACCTTGGGTGGGTCCAAGTGTCCATTTCCTTCTTATGTTGTTATACCTGCAAATCAAATACTAAGAGTACAAGTGGAACCTTTTATTGATAAAACATGTCTATGTCATGTCATTCTTCTCTATTTTCGAGCCTGTTGACGATATTTTGATATGTATTTTTATGCTATAATTATCGTCAACACTAACTCAACCCTGTTTCTGCAAAACACACGTTAGTCACAGTAATCTTGTGTTTCATCCAATCACCGAAACCCACTAGGGGCCAAGATGCGTTCAGAAATCCATTTTCACTTTCCTGGAGAAAAGACACAATGCAACTTCATCAACTACATGCCCAATGAAGCACCCAAGAAGAATAGAAGTGAAAGATGCCGCTGTCGGTGTTTGTTAACCGGCAACTCGTCTTGAGTAATCTCAGACGATTTGTTCGGTGGGGATCGACGTTCGTAGGACTCGGCGAGTACACAGGGACAGCGATTTATACTGGTTCAGGCCGCTAAATAGCATAATACCTTACGTCCAGTGCGGCGTATGCCTTGTGTATGATTATGATTCAATTGATTGGAGCCCGCACCTGCTTCCCCTTATATATCCGGGTGAAGCATAGCGCAGACCGAGTCCTAGTCGGTTACAATGGAGGAGTCCTATTCTAATTACAAGACTTCCTTTAAGAACTCGACTAAGTTACAATGAGAGTCCTAATCCAAGTATGCTTCATACTTAGAGTTTCATCATCCTGGAAGACATCCGGAGGGGTTGGTGGTCGTAGAGATGACTAGTGCCCTGCCATGAAAACTTCACGGGTGTAGCCCTGGTTTATTGATTCTGGCGTAACCGACTCCAAAGTAGAAGTGCTGGAGATTAGTTCTGTTGAGGTTTCATGTTTCTCAAAGGGGAGCTGATGTCCATGTTGATATGGAAGTTGCTGATCGATTGTGCCAACCAGCCTAGCCGGAGGTGGCTGTATTGGCCAATGGACAATGTTACCCTCCTTGGTAGAGCTGAAAACGAGTCCTTTTTGAGCTCCCATCAAAGGTATCTGTTGATACTCTTTGAATTTTGCGTCAATCAGGTCTTGGAAGTCTTCAGCTGAGTTCTGCAGTCTGAAAGTGATACCATATTTGATCTCCGAGTCCTTTTCGTTCTCAGAATTTGAGTTCGAGTGGGAGTCGGGTGCTTTAGGTTGGTCTCCGGAATCTTGCGGACCTTGGATAGCAAGGTTTGCTAAGTGTTGGGTGAGATCACTCATCTTTGGTGTGGCTTGAGTTTCCAGATCAGTGTGGAGTTGTTGATGCAGCTTTCTTTGATCATCCGCGATGCAAGTCCATGAGCCAAAAACGAAAATTGATCCCGCCGAGAACATGTTGTCGTTGTTCGCCGGGCTCTTGGCCGTTGAATCACCGAAATCCCCTACCTGGCGCGCCAGCTGTCGGTGTTTGTTAACCGACAACTCGTCTTGAGTAATCTTAGACGATTTGTTTGGTGGGGATCGGCGTTCGTAGGACTCGGCGAGTACACAGGGACAGCGATTTATACTGGTTCAGGCCGCTAAATAGCGTAATACCTTACGTCCAGTGCGGCATATGCCTTGTGTATGATTATGATTCAATTGATTGGAGCCCGCACCTGCTTCCCCTTATATATCCGGGTGAAGCATAGCGCAGACCGAGTCCTAGTCGGTTACAATGGAGGAGTCATATTCTAATTACAAGACTTCCTTTAAGAACTCGACTAAGTTACAATGAGAGTCCTAATCCAAGTACGCTTCGTATCAAGTCTTCGGATCTCCCGTTCCATCTAGGATTAGTCGGAGTAATCATCTTCTGATGATATCTCTGACATCCTGGTCCGTCATTCCCCCGAGCTCTTCATCATTTCCTCATAACATTATCTTCTGGTTTCTCTATGAAAATCTCCGAGTAATGTCTTTGAGAAATCTTGAAGTGCTCCGTAGGTAAAGAACTTCCATGGTGTGCACTTTTCTTAAAAAGTGCACCCATAGGGTGTAGCCCCCGAGCCTCTTGTTATTTATAATAACCTTGAGGATCTTTTGAGCCTTTTCTGAGTAATTCTTGGGTAAGAAAAAACATTTCCTTTATGATATGTACCCTGCAGCCCCCGAGCCTAAGCTCCGAGTACTTAGTAGTCGGTTCTTGGGGTCTTCCAAAAATATGACCGGGTAATTCATAAAAGTCTTGAGAAGTCAAAACATGCCACTGAATCGTTGCTTATATTCATCTGAGTAATAAATATTCAGCCTCAGGTGGGTAATGTTTTCAACAAACATCCCTTATCACCCCCCCACTGAACAAAAATTACTGTGAAATCAGCAATAATTAACCAATGACTGTTCCAGCTGTACATATTAATAACTTTTGTCGTCTTCTGCAACTGCAAACTTTGTCGTCTTCCTCTTGAAGTGCGCATGGGAATCAAATCCATCATCGATGTCAGGCTTCACATGTGCAACAGTACATAGGTTGAATTATTTGACCCTTCAGTCACTTGTGTCTATGAACAATGTCTATAGACCAAGACGATCTGCCTATAAATACCCTGCCTGGGAAGCGAAGAGCTCATATCCTTCTAAGCGTATGACTTCCTCTAGTTCCATGAGTATTGTAGGATCAATAGTGGAGATGGCCGAGCCCCCGGGTATCTTCCTTCTATAAGATAGATAACGTGTCCAGAAGAACTCTTGTGAAGGGACCATCCGCCAGGGTGGTTTTCATGTGGTCGCAAGTAGAGGGATACAGAGTTGCGCCTAGAAGAACTCTTGTGACTACCACTCATAGATAACCTCAGAGTCACAGGTTGTCAAAAGGCGGCGAGTGTGATTGTCTTCCCCCCGAGTTCCTTGAGTACTGGGGTGGTACCTAAGATCCACCTTGGGATGCACTGAAAAGATAGTGTCTACCCAAGGTTCTGTGTCTGCTTTACTGTGTCTCACTAAACCCGGTCCTTGGTGCATTAGGCATCAAGACTCTGTACCTTGATTATACTAGAGTAGAGTTTTACATCCTGATGGTACTTGTGCTGGTAGCTGCTGTATCTCAAGATGTTTCCATGTATCTCTGTTGTAATTCCGAGTAATAATAAATAAGATCCGGGTACTTGGAATGTTTTCCGAGTCCTCTGTCTTATTCTCTGAGTACTAAATGTGTCTAGTGAAAGAAGGAAGCTTGTCTGATTGTTGTATGCCTGTTCACTGTTGCTGACGCCGTCCGAAACGTTCTTACAGCCGTTAGGGTTTTGAACGGTTTCATAACGTCGTCTCAAAAAAATGAACGGTTGCCGAAACAGATCTATAATAAGCCGCCATCGGGCCTGTGTTTTCCTCACACTTTCATCAAGCCATTGCCTTCAGAGTTAGAAATCCCCTAGCCAATCCTCAATTGATGCGCAGAAAAACTCTTGCTACCAACATGGGTCCCAAGAAGCAAGCCGCTGCGGATAAGAAGAAAGCCAGGATCACCACTACTGGGACGTTGTGCCATCCTTGCCCGCCCACTGATGTCTTGGCATGGAAAATGCCGGATACCAGGCTAACGGAGCTTGCTTACTTGGCACAACAAGGATGGCTCCGAGCATAGCCATTGGATGGGTGGAGGGTACCGACTGATCATCGTGCTCCCGCCCCCAACACCACGGAGATAGTCATGTTCAAATCTTTCGTGGAGCGGGGATTGGGACTTCCAGCGTCGGACTTCTTGCGAGGGTTGCTCCATTACCATGGTTTGACTCTCAACCATATCACTACCAATGCCTGCTTCCATATTGCCATCTTCACTCATCTGTGTGAAGCTTTCCTGGGTTTCTGCCCATCCTTTACTCTCTTCCGCTACTTCTTCTGGGTGAAGTGTCAACCTAGTGACGCTAGCATTGAGGTAGTTGGAGGGGCTAGCATCCAGCTTAGGCTAGAAGTAGCCACGCAGTATATTACTATGGAGCGGTCAGACTCTGTCCGAGATTGGGCTGTCGGGCGGTTTTATATGGCCAACCCGCCGCCGGCTCTTCGCCACCATGATGGATGGCCTCCACGAAATTGCCGGGAGTGGAAGGACAAGATTATCGCCGTTGAGGTAGAGGCTGTCCAACCCTTCATTGACATGATAGATGGATTAAAGCTTGGCGGATTGAATGGGTACACCGTCGTCCAAGACTTCATCGCGCGCCGCATCCATCCTCTTCAACAGCGAGCCAACTTTGGCTTTGAGTACCTGGGTACAAAGGACCCGGGTCGTCATGACGCCGAACAGCTGCCTGATCACGAGATCCTGAGGAGGGTGAACCGACTGCTCAAGAGCCGTGAACACCTTGTTTCGGTAATGACAACATTCTGCGCCATCAACCCGCCTCCTCAGGTGAGTATTTGACTTGTCTTGTCTTTAAGATTCTTAATAGATATCATCTTGACTTGACTGAGTTTTCTTCTTTTATAGGGCCAGGGGAGGGATAACAATGATTGTCCGCCCCTGCCTCCGGCTACTGAAGAAGGCGGAGGCATAATTCTAGGAGGGCCTATCCGAAGTGAGGACCTTCCGAACAACCCAAGCTCTCCTGATGACCTTGATTGGCTTGACACAGAATCAACTGACTCTGATGTCATGCTCATAGACCCGGAAGCTGAGAGTAGCCGGAAGAGGTCGCCGATTCCACTTCAAGAAGCCGGGGAACCTGTCCCGAAGAAGGCTCGCACTGGTAGGCGTCGTGCTTGTTGAAAAGTACTTTTGTCACCAGCATTGGCTGAAAAGCACTGTAATATGGGTGCTCCTGGTAAGGGGAAACCCGAGTACCTTGTACCCCTTTTGTTTTTGGATTTTAATAAACCCTTGTCTTATATATGTCTTTGTACCAGATACTGAAACAACCCAAGGGACTTCAAGCAGTGCAGTCCCTGAGGAGGCTCCGACTCCAGACCCGCTACTGAAGAAACCTCTCTTGAAGTTGTCACGGCCATCAAAGCTCGTAAAGTAAGTCACAGAATTTTGTTTGTAGAGTGCTCGCATATTTCTGGTACTAACAAAGATACTCATCTGTTGAAGGAAAACCAAGTCGATTGCCGCAGCCTCAGATACGGTCCCTGAGACTCGGGCGGTAGAGGAGTCAGAGACGGTGGACAAAGAAGAAACCAGCGCCCCTCCTGTCCTTAGTCAGGTAGATGTTTTACTCGGCTCCTCTCCGTCGGGTCCTCAGGTCGATACAGCACCTGAAGTGGATCTTCTCCCTTTGCCTCAGGTTGGTGTGCCATTCTCGATCTTCTGTTCTCCTGCTCAGTTGGAATTTGACCGAGTAATGAATGAGTGGTTTTTCCGCACCCGACAGCCGGACGAGCCAACCCTGGAGATGGTCTTAGCTGACGTCAACGCTGAGGCATCTACTCTTCCCCAGGGCGGGTCCATGGGTGACCCCGAGTCCTCGCGCCAAGGAGCGACGCTTGATGTCATGGGTTATGACCAGGACCTCACCCGGCTGAAGGAGCTAAGTGAGCAAGTGACGGCCCCTGTCGAAGCCCTTCAACAGTTTGTTGAGGTAAATCTTATGAAATCCTCTTCAAGAGTTACAGTCTCATTTGAGTACTGACAGTAGTATTTTTGTGCAGGGCTTTGATGTGAAGGTCAAGGACCAGATCACTCGGATCCGTCAGAAGATGTCTCGTGAGAATCAAGAGCTCCGAGATTACATCGCCCAGGACCAAATTAGCTAGAAAGTGGCCACCCAACTCCTGCACAATCGCATCAACGAGCTTCAAGGTAGTCTTAAGACTGCAGTAGCTGAGCATGACGCTGCCAACAACCGAGAGGTTGCGCTGATAGCTAAAGACGCCTCCTTGGAGCAGAAGATGAAGGAGCTGAAGAAAGCTTCCAAGAAACAACTGGATGGTAAGTTGAAAATACTGCTCCGAGTCTTTGTATTCTTGCTAACTGATGACACGGTATCCAACTGATGTGTCTTCAGATGCGAACAAACTGGCTTCCGGGTGGCAAAGCGCGTTCAACCGAAAACAGGCGGAGCTTGAGGAGGTATTTGCTAATGCGCAAAGTACTCTTCAAGAGGCCAAATTGATGCGTGAGGGTGCTGACCGGGACCTCCTGCAGGCTTTGAAATCTACGAAGGAGTCACGGGAAGCTCTCGAGTCTTCGCAGGCTTCCTTGAAGGCGTTGGAGCGTGCCATCGAGCCCATCCTGGATATGATTCCATGCCCTGAAGGAGTCGAGGAATCTTTGATTGATCGGGCCAAAGCTGCACCTGGACGGCTGGCTCAGTATATCAAAGATATGTCGACTTCCGTTGTGCAGGGTCTAATGGCGACACTGTGGCTGCATCTGTCGTCCTTCGACTTGTCATCTCTTATGACGCTTGCTGAAGGCAAAGGCGATGAGGATCTTGCGGCGATGCAAGAAGTGGTGAAGACCGCGGCGGAGGAGTACTCGCAGATTTTAGATCTTGTAGAGTAGCTTAGCCTCCTTGATTGTTTAACTGCCGCTTGTATTCCCTGGAAACAATTGTTATAAAATATAAAGGATCAAAGTATTAGCTACTTTTGAATCTTTGTGAGGTTCGTATCAACTCATCATTGCAAGAAATTTCTTGTCAATGGGTTGTTTCTATTTTGATGTGGATGTATGACCAGACGTCTTATTAGACGAGTCTATCCGGGTGCTCTCTAGCACTTGAGTTTGGGTCGTGTGACTTCGTTTCTCTAGTAGTCTTATAATGATCATGTAGAGAACTTAGTCTTGCCCGAGTACTACTCTTAGTACCCTTGTTCAAGGGATAATTTTGATCAAGCACCTCTTGAAGGACCGTGACAATGATTCCTTCTGGGTGAATCATATCCTCTTGGTACTCGCAGCTTGAGTGCGAAAAATGGGTGGACCTCTGTCCGGTTAAGTTGTAACGGGATGAGTACTACTCCCCTTGTTACACCTTATAGGAACTAGTATCTACTATGGTAGATACCATATTCGCTATAGGTTGATAGCCGGGTATTAAACCATACTATCATTGGAGTTGTATTGAGCTCGGAGCTCGTAACTCGAGTATGGTTGCCGCTGGACCAGTCCATCCGAGTAATATTATATATTAGTCGGTGGGATACAATAGCTAAAGCTTATTGTATGACTGATAGGCTTCATGTGACTAAATAGTCATAATGAAGTAAAATAAGAGAAAAAAGCTTTTGTTACTGATGAACTGTAAGCTTTATTAATATCCGTGTAGTGAATACATTTGCCCTGAGTCAGATCTGTAGCTTAGTCCTTAGGTATGGAATTTCTTCAGATGCTCAATATTCCATGAATTTGGCAACAGAGAACCATCCTCAGTGACTAGCTCAAATGACCCGGGTCTTGTTACTTTGGATACTATGTAGGGTCCTTCCCATGGACTCATGAGCTTGTGGCGCCCTGTGGTATTCTGAATTTTCTTTAGGACCATATCACCTACTTGGAAGGTGCGGTGATGGACGTTCTTGTCATAGTAGCGCCTCATCCCTTGAAGGTATCTTGCTGACTAAAAGAGTGCGGTTAATCGGGATTCTTCAAGGCTGTCGACTTCTAGCCGCCTGGTATCATCAGCTTCGCCTTCATTGTACTGCTTTGTCCGTGGGGATTTCCAGATTAAGTCAGCCGGGAGGATTGCTTCAGTGCCATATACCAGGAAAAAAGGAGTTTGGCCTGTTGCCCGGCTTCGTTGTGTCCGTAGCCCCCAGACTACCTTAGGCAGCTCTTCGACCCACTTTCCGCCGTGATCTTTTAGAAGGTCAAATAGCCTTGGTTTTAATCCAGCAAGAATTAGGGCATTTGCTCGTTCGACTTGACCGTTGGATTGTGGATGAGCTACTGATGCGTAGTCTATCTTGATTCCACATTCGCTGGCCCATGACTTAAACTCAATAGCCGTAAAAGGGGACCCGAGGTCAGTGATAATTCTATGTGGCATCTCAAAACGATGAAAGATGCTCTGCATGAATTGTACTGACTTAGATGCGTTGAACTTGACCAATGGCATGTACTCAATCCACTTGGTGAATTTGTCGATTGCGACGTAGATGTACTCGAAGCCGCCTAGAGCACGCTTAAGAGGACCCACCATATCGAGTCACCAGCATGAGAAAGGCCATGACGGAGGAATACAGATCAATTCATGTGCGGGTACGTGCTGCTGTTTGGCAAAGAACTGGCATGATTGACAGCGGCGAACTAGGTCCTCTGCATCTTTCAAGGCTGAGGGTCCATAGTACCCTGATCGGAAGATTTTTCCGACTAGTGTCCTTGATGCGGCATGGTTGCCACAGCACCCGGAGTGAACTTCATTTAGGATTTCCCTGCCTTCTTCAGGTGAAATGCATTTGAGGAGGACTCCCGACGAAGCTCCGCGTCGATATAGCCTGTCCCCGACTAATACATAGTTTTTGCTACGTCTGGTGACTTGCTCTGCGGCTGTCTTGTCACTTGGCAGTTTATGCTCTTTGAAGTAGTCGATGAAGACTTGTGTCCAGTCAGGTGCGAGAGCTAGAACCTGAGCAGATGGTGCTGGATCAATCTCTTCCTTCTCTTGAATTGACGGTTTGGATAACTCGTGAACAAAGGTACCACTGGGGACCAGAGCTCTGTCGGAACCCAATTTGGCTAGGACATCTGCTGCTACATTGAGATCTCGGGTAACATGAATGAGTTCCAGCCCAGAAAAGTGTTTTTCCAGTTTACGGACTTCCGCGCAATAGGCATTCATTGTTTCCTTGGTACAATCCTAGTCTTTGTTGACTTGGTGAATTACCACAGAAGAGTCGCCATAGACTAGGAGTCGCTTGATGCCCAATGCGACTGCTAGCTTGAGTTCGTGGAGTAGCGCTTCATATTCTGCTTTATTGTTGGTAGCATGCCACAATATTTGTAGAACGTACTTGAGCTGCTCTTCGGCGGGTGATACAAGTAGTACTCCAGCTCCTGCTCCTCTGAGTTTTAGGGACCCATCGAAGTACATCTTCCAATGATCGGGGATAGAGTTGTCTTGGATCTGCTGTATTTGGGTCCACTCGGCGACGAAATCAGCTAGAGCCTGTGACTTGATTGCTTTCCTGGGAGTGAATTTGATGTTGAGTGCCCCCAATTCAACAGCCCACTTGGAAATTCTTCCAGTAGCATCACGATTGTGGAGGATTTCTCCCAAAGGAAAATCCGTGACAACTGTGATCTCATGAGCTTCGAAGTAATGTCGTAGCTTTCTTGAAGATATAAGCAGGGTGTAGAGCAATTTCTGTACTTGCGGGTATCTGACCTTTGAGTCGGAGAGTACCTCGCTGATGTAGTATACTGGTCGCTGGGTGTGGTAGATGTGCTTGTCATCCTTGCGCTCCACCACGATTGTTGTACTTACGACGTGAGTGGTAGCTGCGATATAAAGCATCATCGGCTCCCTGGGTTCTGGTGGCGCCAGTATAGGTGAATTGGTGAGGTATCCTTTGAGTTGTTCAAAGGCCTTGTCCGCTTCTTTTGTCCACTGAAATTTATCGCCAGCTTTGAGTAATTTGAAGAAAGGAAGTCCCTTTTCTCTCAGCCGTGAGATGAATCGATTCAGCGCGGCCATGCACCCGGTGAGCTTCTGAACATCCCTGACTGAGGTAGGTGGCTTCATGTTGATGATAGCTGATATTTGCTTTTGACTAGCCTCAATGCCCCGATGGCTAACGAGAAATCCGAGTAACTGGCCTGAGGGTACTCCGAAAACGCATTTTGTGGGATTGAGTCTCCATTGATATGCGCGCAGTCGGTTGAAAGTTTCCACCAGGTCTAGTATGAGAGTAGTCGGGTCCTTTGTCTTTATGACCACATCATCAACATAAGCTTCTGCATTGCGGCCAATTTGGTCACCCAAGCAATCTTGGATAGCTCGTTGATAAGTGGTCCCTGCATTCTTCAGCCCAAAGGACATGGTTTTATAACAGTAGGCGCCAAAGGGAGTTATAAACGATGTCTTGGGTTGATCTTCTTTTTTGAGAGCAATTTGGTGGTACCCGGAGTAGCAATCCAGAAAGGATAATAGAGCAGAGCTTGCGGTGGCATCAACTATTTGATCTATCCTTGGTAATCCGAAAGGATCCTTTGGACAGTGTAGTCGACACACATGCGCCACTCAGCAGAGTTCTTCTTCCTGACTAGCACTAGGTTAGCTAACCACTCGGGGTGGAGGATTTCTCTGATGAATCCAGCTGCGAGTAGTTTGGCTATTTCCTTCTTGATCGCCTCTTTCTTCTCTGGTGAGAATCGTCGTAGTCTTTGCTTGATAGGTGTGACGGAACGGTCCTAATCCCATGGCCCACACGTCCCTGTCAACCTCTGACAGCCGAACTTATGTTCCACGTGATTAAGACTGTTCGTCACCGGGCTACATTAGCGCCCGATGTCCACAGGATCACTCACCTTTCGGTTACAGCATTTGATACTTTCACAAATAACAGCGGAATAAAGAGCGGAAGATTTAAATAACATTAGTTTTACAAACTGGGGTTCCAAATAAACTTAAAGAAGTGCGGTTATTACAGACCATGTTCTGACAGTTCAAAGTAGACAACGTAGCGGAATACAACAATAAAAAGATACTTCACCCAGCCCGAGGGTGCACATCTATTCTTCGGCCTCATCGGCCACCTCCTGAACGAAGGTCATGCAGCAGGGTGCAAGACACATCGGATACTTAGGCATACCTGCAACAGGGGGTAACAAACCCTGAGTACTGGGGTACTCAACAAGACTTACCCGACTAAAGAAAAAGGGGAGAAGACTCAGTAATGAGAGGCTTAGGTAGTCAAGGTAAGGCTTAAGCAAGATCAAGTATTTTGCAGAAAAAGCATTTTGAAATCCGTGTTTTATTTTTGAAAGATTCCAGTATCTCTCAATTCTTCATTGTTCATGATTCATTTTACCTTTCAAAAACATACCTAGTTGAGAACCACTCTCCGTTGACAGTCAGTGACCAAGTCTCCATAACCGAGGAGCAACGTTAATCCGGATAAATAATACTCAGCTGAGGATCCCTATTCACACGGCATATGTAGCACCCAAGCTTGCATAGGCCAACTCGTCTACCACGATTCCTCCAAGATTGGACCGGTCCTACGCTACCCGGAAGTACAGTACACCACTCCTTTCCAGGTACGACGACCACGTGGGTACATGCTACTTCCGCCATCTCTCCACTCCCAGTGCGCGGTTGTCGGTCCCAATCAAGGATTTCTCGGAGCCAGAGCTTTCCGAAGTACGTGAATAGTTACAAGTCTTGACCAGCAGGCCCCATACGGATGGTCCCTAATTTTCCAGCCAGAACTATACCTTAGTCATATCTCACCCAAGCGTAATAGTCCCGTCAGTTTTTCAACCCTGTCCCGGTCGGTGTCAACTGTTGAGTCCCAGACTTCAACATGACGGCACCGTACGCTCGGACAACCTCTCCTCGCTGTTGACTAGGTACGGATCAGATACTTAGCCAACAGTCGGGGAGTAAAGCCAAATTCCCATAAAAATTCTTTAAGTGATCATACTTTTGAAATTGGCATTTTTATCGCAAATCTATTGTATAGCAATGCTAAGCATTTTGCAAATAGTTTTTAAACAGGGTAGGGGATCTTTGGTGGAGGTAAAGTGCAGGTAATAGGTCATCACACAACTCCTATCACCTAATGCAGTAATTTAACTCAAAAGCATTTAAGTAAAACTTTTATAAAAGCAAAGAAAGACTAAATGCACCGGGGCTTGCCTTGAAGAGCAAAGACAGCTGGCTCAGGGTTGGAGCTGCAGAGGTCGAAGCTCGGGGTTACTTCGGGAGCAGGTTCGTCGGCGGCGACCTCGACTTTGACTCCTTCTTCGGTGACTATACGAATGCAATGATGCATGCACATGAGTATGCTAGCATGAACAATGCAACACAGGGCATACAACATGAACCCTAATCACTTTTTCTATTTTCTTAATTATAAAAAAAATCATTTTATGCAGTTGCTCCAAAAATTACCAAATTAAACACATAAGTTCATTATGGTGTAGATAGACGGCAAAACAAATTTCATAATTTTTGGAGGTCATTAAGGTGCTCAAATAAAATCAGATATTAATTAACAAGAGGCACTATTTAACAAATAAAATAAATGCTCAAAAATCAACTTGTTCCAAAAGACTTCAAAATTTCACCAGAGACTAAACATGGCATAGGAAGCTCACAAAAATTTATCTCATGATTTTTGGAGTTATAAATGATTTTCTAAAAATCCAAAACCACCCATTTATTAATTAAAAGAGGGATTTTACATTTTCAAATTCTTGCAGAAAAGTCAAGTTTCATATTTTTCTAAAATACTACACAGTGCAAGGAGCATACCATAATTTTTCAGGATTTAAGGAACAACAAATTAATTCACACAAAAAAGAGAAAACAGAACACTATTCACACTTTTTCAAAAAGGAAAGAGAAAAGAGCACTGTGCTCCTCCCTCGCAGGGCTCGGGCGAATCGCGCGAGACGGACCGCAGGGCTCGGGCGAAGCGAAAACAATCGTCCGTCCGAGGCCTGGCTGGGAGGCTCGGGCGAGACGGAAACAATCGTTTCGTCCGAGGCCTGGCTCGGAGGCTCGGGCGAGACAGAAACAATCGTTTCGTCCGAGGCCTGGCTCGGAGGCTCGGGCGAGACGGAAAACGATCGTTTCGTCCGAGGCCTGGCTCGGGCGAAGCGGAGGGTGCATGCTTGCTCGAGGCTAGGCTCGGCGAAGCTGAGGGTGCGTGAGTCCGCTCGAGGCTAGGCTCGGCGAAGTGGCGAGGGTGCGTGTCTGCTCGAGGCCTGGCTCGAGCTAGACAGTGAAAGCAGAGACCGGGGGGGCTTCGAGTGCTTACCACGGGTCAGAGGCAGGGCTCGGCGGGGCGGAACAAGGGTCGAAGGAGGGAGCTCGACGTTGGCGGTGCTTCGGCGGAGCTCTCTCGGCGGCGAGCGGCGTGCCGGCGGCTCTGTACACCAGACACGGTCACCAGGAGCGGGTTAGGAGCGCAAGGAGGCAAGGAAGATGAAGCAGGGGTCGGGGAGGAAAGATCACGGCCTGGGAGAGAGTATTCCTCAATCCCGTGCTCACCGGTGTTTCGCCGGAGTTTGGGAAGATGGGGTCACGCCGGGCGATTGGAGGCGGCGGAGGAAAAATTGAGGGGCTGGGAAGCTTCGCGAGCTCAAGGCGGAGCTTCTGGGCTAGGTGGTTGAGCGGCGGAGGCTCTGGAGTGAGCTGGCGACGGTGGCGGAGGAACGACGGCCAGCGGGTGGCTTTTATAGCCGTGCTCAGGGGCGGATAAGAGGTGCGCGAGGGTGGATAAGATCGGCCGCGTCGCGTGCTTGCGAATCCATGATGAAGGAAGGGACGGAAGTCTGCTCAGGGGCCGGGCGTGCACTCGTCGGCGACGGCCACGCGGCGGCGACGTGCTGGGAGCAGTGGGGGACGGGAGAGAAGGTCAGCGCTTTGCGCGTGCGGGAGCGGCATGATCACGGGTCAGTGGCGACAGGTTGGAGGCAGGCGGGGAGCGGCCAGACGCGTGGTACGCGCAGCGCCGGCGGCTCGGCCACGGCCGGGGCCCTTCCCTAGTTCTAGGTTGAAGATGAACAGGGCTAGGTCTAGGGTTTGACTTTAGAACTGATTTCTGAATTTTGCAAATTACTCCCAAAATTTGAACTGAGCAACAAAAACTCAAAACACCAAAGTTGTGCAGAAAAAGGAGATCTACAACTTTGTCAATAAGAATGTTTTCAAAATCCAAATAGTTTTTGAATCACATTTGAAATTTGAAAAGGGGACACTTTTGGGATTTTAATAAATTAAAAATTACTTTTGATTTTATATTGAAAGTTGAAAATCTGTAAACATGAAAGTTGTTCCTTTTATCAAAACCTATAACTTTGCTATTATACACTTTTTCTGAAACTCATTAGTTTTTGAAATAATTTTGAAAACTAAAAAGGGGACAAAAACTGGAGTTTGAATGAATTTGAAATTACTTCAAACTTTGTACAAAAACTTGAAAATTTGTAAATACCAAAGTTGTTTCTCTTGGCCAGATCTACAACTTTTCTTTTTGGACCAACTCCAAATTTTGAATAATTTTTGAATTACGAAAAGAGGGATAAAATCTAGGGTTTGGAATTCAGGGTTTTTCAAAAGGAATTTGAAATCTGATTTTGATTTTGATTTTTGAATAACACAACAAAACTTCAAGACATCAAATAGAACAAGAATTACACAAAGCTAGGCACAGAGGTGAAATTACCATTTTGCCCTTATAGGAAGGTTAGGGCTTTTAGGGTTTTTGAAAAGGGGATTGCTACACACAAAAGGGAACAAATGCAACAAGCATCAAGGCAAACATAATGCATGACAAGGATGATTATGACTAAAGATGATGACATGTCAGGTTAATTACAGATTAAACACCAGAGGTGTTACAACCCTCCCCCCTAAAACGAATCTCGCCCCGAGATTCTGCGTCTTAAAAAGAACAAGGGGAGAAACCTTACATCTACAGAGTATTGAGAAAGTCGGGATAGTTCTTCGCCAAGAAGTCTTCGGATTCCCAGGTGGCTTCCTCTTCAGAGTGTTGGTTCCACTGGATCTTGTACCATCTTGTGGTAGTTCTTCGGGTGACACGGTCCTTGTGGTCCAACACGCGAACGGGATACTCAGAGTACGACAGATCAGGTTCTAACTCAACACCTTCAATTTCCACCACATGTTCGGGCACTCGGAGACACTTCTTGAGTTGTGAGATGTGAAACACATTATGAACTGCTGAAATATGATCGGGCAAACTCAGCTTGTAAGCTACCTTGCCACAACGATCCAGAATCTCAAACGGATCAATGTAGCGGGGTGCTAACTTTCCTTTGACTCCAAAACGAGTGACTCCTTTGGTGGGTGAGACCTTCAGGTACACATAATCCCCGATCTGGAACTGCAGAGGTCGACGTCTCTTGTCAGCATAACTTTTTTGTTGAGACTGTGCAATCTTCATGTTCTCTTGTATTTGCTTGACTTTCTCTTCCATATCTTTTACTAGGTCAACCCCAAAGAATTCCCTTTCTCCGGGTTCAGACCAACTGAGAGGTGTACGACAACGGCGGCCGTACAGTGCTTCAAAGGGTGCCATTTTGATGCTCTCTTGATAACTATTATTATATGAGAATTCTGCCAAGGGCAAACAGTTATCCCACGTATCTGCAAAGGTGAGCACGCAGGCTCTCAACATATCCTCTAACACTTGGTTGACTCGCTCAGTTTGTCCATCTGTTTGTGGATGATATGTTGTGCTATGCAGCAACTTGGTTCCAAGGGAGGTATGGAACGCTTTCCAGAACTTTGCGACAAACTGAGTACCACGATCAGAGACAATGGTCTTGGGTATGCCATGGAGTTTCACTATGTGGTTCTTGTACAAAGTGGCATATGTGGGGACGGTGTAGCTGGTCTTGACTGGTAGGAAATGAGCTTGCTTAGTGAGGCGATCCACGATCACCCAGATGGAATCAAAACCTTTTTGTGTCTTGGGTAGCCCATTGATAAAATCCATACTGATATCGTCCCATTTCCAAGCAGGTACAGATAAAGGTTGCAATTCTCCTCCAGGCTTCATGTGCACAGCTTTGACTTTCTGGCAAGTATCACATTGAGCGACATACCGGGCGATCTCAACCTTCATCTTTGTCCACCAGAATCTCTGTCTCAGATCCTGGTACATCTTGTTGCTGCCGGGGTGGATGGAGAATCTAGACAAGTGTGCTTCATCAAGGATTAACTGTCTCAACTCCGGCACTTTGGGAACTACGAGACGATTCTTGAACCAAACCACTCCTTCTTCATCAATCCTGAAACAATCAGCTTTTCCGGCTCGAACCCTTTCGACTATGTGCTTGATTCCAGGGTTATCTTTCTGTGCAGCAATGACATGTTCTTTGATAGGGGTTTCAATCCTGATATTACTCAGAATTCCTTGCGGAACCATTTCAATACCCAGCTTTTCTAGTTCATAGCATAGGGATGACTCATAGGATTGCTTTGCTAGACAGTTGCAATACGACTTGCGACTGAGTGCATCAGCGACCACATTCGCCTTACCTGGATGGTAATGCACTTCGATATCATAGTCCTTAATCAACTCAAGCCATCTTCTCTGTCTCATATTCAGCTCTTCTTGAGTGAAGATATACTTCAGGCTTTTGTGATCTGTGTACACATTGCAGGTACTACCCAACAAATAATGACGCCAGATTTTTAAGGCATGCACCACTGCTGCTAATTCAAGATCATGGGTTGGATAATTTTCCTCATGTCGCTTAAGCTGTCGTGAGGCATAAGCGATCACTCGACCCTCTTGCATCAAAACACAACCCAAACCAGTACCAGATGCATCACAGTAGACATCAAAGGGCTTCTCGACGTTTGGCTGGGCTAGCACTGGTGATGTGGTTAACAGTTTCTTCAACGTTTGAAAGGCTTGCTCACAAGCTGGTGACCAGACAAACTTTACAGAATTCTTTAACAACTCGGTGATAGGCTTGGCGATCCTGGAGAAATCCGGGATGAAACGGCGATAATATCCAGCCATTCCCATGAAGCTGCGGACTTTGTGAACAGTGGTAGGTGGCTTCCAATCCAGAATGTCTGCCACCTTTCCGGGATCGACTGACACACCTTCAGCGGATAGGACATGACCAAGGAACTGTATCTGATCTAACCAGAACTCACATTTACTAAACTTGGCATAAAGCTGATGATCTCTGAGACGGGTTAGAACGACACGAAGATGATTGGCATGCTCTTCGGAGGTCTTTGAGTAGACGAGAATGTCGTCAATGAACACGACCACAAATTTATCAAGCTCTGGCATGAAAACAGAGTTCATGAGGTACATGAAGTGAGTCGGGGCATTGGTCAAACCGAAGGACATGACCAAGTACTCATATAGGCCGTATCTGGTAGTGAAAGCTGTTTTAGGAATGTCTTCAGGACGGATTTTTATTTGGTGGTAGCCAGATCTGAGATCAATCTTGGAGAACACTCTGGCTCCAGCTAGTTGATCAAAAAGAAGATCAATGCGAGGCAAAGGATATTTGTTTTTGATGGTGACTTCATTGAGTGGGCGATAATCAACACATAGCCTGAGACTCTTGTCTTTCTTCTTTACAAAGATTGCAGGACAGCCCCAAGGAGACGAGCTTGGGCGAATGAAGCCCTTGTCCAACAAATCTTGTAACTGAGTTTTCAGCTCTGCCAACTCTCTGGGAGGCATTCGATAAGCTCTGCGGGATATAGGAGCAGTCCCGGGCTTTAGCTCTATGGCAAACTCAACATCACGATCAGGAGGCAGACCAGGTAAGTCCTCTGGAAAAACATCAGGGAATTCACAGACCACGGGGATGTCTCTGGTCTCCAGAATATAGGTGGTATTCAACTGTGTGGCTGCTGGTTTTTGAGGCATTGGGAGTTGGAGAAGGAGTTTGGAGGTACTGTTGGGTATGTCCACTCTCACAACCCTATTCAGAATGTCAATCATGGCCTTATACTGGCACATCCAATTCATGCCTAGAATGACATCTATTTCCTGATCACGTAGCACTATCATGGTGGTAGGAAATACATGTTCCCCCAACATCACCGGTATATTGCGAACCACTTCCTTAGTGCTTATACGCCCTCCAGGCAAAAATATACATAAACTTTCTTGTAATTCCCCAATTGATATCTCATGCTTAGTGACAAATGTATGACTGATGAAGGAATGCGATGCACCAGAATCAAACAACACAACTGCAGGATGATTGGCAACGGGAAACCTACCGATCATGACGGGTTCTCCTTCTGGGATGTCACTGACGGTGGTGTAGTAGACTTGCCCGTGTTTCTTGACAAACTTGCCCTTCTGAACGTGCTGCTGCGGGGCACGGTGCTGCTGCTGCTGAGACCCTCCAGGACCCTTCTGAGTATTCTGAGCATACCTCTTGGGCTTTGGGCACTCACGAGACCAGTGGCCAAGTTGGCCGCAGTTGTAGCAGGGATGATTGTAGGCTGTTTGCGGGGTGGTGATACGAACACCTGGGGCGTTCGGCTGCGTGGCACTCTGCTGATTGGCGTTGTGGGTGGTAGCCGCAGTACGGACGACCACTTGCTGGTGAGGGTAAGGTGGACGATTGTGGTGGTGGCTGGGGTGATAGATGACTTTCTGGCGTTTGTGACCGCCAGAGAAGCTGCTTGACCCTGCTTTCTTCTTTTTCTTCTCCTCCTGGTACTGGCGATTGCTTTCCTCAAAAGCAACAGCCCGGTCAACAACATCATCATAAGACCCAGTCAGGTTATTAGACAGGCTCCTGCGGATCTTGGGGTGCAGTCCTCTGAGGAAACAATCCCTCTTCTTCTCATCTGTGTTGACGTACTCTGAGGCATACTGGCTAAGATGATTGAACTGACCCACATACTGCATGACTGTGGAGTCTTTCTGTTGAAGAGCCAAAAACTGATCAAGCTTCATTTTCATCAATCCAGAAGGGATGTGATGAGCACGGAAAGCAGTGCGGAACTCCTCCCAGGTCAACTGATGGCCCTCTGGCTGGGCAGCCAACAGGTTGGCATACCAAGCGCTTGCTGGACCACGAAGCTGCTGAGAAGCGAACCGGGGCTTCTGAGTGTCGGTGCAGTGGATAAGACTAAACTTCTGCTCCATGGTGCGGAGCCAATCGTCAGCTTCGAGGGGTTCATCGGCCTTGGTGAAGACCGGTGGACGGGTTTCCGTGAACTCCACATAGGTTGCCTCATTGTTGATATGCTGACGACCACGGTGACCATTATTCTGTTGTTGGCCCTGGTTTCTAGCCATGAGGTTAGCAGCGGCTGCCAAGGCTGCGATGGCATCTGCTAGCGTAGCTGGTACAGGTGGAGGATTTGGAAGGTTGGCATCCTCAGAACCTCCAGCTCCAGTGCGAGTGTTCACAGGCATCTGTTTAAGCAACTTGGAACTTAGCATCCAGAGGTTAAGTTCTGAAACAACTGACTGAGAAACTTCATTGATTCAAAGGTAGATGATGGGTACAGATGACTGACAGGTGGCAACTGACTGATAAGGGGAAAAGGTACGAAAGAAGATACAGACTCAACTTAACAAACTACAGACTAGCGCCCCCAAACCTAGACTAAGGTTTTAGGTAAGCGGGTGGTACAGACACGACGAGACTAGTCTTCATTGATGATGATCACGTCGTCGTCGTCATCTTCCTCGAGGATGAGCTCAGGCTCAACCTCCTCGTCCTCGTCTTCAGCGTGGATGTCTTCGGCAGGTTCAACTTCCTCGTTCATGCTTGGCTCCTGCTCCACGTCCGGTTCTTCCACTACTCCGTCCTCAGGATCCTCGACATCCGGGGGTACCATGGGGTGGAGTTGGTTGTACAACTGGTGTACCTCCTCATGAAGCATGTCGTTGTACTGCTCGATCTGAGTGGTGTACATCCGTAGTCCGTGGAGCTCGGCTCTGGTGACGTCTTCACGAGCCCAAGTAGCATTGCGCTGCTCGATGGCGCGGATCGTGTTCCGGTTGGCTTGCTCCAGAGAGGCTTGGGCCTCATAGAACTCCAGACGTGAGTGGTAGAAGTCATGCTCCAAGTTCTCCAGCTCAGCCTTCAGGTTCCTGATCTCCTCTTTCAGGTGCTTGCGGGTGCGACGGGGAAAGCGACGACTGTTGGAAGATTCTCTGGTCTCCTCCCCAGCGCGTGGTGCCAGCTGGTGGCGTGGCACACCATGCGGTCCAGTCGACTTGCGGGCGGTCAGCTTGATGCGAGCCATGTCTGGATAAGAGAAGATGGATGAGAAAGGCTAGCAAGAACAGGTAAAGGCATACTACCCCAACGAACTTAGAGAGGAAGCTATTATCTAGCTTAGGTGAATATGTCATGATGCATGAATCGTTCCTACGGAACAAGGCAATGCAAGATACATAACAAATATAGGGCTTAAACATGTTGTCTTGCTACTAGTGTTGCCAATAGAAGACAAGATGAGAAAAGCAGTTTGGACTCAAAATAGTCAAGTTTAATTTGTTTGGACTCAAAAATCTTTTGAAGTTTTCGCAAAACAAACACTGCAACGCTAAAGCGAGATGCTTTGATACCAATCTGTGACGGAACGGTCCTAATCCCATGGCCCACACGTCCCTGTCAACCTCTGACAGCCGAACTTATGTTCCACGTGATTAAGACTGTTCGTCACCGGGCTACATTAGCGCCCGATGTCCACAGGATCACTCACCTTTCGGTTACAGCATTTGATACTTTCACAAATAACAGCGGAATAAAGAGCGGAAGATTTAAATAACATTAGTTTTACAAACTGGGGTTCCAAATAAACTTAAAGAAGTGCGGTTATTACAGACCATGTTCTGACAGTTCAAAGTAGACAACGTAGCGGAATACAACAATAAAAAGATACTTCACCCAGCCCGAGGGTGCACATCTATTCTTCGGCCTCATCGGCCACCTCCTGAACGAAGGTCATGCAGCAGGGTGCAAGACACATCGGATACTCAGGCATACCTGCAACAGGGGGTAACAAACCCTGAGTACTGGGGTACTCAACAAGACTTACCCGACTAAAGAAAAAGGGGAGAAGACTCAGTAATGAGAGGCTTAGGTAGTCAAGGTAAGGCTTAAGCAAGATCAAGTATTTTGCAGAAAAAGCATTTTGAAATCCTTGTTTTATTTTTGAAAGATTCCAGTATCTCTCAATTCTTCATTGTTCATGATTCATTTTACCTTTCAAAAACATACCTAGTTGAGAACCACTCTCCGTTGACAGTCAGTGACCAAGTCTCCATAACCGAGGAGCAACGTTAATCCGGATAAATAATACTCAGCTGAGGATCCCTATTCACACGGCATATGTAGCACCCAAGCTTGCATAGGCCAACCCGTCTACCACGATTCCTCCAAGATTGGACCGGTCCTACGCTACCCGGAAGTACAGTACACCACTCCTTTCCAGGTACGACGACCACGTGGGTACATGCTACTTCCGCCATCTCTCCACTCCCAGTGCGCGGTTGTCGGTCCCAATCAAGGATTTCTCGGAGCCAGAGCTTTCCAAAGTACGTGAATAGTTACAAGTCTTGACCAGCAGGCCCCCATACGGATGGTCCCTAATTTTCCAGCCAGAACTATACCTTAGTCATATCTCACCCAAGCGTAATAGTCCCGTCAGTTTTTCAACCCTGTCCCGGTCGGTGTCAACTGTTGAGTCCCAGACTTCAACATGACGGCACCGTACGCTCGGACAACCTCTCCTCGCTGTTGACTAGGTACGGATCAGATACTTAGCCAACAGTCGGGGAGTAAAGCCAAATTCCCATAAAAATTCTTTAAGTGATCATACTTTTGAAATTGGCATTTTTATCGCAAATCTATTGTATAGCAATGCTAAGCATTTTGCAAATAGTTTTTAAACAGGGTAGGGGATCTTTGGTGGAGGTAAAGTGCAGGTAATAGGTCATCACACAACTCCTATCACCTAATGCAGTAATTTAACTCAAAAGCATTTAAGTAAAACTTTTATAAAAGTAAGGAAAGGCTAAATGCACCGGGGCTTGCCTTGAAGAGCAAAGACAGCTGGCTCAGGGTTGGAGCTGCAGAGGTCGAAGCTCGGGGTTACTTCGGGAGCAGGTTCGTCGGCGGCGACCTCGACTTTGACTCCTTCTTCGGTGACTATACGAATGCAATGATGCATGCACATGAGTATGCTAGCATGAACAATGCAACACAGGGCATACAACATGAACCCTAATCACTTTTTCTATTTTCTTAATTATAAAAAAAATCATTTTATGCAGTTGCTCCAAAAATTACCAAATTAAACACATAAGTTCATTATGGTGTAGATAGACGGCAAAACAAATTTCATAATTTTTGGAGGTCATTAAGGTGCTCAAATAAAATCAGACATTAATTAACAAGAGGCACTATTTAACAAATAAAATAAATGCTCAAAAATCAACTTGTTCCAAAAGACTTCAAAATTTCACCAGAGACTAAACATGGCATAGGAAGCTCACAAAAATTTATCTCATGATTTTTGGAGTTATAAATGATTTTCTAAAAATCCAAAACCACCCATTTATTAATTAAAAGAGGGATTTTACATTTTCAAATTCTTGCAGAAAAGTCAAGTTTCATATTTTTCTAAAATACTACACAGTGCAAGGAGCATACCATAATTTTTCAGGATTTAAGGAACAACAAATTAATTCACACAAAAAAGAGAAAACAGAACACTATTCACACTTTTTCAAAAAGGAAAGAGAAAAGAGCACTGTGCTCCTCCCTCGCAGGGCTCGGGCGAATCGCGCGAGACGGACCGCAGGGCTCGGGCGAAGCGAAAACAATCGTCCGTCCGAGGCCTGGCTGGGAGGCTCGGGCGAGACGGAAACAATCGTTTCGTCCGAGGCCTGGCTCGGAGGCTCGGGCGAGACAGAAACAATCGTTTCGTCCGAGGCCTGGCTCGGAGGCTCGGGCGAGACGGAAAACGATCGTTTCGTCCGAGGCCTGGCTCGGGCGAAGCGGAGGGTGCATGCTTGCTCGAGGCTAGGCTCGGCGAAGCTGAGGGTGCGTGAGTCCGCTCGAGGCTAGGCTCGGCGAAGTGGCGAGGGTGCGTGTCTGCTCGAGGCCTGGCTCGAGCTAGACAGTGAAAGCAGAGACCGGGGGGGCTTCGAGTGCTTACCACGGGTCAGAGGCAGGGCTCGGCGGGGCGGAACAAGGGTCGAAGGAGGGAGCTCGACGTTGGCGGTGCTTCGGCGGAGCTCTCTCGGCGGCGAGCGGCATGCCGGCGGCTCTGTACACCAGACACGGTCACCAGGAGCGGGTTAGGAGCGCAAGGAGGCAAGGAAGATGAAGCAGGGGTCGGGGAGGAAAGATCACGGCCTGGGAGAGAGTATTCCTTAATCCCGTGCTCACCGGTGTTTCGCCGGAGTTTGGGAAGATGGGGTCACGCCGGGCGATTGGAGGCGGCGGAGGAAAAATTGAGGGGCTGGGAAGCTTCGCGAGCTCAAGGCGGAGCTTCTGGGCTAGGTGGTTGAGCGGCGGAGGCTCTGGAGTGAGCTGGCGACGGTGGCGGAGGAACGGCGGCCGGCGGGTGGCTTTTATAGCCGTGCTCAGGGGCGGATAAGAGGTGCGCGAGGGTGGATAAGATCGGCCGCGTCGCGTGCTTGCGAATCCATGATGAAGGAAGGGACGGAAGTCTGCTCAGGGGCCGGGCGTGCACTCGCCGGCGACGGCCATGCGGCGGCGACGTGCTGGGAGCAGTGGGGGACGGGAGAGAAGGTCAGCGCTTTGCGCGTGCGGGAGCGGCATGATCACGGGGTCAGTGGCGGCAGGTTGGAGGCAGGCGGGGAGCGGCCAGACGCGTGGTACGCGCAGCGCCGGCGGCTCGGCCACGGCCGGGGCCCTTCCCTAGTTCTAGGTTGAAGATGAACAGGGCTAGGTCTAGGGTTTGACTTTAGAACTGATTTCTGAATTTTGCAAATTACTCCCAAAATTTGAACTGAGCAACAAAAACTCAAAACACCAAAGTTGTGCAGAAAAAGGAGATCTACAACTTTGTCAATAAGTACGTTTTCAAAATCCAAATAGTTTTTGAATCACATTTGAAATTTGAAAAGGGGACACTTTTGGGATTTTAATAAATTAAAAATTACTTTTGATTTTATATTGAAAGTTGAAAATCTGTAAACATGCAAGTTGTTCCTTTTGTCAAAACCTATAACTTTGCCATTATACACTTTTTCTGAAACTCATTAGTTTTTGAAATAATTTTGAAAACTAAAAAGGGGACAAAAACTGGAGTTTGAATGAATTTGAAATTACTTCAAACTTTGTACAGAAACTTGAAAATTTGTAAATACCAAAGTTGTTTCTCTTGGCCAGATCTACAACTTTTCTTTTTGGACCAACTCCAAATTTTGAATAATTTTTGAATTACAAAAAGAGGGATAAAATCCAGGTTTTGGAATTCAGGGTTTTTCAAAAGGAATTTGAAATCTGATTTTGATTTTGATTTTTGAATAACACAACAAAACTTCAAGACATCAAATAGAACAAGAATTACACAAAGCTAGGCACAGAGGTGAAATTACCATTTTGCCCTTATAGGAAGGTTAGGGCTTTTAGGGTTTTTGAAAAGGGGATTGCTACACACAAAAGGGAACAAATGCAACAAGCATCAAGGCAAACATAATGCATGACAAGGATGATTATGACTAAAGATGATGACATGTCAGGTTAATTACAGATTAAACACCAGAGGTGTTACAATAGGTCTAGAACCTTCTTTTAATTCCAATTTGTGCTCAGCCAAATTCCTTGGGACTCTTGGTATATCAGCCGGTTTCCAAGCAAATATATCTTTGTTTGCTCTAAGGAACTTGGTGAGCGCGAATTCCTATTCTTCAGATAGGTGAGTACTGATAACCGCTGTCTTGGAGGGATCACCGGTTTCTAGGTCAATGGTTTTTGTAGAGACTTCTGCTGATGGTTGGATAGGACCCGCCTTCTTGGTTGGGATTTCTGAATCTCCAGGCTTGGTACTATGCACCATCTGAGCGAGTTCTTGTACTTCAAGAGCGAGTTGAGCTTTTTCAGCGATTTGAACAGCCTCTGTGTCACAATCGAATGATCGCTTCAAGTCACCCCTGAAGGTTAGGATTCCCTTAGGACCCGGCATCTTCAGCAAAAGGTACGGGTAATGAGGTATTGCCATAAACTTGGCGATGGCTGGTCGTCCAAATATGGCGTGGTACGATGATTCGAAGTCGGCTACCTCGAAACTGATGTACTCAGTCCGGTAATTGATCTGAGTTCCAAAAGTGACGGGTAGTATGATCCTTCCGAGTGGTACAGCCGCCTTTCCGGGTACTATGCCGTAGAAAGGGGCACTCGATGGTGTGAGCTGGGTTGCGAGATCCAGATTCATCTTGCGTAGTGTGCTTGCAAAGATGACATTAAGTTCTGCCCCTCCATCGATGAGTACTCTTCCCAACGTAAACCCGGCGACCGTAGGATCCAGGACTAGCGGGTAATGCCCTGCGTTGGAGACGCTGGTCCATTGGTCCGCTCGGGAGAAACTAATCGGGTGTTCAGACCAGTCAAGATATCTGGGAGTTGTTGGTTTTGTAGACATAATTTCTCGTAGGGAAAGCTTTTGAAGCCTTTTGTTGTCGCTAGTAGTTACTCCCCCAAATATGACGTTGATGGTCCCTTTGGGGTGCTGGAAACCACCAGCGTCCTGCTGAGGGTCTTCGGCTGCTTTTTTCCTCTTGTCTTTCTTGTTTTTATTGAAGTCGGAGTTTAAGCCTCTCTCCTTGAGCTGTCGACAATGCCTAGCCTGATGTCCTCCTTTAGGATGGAAAGGGCATGGTCCGTCGAGTAAGTCATCAAAGGTGGATGGTTTATTCCCCTTCTTCTGAGGCTCTATGGCAGCAACAGTATCGTCTCCTGTTCTCTTGCGGGTGTTGTGCTGTGGTGCCTGGTTGCCTCTCTGATTGTTCCCTCGATCGCCCTGCGTGTTCCTCTCGGGGAAACGTTCCTGAGTGCGTTCTTCTGTTGCAATCATGGAATTTACAGCCCGATGGAACTCGTCAGCGGTGGTCGGGTCCTGCTTGATGAAATTTTTGTAATTGTACCTTTCGCAAATTCCGTTGCCAAAAAGGTTAATTACTTCTCTGTCTGTGATGTCAGATACTGTGGAGCGGATCTCTGAGAAGCGCCTATAGTACTCCCGTATTGACTCATTTTTCTATTGCTTGCAGGTCCTGAGCTTAGTCCGGGGATCTGATCTCTCGGGGACACCCGCAAAGTTCTCTATGAAGATACGATGGAGTTGTTCCCAGGAGTCGATGGACTCGGGCTTAAGCCTGTCGAACCAAGCGAGTGGCATTGTCTCTAAAGTCATTGGGAGGAAGAGTGCTTTGACGTCGTTGCTTCCTCCTGCTAACTCAACTACTGGAGCGTACAGCCTAAGCCACCGCTTAGGTTATGTCTTCCCATCGTACTTTGAGTAGTTCCCGGGTTTGAATTTTCGTGGGAACGGAACTGCTCGTAGCCTCTGGGAAAAGCAAGGGAAATGATCGACTGCGTCGGATGCCGCAATTGCGACTCCTTGGTATGAAGATTCGGCTCCTCCCTCAACTTGATCTGGTACTCGGTGGCCCAGACGATTCCTTGCTGGAACCCGGGCGAGTCGCTCTTGAATAAGTCGCCTCTGGCTTGGATGGGATGAAGCTTGTTCATCAGCTAGAGACTCAAGGTTCCGTCCCCGGAGTTGTAGCGCAGTAGTCTGAAGCATGATCAGTCGTCGCTCTTCATCGGGGGTGCGGTTGTCCTTGGCTCCCATCTCTGTAGCTAGGGCCATAATGTTCTGGTAGGGTGTCTGGAATACCTTGTGACCAGCGACTCTCATAAACTCAGGCTCGAGGTTGTGGGAGCAATCAGCTCGTCGACGATTGTGATCGTGTTGTGATTGATGCTCCTGATCACGTTGGGCGCGAGCATGATTTTCCGCATCCTCTTCTAGGCGCCTCCGAGTATTATATTCATCGAGTCGTACATTGTAGCGGTCTACAGCTTCCTTGCGGTGATTTGTGCGCCTTCTGCGAGCTTCTTTAGCTTGATTCCTTCTGATTCTCTCAGCCTTTGGTGACTCGGTTTCTCTGGGTCCTTCTGGGTCATTGTCAGATATCATACTCAGAGTTTCATCATCCTGGAAGACATCCGGAGGGGTTGGTGGTCGTAGAGATGACTGATGCCCCGCCATGAAAACTTCACGGGTGTAGCCCTGGTTTATTGATTCTGGCGTAACCGACTCCAAAGTAGAAGTGTTGGAGATTAGTTTTGTTGAGGTTTCATGTTCCTCAAAGGAGAGCTGATGTCCATGTTGATATGGAAGTTGCTGATCGATTGTGCCAACCAGCCTAGCCGAAGCTGGTTGTATTGGCCAATGGACAATGTTACCCTCCTTGGTAGAACTGAAAACGAGTCCTTTTTGAGCTCCCATCAAAGGTATCTGTTGATACTCTTTGAATTTTGCGTCAATCAGGTCTTGGAAGTCTTCAGCTGAGTTCCGCAGTCCAAAAGTGATACCATATTTGATCTCCGAGTCCTTTTCGTTCTCAGAATTTGAGTTCGAGTGGGAGTCGGGTGCTTTAGGTTGGTCTCCGGAATCTTGCGGACCTTGGATAGCAAGGTTTGCTAAGTGTTGGGTGAGATCACTCATCTTTGGTGTGGCTTGAGTTTCCAGATCAATGTGAAGTTGTCGATGCAGCTTTCCTTGATCATCCGCGATGCAAGTCCATGAGCCAAAAACGAAAATTGATCCCGCCGAGAACATGTTGTCGTGGTTCGCCGGGCTCTTGGCCGTCGAATCGCCGAAATCCCCTACCTGGCGCGCCAGCTGTCGGTGTTTATTAACCGGCAACTCGTCTTGAGTAATCTCAGACGATTTGTTCGGTGGGGATCGGCGTTCGTAGGACTCGGCGAGTACACAGGGACAGCGATTTATACTGGTTCAGGCCGCTAAATAGCGTAATACCTTACGTCCAGTACGGCGTATGCCTTGTGTATGATTATGATTCAATTGATTGGAGCCCGCACCTGCTTCCCCTTATATATCCGGGTGAAGCATAGCGCAGACCGAGTCCTAGTCGGTTACATTGGAGGAGTCCTATTATAACTACAAGACTTCCTTTAAGAACTCGACTAAGTTACAATGAGAGTCCTAATCCAAGTACGCTTCGTATCAAGTCTTCGGATCTCCCGTTCCATCCAGGATTAGTCGGAGTAATCATCTTCTGATGATATCTCTGACATCCTGGCCCGTCAGCCGCTCTCAAACGCCAAAGAAGACAAGCTATAAAGAATAGAGAGGCCAATCACGAAGAAGAAGCTATCGACACTGTCTCGGAAAAGAAAGGAGAGAAATCTCAAGACAGTGAACCACAGGAAGTGAAGACTCAGACCAAGAAAGTTTCGAAGAAAAAGTCCGCACCTAAGAGGTACAATCAATAACAACTTTCCAAACGTCTGACAACCTTGGGAGGTCTGAACCAAGGGAAGGTCCGGTTCGTCGGACCTAAATATCCGAACCTTCGCCAAAAGGTAAAAATTGGTAGTTATCTTTATATTTACTTTGCTGCATATTTCTCATATTTAATTCATAACCATTTCTTGCATCATCATATTTAATTCACAACACATTTTAATTTCCGCATTACATTAGAAAATAAAATAAAAATATTTCACTGCATCATAAAGCCCCATGTGAATAATTCTATGGCGTCTAAAAAACCGCAGGAATGTTCACCGTGGTGGCATAAAAATAATAATAATAAAAATAAATATGCATACATTCATCCTGTTGCATTTTTTCTCTTGCATTATAAAAATATTAAAATACAAAAATATTGAGAAAGAGATCTTACTGAAATTCTGGACAATTAAGGCTTGAGTGACCAACCATTAATGCTTAATCTGTTCCACAAGTTTTGTTCTCTATTTGAGTTTCACAGGATTTGAAAGGCCAAGAAAAGCTGATGAGCAAGTGAATGTTGCATCCACTGTTGGAGCACTCTCTCAACAAACATCAACATCAATCAAAGCTCTGATAGAGGAAGGACATATCCATTGTCAGTTTGCTACATTGCAAGATCGAACGACTACGTCAACATTCAGCTTGGGTGAAGGCACCCCCATGTATCCACGTAAGTATCTTTATCCTCTTAAGTTTTTCATTCTATAAACAAATTCAAAAAAAATGTGAGCACATGAAGGCTCACCCCTAAAAATAAAAGAACAAAAATATGTGGGCACATGAAGGCTCACCATTAATTAAAAAAGAGACAAAAATATATGGGCACATGAAGGCTCAACGCTATTAAGGGAAACAGTTTGGGGGAGACGCACCCCCGTTATCTTCGCGATTCAGGTATGTCTTTATTATTATTATTATTACTACTACTACTAGCTTTTATATTATATCTTAAAATGTGTTAGATTAAATAAATAAAATAGTGTGTCTAGTTTGTTTTAAGAAGTTGATGACTAAAGAAGAACCTTCTCTCTCTAATCTTTTACATGGAAATGATGAATAGTTGCTCTATATAATTTCTTTCAAGTACCTAGTCTTCAAAGCATGAGTTCTCCTAATTAATAATGATGTCTTAAAATAAAATTAAATACATGGATGGCAAATACTTAATCTAAGGTCTAGGTAATTGGGATATGACATGTGATGATCTAAGCTGTTATTATCTTGTTCTAAAAAACACTAGAGTTCCGGAGATTTCTAAATATAAACATGACTAATAACTGCATTGAGTTAAATTAAGCTTTGTGACCCTATGAGTAGTTTATCATTCCATTGAATTGAGATCACTTACATATTTCATCCATCTTCTGCATAAATGCTCATAATTATCTATTGCTACCCTCTCAGAAGTTTGTTGGAAGCATGTGGCTATTAAAAAAAGAAAAAAAAGAGAAAGATCCGAGGAAATAAAAAGGGGGACGAGTGTCCGAAACCTCAAAAAGATAGATCCCGAGGAAATAAAAGGGACAAGTGTCCGGAACCTCGTTAATATATATATATATATCAGAAAAAATGGGCACGTGCCCGACAATAGAATTAGCCTAGTAGCCATATGTCTCTAATAAACAGAAGAGAGTGAATATATTCAAAAGAGCATCTGACTCTATTTTTCCATACACATGCACTTCTTTATTCAATGGTTGGTTGACTTTCTCTTTGCATCCATTGTTTAATTTGACAACATATGTATTAAAGCTTTTTAAAAAATTTAATTAAAACTCCGGGATAAAGGTGAAGTGAAGGAACTAGAGACACAGTGCTTGATTTGATCGTTCAATCTTTCAATTACTCAAGATCTAAGGTAAAAGTAATAAGCCCCATGAAGAATAACATAATATATTTTAGAGAATTTTTGTTTAACAACAGGTATACTTGTTGGAAGTGAAGATATTGTAGCAACTCCTGATCCATTGTTAATTTTTGGTTTTGCTAAGGGACTAGCAAAAGGTAAGCTTGAGGGAGTTGCTGACACTGGTTATCTATCAAAATTAAAGGATAAATAAATATGAAAAGGGCATGAATTCAATCACCAATAAAGGTTTAGGGTTTTAATTGACAATATTCCATGAGTTTTGGTGGATTGTGATTCTGCAGGGACTAAACATGAAAACCAGCACTGATTACTGCTCCTAGAAGGAAACCGACGGAAGATTACGGAACCGGCATGTCAAGAATACTCCAGAAGGATCCAGAGGACACCAGAGGACTCCACGAGGCGGGGCACCCCGAGACCCCGACAGGTGGGACCGACCGGTCTGGTGGGCCCACTGGTCGGTTGGGTCCCGGGCCCCCACGCCTCCTCCTTCTGGAACCTTCCTCCACCGACCCCGAGGACTCATCTCAGCCCTACGTGAAGTCGGTTTGATCTAACGGCCGCGGTTGATCCCTCAGGGCTATATATACATGCCCCCAGGCCCCAGGGTAGAACAAGTCTCTCTTCAGAAAAGTCTACGCCTCATTCAGAAATCCTAGAAGAAGACTTCAAGAGCCAGCTTTCAAGTAGAACACTAGTTACCCCTCTAGTTTAGGTTTAGAACCTAGTCTTATACTAGAACTAGAAGAAAGAGAGAAAGAGGAAGAGATCAAGAAGGAGCTCCAGCCTGTCGGATCAACTTCTTCATCTTGTACCTGCGGATTCAAGTTCATCTTTAACTTGCTTCAGCGATTGTTTCGGTAATCAACGTCTATATTTAATTTTGAGCCATTGTTCTTATTATTCTTAAGGTTTATGACTCTCTTTTGAGTACTTTAATTCTAGATGCGCTAGAGTTAGAGTAGTTGGATAGTGTAAGCGTGGTGCTTAGACTTGATAGCTCATAAATGTCTTCTATAACGCCGGTAGTAGTTGTTGTTCGCAAGGGTGACTCTTATAGCCTTGTTGATTCTTCTATAGTCCACTTACCCGTGTGTAGGCTCGGTAGGATTATACATTTGCATAAAAAACTCATACTATGTTTGTGACCTTTTATGGCAACTTCTCCACTAAGAATAATATAAACATATCACTCTTAAATTGGATTTAGACAGCCTTAGTGATCCCCTCTATGCTTCTAGCTTCTCCGTCCTTGTTAGCTACTCAGGGGTTATACTTTTTAAGACTTAACACTATCCGTTCCTTTCGGTTCGATATTAAAACTGGGTTACTCCGGTGAAGTGCTACATCGGTAGATTTTATCTGTGCGCTTGCGGATAAAGTAGAGTGTGCGTTAATTTATACCAACAACTTCGTTCTTCCCTGACATCGCCGAGCACGTCGCCACAGGGCCAAGCATGTCTCCACAGCAGCGCCGACATGACCGGCATCGTCATCACTAGACGTCATCACCTACGATAGCCCTAGAACTGTGTAACCTTGTGCCTCCTCTTCGCCTATAAAAGGGGACGCCAGGGCTTAGGATAGGGCGGGTTCACTCAAGCACTCAAGCTCTCAAGCTCTCCACCATAGCCTAGAACTCTAGAGATAGTTCCCTAGTTCTAGTTTCTACCTCCATACGCCCTGTTCTTTCCTGTTCACGCTTGTATCCGCCCCCTGTACAAGCACTTCGGTGCAAGATAATACAATCTCTCCCCCCGCTGGACGTAGGGCCTTCTCTTGCCCGAACCAGGATAAACCGCATGTATACTTCTTGCATCACCATCCGGATCAGGGAACACGCGCACGCAAATTCACTCGCCGGTGTAGACCCCCGGGTCCGAAACACCGACACCTATGATGGAAGGTTATGGGTAGAGTTTTGGTTAGCCCCGCTGTCATGTCGGGATGATATGGTAGTCAAATACTAATAATATTGATTAACGATCTATGAAACAATGTGGACATGATAATTTTTATAGTGAAAGGATCAAGATGCCCAAGAGGGGGGTGAATTGGGCTTTTCTAAAACTTTTGCAAGAATTAAAACCTATCAAGCTCAATTAACCCCTTTGTGCTTAAAGTGTGTTTCTCTAAACTCTACCGCACAAAAGACTATACTTATTCCATTCCTACTCTAGCAAGGCAATTCAATTATGAAGAGACAACAAGTAAATTGCGGAATTGAATTGCTCAAAAGTAAATGCGTAAGTAAAGAGAGTAGAAATGACTCGGCAATCTTGTTCCCAAGGTATCGAGGTGTCGGCACACTCCCCTAGTCCTTGTTGGAGCACCCGCACAAGGGTATCGCTCCCCCTTGATCCGCGTAAGGATCAAGTGCTCACGATGAGCTGATTCTTCGTCACTCCGGCCCGGTGAATCGCTCACTACCAGTCACAATCTTGCTTGAGTCATCCACAAAGCCTCCAGATGCTCTCCAAGCTTCACGATCACCACCAAGTCGTCTAGGTGATGCCGATCACCAAGAGTAACAAGCTAGAACTCTCACTTGACCAAGCCAAGGCTAAAGAGATGGATGGATGCACACTTGCTACTCACTTTCACAAATGAGGTCACTAATTCTCACAATTAGGAAATCTTTCAACCTCACTAGGGCTCTTGCTCTTCCTTGCACTCACAAGGTGTTTCTCAACAGAATGAAAGGGCAAGAACACTCTAATGGAGGAGGAGAAGGAGTATAAATACTCCCCTCAACCGGCCATCCAAAAGAGCTTCAAATAGTACAGTTTTCGGGGGCATCGGACGCGCCGATGCCCTCGACTCAACGGTCGACTGTACTTTTCTGACACGTAGGTTTATGTGACATCGGACGCTGGTTGCCTCTGCCTCGGACGCGTCTGATGCAGATCTGACCTCTCTGGAACCTCTCTGCATGGACATCGGACGCTGGCTCCCAGCATCCGATGTCAGCGTCTGATGTGACGCTCAGTTAACTCTCAAGTGAACAGTGGCACGACAGCGTCCGATGTGACAACATCGGAGCATCTGATGCCACGCACCAGAGACTCTCAAGTCTAAGTGGCATCGGACGCGCCTCCGATGCCACTAAGGCCAGCGTATGATGCCCTTCTGAGGGCCGAAACGACTACGGATCGCGACGCTGCCTTAACGACTTTTCATCCTCATGACATAAGGACTCTCTCTAAGCTACCTAGGGCTATGAAATAACAAGTGTGCACCACACCTACCTCAATAGACTCATCTAGGTCAAGCTACTGATTCACGCTTCCCTTTATAGTACGACCAAAGGAAAAACAAAGACCTAAGACTACCTAAGTGTCCTCCAACACCATGTGACACTTAGCCTAGCCTATCACTGTCTTCGTCGTCCGTCCTTTAAAAACCGAAACGATTTTCATCGCTAGGGGACATGAACTCCAGACGCCCGAATCGTCGCCATTACCATGACCTAACTCATCCTTTTCTGCAAAACACACGTTAGTCATAGTAATCTTGTGTTTCATCCAATCACTGAAATCCACTAGGGGCATAGATGCTTTCATATAGCAATATGGTTATTAGGAAAATCTGGCAGAATAAACCTCTTATAATGGGCTTTTGTTGGGCTGCTACCAAGCCACATGCCCTAATCATGCCCTCGCTGCAAACTGCGAAACAGGGATACGGGGATCAGGGACGGCATCCCCGTCCCCTTTAAACCTTTAGGAGATGAGTTTTAAACCATTTGTATCCCCTTAGGGGTTAAATTAGTCTCATCTTTGTCCTCTAATAGGTCCCCTAGGAGAATTCCCCGTGAAGAATCGGAGATCGGTCCCGTTGACATCGAGTCGTGGTGAAGCATTATCGATGACATGGCTTCAACAAAATCACAGCCTTCGTAAAAAAACTTACAAAAATATCACCAATCAACTCGTGATAATTTACTTTTCTTAAAAAAACTCGTGATAATTTACAACACTAGTACGCTTCAAAGGGTAATTTCACCTGTCAACAGATTACGCTGTACAGGGCGACCCACCAGGAGGGGCAAACCGGACAAAGGTGATTCCGCGAAGCATATGCAAAATCAAAGGGGGCACAACGTGGCTATGGTGACAATTAAGCCCAGTATTACTGCAACTCCAGTATTCAGTGACACTCCTAATCTCGCCATGGATTTCCAGCATATGCATGTCATATTCCGCGAAGCATATGCATTTCCATCTAATTATTCAGTGACACTCCTAATCTCGCCATGGATTTCCAGCCTCGTAGCCACTCCAGTATTACTGCATAGCAGCACAAGCACAAAACCGTCATATGACATGCATCAAGTCTAGTATACATCGGTACCCAAAAAAAAAACCCAACAACAACAGGTACCAGGCAGACATATTTTGGACTTATTACCTCTATGTACATCAAATCTAATATAAACTGAAGAAAAATAAATAGAGCAGCCTATAACAAACTTTGAAACAACCCTGTACTACCTTAGGAGGTATGAATATACCATATATGTGATATATTTTCCAATTTCATAGGTATGGCAGGATATAATTGGGAAGCAACAATAAGTTTTAATATACTGTTAGGAGAAATATAGCATGCAGGATCAAATAGAAGGGGATGTGTCGCACTTTAGAGCTGCAGGGGAACTGTGGGAGCTAATAGCTGCAACATTCTTCTTGTAGAACTGGATGGAGATAAGACCACCATGCATTCTGACTGATGAGATAGATGGCCTATGAAAGCTTACGCTCGCCCCATGCCTTGAGAAAACCCCTGTATGATTAAAGGCAATGAGTTTTTAGGTAGTCTTATTTCTGACATAATCACTTTGGGCTGAAATAGTCTAACGACTTACAGTGTTCTATTTCATCAGCAAGCCTGTCCATTGAGAAATATCAAATATTACATAAAAATCATTGAAGTTAGACCACAGACATCAGTAAAACACACATGGCACCACAGACATCAGTAAAACACACATGGCACAATTGTTCTAGGGCAAATAATAAAAAGAATGATAAACATGGATGCAATTGTAACGTGAATGCAGTTGTTACAAATAGGTACATGTGAAGGTGTGGTGAAAGACAAACAAAGAAGTGGAACTGACATGCTATGATAGATTCATAGTATATGAACAATACATTGCAAGTGTTATTATACACTTGATAGGATATATAGTTTAAGCATGAACTACGAAACTACGTGTATTTTCGCTAGGAGAATGTTTCATGCGCGTGTACTGCCAACTTTTAATCATATAATAAATACAGCAAAGAATAATGCAGAAGTCTGAAATAATTAAGGAAATGAAATCTTTTGATATACACAGAATGCAGAATTCTGAAATAGGACCAATCATCAGGCATCAGGCTCAATTATATAAATCAAAATTGAGAACAAGACATCTCTCTTGTTCTTTTCATTTCATGTTTAAGCAGTGGCGGAGCTCGGCCAATTAAAAAGGAGGGGCCAATATAATATGAAATGTGAGAAGAGGGGGACAGATTAGTATTTCATTAGCAATTGAAGTGGTGTATTCCTACAGAATACCTATATCATCTAGCCTATCCTCCATTTTGCAAGACCCAATCTCTTTAATCATTGAACCTAAAAGCAAAGAGTGGGTAGCACATGATACGACCAAATTCAATGCAGTAGCAAAAGACACTGGGGTAGGAGCCCAGCTTCTCTGCTTTAAGTGTTAATGAATCAAAATAAAATAAAAATGAACAGGAGACACCCAAGAATGCATGCAGTCAACTTTTTCTTCACAATTTGAATAGCATAAATGCACAGTACTGTTATGAGCTAGATTGGGAAAAATGGCAGAACTCCTTGCTGGATTATAACAATCACAGCAAGCCTACTTATATAGAGGCTCTCTGAACAAAATGTAAATAACATCAGTCAAGATAATATCTTTATTAAGAAAATAAGTAAGATGACAATAAGAAATAACTAACACTTGTGTCAGGATATTAATGAATTATTTTAAGAAAAATTGATACTATTCTTGACGAAGATGAACCCAAATAATATCCTTGAGGTAGGCTATCAGTACAGGACATGCAACAGCCATGCTTACATGCATAAACTGATAGGATCATTGACCCTATGATGACTGTGGAGGACGTAAGAGTAGGTGACTGGTGGCCAGGGGTTCACAGTGGGTGCCGTGAGCCCATGAGGGCGTGCGGAAGGAGTGAGAGTCACTGGGAGAAGCCAAGCACAACAATACTGTTGCTTTGCTTAATTCTTTCCACTGCACTCAACTCGGTCTTTATCTAAGAATAGAAAACACTTAGGGGCTATTTGGATGGCCGGATTTAGAGTGAAAACCATTGTAAATTACCGGCTTGAAAGATTACACCTGCTACGCTTGAAAAAAGTGTTTGGATGTCCGGTGAACACGATTTATTTACCCTCGGTTTTGGATAAAACAACCGGAAAAATAAAATCTTGTCTGATGGCCAGAAATAAAAAACGACAGATGTCGAGGTCGTCTCGCCTCGCTTCCTCATCTATTCGGCGTCGGTGGCATGGTAACGACATTGGTGTCTTCTCCCCCCCCCCCCCCCCCCCTTTGCGCCAGATCCACAGGTTGTGACTCCATAGAGGGTCTTGCACTGCTCCTGCATCGTATCACCACCCACCCTTCACGGCTCTGCTGACAAGCGGCGCTGAGACCGGGGACAAGGAGCTGATGCTAGCACCATACCGCTGCGTGCCTGCACCACTAGATTGCCGATCTTCTCGATCTCCTGGATGATGTCCTTGACCTTGTCTTCAACCTCAATATTAGGAATATTGTATAGCTGATCATATTGATATAGCTTTCCTTGTATAGCTGATAGGCTTTCTATGTATACATGATTGTATTCTTGTACTCCAAGCCATATTGGCCATATATATATAACACGTCACCCCCCCCCCCCCCCCCTTGTTGTGGTGTGGTGTTTCCCAAACCGTATCTCTCTACATGGTATCAGCCTAATCCTTCCTTTTTTTCTTCCGCTGCCCACCCTCCCTCACCTCGCGATCACGCCATGTCCGACATCACGGACAGCTCCTCCATGCCGGCACTTGGGTCCCCATCTGCGCCGGCCCCAGGGGCTCCTTCTTCCCCGGCGTTCGGCGTCCCCTCCATGCCGGCAGCCGCTGGTGGCACCATAGCGGCGGTCCACCAGGCGATCGCTCAGCATCTCGCGGTCCCGTCCTTCGCCACGATCTCCGTGAAGTCGCACGTGCCGATCCAGTTGGAGATGCAATCCTCTAACTACTCCCGCTGGGCCTTCTTCTTCAAGTCGATGTGCGGCAAGTTCCGTCTCTGCCACCACATCGATGGCTCAGCCCCGCCGCGCCCACAGGATCCCGTTTGGGACCAGGCGGACTGCTGCGTTCGCAGCTGGCTCTTCGGCACCGTCGACGACTCCGTCCTCAGCCTCGCCGTCGACGGCGACAACCTCACCGCCCGCGACATCTGGGTCGCCATCGAGGGGCTCTTCCGCGCCAATAAGGCTCCGCGCGCGATCTTCCACCTCCACGAGTTCCACTCGATGACCCAGGGCGACTCCACCATTGACGCCTACGCCGAGCGCATGAGGAAGAAGGCCGCCGATCTCCGGGACGTTGGCCATCCGGTTCCTGACCCGCAGCTCGTCCTCAATCTCCTCCGCGGCGTCAACAAGCCCTTCTCCGGCACCGCGGACGACATCGCTAATGCTGCAGTGCTGCCGGACTTCACCGCTGCCCTCGACATGCTCCGACTCAAGGAACTTCGCCTCGCCAACGAGGCCAAGACGACGGCTGCTTCCGCCCTGCTCGCCGCGTCCTCTGCCTGCTCCAGTCCTGGCGGCTGCCGTTCCACCTCGTCCGGCTCTGCTGGCGGCGGCAGTGGCTACGGTAAGGGTGGCGGCGGCCACGGCGGCGGCGGCAGCAAGAAGAGCAAGAAGCCCTGGCGACAGACCGGCGCGCCGCAGCAGCAGCAGTTCCGCCTGACTGGGCCATGGGTGTGCTTCAACCCCTACGGCCCACAGCAGCTGGGTGGTCCTGGCGGCCCGGGCGGGTGGCGTCCTCCTTCAGCTGGCCTGCTGGGCCCTGCCCCGGCCCAGGCCCACACCGCGTTTGCTCCGGTGCAGATGTCGGCCCAGCCCCCTGCCTAGGATCAGGCCGGGCTGATTGCAGCCCTGAATCAATTGGCGTTCCAGCATCAGGGCTGGGTGATGGATTCTGGCGCATCTTCCCACATGTCGTCTACAGATGGTATACTCCTTTCCCATCGTCCATCCTCCACTTCTTCCATTACTGTCGGCAATGGTCATACTTTACCTGTTACTTGCCGCGGTTCTTCTGTTATTCCTACTAGTTCATCTACTTTTGCGCTTCGTGATGTTCTAGTCGTCCCTTCCTTGATTCGTAATCTTCTTTCCGTCCGTCAGTTTACTCATGACAATAACTGTTCGATTGAATTTGACGCCCTTGGTTTCTCTGTTAAGGATATTCCGAGTCGACGCGTGATGCTTCGTTGCGATAGTGCTGGCGACCTCTACACGCTGCCTGCCACCACTACCACCTCTCCACTCACCACACTCGCCATCACCACCACCATCTGGCACGCTCGGCTCGGTCATCCTGCATCTGCCGTCATCGACACCCTTCGAAATAATTCCTTCATTACCTGTAATAAAGTAGCACAGTCCCTCTGTCATTCGTGTCAGCTTGGCAAACACGTGCGGTTACCTTTTACTCGCTCACAAACTCGTAGTGCTGCGCCGTTTCATCTTGTTCATTGTGATGTCTGGACATCTCCTGTAGTCAGCATCTCTGGGTGTCAGTATTATTTGGTCTTGCTAGATGATTACTCGCATTTTTGTTGGACGTTTCCTTTAGTACGCAAATCTGATGTAGCATCTACCATTACCGATTTTTGTGCCTTTGTACAAACCCAGTTCGACGTCACCATCAAATCCTTTCAGGCTGACAATGGCACTGAGTTTGTTAACCGCACGTTGACAACCTTCTTTTCCTCTCGTGGCATTCTCCTTCGGCTGTCGTGTCCTTACACGTCTCAGCAGAACGGGAAGGCCGAGCGCATTCTTCATACGCTGAATAATATCACTCGCACTCTTCTCCTTCATGCTCACATGCCACCACGCTACTGGGCAGAAGCACTCGCCACCGCCACCTATGTTCTCAATCGTCGGCCATGTTCCTCCGTCGACAATGCCGTTCCCTTCACACTTCTATACGGCACCACTCCGGAATACGACCAGTTACGTGTTTTCGGATGTTTATGCTATCCCAACCTATCTCCCACTGCCCCACATAAACTAGCTCCTCGTTCTACAGCTTGCGTTTTCTTGGGGTACCCATCATCTCATAAGGGTTATCGCTGTCTCGATCTCGTCACTAAACGCATCATTATCTCGCGTCATGTGGTCTTTGATGAGTCAGTCTTTCCCTTTTCTGCCACCCCGTCGTCTATATCCGCCTTGGATTTTCTTTCTGCCACTAACCCTGCAGCAGCTCGCGTGGCAGCTCCGTCACTGCGTGACGTTGAGCGACCACGGCCTTCGCCCACCGCACACGAGGATGACGATCCCGCCATCCTCCTGCGCGGACCTGTTCTCCAGGCGCTGCCCCTGGCGCAGGCGCCAGCCCTTCCGTCGCCGACGTCTGCTCCAGCACCTCCTCTGCCCCCGCCGGCTGACCCTCGTGCGATCCTGCACGTCTACAGCCGGCGGCCGCGCCCTCCGGCACAGCAGGCGCCTGTGCTCCCGGTGGACTTGGCGCCCCCTGTGCAGCAGGCAGCTGTGCAGGCCGTGGCGCCCCTCGTCGACCCCGCTTCGCCTTCTTCGTCGACTTCGTCTTCACCGCCAGTCTCACCAGTCCTTGCTCCGCCACCGCCCGTCCAGAGCCGGCCAGTGACACGCACCCAGTCTGGTGCCATTGCGCCGGTTCGCTACGTCGGGCTGGCGGCAGTGGCGGTCGCCTCGCCGATCCCCGGCAACTACCGCAGTGGTCTGGCGGACCCGACTTGGCGCGCGGCTATGGCAGACGAGTACAAGGCGCTGATCGACAACGGCACCTGGCGCCTTGTACCTCGACCGCCCGGCGCCAATGTCGTCTCCGGAAAGTGGATTTTCAAACACAAGTTCCACTCTGACGGGACTCTTGCTCGTCACAAGGCACGATGGGTCGTCCGTGGCTTCTCCCAGCAGCCTGGCGTCGACTATGATGAGACCTTCAGTCCGGTGGTCAAACCGGCGACCATCCGGGCTGTTCTCAGTATAGCCGCCTCCCGCGCCTGGCCGATCCACCAGCTCGACGTGAAGAACGCCTTCCTCCACGGTCACCTCGACGAGACTGTCTACTGCCAGCAGCCGCCAGGTTTCGTCGACCCCGCTGCCCCAGACCACGTCTGTCTCCTGCTCAAGTCCCTCTATGGACTTAAGCAGGCGCCCCGAGCATGGTACCAGCGGTTCGCCTCCTTCATCCGTCTGCTCGGCTTCGCTGCATCGACCTCCGACACATCCCTCTTTGTCTACAAAGAGGGCCCTAGTGTCACCTACTTGCTGCTCTACGTCGACGACATCATCCTCACTGCTTCATCCTCGACGCTCCTTCAGTCCATCATGGCTCGGCTAGCCTCTGAGTTTGCCATGACGGACCTCGGCGATCTGCACCACTTCCTCGGCATCTCCGTCAGTCGCTCTGCTGACGGTCTCTTCCTGTCCCAGCGACAGTACGCCGTCGACCTTCTCCAGCGCGCCGGCATGGCTGAGTGTCACTCTACAGCGACTCCTATTGACACTCATGCCAAGCTCTCAGCGACAGACGGCGCCCAGCTCTCCGCTTCCGACAGCTCCGACTACCGGAGTTTGGTCGGCGCCCTTCAGTACCTTACGCTGACTCGTCCAAACTTGGCGTATGCTGTTCAGCAGGTGTGCCTCTTCATGCATGACCCCCGTGAGCCCCATCTCGCGCTGGTCAAGCGCATCTTGCGCTACGTGAAGGGCACCCTCTCCTCCGGCCTCCACATCGGCACCGGTCCTGTCCAGTCCCTCACCGCCTATTCAGATGCGGATTGGGCGGGATGTCCGGACTCTCGACGTTCTACCTCCGGCTTCTGCGTCTTTCTTGGCCACAACTTGATCTCTTGGTCCTCCAAGCGCCAGACCACGGTGTCCCGGTCTAGCGCTGAGGCAGAGTATCGAGCCGTCGCTCATGCTGTTGCTGAGTGCTGCTGGCTCCGCCAGCTCCTCCAGGAGCTCCATGTTCCTTTGGCCTCCGCCACTGTTGTCTACTGTGACAATGTCAGTGCTGTCTATATGACCGCCAACCCTGTCCATCATCGGCGCACGAAGCATATTGAGATCGACATTCACTTCGTCCGCGAGAAGGTGGCTTTGGGTCAGGTTCGGGTTCTTCATGTTCCGTCCTCCCACCAATTTGCGGACATAATGACGAAGGGTCTTCCGGTTCAGCTCTTCACTGATTTTCGGTCCAGTCTTTGCGTCCGCACTCCTACCGCTGCGACTGCGGGCGGGTATTAGGAATATTGTATAGCTGATCATATTGATATAGCTTTCCTTGTATAGCTGATAGGCTTTCTATGTATACATGATTGTATTCTTGTACTCCAAGCCATATTGGCCATATATATATAACACGTCACCCCCCCCTTGTTGTGGTGTGGTGTTTCCCAAACCGTATCTCTCTACACTCAACACTGGCAACCAAGTTGATGTAGTGCTGGAGTTTGATCTGCGTGTCTATGTTGCTGAGCATGGTTCATCCAGAATTCTAGACTGAATCTATATCATCGGTGACATAGAGAACCAAGCAGGGTGCCCGCATGGCGGCGGCCGCAGCGGCAGCGCCTCAAGACTGTAGTCTGACTCCAGTTCGAGGACCTTGTGATGAGCAGACATGCTCATTCTTGTGTATTTTGTTCAATTTGTGCGGCTGCTTGATCAATACACACGTATATAATGAAGAGAACTCTGCTTTTACCCAAACAACATTTTACAAGCGGAATAATTTACAGTTGTATTGTTGTGCACAAGAAATTACGATGGAAATGCATCTACAAGTGCAAAAAAATTCAAAACACCCAAACATGGCCTTATACGGATAGGAAAAACTTGAAAAGGTCTGGAGTGCATGCCAGCATGCACTCGCCATGGCCAGGAAGCCATCACGGGGCCCGGGGCCAGGAAGCATGCACTGTCCAAACCTTTTCAAGTGTTTCCTATCTGTAGAAGTGTTTTCTATTTGTAGATAAAGACCGAGTTGAGTGGGTAGAAGTGTTTTCTATTCTTAGAAAAAGACCGAGTTGAGTGGTCTGAGCGAGTGGTTAGCGAAATAAGTATCTGTAATCTCCATGGAAAGAATTAAGCAAAGCAACACTATTGTTGCTGGGCTTCTCCCAGTGACTCTCTCACTCGCTCTCTCACACACGCCCTCACAGCACCCACTCGCTGCCGGGGGTTCAAGCCCCGGCCACTGGTCGCCTACCCCTACGCCCTCCGTAGTCGTCATAGGGTCAACAATCCTATCAATCTGGTATCAGATATGCTGGGTTCGGAGGATGGCGACAAGCAGCAGCTGCCTCCGGCCTGACGCCATGCACCTGTGCGTCGGGGGCCCGACGAATGGAGGCCCGGACTGGGACGGCGCACCCAGCGTAGAGGAAGGCACCACGCCCTGTCCCAAGTGCATGGCGCCCAGGGCGGTGAAGGTCGACGTCCCTGCTGTCGCCATGGAGGGGATTGGGGATGGTGAGGGTAAAAACTGTATCTGGTGGATGGGCGTAGGCAGCGTTGCGGGAGCGATGGTGGTGACGGCGGTTCCTGGAACAGAGAACGCCGTCGTTCCATAACTGGGTAGCCCATAGGGCATGCCGGGAGGCATGTTGGTGGCCGGCTCTGGTGGCAATCGCGTCGCCAATGTTGCCATATTGGCCGACATGGAGGCCATCTGTTTAGCCAGGTCCGCCAAGGCCTTTGTCGTGGCAGCAGCGGGTGGCGCGGGCAGAGGAGGCTGCTGCTTGTCGCCGGAACCCAGCATCTCTGATACCAAATTGATAGGATCTTTGACCATAACGATGACTGAGAAGGGCATAGGGGTAAGTAACCGGTGGCCAGCCACCCGGTGGCAAGTGGGTGCCGTGAGGGATCAAGTGAGAAAGTCACTGGGACTCTGGGAGAAGCCCAGCAACAATACTAATTTGCTTTGCTTAATTATTTCCACCGAGATTACAGATGCTTATTTCCCTAACCACTCACTCAGACCACTCAACTTGGTCTTACTCAACTCAGAACATTCAACTCGGACTTTATCTAAGAAGAATAGAAAACACTTCTGCAGATACGGCAATCGTAAGGGATGCCAGTCATAACATAAACAGTAACAAATCATACTACTAGATTTATAGTAAATACCATAGTAAGCATTTAGATTTGTTACATGAAAATCATACTAGTAGATTTGCCATCAGAAGTACTTTTATATCATTATAATGTGGGTAATTACAACATATAGCAAGAAAAGGCAACATTCAAATACATTTACTGGAAACAATGTTGATGCACTAAACGCTTTTGAAAAAAAAAAGGAAATTAGTAAATGAAAAGCATCAACATTGAGTAATGAAATTAAATTCCTTAAGAGTAGTCAGTATATATTACCACTCAACTCAATAAACCCTTTTGTGCATATCCTGCACTTTTGTTGTTTCCAGGCAAAGTCGAATTAATAAATACTGATGGTATTGGACAACAAAGATGCAGTAGACCAGTACTACACTGAAGGAATTAGTCAGACACCATTTTATAAATATCTGACAAGGTATTGGTTGCAAAGTGAATTTAAGTATAATAACTGCAGTTAACACCTGCCATAATGTAATGGTGATTAATTAGGAAATTTATACCTAAGGATGCCTCAGGAGCAACAAAGATGATTTACTGCTATGCACAGCCAGTTCTGGTGAACAAGAATCTGTTTGTGTATAGAAACATAACAAATGTAAACATTTCTTATGGGTTACCAGTTGTTATACCTTGCCAAAGTATGAAGAAGCAGAAGATGATGGTAATGATCAAAGCTACTAGGTTCCCAATGGAAGATGCTGGTTTGGAATTCTTCATCTTCTTCAATGCCTTCATACGGTCAATCCTAGCCCTCTTTAACACCGCAAGCTCCGATAGTTCACTGATGAGCTTCTGATCAGCAGGGTCTAATGGTGAAGTAGTCGGTGGTCTTGGAGGTCGTGGCGGCTTCTTGTACCATTTTTTCTTTTCCTTATCAGCAGCTGACTTATCCAAAAGCCCAACTTTGATCTCCCCTTCAGATGTCGCAGGCTCTCCACTTTTAACAGTTGAATCTCGACAGTGTGAAGAGCAATAAGATATGTGGTGACTCTTATCATCCTTCGGTGCTACAAGATCATCCCATGAGCTGTGCGGCTTTGTTCTTGCATGCCCAGCTATTGAATTAACCTTCATCCCACTATTGTCCTCTTTGGGTAGCAAGCAGTTGCCTTTCTCCAGATCAGCCAACATATCTTGGTCACATACTTCCTGTACCTCCATTAGGATGACAGGGAAATATCCAAATGATCAAGATGTAGGAAAACAACCCTCCTTTCCAGCTAGAAATCCAGGAACTGCAATAAAATGTTAAGATATAAGTTAATCCATATCAAATGCTAGTAAGATACAAAAACATATGCAAGGATCAAATGGGGGTAACAAATTCAACATCTCACAAATTACAAAATAAAATAACAATCAAAACTCGCAGCATAGCTAAAACAAGAGAAAGATAAGGTAAACAACTTAACAAGATAAGCACAGAAGCCATCAGAAAGGTGATAAGGCACAAAGGGAGCAATTTTCCATAAGTCACTTTGGTAGAGCTTCACTTCTTGATTCTTGAGCTTCACTTTTTGATTCTTTGAAGGAGTGATTCTGGTGGGGAGCAAGGTGGGGAGCAAATGAGAATTAATTCTGAAGTGATTCCTCAAAAATGAATGGGGAGCAGCTGGAAGCGGTGGAGAGCGGGGGGGTTTTTTTAGCTCCTAGCTCATAGTGTAAATAGAGAAGTGATTCTCGTCAGCTCTCCACCAGAATCCAGTTACATTTTAAGTGTTTGGCACGGCTTAGTGAAAGCTGAGAGTGAAGCTGGATGGGAGCTATGCCAAAGGAGCCCTAACAGTTTAAAATACAGGAAAAAGGATCGGTAGGAAAAAGTTAAGCTCAAGGGACTGGGTGGAAGGAGAATAAGTAGGAACCCAGAAGTTTCAAACTCCACCAAGATAGTAGTTGGCAAAAGCCAAAAGAACATGCCCACTTATATACCTGAAAAATACTTGACATTGACAACAATGCCAAACTATCCACTATAATCAACACAAAAGCCAGTAACTTGCCTAAAGATTTACAACACTTTCTTTCAGAAACAATTTCAACTGTTTTCACTGAACACAAGATGTAACGAAGTGGTTAGTTATCCAGGCAAACTGATATCTCAAAACACTACCTCTGATCCTAAATATAAGTCTATTTAGGATTGCTTTTTGTCAAACCTTTTTAGCTTTGTCCATCAAGGCATCAACATGTATAGATCAATGTATAGCTTTGTCCATCACGGCATCAACATGTATATAACCTATATAAAAAGCTTTAGGTTAGGGTTTGGGTGCTCGGTTCGCACAGCAGAAAGGGAAGAGAAGGGCTGGGAATACCTTGTGGGTGCTCGTAGCCGGCGAAGAGCTTAGCACCTGGCCCAGGGCGGCGGCGGCGGCGGCGGCACACCAGTCGTCGGATAGCCACTAGCCAGGCGCGAGACAGACGCGGAGTCAACAAGGTGGAATGCGGTGGACGGGAAAGGGGGTGGACTCAGATAATCAGACGGCTGAAGGTGGAATGCGGTGGACGGGAAACGGAGTCAACAACGTAACTTACCTGCCTGTATCCATCGTTCATATGCCATCTGACGGCTGAGAGCATCCAGGTGAGATTTTACTGCTTTCCTCCATGGAGGTAGGCGGGGCCGCGGGAGTGACGGGCTGACGGCACTTTCGGGCGCGCGCCGCGCAGATTTCCCGGTTGTGCTGCGGCCGCCGCCTGGAGGGGACTCGAGCCGTCCTGCGCCCGCTGCCTGGAGGAGACTCGAGCCGACCTGTGCCCAGAGAGGAGACCTGCCCGCACGACGCCGCGACAGCACGAAGCAGCGCCGCGGGACAGCGGGACACCGTCGTCGAGGAGCGCCGCGTAGGTCTCCCTCAAGCTGTAGTGACGTGCGTCCTCCGCAGGTACGAGGCCGGGCTGCCATCGTGCGGTCCTCTCCTCTGTCTTTCCTGCTTTCCAAGAGCTATAGTATCTCACTGCCTCGCATCTGGTACGGAATGGAACGCTTCCGGTTCAATTTTGCTTGATATAGCTATTGTTTATTATTATATTGTTTACAGTAGATGTTTTGCTTGACCTGAAATGCAAATACGCAACCGTGTGTTGTTATTCCCCTGTAGCAAGTTTTATTCTTTGGGATAGAATTTGGCAAGAAAATGAAAATGGCATGGGCAGAAGTTCAGTCTGAAAATGGCAATTGTGTGTTGTTAACTGCTTGTATTAAATTTATTGTTTAGAATAGAAGTTGACAAGAAAATGGCAGGGGCAGAACTTTGCTCGATCAGAAATGCAAATATGCAATTGTGTGTTGTTTTGAACGAACGCAATTGTGTGTTGTTAATTACTTGATCAGAAAATTGTATTGCTTGATCTATGGTTGTTGTAAAGGTAATGGCACAACTTGACAGGCGCAAGCAAACAAAATGGTGTGCTCTTCAAATGCTTTTATCTTTGTGGATATCCAAATACAATGCATTCTTGCCCCTGTTTCACTCACGGGAGTGCTGCAGCGGCATGGCCTTGTGCGGAAGTGCTACCCTGCGGCGAAATCCTGAGGTAGCAGTGCTGCTGCAGCGTGCCGCCAACCAGGAGCGGAACCACGATTCGATGAGAGCATCTCTAATAGCTTGGTAAAAATCACTTGTCAAATATTATGTTTTGGTAAGTTGCTAAAATCATATACCAAGTGAAAAAAAAGCTCTCTCCAACAATTCTCTATTTCTAACTTGTCAAAAAAAGAGGGCCCACCAGTTGTCACGCTCGCGCTATGCAGACCACGCACACATGCATGCCTACTGCTTCTATCTTCCTTCATAAATGACACAGAAAAATATCCTCGTATACTACTTCATGCAATGCAAAGGGAAAAGAGAAATAAAAATAAAAAAAAATCAGCAGCACTCAAGTGCATGGACAGGACCAACACAACAATGAGCAGCATCTTGACAAAAAAAAAACAACGAGCAAGCACCTGCAACGACATGACCGGCCACGAAGACAAGACCCATGACCAGCCCCTAGCTGGCTGTCAGGACCGACCGGTCACAGCAGCTTGCATGCGCGCGCGAGCGATTGCAAGCAGGATGCGCGCCGCGCGGATGAAATATTTGGCAAGTTGGCAAAAATAGCAAGTGAATTTAGCAAACTGTTGGAGAAAGATTTTTGCATGTTTTGCTAAATTTTGAAGGATAGCAAGTTATTTACCAAACTGTTGGAGATGCTCTTAGGGGACTGTTGAAAGAATAATCAAACATGATGAAAGATATATACAGCTAAACCGAGCGACTGTTATAGTAGCTTGTTACCTCAAATAGCAACCTTATGTTTCAACCCACTATATCCAAGCTGCTACGTCGTAGCAGTAGCGGTAAGGAACCACTACCATTATTACGGCCCTATAGTGGTCACTGCAAACGTTATTTAGTACCTTGAACGAGAGCATAGATAATAACCAAATTGATACTTCCTCCGTCACAAAATAAGTGCACTTCTAGAGTTTAAATGAAAATGCTAAGGTTAGTGTGAAGTTACATTTATATCCCTAGAAAGATATAATCATTATATCTCGAAAAATGAGAAAGTAGAAAAAGACAAATATGACTAGTTTGTTTTTTATGTAAATGTGCACTTATTAATAAATTTTGAACTCTAGAAGTGTACTTATTTTGGGGACGGAGGAAGTGTTTTTTACGGTATGAAAGACGTTTAAAGACCAAAATACTAAATATTACGAAGAAAATAGGAACAAAATTTAATTACACCTTGGTGTCACAACAATAATAATAATAATAACAAAGGAGATGTGATAGAAACTAAAAGGAAGAATAATTCTAAATAAAGTAGATATTATTGAGATAAATGCGGAGAGAGAAATGCTGACTATATGTAGTAACTAGCTAATTACGGGTGTACTTTAGGAATCAACCGCTAGGTAATTTTAAAATCACGACAAGATATAGAGAAGATAATAAGAATATGAATTCTAGATTATATAGATATTATTATATATTTTAATATAGAGAAAGAATAAACAGCTTCAACATAAATTACTACCGTTAACTAATAGATTATCTACCTCATGGAGGAGGTAATGTGGTTGGGGGTGTCGGGCCCCCCTCAGCCCCTCCCTCCCTCCGCCACTGTCGCCAACGACCAGCGCTAGCCTGGAGGACTGCGACAACTCGGTTAGCGACGGTGCGGCGGGAGGAACCTGAGCGTTGGACTGCCGAACCGAATGGATGAAGGTTTTTTTTAAATCATACGTTGTGACCCAATCTGAGTCCGGTGGACAGCACCGGGTTGTTCGACGTGGCGCAGTGCGGCAGCGCATGACATGGGCCTTCCGCCTTCTCCCTAGTCATAGGCTAGGGTGTAAATTGTTTGACCCTTACATGCACCTTCAAACATCTTTAATTCAAATATTTATATTAAATAAGATCTTATTTTAAAGAAATGGTATAAATATTTGAACTATAGAGGATTGGAGGTGTACATAAGGGTCTCTAATTTACATCCTTTGTCGTAGGGCGTTATTTTTTACATACTCTGTATTTCTTTTGTGATTTCTTTTTTTATCTATCTCTACCTTTTTATTTTCTATTTTTCTTGATTTCATATTTTCCTCTCCAATGGATCAGTTACATTGTACCAATGCCAAGTACAATATTAGTTTTAAGTAAGAGAGACAATGATGGTATTTATTAGTTCATTGTAAATAAGTAAATGGAACATTTTTCATAATTTATTAAGGTTGTATATTTCTTTATTGAAGCTAGAAACCTTTTTCACTATAACATAGAGCAAACTCATAAATTTAGAACATTTTTCTCATAAAACTATGACCCTTTTCCTGAACACAAAATAGTTTTATTTTTTGATATTTCCAAGTGAACGTGAAATGTTTTCATGCTAAATAAGGTGCAATGGTTCCTATGAACCAGAAATATTGTTATGCTCAACAAAAAAAATATGAACTTAACAAAAAAATTGTTTTCAATGCTCCGACGAGGACTACTAAAGAGCATCAGCACTTTGATACCTCATGAGAAAACCAAGTCTTCATAACGCTCTCTTTGCATTCTGCATTTTTATTTCCAAGAATTTTTATCCTAGAGTAGGATTAAAACTTAGGTTGTAAAACACTTTTATGTGTTAGAATAGTCACGCTTTGTTAACCTTAAGAAAATTCAAATAAGTGATATGTTTAATGCAAAAAAATTGTAAAGTCCAATACAAACCAACTCTTATTGGTTGTATTATCCTTTCAAGAAGTGTAAACAATGAGAATAGTGAAGAAGAAAGTAAGGGATGCTCCAATCAAAGATAAAGGTATACCAGTTGAAAAGACAGATCTCGTATGAGGGCAAGAGCAGAAGAAGGTCGTACCAATGTTGCCAATCCCACGTGCCAATGATTTTTCCTGTAGATAAAACTGAAAGGACCGAATCAGCCTAGAGGGGGGGGTGAATAGGTGATTTTTGACTATCTGAAACTTCACAAACTATAAGATGTAGTTAGATAGCAACCGGAGAGGCCGGTTTGTTTGGGTAGGTAGTACCGGGTGTGAAACACCGGCACTACCGACACAAACAAACGGCACAACCGGGATCCTAAAAGAAACTACAAATCCGATGAATGTAAGCTATGAAGATAATACAAGATTCTAGCCCACTTTCCTAAGAATGATAGATGGTAAATCTACTCTCACCAAACCTTGGTTGTTCCCCTTGATGTAGATCGAGCCTTCCCAACCTAAGAATGAGATAGGGATAGGAAGAACACGAAGAACACAATAACAAGTGAAGTAGAGAAAATAGGGACAACAACAACAAGCACACGGGACACGCGATTTATCCCGAGGTTCGGCCAATCCACTAAGGAGTGCCTACTTCCTCGTTGTTGAGGTGACCACAAAGGTCGGAGTCTATTTCACCTCCTCGCCTCACTCAAGCAACCACAAAGGCTACGAGAGTATCTCCACTAGAAATCTCAGGGTAATACAAACGCTTCGGGGAGCCCTCACAAGTAAATCAATACGGGCTACCACGAAGAACACCTAACCGGCTAGAGCTCAAAGAGCTCAAGAGTAAAAGACACAAATCAAGCCGGCTAGATGGAAACCAAGTGCTCAAGTCGGAGATCGATGCTTCCCGCTCTCTAATCTCACTTCCCTAGCTCAATCCTTGCAAGAGAGTGAATCTAGGAGCAAAGGGGGAGAGAGAGGGGATGAGTCAATGCTTGGAGAGAGCTTGTCCAAAGTTAGGTCAGCAATAAGTGTATGGAGTGAGTGGGTGACCGTGGAAAGAGAAGAGAGGAAGCATTTATACTCCCTCAGTCCCGAGGCTGGTCGGTACCACCGACCAGTTCACAACGGTCGAAAGAATCCAGATCTGACCAAACAAGCAACCACTGTCCTCACGTCGGTACCACCGCGGGTGGTAGTACCGAGGTTATGGCGGTACTACCGCCAGGCCAAATTGGCCGCTAACAGAGAGCCCCACGAAAAGGGACTTGGTCCCTCGGAAACTACCGAACAGGGTCGGTACCTCTGAGGTCGGTGGTACCGAGGTTATGGCGGTACCACCGCCAGGCCATTTTCAATTCTACACAAGGAGCTCTGCAAACTTGGTTACTACCGGCCTTGCGTCGGTACCACCGCGGGCGGTAGTACCGAGGTAATGGCGGTACTACCGCCAGGCCAAATTTCAGCGCGGATAAAAAGCCTTGCAAACTTGGAAACCACCGGCCAAGGGTCGGTACCACCGCGGGCGGTAGTACCGAGGTTATGGAGGTACTACCGCCAGGCCAAATCGAACTCTACACAGATAGCTTCGCAAAACCAGGTTACTACCGATCGGGGTCGGAACCACCGAGGCCGGTAGTACCGAGGTTATGGCGGTACTACCGCCAGGTCATTTTTGACCAACACAGAGAGGGTGTTTGAGCACTGCGCAAAGAAGCTGTGGTCGGTACCACCGACCACCCATGGTCGGTACCACCGACCACACAAATTTAACCTCTATGTGTTCGTGATTGTGCGGTGTCTCTCAAGCGAACTATAGTTAGTCAATTTGAGCACTTTTCTCCACATCTAGCCAACTTACTTTGTGACCCTCTTCATAGTCCGGCTTACCTATAACTCAAGTTTAAAATTGAAATTTTAAACTACCACTTGAGCTAGGCATCTTTATGTCCAAAAATATCATACGTGCTTTGTTCACGAGATTTCAACGTTTCAAATCTTTCAAAGGACTAACACCTGCATACATGCTTTTATAAACTGGTTAGTCCCTAATTTGATTGTCATTAATTAGCCAAAACCCACATTGGGGGCGAATGCACTTTCAAACTCCCCCTTTTTGGTAATTGATGACAACCAACTTAGGCTTACAATTAGGGATAGAAAGAATTGAAGCTTTTGAATTCCAAAATTTAGTTGAAGCTCCCCCTTAGTGTATGCTTTGGTTATGAATTTCAAACCTTGATTAGAAAGCAAGGTTGCATACGCAAGAACAAGAGCTCCCCCTAAATTTTGCAATCCGTGGGGTGCCTAAGAGTGTGTGACAACATCATATATATCAATTTGAGATGCATAAGCGATATGACATGGTGATTCACATAACAATGTAATAAGAAAAACGAATGGCTATGGAAGAAAGAAAAGGACTCAAATCGCATAGCCATATCGAAAACAACGATCACCATGACAAGAGCATCAATATTGAGGATGAACCATACATGAATATAACAATAAGCACAAATGTTTTACATCCTCAATCACATCAACACATCACAAATAAAATGTAGCATACCACTTTTAGTTCTCCAAGATTACCATCTCTCTCACAGCTAGCTATTACAACAAGATAAGCCTAACACTCCCCCTTTGGCATCAAGTACCAAAACGGGTAGGCCAAGATAAGCAAAGAGCTAGTAATAGCCGCTGGAAGATCCATCATGATAAGAACCACCAAAAAGAGAGGAGTAGGCGCTCGCACCGACATCACCACCTGGATAGGACGACGAAGGAGCAGAAGAATCCGGCGGTGGAGTAGAGTCGCGAGGACCACCACTCCCAGCTGGATCGGCGTCAGGGCCAGCAAAGCCCATGTACGAGCCACCACCCCCACCTTGATATGACGTGGACCCGCCAGCAAAGGACGTGCCCATTCCATAGTCAGGAAAGAAGGGAGGAGGCTGGTACTGAGGTGGTGGTGGAGGATAGAACTGGGGATGCTGAAACATCATGGAGCTGTAAAAACCAGCCTCACCACCACCGGGATATTGGGGCTGCTGCTGGGGCTGCTGCTGGTGGTGACCACCACCACCATCATCATCATCGTCGTCGTCGTCGCGCCGGGCCTGAGCATCGTACTCAGCAAACGGATCTGGATGTGGACGGACCGGAGAGCGCGGAGGAAGACCAAGATGCTGACACACCTCTTGCTGATGCCGCTCATCGCGATCGGCCCGATAGCACATCCACTCAAAGATTTTGCTGAGGGCGGAGCGAAGACCGCCACTCCTACGCCTCTCACGACACGGAGGAGGAGCGGTGGCAGGAGGAACACCTCCATGACTCGGCTGAGCCTCGCCAGGCGCTGCTGCATCTGCTGGGACCTCACCACCTTCATCAACCTTTTCTTTGTCCTTGGAAGGAGCCGAGGTGAACTTGCGAACACTATACTCCTTCATGGAACAATCATACTCGAAGGTGGCGCCAACCACATGCTCAATGATATGCATAAGATATGGAGCATAGGGAAGGGCCTTGTGGGGATCATTGTACACATCTGAGATTTTCTGCCAAAGAAAATGAGAGATGCTAAAGCGTCCATCTGGCAGAGCAAAGTGGACTAGGACCTTGGCAGCATCATCTCTCAGGTTGTCTTGATCTCCAATCTTTGGATCCAGAGTCAGGCGCATTATGTTATTAAGGACATAGTAGGCGGGCTTCAGGCCAGGGACCTTGAAGTTCGCCACTGCACCATCCAAGTAGACGCATGAGCTCTGCAGCTGCTCTGTGTACATAGCCCCTCCATACATCTCTGAAAGGCGAGGGGCATTTCTGTCCACATGGTCGAAGCCCAACAACCGAGCAAACGTGACAAAGTTGCACCGGTAATGGACCCATTGGGTCATCCAGTGCAGCACGCGAGCCTCCTGATCAATGAACAAAGTTGCCCAGAACTGGCAAAGAATCTCCTGGTTGAAGCTGCGCTCGCTAGAGATCAGCCCCAAAACTCTCCACTCCTCTAGCCTCTGCACCAAGGCCTGAATGTCCTCAGAATCTTTGTCGGTCAGAGAGGAGATAACCAGCCTCTTATGTGGAAAGAGAGGAGGATGTCCCTTAGAACAGAAACCCTTCCAGCACACTGACATATAGAAATCTTGCTGGAACCTGGACCAGAACCTCCTATCCACAGAAGCATCTCTAACAAACAGATATGGGTTCTCCTCACGCTGCCTCCTCATCAAGTTCCCCCTCTTCCTGTCAGAGTAATCAATAGGATCTCCAAGATGTGCAGGGGAGACGGCGGTCATCAAGGCGTCGGCTTTGGGGTGCTCAGGAAAAGCTCTGTTGATCAGCATCAGCCCTGAAGCCGGAGGAGAAGGCGGTCTAACGCGAGGATCGATGGAACGACCCTCACGATCAGGACCAGCCGACGAAGCCACTCCGCCCACAATGACGCTGTGCATGTGCCCGGGAGGACCAGCGGCAGGGGGCGGAGGAGACGAAGGAGGCGGAGAAGCAGCATGCCCACTGCCACGGACACGGCAGCGTCCACTCCCCCTGGCACTCTCCATGCTGCGACGTGCTCCTTGGCCCCCGGACGAGCGTCCACGGACCGGACGGGGAAGATCCTCCATACTCCCATCGGCGGACTGAGCACGGCGCAAAGGATTGCGCCGCTGAGGCCCACCGATCTGCACATCACCTTGCACATCACCTTGCTAAAAGGCAGCATACTCCTCCTCTTCATCATCACTAGGAACACGAGCATGAGAGGGCCTCCGGCTCATCTAGAAAAAGATAGCATTGAATGAAAGGACCGAAGTGAGACAAAGGAGATGGCAAGACTGCTTCAACGGAAGCAAAGATAACGATCGAAATCGGGGAGGAGAACGGCTCGCTGCGCGCGGGCGGTACTACCGACCGCACAGCAGTGTGCGGCTTCCTTCAATCCAATCTACCAAATCGCTATGAACTTGCTAACCATACATCCTAAGCATCTACACACTAGATAGAACAATCCTACCAAAGGAATCGACCTAGAACAAGGTACATTGAGAGATCGGGCAAGAACACCTAGTACCTTGCTACTCGTGGAGAAGAGGCCAAAAATCCAATGGAAGAAGAACTTCGGGCTTCAACAACACCACCAAGACGATCTCCAACCTTCCAAGCACCTTTCCACCGGAGGGATTGAGATTTGGGTGGAGGAGGAGGGAGATCGGAGAGGAGGAACGGAGGCGGCGGCGCACGGGCTCGAGCGGCGGCTGAAGGAGGCAGGGGGGCGGCGCGGTCAAAACAGTTTGACTAGGGTTGAAAGGATTCACCGCGCCCCTTTTTGTACTCGGGTCAAACCCGGTCGGTGGTACCGCCCATAGGGTCGGTACTACCGACGTCGGTACTACCGCCCCTATAGCGGTACCACCGACAGTACAAAAACGGAGGAAACAGAGAGGGATTCCAAGAGAACCTTGTGTGGTATACTACACACACTTCACATATGTCCAGATTTCATATAACCAGTACATTGCCATGGACATACGTGAAGCATGCAAAATAGATTTTGAAATCACACACAATATTTTGTCAAAGCATTTGACTAGGTCTCTAGGTGAAAACAAATATGTGCAAGACATCAAGCCACATTACGAGAATCAATGATATTTAGTTCACTCCTCAAAGCACAAAATCTTGACTCATCTAAAAGCTTTGTGAAGATATCGGCTAGTTGCTTTTCGGTGCTCACATGACGTATTGCGATATCTCCTTTGGCTTCATGGTCTCTCAAGAAATGGTGTTGGATGTCTATGTGTTTCGTGCGAGAATGGTTCACGGGATTGTTGGCTAGCTTGATAGCACTCTCATTGTCACACAAAAGTGGAATTTTGTTTTCCTCACATCCGAAGTCTTTTAGTGTTTGCTTCATCCAAAGTAGTTGAGCACAGCATGCGTCGGTCGCCACATACTCGGCTTCGGCGGTGGATAGGGCAACACTATTTTGTTTCTTAGAACTCCATGACACCAAAGACCTCCCAATGAATTGGCAAGTCCCGGTAGTGCTCTTTCGGTCTACCTTGCAACCGGCATAGTCCGAATCAGAATAGCCAAGTAGATCGAAAGTGGAGCCCTTGGGATACCACAAGCCAAGATTCGGATTGTGCACTAAGTATCGAAAGATTCTTTTAACGGCCATAATATGACATTCTTTCGGATTAGCTTGAAACCTTGCACACATGCACACACTAAGCATGATATCGGGCCTAGATGCACAAAGGTAAAGTAATGAACCGATCATAGAGCGATATACCTTTTGGTCCACTGACTTACCATCCATATTTAGATCAAGATGTCCATTGGTAGGCATAGGGGTCTTGATGGGCTTGGCCTTGTCCATCTCAAACTTCTTTAGCATGTCTCTTGTATACTTGGTTTGACTGATGAACGTGCCATCCTTGAGTTGCTTGATTTGGAATCCAAGAAAGTACTTCAGCTCACCCATCATGGACATCTCGAACCTTTTAGTCATGATCCTACTAAATTCCTCACAAAAAGCCACATTAGTACTACCAAATATTATGTCATCGACATATATTTGGCAAACAAAGATATCATTATCGACTTTGCGAGTAAATAAAGTAGCATCGGCCCTTCCTATCTCAAAACCCTTTTTGAGTAGGAAGTCCTTAAGGCAATCATACCAAGCTCTAGGGGCTTGTTTGAGCCCATAGAGCGCCTTGTCGAGCTTGTAGACGTGGTTGGGGAATTTTGGATCCTCAAAACCCGGTGGTTGCTCCACATAAACCAATTCGGAGAGGGGGCCATTGAGGAATGCACTTTTCACATCCATTTGGTATAGCTTGAAATCATGGTGAGTAGCAAAGGCAAGTAATATACGAATTGACTCAAGCCTAGCTACAGGTGAATAGGTTTCCCCAAAATCCAAACCTTCGATTTGAGTGAAACCTTGAGCCACCAACCGTGCTTTGTTCCTTGTCACCACGCCATGCTCGTCTTGCTTGTTGCGGAAGACCCATTTGGTTCCTATCACATTTTGCTTGGGCCTTTCCACCAAGGACCAGACTTCATTCCTGGTGAAGTTGTTCACCTCTTCTTGCATAGCCATCACCCAGTCCAGATCATCAAGTGCTTCTTCCACCCGAAGAGGTTCCAAAGAGGAGACAAACAAGTAATGTTCACAAAACTTGCTAAGCGAGAGCGTGTCATTACCCCACGCCGTATGCTCCCCAATATGTTGTCAACGGGATGATCCCGTTGAACTAAATGATGAACTCTTGGATGTGGCACAGGTGATCTCCGTTGGATGGGTCCATCTTCATCATATGCGTTGATGTCCCCATCTACTTGTTGAACTTGATGTTGAGCTTGTGTTTGATCATCATCTTGATGTATCACTTGATCATCACCCACACTACCACCATTCGGAGTTGCGGAAGCTTCATCATGCACATTTGGATGCACATGATGGATATGAGAATCTTGTGGAGTGTGTGATGGATCATCTTCATCATCTTCAATTTCAACGGGCCTCACATCACCGATCGCAAGCCTCTTGATAGCTTCGGATGGAGGCACGTCATTACCTGCAAGCTCATCATTGACTTGCTCCTTTTGGGAGCCGTCGGATTCATCAAAAGTCACGTCTACCGTTAACTCAATAGTGCCAGTGGCTTTATTGAATACACGGTAGCCATGTTCGTTAGTACCATAACCAAGTAGAAAGCCTTCGTGTACCTTAGGTGCAAACTTTGAACTTTTGGCCCTCTTGTTAAGTATGAAACACTTGCAGCCAAAAACTCGAAAGTAATGCACCTTCGGTTTGTTACCGGTTAGAAGCTCATATGACGTCTTCCCTCTTAGCTTGTGAAGGTAGAGGCGGTTGATTGCATGACACGCCGTGTTCATTGCCTCCGCCCAAAAGCCATGGGAAGTCTTGTACTCATCCAACATAGATCTTGCGGCTTCAACAAGAGTTCTATTCTTTCTTTCCACAACCCCATTTTGTTTTGGGGTATATGGAACGGAGAACTCATGCTTGATTCCTTCTTCATCAAGATACTCTTCTATGTTGGTGTTCCTAAACTCGGTCCCGTTGTCACTTCTCACTTTCTTGATCTTGATATCAAACTCATTTTGTGCTCTTCTAGCAAACTTCTTGAAAATGCCTTGTGTTTCACTTTTATCTGCTAAAAAGAACACCCAAGTAAAGCGAGAATAGTCATCAACAATAACGAAACCGTATTTGTTACCGCCGATGCTTTGGTAAGCAACGGGTCCGATGAGGTCCATATGCAATAGCTCCAATGGTCTTGTGGTCGACACAATGTTCTTGATTGGATGCTTTGCTCCAACTTGCTTTCCGGCTTGGCACGCACTGCAAATCCTATCTTTCTCAAAAGAAACATTGGTTAGTCCAAGGATGTGCCCTTCCCTTTGAAGTTGGGCCAAGTTCCTCATCCCAACATGAGCTAGTCGGCGATGCCAAAGCCAACCCATGCTAGATTTTGCCATTAGACATGTTGTAGGTTCTACCTTACTAGTTGAGAAGTCAACTAAGTAAAGTTTTCCCTTCAACACGCCTTTAAATACAATAGAGGAATCCCTTCTTCTAGAGACGGTCACACCCTTATCCGTAAAGAGACAATCGTAACCCATTTCACAAAGTTGAGAAACAGATAACAAGTTGTAACTCAACGAATGCACAAGTAATACATTAGATATGGAATTATCAGTTGAGATAGCAATTTTACCCAAACCAAGCACTTCTCCTTTACCATTGTCACCAAACACAATATTGTTGCATGAGTCGTTGCTTGGTTGGAAGGAAGAGAACATATCTTTTGCCCTGGTCATATGATTGGTGCATCCACTATCCAACACCCAACTTGACCCACCAGAGGCATATTCCTACAAAACAAGTTTATGTTCTAGATTTAGGTACCCAAACGAGATTGGGTCCTTGGGGGTTAGTCACATAAGCTTTTGGCACCCAAACATTTCTCATAATTTCCCTCTTCTTGAGGGCGCCAACATACTTGACTACTATCTTACCATCCTTCCCCCAACAACACAAGTAATCACATGTATAGCTTCTTGATATGGGCTTTTGTTGCTTGGGGGCCTCCACTTGCTTCTCCTTGTTGATCTTACCATTAGCAAGTGGAGCCTTTGGATTGGCAATCTTGTTGGCCTTGTTCATTAGGTCAAAGAGAGGAACCCCTTTGTTAAAGTTAACAAAAGGTACCCCATTGACCATCTTTCTACCATTGGCCTTACCACCATACCTATTGTACCCAATTCCATCCTTGATGGATGGGTGCCTTGCGGTCTTGAGGATATCTTTTGGTTGTTGCACCTTACACTTGCAACCATTCCTCAAGATCATGTTCAACCTATGAATCTCCTTGTCTTTCTTTTCTATCTCAACAAGGTTAGTTGCACAAGCATTTATATCAAGTTTATAGCATCTTTTGCAACCATTACTAGTTGAGGCATTAGAGTTGTCGGAGTCCTTAGGAGTGGTTGAAGAGGTACTACTCCAAAGAGTGCTGTAGCTTAGTTCAAGAGTTTGATATTTATCTTGAAAGCTTGTGAGGCTTTCTTGAACCAAGCTAGCTTCATTCTTTAGTTTAGCAATTGAGTCATTGCTCGCGGAACACTCCTTAGCCAACTTCTTGTTAGAGTCATTGGCTAAAGATAGTTCCACGGTCAATTTCTCAACCTTCAACTTCTCCTCGGTAAGAGAGGCTTCCAATGCACGGTTCTTTTCTCTCTCTTGAGAGATCAAGTCCCCTTGCATAGCAAGACTCTCATTCCGACTCTCTAATTTAGTGAGCAATTTTATAATTTTAGTTCCACCTTTCTTGCCAAATTTTCTAATTATGCTAAGCTCAAATTCATCCATATCATCATCACTACATTCATCACTAGAACAAGTAGGAGAGTTGGATGATACCTTCTCATTCTTGGCCATGAAGCAAGAATGAGTGAAGTCATCCTCGTCATCGGAGAGACTCTCGAACAAGCGTGATGAAGTTGTCGAAGTAGCCATGTTGGAGAAGAGGCTTGGAGAAGAGGTCTTGTGTATGGCAATGTTGGCCGCTCCCTTCTCCTTCTCCTTGCTCTTGCTCTTCTCTTCATCACTTGAGTCATCTTCCGAGAACCACTCCTCACCAAGATGAGCTTCACCACCTCTTCTTCTTCTATGCTTCTTGTCATCACTCTTGCTATACTTGTTCTTGTTCTTCTTTTGTGGACAATCGGCAATGAAATGATCATCCACTCCACACTCATAGCAATTCCTCTTCTTTGACTTCTTGAAGTAACCACCTTTGCCCTTCTTGTGCATCTTCTTTCTCATGAATCTTCTAAAGTTCTTCACAATAAGGGCCAACTCATCATCTGAGTCTTCACTTCCTTCGCTTGAAGAGTCATCTCGGGCCTTGCTTCCTTCTTCTTGATTAGCCTTGAGTGCTACCACCTTCTTGTGGCTTGCCTCTTGATCTTCTATATCTTCATCATCCAAGACTTCATGATGCTTTATCTTGGCAAGCATCTCATGAGGTCCCATGCTCTCATAGTTAGGTCTCTCCATGATGATTGATGCAAGGTTCTTGTTCCTCTTTCTATATGCTCTTAATAGCTTTCTTCCAACTGAGTAGTCATCCCACTTTGTGTCTCCGAGAGCTCTAATCTGATTGACCAATGTCATGAATCTATTAAACATTTGTTGAGTGGTCTCACTTTTCTTGATTGCAAAGTTCTCAATCTTTCCATGAAGAAGCTCTATGTTGCACTTCCTCACACTCGCATCTGATGAGGACATCGCCAAGTTGGACTCACCGACGCCATGGTCTTCCCCAAGTTGCAATCCGACTCCAACTCAGTTTTCACGTCACCCTCGGAATTCAGGAGCAGTCCCGAGTAAAATCAACGCCCCGGATGCATACGGACTCCGTTTTCGACGAACCAGATATGCTTGGAAAGATAATTTGATAAGCTAACCAATGGCTTTGGAATCACGTCAAAATACGTCCGGAGTCAACGGGAATCGTCGAAACAAGTCAGCGTCCAGAATCTGCCAGGGTGCTGCGTCACCGTATTTTGGTCCGTTGGGCCGTGTATCGTCTTAGAGCCCATTAGGGGGCGCGTCCAGCAGGGGCGACGACCTAAACCCTATATTTAGCCGCCGCCGCCGTCGTTAGGTCTTGGGTTTTGTTTTGAGTTTAGTTTTCCACCGAGAAACTGAATCGTTCATTGTAACTGTGGTGACAAATCCTTTTACAGTGATCCAGGGCCCCCGTTCTTGATCTCCTCCACTGTGTCGATTAGTCCTTTGGAACCGAGTTCTTGAACCCCTCTAATATATTCGTGATATTCATATCTGCAATTTCAGATTGCGTGCTTTACCTTCTTGCTTGTGTTCTTCGATTCGCTTGCAGGATTAGCCTTCTTGGCGAGGTCAATCAAGTTGTGCTTGGTTGATAACCAACGGAGCAGTGGTGTAACGGTTGCAGGGTTCGAATCGTGTCTGATTTGAAGCCGGATCGCCAACGTCGAGTTCTCCACCAATCGAACCTATCGCTACCTCACGGAAGATCGGGCCGTCCTTCATCAATTGGTATCGGATTTTTCAGGTTTCCCGCGAGGTATAATCTCGTTTGCCCTTAGATTCATATTTGTTATTACCTACAGTCCACAAAAAGCCAAAAAATATTTCAATTTCCGCTGTCCTATCGCCTTTTGTGCCTTTGCAATTTCGTTTCAGATTCGCTTTGTTGAGTTTGTGTCCGTGGTCGAGTCTTGTTGCTGGTTTAGGTTGTGTTCGTCGTCGTAGTTCATCGTGCCCGTTGCTGTTTCTTTGTTTTCGCCGCTATCCCATCCACCGTTCCTAAACAACAAGTCGAAGCCACCACATTACTCGACTTGCCCGCTAGCCGCCTTGTGTAATTTCTCGCCGCCGCGCAAACCCTAGACAGGTTGCCAACCGCTCTAATTTTTGCCTGCATCGCAGCCCTCCTTACATCATCTGGCATCTACCTTCTGTTGTTAGTCACAAGGACGCATGATCTTGTGATCGGTGTTGGAGTTTCGGGTCGCTTTGCCTTAACTGCCGCTGCCGAGTTGCTCTTACTGCCGATTTTTGTGTGTGCCTTCCAGAAAACATAACTTGAGGTACATTCGGTAAAACAGACATAACTTTTCGCTCGTTTGTCCGAAAAATCTGAAATTTTTTGTGGCGATTCTTGACACCGTTTGGACCTCACCCAAACTCGGCTTCGCCCTGTTTGGTCCCTCCAAATTGCCAAAAAAAAATCGGGAAAATAAATAAAAAAAATTGACAAGGTTTCAGCACGCTTTTCAGAGAACTTGCTGATTTTGTGTAGACCACATCCGACCTCAGTTGCAGGCGCCAATTTTTGTGGTTACATCTTTTGTGATCCTTGTTCAAGGAAAAATAAAAAAAAAATAGTGAAAAAATAAAAAAAGTTTGATTCCTACTAGTACCTTTTTGGAAAATCAAGGGAAAATTCAGGACAAAGAAAAATTCAGATTCTTTGCTTGTTCTGTGAGTTCTTTCCATCGTTCTTTGTTTCATCTTGTTGCGCTACGTCTACACACGTCTTAGCCAGCAATTGTGACTTGTGCTTTGGATACTTATTGAACTTTGCTAATCTGCTTTCGTTAATTGCTAATCCTTGCTGTCATATTGTGCCTACCTATAGCTCCACATATACTTCTGTCAGCACAGGTTTATCTTGCAACTGTTACCCACGCTCAACAACAGATTGCTTCGTCACTTTGGTTTGATCTTGTTTGGCGTTGGTAAGAATACAGGCAAGACGGTGGTAAGCCGCCTGTGATTTTGCATTCCAGTTCCACTTCTACCACCACCACTTGGTTCCTTTAGTTGATAGGGATAATCCTTTGCTGCTGTAGTTTTTTTCTATCTTCTAACAATGGCAGGAATTCCGACGGACTTCAATGAGTGCGTGTCCAAAGGCGAGCTTACGACATTCATGAATGAACAACGCAATCTTATGACCGAGCTGACACGCAACGTGAACAATTTGGTCAACCGCATTACGCAGCTTGAGCAACGCCCTCAACCAAATCGTGATGACGAAGATGCGGATGCTTTTGGTGATGACGATGCGGATGCTGATGCTGGTCCTCGTCGCCGCCTCAACTTCAATCGTCGCGGTATGGGAGGTAATAATAATAATAATGATCCTTTTGCTAAAATTAAATTTAGCCTACCTTCCTTTGCTGGTAATATGGATCCAGAGACATATTTAGATTGGGAACTTACTGTTCAACAAAAATTTGATTCTTATAATGTTCCTGCTGAGCATAGAGTTAGACTTGCTACTAGTGAGTTTACTAATTTTGCTTTATTCTGGTGGAGTGATCTTTGCAATGCTAATAATGCTGCTGCTGTGCCTCAAACTTGGAATACTTTAAAGCAACGCATGAAATCTCGTTTTGTTCCTCCTTATTACCAACGTGATCTACGTTTGAAACTGCAAACTTTAAAACAAGGTGATAAAGGAGTAGAGGCATATTATCAAGAATTGCTTATTGGTTTAGCACGTTGTGGTATACATGAAGATGATGATGATGCTAGTGCTAGATTCTTTGGTGGTTTAAATCGTGATATCCAGGATATTCTTGATTACAAAGATTGGACTAGGTTCAGCCAATTATATCATCTTGCTCTTAAAGCTGAACGAGAAGTACAGGGACGCAAACAACACCAACCTTTTAGGTATAACACTGGGAGGACTTTTCAGCAACGTTCCGAGCCGGAGACGCCCAAGCTTCCTGCTGCACCACAGCCGTCTACACCTTCCGAGGTAAGTAAATTGTCTAGTGTGCAGATTCCACAATTCAAGAAAGGTGCCACTTCGGGTGCTTCTACTAGATCTTCCTCGTCTAGCTCTACAATCATTTGCCACCGATGCAAAGGCATGGGACATGTCATGAAGGATTGCCCCAGTCGTCGTGCTTTCATTGCTACCGAGGATGGATATGTAAGTACTAGTGATGTTGAAGATGATTTAGCTCTTGCTGCTAACATTGCTGCAGATTCCATCGAGGACGATCACGACAAGGAGACCATCACCATTGACTCTGTGGCTGCTGCTGCGGATTATCCTAGTCTTCTTGTGCAGCGAGTGTTGAGTACACGTGTGGGACATGAAGAAGAAGAGATGAAGATCCAACGCCACAATTTGTTCCACATGTATCTCATTGTGCAGGGTTGTCGTGTTCTCACCATCATTGATAGCGGGAGTTGCAACAACTTGGTGAGTTCGGATTTGGTTGAGAAGCTTGGCTTAACCACACGACAACATTCGTATCCATATAAACTTCAATGGTTCAATAATAATGGTATGACTAAGGTAACTAAATCAGCACGCATTAGCTTTTTCACAGGCTCTTATCATGATACTGCTGATTTTGACGTTGTCCCTATGCAAGCTTGTTCTATTTTGTTAGGTCGCCCATGGGAATTTGATAATGATGCTTTACACCATGGTAGAACTAATACATACACTATCATACATAAGGACAAGAAAATTACTTTGCTGCCTTTGTCTCCTACGGATATTATTAAACATGCTAAAGAGATTAAAAATAAAAATAAACCTCCAACAAATATTGCTAACAATAATGAGATTAAGTTAAAAGGAGGTGTTTTTCTTGCTACAACTTCTACTACTGCTGCGTTATGTGATACTAATGATGCTCCTTGTTATACTATGCTTTGTCGACATGTTAGTGTTGCTGCACATGATTCTATACATTGTGTTTCGCATTGTGCGGTCACTAACCTTTTGCAGGAGCTTGGAGATGACATGGAGTCGCGGACAACTCCAATTCAAGAAGGGGAGGATGATGAGGACATCGCCAAGTTGGACTCACCGACGCCATGGTCTTCCCCAAGTTGCAATCCGACTCCAACTCAGTTTTCACGTCACCCTCGGAATTCAGGAGCAGTCCCGAGTAAAATCAACGCCCCGGATGCATACGGACTCCGTTTTCGACGAACCAGATATGCTTGGAAAGATAATTTGATAAGCTAACCAATGGCTTTGGAATCACGTCAAAATACGTCCGGAGTCAACGGGAATCGTCGAAACAAGTCAGCGTCCAGAATCTGCCAGGGTGCTGCGTCACCGTATTTTGGTCCGTTGGGCCGTGTATCGTCTTAGAGCCCATTAGGGGGCGCGTCCAGCAGGGGCGACGACCTAAACCCTATATTTAGCCGCCGCCGCCGTCGTTAGGTCTTGGGTTTTGTTTTGAGTTTAGTTTTCCACCGAGAAACTGAATCGTTCATTGTAACTGTGGTGACAAATCCTTTTACAGTGATCCAGGGCCCCCGTTCTTGATCTCCTCCACTGTGTCGATTAGTCCTTTGGAACCGAGTTCTTGAACCCCTCTAATATATTCGTGATATTCATATCTGCAATTTCAGATTGCGTGCTTTACCTTCTTGCTTGTGTTCTTCGATTCGCTTGCAGGATTAGCCTTCTTGGCGAGGTCAATCAAGTTGTGCTTGGTTGATAACCAACGGAGCAGTGGTGTAACGGTTGCAGGGTTCGAATCGTGTCTGATTTGAAGCCGGATCGCCAACGTCGAGTTCTCCACCAATCGAACCTATCGCTACCTCACGGAAGATCGGGCCGTCCTTCATCAGCATCACCCTCATATGATATCCTGAGGGTATCCCAAATCTTCTTGGCATTCTCCATTCCATGTACCTTGTTGCTTTCTTCAGGCTTAAGGCATGATAGGATCAATGATGCGGCTTGAACATTTTGTTGAAACTCAAACACATCATTGTCGGTGAACTCTTGACCTTCAACATGACTTGGTCCATTGTCAACAATCTCCCAAACTCTTGCGGCAAGAAGGTGTAGCTTCATCTTGTGTGCCCAATCATTGTAGTTGATTCCATCAAAGGCGGGTGGTTTGCCTAGATTGACGCTAGGCAATTGCATGACCTTGCCCATATGGCTATAGTCATATGGCACTCTAGTGAACTCGGTGTCTTTCTTGCCTTTCTCTTCATTTTCCTTCTTCTTGTCATCGCTTCCGGATGATTTGGCTTTGTTGTCCAAAGCTTGCCTCAAACTCTCCATCTCATCTTTCATCCTCTTCATCTCATCTTCATGCTTCTTTGCTTGATCTTGAATTACCTGAGCAGTAACCTTCTTGACAATCTCATCAAGCTGTTCTTGACTTATGGTAGACATGATTCTCCCTTACGCGGTGAAGCGCTAACACAAGGGTTAGGCTCCGATACCAATTGAAAGGACCGAATCAGCCTAGAGGGGGGGTGAATAGGTGATTTTTGACTATCTGAAACTTCACAAACTATAAGATGTAGTTAGATAGCAACCGGAGAGGCCGATTTGTTTGGGTAGGTACTACCGGGTGTGAAACACCGACACTACCGACACAAACAAACGGCACAACCGGGATCCTAAAAGAAAATACAAATCCGATGAATGTAAGCTGTGAAGATAATACAAGATTCTAGCCCACTTTCCTAAGAATGATAGATGGTAAATCTACTCTCACCAAACCTTGGTTGCTCCCCTTGATGTAGATCGAGCCTTCCCAACCTAAGAATGAGATAGGGATAGGAAGAACATGAAGAGCACAATAACAAGTGAAGTAGAGAAAATAGGGACAACAACAACAAGCACACGGGACACGCGATTTATCCTGAGGTTCGGCCAATCCACTAAGGAGTGCCTACTTCCTCGTTGTTGAGGTGACCACAAAGGTCGGAGTCTATTTCACCTCCTCGCCTCACTCAAGCAACCACAAAGGCTACGAGAGTATCTCCACTAGAAATCTCAGGGTAATACAAACGCTTCGGGGAGCCCTCACAAGTAAATCAATACGGGCTACCACGAAGAACACCTAACCGGCTAGAGCTCAAAGAGCTCAAGAGTAAAAGACACAAATCAAGCCGGCTAGATGGAAACCAAGTGCTCAAGTCGGAGATCGATGCTTCCCGCTCTCTAATCTTACTTCCCTAGCTCAATCCTTGCAAGAGAGTGAATCTAGGAGCAAAGGGGGAGAGAGGGGATGAGTCAATGCTTGGAGAGAGCTTGTCCAAAGTTAGGTCAGCAATAAGTGTATGGAGTGAGTGGGTGATCGTGGAAAGAGAAGAGAGGAAGCATTTATACTCCCTCAGTCCCGAGGCTGGTCGGTACCACCGACCACCCCTGGCCGGTACCACCGACCAGTTCACAACGGTCGAAAGAATCCAGATCTGACCAAACAAGCAACCACCGTCCTCATGTCGGTACCACCGCGGGCGGTAGTACCGAGGTTATGGCGGTACTACCGCCAGGCCAAATCGAACTCTACACAGAGAGCTTCGCAAAACCAGGTTACTACCGATCGGGGTCGGAACCACTGAGGCCGGTAGTACCGAGGTTATGGCGGTACTACCGCCAGGTCATTTTTGACCAACACAGAGAGGGTGTTTGAGCGCTGCGCAGAGAAGCTGTGGTCGGTACCACCGACCACACAAATTTAACCTCTATGTGTTCGTGATTGTGCGGTGTCTCTCAAGCGAACTATAGTTAGTCAATTTGAGCACTTTTCTCCACATCTAGCCAACTTACTTTGTGACCCTCTTCATAGTCCGGCTTACCTATAACTCAAGTTTAAAATTGAAATTTTAAACTACCACTTGAGCTAGGCATCTTTATGTCCAAAAATATCATACGTGCTTTGTTCACGAGATTTCAACGTTTCAAATCTTTCAAAGGACTAACACTTGCATACATGCTTTTATAAACTGGTTAGTCCCTAATATGATTATCATTAATTAGCCAAAACCCACATTGGGGGCGAATGCACTTTCAAAAACATTAATATTTTTCTCCCACAAATAAAAAGAGAGAAAGAAGGACGCTGTCTTTGTGCGGTTTTTGTTTCGCTACGCCATCGCGGGGGGCATGCGAAGGATGCCCGGCCACGCTAAAAGGAAAGGACGCCCAGCCGACGCGCTCCCTCCACTCGACGCCCCTGCGTGGCCGTGACTCCCGTTCCCCTTCGGCACCGCTACGATCTCCCATCGGCCGCCGTCGCCCCCAAGCCTCCGGCCTCCTCCGGATCCGCCGCCGAGTAAAGCATTTTTTCGTGCGACAATTTTTCGTTTCTGATGCGCCCTCCCTTGCGACTCCCCCTCCCTTCGCAACTCTTTCCCTCCCTTGCGTCTCCTCCCCTTCTGGCAATCTCCCTCTCTCTCGATGGTGGCCTCACCCTCTCCCTTTCCTTCTCCCTCGCGTGGATGGAGCGGCGGTTGCAGATCCGACGTTCTCCCACCATGGCCCTCTCTCTCTCCCTACAACACCCCGGCCACCACCATGGCTTGCGCGCAGGCGGAAGTATGTACCCTCTCTCTTACGAGCTCCCTCCAGCGGACGAGTGGCAGATCCGGCGAGATCCACCACCTTGAGCTCTAAAACCGGTGGGTCAGTGTCGGATCCAGGCCAGCCAAACCTCGGTGGCGGTTCCATGTGGTTGGACAGCGAGGAAAGCCGCGATAGAGGATCCAGGCGACTCGCTCGCGGTTGCGGCGCGTCCCGGGCTCGTGAAGTGGCAATGGATCAAAGGCGTCGCGCCCCGGCCCGTGCAATCGCCGCCCCTGCCCTAACCATGGTGGTGCAGCCGCGCCCGTGCGAGCCCTGCGGCCACCCCTGCCCCAGCCACCACCACGCCGACGTGGTGACGCCGGACGCCTAGGGCCTTGACCGGAACCCTAGGGCCCGCTCAGCCGGAGCTCTAGGGGAGACCGGATCCTGTCGAGCAGGAGGCAATAGGCGGAGAAGGCCACACACATCCAATTCGTGGACTATGTCGTGGCAGACCAGAGCTTCTTCAACGCCTCCTACACCCTCGCTGCTGCCACCATGTGTGCCAACCTCTTCCTACTGTTTGTATTCAGATCTGATCTATATATGTATTATGCCTATAACTTCATCTCTTGTAATAGATTATTATGCATACACATGCAGGGGACGACCTCGAGAGGCTAAAGAAGATCAGGTATAAAATATATCCTCTTCCGTCCCTGGATTGCTAGATGCAGTGGATAATTGTAATACATTATTCGTTGAGAAATGATGTTGTTAGATGATATTCGTGTACTTATCGTTTATATGTAGCGATTACTAACTAATGCAATTTGTCATACTGGTCTATTACACTGTTATTCATTTTTGTACAGCAGGTCCTGCGTCTGCATGAATTTCATCTACGTTGTGGTAGAAGTGATGCAGGTGCTCATGGTGGATCTGGGGGCGCTTGCGATCCTGACGTTTATCTCAGATCTGGGTTACCAGCTTCCATGTGCTCCATAGTTACCAGCTTCCAATTGTGTAGGCGTAGGAAGTATGGTTATTCCGTGATTTTTCTTCTCAAGCTCTTTCTGTTGTTTAGCAAGTTAGCAGCCTCATTTGGCAGAGTACACTATGGTTTTCTAGGAAATGGTCGGAGCGCCGCGGTCAAAAGTTGGATTCTAATACGAAGCTAGACCCAAAATTCTTGGCACAAGTCTGTGTTTTCCTGTTTATGAAACATAGCACATATTTTTAATTAGTGGTGTGAATTCATTCTATCTGCTGTACAAGTGCTATGAGATAATAGTTAGGTAAGATTTATATATGTACTCATTGTTGCTGCTTCTTTGCTTCCTATTAGTTAGCAAGCTTGACATGTGGAAATATACAAATATCAACATATTTCTGGTACAATAATCCATGGTATAAAGAAAATAAAAAACTGCCACTGCAGATTGTTTTTAAAAATTCTACCAATAAATGACTTATTTCCTGCAAACTATTGTAACAAAGTTCACATGTAAAGCACATCCTTTGTCCTTGTCTATTTTTCTTCTTCTATATCTTCCTTTTCAGTCTTCTCTTCTTCTAGCAAGAACTGATAGACTATACAATGTGTTGAGCTTCCAAACTGACAACTCTCCATGCCATGCTTTTGAGGAAATCCTTGTCTGCTTCAGGAAGAGTGTGCGGTACCTTAGGTTACCTTGTGAATTCATGCTATGGAAAATTTATTTTAGCACTTATCTTTTCAGGTTTTGACTTATTTCTGAAAGGTCTGAGGTTGTTTTTTTGTCGATTCGGTTCTTTTCTGGAAAATGATATGAAGTTGTGGGGCCTCGCACCTCTTGCGCATGAGTATTATCACAATTTCTATTCTCTTTGGATTTATATCAAATTTTGACTTGATTCATATTTGTCCTATGATGAAGTGGCCACTATTGGCCGCTAAAAAAGTCTAATATAGACATTTTGATTGTTCAAAACTATAATGAAAAATTAAATTTTCTTTTATACACAATAAATCTGGAAATTCAGATTTTTAAAATACTAGAACTCAAACTATGATCTTCGAGCTTAAGGGTGTTGTCGAGCTTTCCTCTATAACTTACTTTGAAATAAAATTAGTTTTCATGTCAATAGTTTTTCATTTGTTTTGAAATCCTAAACTAATTGAGCCTACTTTTCCAAGTTGTTTTGAAAGTATACATTGATTGAGCCTACCTTTGTTCAAAATGTTAGTTCTACCCCGGGTTTTTGTGATTTATTTAAATAGGAGTTATCAAGAACTTAAGGATTTTTGCTGCTAAATTTTAGATGGATCCTCATGTGGCAGCCAGCTCACTGCTTGGTGGGATTAAAGATGGGGAGGTTCTTCCTATTGGCGCCATTTGATTTTATAATAAAATGGGATACACATGTTATTGTACTTGCACCGGTGTACTGCCTTTTCTCTTAGATGATGATAAATGGTTGCCCTTTTTAGTTTTAGCAATGAGAAGAACCGAAAGAATTATTGCCCCTGGTGATCTGAGTTGGTATATCAGTAATCTCATGCTTGCTGCAGAGAAGATCGACAGAAAGTTACTCCGCACACACCTTGTTGACCTTGCCAATTGCCACAGTGTTCTTTGTTACGATGGACCTGCTTATTGAGGAAAGAGAACTCAGAAAATGGTGTCCTTCGTTTTCTATCATCATGATTCATGGGGATGTAAGGACTACCTAATTAAGCTCCTTAGGAAAGGCTGGCTGTCCAGCTCCATTTAATGTCCTCCTTGATGACTACTCACTTTTTGAAAGACGAAGGTTTGGAGACACAACAGAATGAGACATATTCAGAATATTGAAAATTTATGTATCGTTTAAAACATTTATGTAGTGCTTAGCAAAAGGATGATCCTCAAAAGATGACAATGGAGCTGTGTTGTGATGGATGAAGCTCATGTTTTGAAAGATAAGGGTAGCTTCCGATGGAGAAACCTGATGGTTGTTGCGCAACACGCTCGCCAAAGGCTAATGCTGACAGGAACTCCTCTCCAGAATGATTTGCATGTAAGGTGATAGGTATTTGGTTCATGGGATTCCATGTTTCTTTAGCAAATGCATAAGTAGAAAACATCCACCTATATGATGAAATTGGTGTACAGAACTTTGTTGGAAAAAAACATGCAGAGTATATTTGCTAGGAAAAATTCAGACCCCCTGATCTCGGAGGTCACCGGTGCTGGGGATGGGACCTAGCCACGATGATCGCGAGAGCGGTGGTGGCGTCTGTCAATGTTTATGGGTTACCTCTATTAATGCTTATGTGCATGTCCCTGTCGCTGCTCTGCCTTTGGCAGTGTTTATCTGGTGGTGGTGTCATCGTATTTGTGTTCTCATGCAGGATGCGCTCGTGCATAGGGATTGGGTCATAGAGGTTATCTGCACAAGATTTGGCCAATATAAGGTGCATTTACTGAATTTAGCAGGTACAATTAGCTTATTGATAATGATAAGAAATGTGAAATAGCTAAGCTTATTGTTTTCATTTAAATAAATTATATTTGCTACAATGATTGTTGCCTTCTAACTTTAATCTTATTACCATGTGCTGTAGATTAGTTTTACAGAGAATCTTGATTCTTGATATGTAAAAAGGAATAGTGCTCTTCGTGTAGAATTGGGGGGGGGGGGGTGAGAAAGAACTTATCCGAGAGATTTGGAGATTTCTTCTTCCTTTCTATAACATCTAGGAACTATCTAGAGATTGATCTTAAAAGACTTTATTCATAGCTCCATAATCCTTTAGTAACGAGAAAACCACTGCTCCAAATCTCCCATCTTCCTGTCTTGAATTTTTGATAATTTTAATAACTAGCAGTAATGATACTGTAGTTCATATCATAGTTAGCACAATACACTCTGGAACTATTTCGTCACTCACAAAGTCTATACAACAGGGAATTTCCCATATGGCTGTATTTATGGTACAAGCAACTATAGCGGAACCAATAGTTGGGTGACTTGTCCTGTAAATGAGATCCATATGCCTGCCCCTATCACGGTGCTATGGTTTCTGGCAACTATAGTTGACTGCATCATATGCGAATTGCAAAATGCAAAAGAGTCGATTCTGTTAATTTCAGGTTATATCTCCATTGGTATTTTTTTTCTTACTTCAGTGTAGTTGTTCAACATCTCTCAATAAAAATGTCACTCAGTAACATTTCTTTAGTTTAGTTTTTTTTCTTCTGATAAGCAGATATGATATTGTACTCATTTTTCATCCTAATAATTTGGCACCAGATCAAAATGGAAGGAATGACATTGATGAAAACATGGCTGTCATGTTTTGATCTCCACTTAAGAAAACATAGCTGTTTTTTTTTCAATTTCCTTTGCGAACACGCTTTCTTTGCTCTAGAAGGATGGAGTAAAAGAGATCACAGTGTCACTAAATGGACGCCTTTAGTTACATTAATTACTACTAACTGATGCATTGGTCATTTTTTGACATTATCTTCTATTTTTTAATTATGAGCGACTAATAATTTCGTAGACTTCCACTGAATAATATGCTTCCTCGTGGTAGGAGTCGACACACTTGATCTCATAACCACCGGTGTCGTGACCCCCCTCCGAGCGATGATTTTACCTGTATGTCATTATGAAAAATGACCTCAATCCTCAGTTCCCTGAAAGATAAAAACAATCCTGTGTATCTAATCTCATCTTCGTTTTTTTCCACATGCCACTCCGTCCAGATTTCTGTTAGATTCCGCCGTTTGGGCGCCCTGACAGGTGGATCCGAGCCAGAAAAAAAAACCAAAATACCGCCCTCTCTCCCTCATCCTCTCTGCTGCCTCCTCCGACCATGGCGGCCGTGGCGGAAACATCATCCAGAACTGCAACCTGGACGACGGCCTCAACGGGTGGTTCCCGCTGGGCCCCTGCGCGCTGTCCGTCCACGACGACAGGCCGCAGGTGCTCCCGCCCATGGTGCAGGAGTCGCTGGCGCTGGACGACGAGCCGCTCAACGACAAGCACATCCACATCACCAACCGTACACAGACGTGGATGGGCCCCGCGCAGGTCATCACAGACAAGCTCATGCTCTACGCTACCTACCAGGTCTTGCCTGGGTCCGCGTCGGCGCCGGCGCGCCGCAGACCATCAACATCGCCTTCGTCGTCGATAGCCAGTGGATCAACGGCGGCCAGGTGATGGCGCGCGACGAGCGTTGGTACAAGGTTGGTGGCGCGTTCCGTGTGGAGGCGACGCCGGCGTCGCGCGTCATGGTCTACGTGTAGGGCCCCGACGCCGGTGTCGACCTCATGGTCGTGGGGCTCCAGGTGTTCCCCGTGGACCGGAAGGCCCACATCAAGCACCTGAGGCGGCTCACCGACAAGGTGCGGAAGCGGGACGTGGTGCTCAAGGTGACGACGGCGGGCGTCGACGACAACGGGGCCGTTGTGATGGACGTCGGCGACGGCGTGGAGGTGCACGTGCACCAGGTGTTCAACAGCTTCCCGCTGGGCGCGTGCATCATGCGCACCAACATGGACAACGAGGACTTCGTGGACTTCTTCACCAACAACTTCACCTGGGCGGTGTTCGGCAACGAGCTCAAGTGGTACTGGACGGAGCCGCAGCGCGGGCAGGTGAACTACGCCGACGACCTCCTGCGCCTCTGCTCCGACCATGACATGTGCGTGCGCGGGCACTGCATCTTCTAGGAGGTGGACTGCGCCGTGCAGCAGTGGGTGAAGACGCTGTGCGCCGACAGGTCACCGTGAGCAGCCGCATCAACGGGCTGCTCACCCGGTACAAGGGCAGGTTCAGGCACTACGACATGAACAACGAGATGCTGCACGAGAGAGGGAGAGAGGGGGGTATTTTGGTCTTTTTCTGGTTTGGACCCACCTGTCAGAGCGTCCAAACTGTGGAATGTAACAGAAATCCGGACGGAGTGACATGTGAGAAAAAACAAAGATAAGATTGGATACACAGGTTTGTTTTGATCTTTCAGGGACCTGAGAGTTGGGGGTCTTTTTTCATAATGACATCAAGTAAAATCCTCCCTCCGAGGAGGGCCTCCATAACTTGGCGAAGCCCATGGTGTCAAAGGAAGATGCTTCTGTTTTACGTTTAGTGTCGAAGGAACACATTTTTGTTTTAGTCAGGTGTATATACAGGGTGAACACGAGCATGTCTGTAAAATGCCTGCTACCTCATCTGTACTAGCATCATGAACTGTTTTAACAATATTGATGAAGATCTGTTCCCAAACTCAGCGAAAGCAGTTAGTTTTGATGTTTATTTGTCTACACATCTCATAATATAAACGAGAATTAGTTTCACGGTTCTGTTTTTATGAGTTCTTTAATATGAACTTTATGTTATTTGCTCTACAATTGCACCTGGCATAGGTGCAAAGCTCGACCACGGCCTCACCCTCTCCTTCCCAGCCACTGGTGAGCCCGCCTAGGCGAGAGGAGGAAGAATGCCGTGAGGCTAATGAGCGGGATCCGTGTGACAGAACGGTCCTAATCCTATGGCCCACAGGTCCCTGTCAACCTCTGACAGCCGAACCCATGTTCCATGTGATTAAGACCTGTTCGCCACCGGGCTACATCAGTGCCCAATGTCCGCAGGATCATCTCACAATTCGGTTACAGCATTGCATACTTTTACAAATAACATCGGAATAAAGAGCGGAAGACTTTAATAACAATAGTTTTACAAACCGAGGTTTCAAATGAGGTAAGGAGTACGGTTATTACAAACCATTGTTCAGGAAATTCAAAGTAGACAACGTAGCGGAAACATTAACATAAAGATACATGTAACACCCAGTCCGAGGGTGCACATTTACTCATCGGCCTCATCGGCCTCTTCCTGGACGAAGGTCACGCAACAGGGTGCGAGACACATCGGGGTCTCAGGCATACCTGCAACATGGGTAACAAACCCTGAGTACTGGGGTACTCAACAAGACTTACCCGACTAAAGAAAAAGGGAGAAGACTCAGGAATGAGAGGCTTAGGGTAGTCAAGGTAAGGCTTAAGCAAGATCAAGTATTTTGCAGAAAAGCATTTTTGTAAACCTTATTTTATTTTGAAAGATTCAGTATTCCTCAATTCTTCATCGTTCATGATTCATTTTACATTTCAAAACATTCCTAGTTGAGAACCACTCTCCGTTGACAGTCAGTGACCAAGTCTCCATAACCGAGGAGCAACGTTAATCCGGATAAATAATACTCAGCTGAGGATCCCTATCCACACTGCATATGTAGCACCCAAGCTTGCATATGCCAACTCGTCTACCACGATTCCTCCAAGATTGGACCCGGTCCTACGCCACCCGGAAGTACAGTACACCACTCCTTTCCAGGTACGACAACCACGTGGGTACATGCTACTTCCGCCATCTCTCCACTCCCAGTGCGCGGTTGTCGGTCCCAATCAAGGATTTCTCGGAGCCAGAGCTTTCCGAAGTATGTGAATAGTTACAAGGCTTGACCAGCAGGCCCCCATACGGATGGTCCCTAATTTTCCAGCCAGAACTATACCTTGGTCATATCTCACCCAAGCGTAATAGTCCTGTCAGTTTTTCAACCCTGTCCCGGTCGGTGTCAACTGTTGAGTCCCGGACTACAACATGACGGCACTGTACGCTCAGACAACCTCTCCTCGCTATTGACTAGGTACGGATCAGGTAACTAGCCAGTAGACGAGAGTAAAGCCAAATTCCCATAAACATTCTTAAAGTGATCACACTTTTTGAAATTGGCATTTTTATTGCAAATCTATTGAATAGCATTGCTAAGCATTTTGCAAACATTTTGAGAACAGGACAGGTGTATCTTTTGGTGGAGGTGGGTAATGCAAGAAGTAGGTCATCACACAACTCCTATTACCTAATGCAATAGTAAAACATTTAAAGAAAACATTTATAAAAACAAGGTAGGGTTAAATGCACCGGGGCTTGCCTTGGATGGCAAAAAGAGCAGACTCGGGGTAGGTATAGGTGTCGGAGCTCGGGGTCGCTTCGGGAGTTGGTTCGTCAACAGCGGCCTCGACTCTGGTACCTTCTTCGTTAACTATACGGATGCAATGATAAATGCTCATGAGAATGATGATTTGGACTTATGGTGCAAGACAATTCCACTGATTCTAGATTACTCTTAGGCAAGGCATAATCGAAATCTAGGTTGAGCATAAAAGGTAACCATTTCTTCCTTAAGCAATATTGATTAAACTAGACCTTATTATAATTATCCTAAGCATCATCCAAACATAGCATCACAAACATCATAGACCAAAGGGTAGGGGTCTATGAACATCAATCAATCCAAAGATCACATCATTAAACACTTATTACCAACCCTAATCCACTTTTTCCATTTTCTTAATTTATTTAAAAGGTCATTTTATGAAGTTGCTCCAAAAATTACCAAATTAATCACATAAGTTTATTAAGGCATAAACAGATGGCAAAACAAATTTCATAATTTTTGGAGGTCATTAAGGTGCTCAATTAAATCTAAACATTTAATTAACAAAAGGCACTATTCCTTAATTAAAATAAAAGCTCAAAAATCAACTTGCTCCAAATGACTTCAAAATTTTACCAGAGGTTTAGCATGTTATAACAAGGTCACAAAAATTTATCTCAAGATTTTTGGAGTTATAGATCACTCTCCAAAAATACCAAAACCTTCATTTTTCAATTAAAAGGGGAATTTTACCTTTTCAAATTTTTGCACAAAACTCAAGTTTCATATTTTTATAAAATACTACAGAGCATAAAGAGTCTACCACAAAAATTTCAGAATTTTTGGATCAACACAGAAAATCATACAAAAAAGAGAAAACAGAACACTATTCACATCTTAAAAATAAAAAGAAAAAGACACACGGCGGCGGGAGCTCGTCGCCGGCGACCATAAACGGGCGGCGCTCGGCACGCCGGCCAAACCAGAGGGTCCGGGGCGAAACCAAACACCTAGGGAGCATAAGGGAGCTCACCGGAGTCGATTGGGCAGCTCGGTGAGGGACGGGGATGGACGGAGCGGCCGGTCGGCGGAAAGCGGCGGACGGCACACGGCGGTGATCGACGGCCGGGCGATCCTGCGCAAGATAAGCGACCACGAGGGCCGGGTTAGAGTCGCACGGAGTCAAGGAACACGACACGGGGTCGGTGAGGGATGATCATGGCCGGAGACGGCGAATTTCACGAACCCGAGTTCGCCGGGTTCTCGCCGGAGATGACAACGGCGAGCTACGCCGGGCGATTGAGGGCGGTAGAGGTGAAATTGGAGGGTGGGGAAGCGGCACAAGAACACGGCGGAGCTTCTGAGCTAGGTGGTTGAGCACGGGAGGCTCTGGAGTGAGATGGCGACGGCGGCGGAGCTGAGGAAGAAGCTCGGGCTCCGGCGGGGCTTTTATAGAGGCGGATAGCGGCCGGTAGAGACCGTGGTGATGGCTGGATAAGCTCGGCGAGCGCACGCGCACTCGATTGCACTCTGGCGGAGGCGCTGGCGTGCAGCCGGGGCTCGGGCGCAGGCAGCGCCGGCAATGGCCACGCGGCGGCGGCGAGCAGGAGCAGTAGGGGCCGAGAGATGGAGTCAGCGCTCGCGTGCGGGTGCGGAGGGGACCAAGGAGCGGCTAGGGCAGGACAGAGGCGCGTGGGGAGCAGCCGTATGCGCTGCAGGCGCAGCGCCGGCGCCATGGCCGGGCCCCCCCTCCCCCTGGCTCTACGGGGAAGAAGAACAGTGTAGGGGCTAGGGTTTGACTTTTGGCCAGTTTTTGTATTTTGCAAATTTCTCCCAAAATTTGAACCGTGCGACAAAAACTCAAAATACCAAAGTTGCTCAGAAAAATGAGATCTACAACTTTGTTAATAAGAACATTTTCAAATTCCAAATAGTTTTTGAACTATATTCAAAAACAGAAAAGGGGACACTTTTCAAATTTGATTCAAATCAAAATTACTTTGGATTTCAAACTGAAACTTGAAAATCTTTATATATGAAAGTTGTTCCATTTGATAAAACCTACAACTTTGCTAATATACACTTTTTCTGAAACTCAATAGTTTTTGAATTAATTTTGAAAACTCAAAAAGCGACAAAAACTGGAGTTTGAACGAATTTGAAATTACTTCCAATTTTATATAGAAACTTTGAAATTTGTAAATACCAAAGTTGTTCCTCTTGATCAGATTCACAACTTTGCTTTTGAACCAACTCAAAATTTTGAATTTTGAAAAAGTTATCAAAAAGGGGATAAATCCAGGATTTGGGATTTTAGGGTTTTGCAAAAGGAAAATCAAATCAAATCTGATTTTTGAACTTTGATCAATGCAACAAACAGCAGGGCACTAAATTTGAACAAGAATTACATAGAACTAGGCACAGGGGTGAAATTACCATTTTGCCCTTATAGAGAGAATTGGGCTTTTAGGGTTTTTTTTAAAAAGGGAATCGAAGCATAGCAATTAGGCAATTCAAATGCATCACAGGAAATGATTAAAGCTTAAGATGATGACATGTCACGTTAATTACAGTTAAACACCAGAGGTGTTACAATCCGCTCATAACTGAGAGAGACTAGAAGTCATCAGATGATATTCATTATATAATATTTGATTATATAATATATAAGATATGTATCTTGCTGTGAGGCCAACAAACTGTACTGAGCTTGTCGTGACGGTCCTCTGGCCATAATGAACGTTAGGAGCGCTTCACTGGCACCGGTGTTCCTGAGTGTTGTGGGCTCGGCAAGGCCGACCCTTGGGCCACTTAATTTGAGAGACCATTACCAAAACTATGGCGAGCATATACTGCTGTGCAAGGTGTGGTCATGTCGAGTCGGTATAGTGCAAGTAGAGCAATAATGCAAGTTTAGCCGATTGTTGTTGCGTTCTCGCCGGCATTGAACAACACAATATTATTTTATCATGTGATCTGTATGTTTTTAGTATAAAATTGGGTTATTCCGTAGCAACGCACGGGCATGCTACTTAGTACCAGTTGAAAAGACAGATCTCGTATGAGGGCAAGAGCAGAAGAAGGCCGTACCAATGTTGCCAATCCCACGTGCCAACGATTTTTCCTTTAGATAAAACATTAATATTTTTCTTTATTGAAAACAACTAAATGTTCTAGCATAAAAAATATGAAGAGGAAAGAAATTTCTCACACTTCCCCAATATTTCAGGTGCTTGAATTTTAAAGTGGTTTGAGGCAACACATTTAGTACCACCAATTAGTACAAGTAAATTGTTATTTTTGTGATTTTTTATTTGTCTTTTTGTCACAACATATTAATTTTTTATTCTTATCTTCCTAAAAAATAACTATAAATTGTTAATTATCTTTGTGCCAACACAAATTGGATTATGTCGGGTTTGTGGTTTTGTCTAATAGTTTTTTTATTCTTGGTGCCAAAAATTGTAGATTGTGCCTACAAAAATTGCAATGAATGAATTCTGTAATTTTAATATAAAATATATTCAATAACCATCACCTGAAAGGAAACTAAAAATCAAGCACATGAATTTTAGCGAGTCATCCTAATTTCTTATAGCAAAAAAATTGAGGGTACGACCTTCTTTACCTCCCAATGGCATAGCAATAGATAACTTCCATCTAAGAAAAGTATGCATAAAACATAGTTACCATGCTTCGAGCTATGGGATAACCAAGATCTAGATATTTCACATGATAAGCATGCAGAAGATTTTAGAAACATAAAAAGTGTAGAAAGTTGCCACCATTAAAGCGATAGAGACCAATAGATTTTAGTGTCTATGTCATTCATACCAAGCCATTTATGACTGAGTTACCAAAGACATAGAAGTAACCATCACTTTGTTTAGTGTGCCAATATTACATGGGATTGTTTTAGGGTTTATGAGCATGCATGAGTCTCTTATTTATAGTAGTGAATGAAGTTATTAAAATTATGTTTATAATATCATTTATTTTAATATAGTCAAACATAATTATATAAAAAGGAGAAAATATTTTACACACATAATATTATAATTATAATTATTTATAACTTAGACAATCCACATCGTATCCGTTAATCAATATATTTATTTTTATCGGGAGCTCGTAATAAAACCACTCCCCGCAACTAGCAGGGTTTATTTCCTTGTGGAATTGTAGGGGATTACGTTTTGAGTTTTTGACGCTTCAATCCATTGCAACTTGCAAGGTTCTGCACAAAGATTGAAGGAAGCCTGGAAGCGCCAATCAAATCATCATGACCTCAGATTGCTAAGCCAGTTTGTGGGTGTGCGGCCTTTTGAAAAACCTAATTGGTGAAAACCTAATTGCTAGTACAAATTGCTATTTTCAGAAGGTGTTTGAACCACCGATTGAAAGGTTCAAAATGGCTAGAGGGGGGTGAATAGCCTACAAAAAATTTCTACAACAACACTAAATGACTTGTTAGTAAACTAAATGGCGAAGCAAAGGTTGCACTAGCTCTAAGTTGAAAGCAAGCCTCCTATTCACAATTCTAGATAGCTATGATCTCTATGTCACACAATTATCTATGTTGCTACTTTCCAACTAAGGAAATGAATGAACAAAGAATTATGACTACACAAGATGAGGAAAGATGGCTAGCTACAAGAAGATACAATTATCACTTGCAAGAGTATAGCAAAAGTAAGTACAAGTGAGAGAGGTGTTTATACCGAGCCGGACAAGTGATCAATAAGAAATGTACTAATGAAAACCACGGAGACAAGATGACACAATGATTTTTCTCCGAGGTTCACTTGCTTGCCGGCAAGCTACGTCCCCGTTGTAGCGATACACCCACTTGGAGGTTCACGAGCTAATTGGCATCACACGCCAAACCCTCAATAGGGTGCCGCACAACCACACCACAAGATGGGGATCCACAAGCTACAAGCAATCCACTAGAGTTACCTTTCGCGATCTCTCGCGAGGAAGGTACAAGAAACCCCTCACAAATCACTGATCGGAGCCGGAAACAATCACCAACTTCCGCTCAACGATCCTCGCTGCTCCAAGCCGTCTAGGTGTCGACAAACACCAAGAGTAACAAGAGAAATCCATAGCAAAACACGAACACCAAGTGCCTCTAGATGAACTCACTCATGCAATGCACTTGGTTCTCCCAATCTCTCTCAAAGATGATCAACCATCAATCAAATGGAGTGGGAGATGTTTGGCTAGGCTCACTATAGAGTTTAGGCAATCCAAAAATGACCAAGAGAGTGAGCACAAGCCGACCACATGCCTTATATAGACCCCCACAAAAAGAGAAGGCCGAAACCCCCCTTTCACTCAGATTCTGCGGGGCCATCGGACGCACCGATGGTTTTACATCGGTGAAAGCCCTAGTTTGGTTTTGGCTAATTGATGAAACCTATTTGTTCTAATCCTATTACTAAGCATGTATGTAGCTTATAAGAAAGAATTGTGACCAAGCCAAGTGGTGGAGCTAGCAAGGTGGCAACCATGGAGGATGGTGATGGCCACAAGCACTCAAAAGATCAAGTGCTCTACCATTGGTGAAATGAAGAAGAGAAGAGATGGAGCAAAGAGGCCCGAAGGCAAAGGTATAACCTATAGGGCTCTTTGTTTTGGTGATCAAGACACTTAGCGAGTGTGATCATATTTAGGATAGATAGTCGTACTATTAAGAGGAGTTAATTCATGGCTTATGTTGTGTTCAAGTGCCACTAGAAGTTCTCTAACATATCAATGCTATAGACCTAGTGAGTGACTAACAAAACCCCTTGGAAAATACTTTGCAAAATGCTAACACACTTGCATACAATGATGTACACTTGGTGGTGTTGGCACTTTTTGGATAAGGGGGTGCTGAGGAGTTGTGGAGAAGTGGGAGAAACTAGTGTATAGCTCTTATCCCTCCTGCCGAGCTTGCGAGGCAGGATTCAGCGTTTTTCGAAAGAGAAGTAGTGTGTTCAGAAGCATCGGACGCTGGGCCAAGCGTCCGATGGTAAACCCTAGTTTCTGACAAATGTTGAAGGAGCATCGGACGCTGGCAACGGACGTTGAGGAAACACTGTTGCAGAGTCTGATGCAGGTGACGTGGCGCGAGCTTGTTTTCCAGGAAGCATCGGACGCTGGCCTGCGTCCGATGCCAATCCATCGGACGCGTCCGATGTGGTTTGGAGCATTCTGGAACCTTTTGCGGATACATGGGTGTATGCCGAGTCTCGAGTGATGAGTGATTGTCAACGGGTTTGATCGCAGCTTCTTTGGCTTGTGTTGTGCAGGTGTCGAGCACGGAGACAGTGATCAAGGGCAAGGTGAAGGTCAAGTAGAGACGTGCCGTGCCGACGGACTGGGAGCGGTGAAGGGCGGACGTGAGGCTTGGACTGAGGGACCGGTGGCCTGAGGATCAACTGTGGTGGCTGGCAGCCTGGGACAACGACGAGCGAAGACTTGTGGGACATGGTGTTGCTCGGGTCGAGGACCTGGGGACACATGTCGGTGGACGGGGTGCACGGGCGGTGCATCCCCTCTACAGCTTCGGTTTGGTGGTAGAGCCAGAGAAAAACCATCGGGTGGACGGTTTCCAGATTTGGGCCACAAAACCTGGGCATGCTGCGGGTTTCCGAGTTTGGGCCACAAAACTCAGGCTGAGGACGGTTTCTAGGTTTGGGCCTCAAAACCTAGGCGCTGGCGGGTTTCCTGGTTTCGGCCTCAAAACCAGGGGATGGACTTGGAGGCTGGTTTCCCGGTTTGGGCCTCAAAACCGGGGGTTGGCTGTGAAGGCTGGTTTCCCGGTTTGGGCCACAAAACCGGGGGCGGAGTCCGTGAAAAGGACGCAGAGCGGTGGCGGCACGTGGTGGCAATCGGTGAGGTTGCGTCGAGGCAACGCTAACTATTGTGCGGGCGTGGCCGTCGGATCACCACCTACCACGAGTTGGTCCAGAATAACCTTAGGGTTTAGCTGGTTCGCTCTGTAAGTAGTTAGGGGTAGAGTGGGAATTAGGAATAGTTAGAATTATGATAAGTAGGGGGAGACACCCACCTCCCCATCTATCTCAGTTATTTGCTCTTTGCTTCTAGGGTTTCCTGCTCTCCTATTTCCTGCTGTAGCGAACTGAGATCCACAGAGAAGAGAACAATACCTCTGTGCCCGTGAGATTTTGAGGAAGTGAGACCGTAATCTCACTATTGTAGCATGTGGTAGCCACACGGTTGCAAATTCGTGGTTGTGATTCGCGTTTTGCTTGTGTTCTTCGCGGGTTGCTTTTCTCCACGTTTTTTCCCGTTGATCGATCTCTCTACTCGGTGCGTCTTTTGCAAATCCGTTTGAACTGAGTTGTTCTAGATCGTGAGGCACTTCTTTCCACCGAAGGATTTTATCTCTAACCTCACGACCTAGTAGATCGGTTGATTTTCGTTTTGGATCGGTTTTGCTCCTTTAGTCCCGATTTCTTCCAATCCATCGATTTGGAGTTAGATGCGAGCCATGATTCCCATGGGATAGTTCACTAACCTCCTTGAGACTCCTCATACCAAGTCTAAGCCGTAGTGCTTTTGATTCAGAGGAGATCGAGTGGATTTCGCGAAAGAACTGTGCTGTTTCGGGACCATCGGACGCTGAGTTCGTGAGCATCGGACGCTGAGCTCAAATCATCGGAGCGTCCGATGCCACGTGTCGTCTGACAGTGCTCTTTAAGGAGCATCGGACGCTGACCATCGGAGCGTCCGTTGCCATCGGACGCGCCGGGGGTCAGGCATCGGACGCTAGGGTTGCACTGTAGCAGCGTCCGATGCTGGTCCAGTAAGGTTCCAGAAGTGTCATGTTCGCATCGGACGCGTCTGGTGCTTTGCCATCGGACGCTGCCAGCGTCCGATGCTGCTGAGTCTGCGCAGTTTCGTCCGTGGTTTGTTCGTTCGTTGTCGGTTTCGATTTCCGGTTTTTGCGTTGAGTTTCTAGAGTCGTATAGTGTCTCGCTGTGCTTCTTGGAAGCATCCACCCCATCTCTAGGGTCGTGGACACATACGAGCTCTAGGTTTGCTCTAGGGTTGTTACTCGGGACAGTGGCGACAAGTTTCTGAAAGGAAAATTTGAAGCTCCCATTCACCCCCACTGGTCGCTTTCTGGTAGCACTTTCGATCCTTCAATTGGTATCGGAGCGGGTTAAGGATCTTCCACCTTAGCTGGTTCCAGATCCACAGAAGGCGACATGGATCACGGCGTGGGCAAACCACCATTCTTTGATAGGACGAACTATACGTATTGGAAGATACGCATGTCGGCCTATCTCCAGAGCATGGGCTCTTCTGTTTGGGAGATTTGCAACAGAAACGATTACGTTGTCTTGGCTGCTCGTGTTACTCAGCTTCAGATGGATGAGCACGATGCCAATAGCCGAGCGCGTAACGCTCTTTTCTCCTGTTTGAGCATGTCCGAGTTTGATCGTGTTTCTCACATCCCCACGGCTCGTGAGATTTGGGCGACCCTCATGCGCTTCCATGAGGGAACCTCTCAAGTCAAATCCCGTCTCTACGAGTCGCACAAGCGGGAGTACGAGAACTTTTGACACATGCCTGGCGAGAGCATAGAGAGTTTATTCGCTCGCTTTCAGGTCATTGTCAACAAGATGAGAGCGAACAAAGAGCTGTTGCCTTTTGACGATCATGAGAGGGCTTTGAAGCTTTTGCACACTCTTGATCGGTCGGTGTGGGACTTAAAGGTCCAGGCGATCATCGAATCATCTAACTATGAGACCCTCACTTGCGATGAGCTCTTTAGTAAGCTCAAGTCCAGTGAGATTGACGCCATGTCGAGGGCTTCTTATGAAAATCCTTCCGGCCCGACTATGGCTTTGGTTTCTGGCTCTTCTGCTAACCCCTCTGGAGGATTTGCACTTTCTTCACTCTTTTCTGTCACAGAGGACCAGCTGGAGTCTTTGGGGGATGACGAGTTGGCATTACTCGCCAATCGGTTCTCGCGGTTCCACAACAACCGCATGAACCATCGCCGCGGAGGTGGACGCTCAGGATGTTTTGAGTGCGGCGACCCCGACCACTTCATCGCCAACTGTCCCAAGAAGAAGCACACATCTAGGAAGGGCGATCATGGGCACAAGTACGACTCCGGCAAGCGCAAGGAGAAGTACGTCCCCGTGAGGCACAAGCGGAGGGGCGGCTTCGACAAGGAGTACATCAAGAAGAAGTACTTGGAGAAGGCCCAGGCTGAGCAGCGTGCGTTCTTCGCCACGCTCAGCGATGTCGACGGCTCGGATGACGACTCCGCTTGCTCAAGCGATGATGAGTCCGAGAAGAAGAAGAGGATCGAGGACAAGCTGAACGGCCTCTGCTTCTTCGCCGACGACGACGGCCTCTGCACCATGGCCCTTGGTGATGAGGTCGACGGCAAGCTGGAGGACACCCCTCGGAACGACGATGACGATGACGACACCTCTCAGGTATCTCTCACCCACGATGAGCTTTCTGCTGAGGTCGAGAAGCTTACTGCCGCCTTGCTTAGTCAAGATAAGTTGCTTAGGCGTGCTGCTAGAGAGCGCAAGGAGTTTAGGCAGAAGTGGGAGGACACGGCGAGGGAGCTTGAGTTCGCTAAGTCCACCGTGGTCGTGTCTGAGGAGGGTGAGTGTGAGATGTGCACCAAGCACATGACTGACCTTCTCACCTTGAGAGGTAAGTATGCTGCTTTGGTTGGAGAGGTGGATGAGCTCCGGGCTAGACCCCTGTTGTTGGGTGCATGCAAGTCTTGTCCAGTCTTGCAAACCGAGTTGGCAGAGAAGGATGCCAAGATTGAGTCTCTTGAGAAGGCCAGCTCGGGTAGCACTTGTGTGACTAGGTGCGCTTTGTGTGAGGGTTTGGAGATGGAGATCGCTAATGTGAAGCATGACAAGATGCAAACCAAGGAGGAAAACACATACCTTCGGACCATCTTGTCATGGGTGTCTAGCGGTGAGCCACAGCTCGGGATGATGATCTCCCAATTCAAGCGAGCTGCTGGAGGTCCTGGTGTAGGCTTTGCTCCGGGCGTTGATGTTTCTGCTTTTGGGAAGATTGGAGAGTCGAGTGGTCTGAACCCAAGTGAGAAGCCCAACTCCACCACTGTGACACCCTAGTGTCAAGCACTGCATTAGGAACTTCATTAGCTACTAAAGAAGCATAAGCAATGCATTGCATCATTTCATGTGCATAAGAGTGCTTTTTGCCTTTGTTTAACTTGTTGGATTTTGGATTTCTATTGGACTTGATGATTTAAATGGCTTTCTGTTGTGGCAAATAGTTTTATAAAATGGAGAGCATTGAGTAGAGTGCTTTTCATGTTGGAGTTTTGACTTAGTTCAAATTGGTTTGTCAAAATAAAAATGAGGCAAGCAAAATGTTTTATACTTCAAAAATTGGCTTTATTCATGTGGAGGATTTAAAAATGGTTTTCAGGAAAAGTGTTTTATATGAAAGTTGTAGAGCAAATTATTTTGAGCAACTTTTATATTTGGGTCAAAGCCTGGTTTGGAGTTTTTGAAACTATTTTTGAGTGGTCAAACTTTGGAAAAAAATTTCAAAAAGAAATAGGAAAAGATTTTCCCGGTGCCCTCACTTTCGGCCCGTTTGGCCTTTCGGCCCAACCCGCCGCGCCAGCCCAGCACTCGCCGCTCACCCGCGCGCGCGCCCGCCCGCTCACGGCGCGCCGGCCGCTTGACACGGCCGCGCCGTACGCCGGCCCAATCGCCGCGTGGCGGCTTGCCTCTGCCACGCATCGGCTCCGCCCTATCGCCGCGAGATCCTTGTTCGCTCGATCACGCCACGATCCCCGCTCGCCAGTCGCCGTTCGCCTCGCCTGCCGAGCCCTGCTGCCGCGCGCGTCGCCCGCCGGCCGTGGCCCCCGCCACCACCACCGGCCGAGCCAAGGCCCCGGCCAAGACCCCGGGCACTCTCCTCGCTCCCTCACTCTCCCGCACACACTCTCCCACTCTCGCTCGCACTCTCCTCCCCTCGCCACTAAGCCAGAGCAAGCGCTCGGCTCGCTCTCGCCGCGACCACCACCGCAACCTCCCCTCTCCGTTCCGACCTCGACCGAGCACGACCGTCCAATCCACCCCGCACCGAGCTCTTGCCCCGCACACGCGGTGCGCGCGAAGGAAGCGCCGGCCGACCTCTACCACGCCATCACCACCACCTCCCCCTTTCGGTCGCCGTCGCCGCCGAAGGAGGGCAAGTTCCCGTTCTTCATCCACCAAGCCTCCACCGAGCCCCTTCTTCCTCCTCGAGCTTCACCGAGCCAAGGCAAGGTGAGAACACTGATCGGCCTCAACGCTACCGCCTCCTACCTTCCTCTATCTCCCCGGCCGAACGCCATGGGCGCCGCCGCGGACCTCTCACGTGGCCAAGCTCCTTTGGAGCCATCTGAGCCAAACCGACCCCCTTGGTAGCTTCCCTAGGGTTCGTATAAGCTTTCGCCTCTCCTAATTCCACCGGCGACCGCCGGAAACGGCATAGCCGAGTGCCCCCGCCGCCGCCGTGCGCCATTGCTCGCCGCCGGCAAGCTACGGCCATGCGCTGGCCAAACCAACACCACCATCGGATGCACCTCGTCGAGACGAGTCTATCTAGCCTAGCCTCGCCGCCGGAAACCTCACCGCCGGCGAGCAGCCGCCGGTCAACCCTCTCCCCTATTTTCCTCTCTCTGACGGGTGGGTCCCGTTGACCCGTGGACCCCGCGCGTCAGCCTCTGCTTGGCCCATGGACCGCGTCCACCGAAGCCGAGCGCCGGGTGTTTTCAAAAGGATTTTTCTTTAAATGTTTTCCTTTTTCTAGTAAATGCTTGTTATTTTTGTGTAGCACGTTTTACAAATCCAAATGGAGTGCTTTCAGTTTTGTTAGCTTGTTTATGAATAGATATTTCATGGAAAAATATGAAAGTATTTTTGGTAGAAGTTTATTTTACTGTTTTTATTTAATTCAGTTTATATGCTTTTGTTGAGATAAATGCAAATAAGTGTTTTCTGGTTGAGATAATTCCTGGAAAATTTTGTGTAAGTTTATTATCTTGTTTTGCACCTGTGAAAAATATATGATGCACTACTTATGTAGAAAAATTTTCTGTTATGATTAAAAGTCCTTTTTGGCTGATTTCTTAGAATAAAGGATAAGGTGTTTTATATGTTAAAATAAAATGTGGGAAAATGGGTGTAGTTTTTGTTTGTGATGTTCAAGCTAAGAAAAATGTAAACATGGTCTGTTATGTGAAGAAACCTGAAGTTGCTTCACAAAGGTACTTTTCTGTGTTTTTCTTTGGAAATTCATGTAAGAAATAATATAATGTTTCTGTTCATGGAACTTTCTTGATAAATATGAAAGGTGGAGTAGAATTTGAGAAAAAATATGAAAATGAGTTTAGCACCTTTTTCCAGTAGGGTTGTAGTTCAAATGGTTTAAATTGGAATAGATTTGTTATTTTTGTGTAGGCTTGTATGTTTATGCTCTGTCAGTAAATTTTCTCCAGTAGCATGTTTATGGGCAAAAGAAGCCAGGAAAATTATGAACTCTGCTGGTTGACACTTTTTGGATAAGGAGCTAGTTCAAAAGCACCTTTTGAGCAGTTTATTTGTTATTTTTGTATCTGCAGTTCTGTATTTTATTTTGGGCTGAAATTAGTTCAGAAGGGTTTTGAGAGTGTTAATTGTCTTCTGGAATTTTTGTGGATTTTTCTGAGTCCAGAAAAGTGCACTTGCAGTTCAAACCTAAGTTTCTTTTGAATTATTAAATAAGAAAAAGGTGAATAAATGGATTTTGTTTTATGAATTAAATAAGTATTTACCTCAATGTCAAAAGTGGTTCAACAAGTTGGGTTTGTTGGTTTCCAATAAATGCTCTTTCTCATACCATCACACCTCGCACCCCGCACCCCGCATTATTTATTATTCGTCGCATGCAATAGGATCGACCCCTCCGGAGCTCGACCAGGAGCCAGAGACAAACGCCGAGCAGCAGATCCCGGAGCTCCAGCAAGCCGATCCCGCCAGCGACGCTAACTTGCCCGAGTGCCCCTCCCACGAGGCCTCGGTCTTCACCCAAGGCAAGCCCCGGAGCATTCTAAGTCTCCCAGTATTTACAATTAAATTTGCTTGAGTCCTTTTATATTATGATGCATTAGGTTAGGAGTTGATTGAATCCTACTTGCTGCATTGTCGTTCCTTGATTATTGATTATTACCCGCCTTGTTATCCTGTTACTTTTATAATGTAGAATTGCTTAGTCTGCTTAATAAAAGTAGTTGTTAAGGATGTTTCTGTAATACCATGATGGGTAGTTACCGGATCACGATTGGCTATATTTGCTATCGTAGAAAAGAATCTGAGTTGTAGTGAAATACGGTCAACTGGAAGGCAAGGCACAAGTTTGAAAACTTGGGGCAGTCCATCCGTTGGATCGTGTAGGTTTGTATCGATGTTGGCCCTCGTTCATTTTTGAACGCGCCCTTTTACTTAGGGATATGTCGGTGCCGTAATCATCGACCCCAAAGCCGGTTAGAAGCTGTTCGGGCCGGTCTCAACCCGTGTCGTGCCCTCTAGTATGGAAATTGCGATCTGCCGCGTGAGGCCATCGCCAGGTTCCAGTTGGGCGGTCCGTGCTGTGAGCCGCGACGATTACCACCACGAACAAGCATCGAGCGGTTGCCCAATGCATGGACCCGACAGGGAAAGTGTGGGCTGGTATTAAAGGTCTTTCACCAGCTGGTTTGGAATTCGATTCGAGTCGCCGTCTCCCCCGGTTAGTGGGAAACTATGCCGAGCTTCACCACGATACAACTCTATGTGATGATTAAAGGTTCAACTAAAATGTGGATAAGTCAACTGGATATGGTTATATTATTGATTGATAGATTCAAGTGAGTGCTCTAGTACAGGTGAAAAACCTAGAATTAAGGAATAGGTCTAAAAATGGCAGCTCATCATTATCATCAATTACCTCTTATCTGAAATTGAGCTTTTCACAACTAAAAGATCCCAGCTCCACCCTAAAGACCTTGCATACCCTTGGAGTCTTTATTTTCAGTTGGACGGGTAAGTCTAGCTGAGTACATTCCCGTACTCAGGGTTTATCCCGTTTGTTGCAGATGGCCAGGTCTACTTCGGCTATTGTAAGCACTGCCTCTACCCAGTGGAAGGTGATGAGGAGTAGGCCCAGGGCAGGGTCGTCCAGAAGCTTCCCTTTTTCTTTTGTTGGTCTGAGACTTCTAGTGGCACATTATCTAAAAAGGGAAGATTGAGTTGTGTGAGTTGGATTTACCAAACAGTGTTTATTTGGACCACACGTGTGGTGGTCGTGTTTTAAACTACTTCAGCTTCCGCACTTTTAAAATTCAGTATTGTAATAACTCCATTTTAAATTCCGCACTCTGGTGTTAAATTCGTTTTCGTTTTCGCTGTGATGTATCTTTACGAATGTAATCCTTGAACGATGCGATCCTGTATGATGTATGGTGTTAGAAATCCTTCGAGATTTACGGACTACCGGGGTTATATGGGTTCAAGTATCAGTCGAAGTCAGACGGATTTGACTAAGATAATACTTGAGCTCTTATAATCTGGACGGTTCCGCCACAACTGGTATCGGAGCATGGTTCAAGTGATTACCCCCGTAAAAGGCTATTTTCGAACTAAATGGGTATTTCAAAACTATTTCCAAAACTATTTTCGATTATTAAGTGTGCTCAGTCTCGTCCTTAAGCCCTATACTAGGATTCAGGTGGCTTAACTGCTAACAGGGTTCAGGGTTTTGCTTCATGCTGGATCTTTATTTGCTGGTCCATTCTCGGGGAAAAGAGAATGCGTCGATCGCGAAAACATGCATAAAATGATTTTGTGAGATATGAGAGCATGACCGTCCAACCGTCGGTCTAGGTGAGAGTTCTTATACCAAGTATGTGCGAGCTCCACGCGGACACATACGAGGGTATCAATGTTTTCAAGGGTGTTTTCTATGTTGGTGCATGGTGTTTAGTGTTGGCTTCTATGTATTTTGCGCATATTGGCCAATACTCAATTGTTTTATCATTGGGAATTTCTTTGGGCTGAAATGAATCTTCTGCAGGTACACTAACTATGCGAACGAGTAGAACGTGTAGAGAACGCATGAGAGGTCGTTCTTGCCACCGACTAGAACGTTAGGACTTACGAGTCGTTATTAGTGAGTGAGAACGTAAGTACGATCATGCATCATGTTTATATTCATGCATTTACATTTCCTCCCCTTAATTAAAAGTTGTCTCTTTTCTATAAAATTTTGCCAACTTAATATCCGTCTCATGAGAGTTCGAAACCCTTTTGTTTCTACAGATGGCCCCGGACTAAGCTGACTGCTCCCAAGGCCACCGGAGGTAGAGGAGTTCCGCATCACCGCTTGGCCACCAAGCTGACCCGGAAGACGTTCTTGTCCTACTTCGGGTTGCCGACCATCCTTTGGAGGATTCTGCAGACCGTAGGCTATGAGGAGGGACAGGAGCCCAGGTACTCATGGCAGAAGGAGATCTACGGGCAGGATTCTCTGGTAATGGTGCAGATCAAGGTCAAAGCCTTGCCTGCCAAGCCTCACTGGACAGGGTGGACAGAGATCACCAGAGGCACGTGCGCCAAGGATGGAGCTAACAGGGCAGCGTATCTTGTGTTGAAGGACATCATCGCCCGCTTCCCCGCCGACCTAGCTAGTGCGATGGCAGGGGTGTTTCCACGTGGATCACCTTTTCCCTTGCGCTGGGGACAGACGTTGGAGACAGTCCTGACGGGAAGCCCGGAGGAGAGGTTCTACTGTGAGACGCCTGCGATGAGCGCCACTGGAGCTTTGCTAGGTGTATGTGAGAGTTTAGAGCACACTCTTGAGAGCGTGTCCTTCACCCTCACAGCCACCTACCAGAGCAAGAGGAAGCTACAGGAGGACTTCGACGCTGAGGTTGCTCGTCTGCAGGAGAGGATTCAGTAGGTCACCCTTGAGCGTGACGACGCCCGCACCACAGCAGCAGCGCAGTCCACTGCCAGGACAGTTGCAGAGTAGATGTACCTGACCACCGCTCTTCAGAGAGATGAGGCCCGCACCGCGCTCGACCAGCTCAGAGAGGGAGCCCACTTCTTGGTACAGCAGATCCACGGACAGCAGGCCTACATCGACCAGCTCCACGAGGCCGTCCATCAGATGCATCACGCAACATAGGAGGCCGCCGCCCTAGCAGCTGCCGAGGTTCCAGCCGCCGAGGCCCACGATCTCCAGGACGGAGAGATCTTTGGTCCCGATGCCCCACCAGAGGAGGATCACGCTGACGAGCCGGTGATCGACGTCGACGCAGAGGACGCTGCATCCGCCGCTGGAGACCCCTGAGCGTTAGCTGTTAGAGATCGTTTTCTTTTGTATAGCTTGAGCTTGCTCGCTAAGTGATGTAACACCTTAAACATGTGCTAGTTTTATGTTTAAGTGGTTGATGGCATGTAAGCTTTTGGACAAAGTCCGGACTTTGATCCGGCATCTTTTATGGAAATCCGTCGTTTGCATGTCTAATTTCGAGCGATTGTTTTGTGATGTTGTATGGAAATGAGTAATTATACTTGGTCGTGTGCTAAATTTTTGAATTATGTACAGCGCAGTATTTATTCATGATCGATGTAACATCACCTAATGATTGCTTATTAATGGGATATGCAGATGTCGGCATACACTCGCAGCCAGCGTGGGCAGGGGGCAGGACAGGAGGAGAACTTGCCACCTCCCCCACCGCCGCCGATGACGTCGGAAGTGTTTTTCGGCCAGTTCTTGGGCAGCCAAAGGAATATGGAGGAAATGCAGAGGCACATGGAGGCCACTCTCCGCAATATCGCTAACAACACTGCGCAGCAGCATCATCAACGCCAAGGCCCAGAGCCCAACCAGTACAGCTCCTACCATGACTTCTTGGACACTCGCCCTCTTGTGTTCAAGGAAGTCACCGAACCGCTTGAGGCTGATGAGTGGCTCAACTCCATCACTCAGAAGTTTCGTCTGCTTCGTCTGACGGAAGAGCTCAAGGCGGAGTACGCCGCCCACATGTTGGAAGGACCCGCAGGTTTATGGTGGGCCCAGTACCATGCAGCCTTGCCTGCAAATGCACGTGTCAGTTGGGATCAGTTCTCTACCGCTATGCGCAACCATTACATCCCTAGTGGTTTGATGGAGATGAAGATTGCAGAGTTCATGAGGTTGTCTCAGGGAACCAGATCTATGTCCGAGTACCTCCACAGTTTCAACAACCTAGCTCGCTACGCCCCAGACTTTGTTGACACTGAGGCCAAGAAGATCGCAAGCTTCAAACGTGGCATGAGTGCCGCCATGCTTTCCAAGATGGGCAACAGTCACCGTACCACTTTCAGTGATTTCGTCAGTGACTGCCTAAATCAAGAGGCCAATGACAGCCGGCTGGCGACAGAGACACGCCGTCGTACGAACGAAGGAGGTTCGTCTCAACAGAGGACCCCTTTCGGAGCACGTACCCCGTATCGCCCGCCTGTTACAGGAGCAAGATACCGTCCCCCACAGAGGAAGATCACCACCAACCGTCCCCGTCCCAGTTTTCAGAAGCCCTACACAGCTCCCCTGATGCAGAACAAGAGCAAAGCAGGGAGTGCAGGAGGTCCTAAGACCCCGTATGTGATTGGTCCATGCTATAATTGTGGTTAGACTGGACATCTGTCACGTCAGTGCCCTCGCCCAAAGAAGCAATACACTCAGCCCCCACCTCGCGCAGGTCATGTGCATCACACCACCATGGAAGAAGTGCCAGAAGGAGAGCCTGTCACCGCTGGTACGTTTCTTGTTAATCAATGCCCCGCAGTTGTGCTGTTTGATTTTGGAGCATCGCATTCTTTCATAAGTGAGAATTTTGTTATAAGAAGTAATCTTGAGTTGATAGAGTTAGACCGGGGATATCAGATAAGTTCCGCCGGAGCTGTTCTCTCCGCGCGTAAAATGGCTAAAGGAGTGGAAATGACATTTGGGGATAAGAAGGCCATAGTGGATCCTATCGTAATTCCTGGTCTAGGTCTGGATGTAATCTTGGGTATGGGTTGGATGAAACTCTGGAGGGTCAACCTTGATATCGCAACGCGAGTAGTTTCTATGGTTAGCCCTCGTAGTGGGTCTACCTTTCGGTTCAGGTTACCTCGAAACCCCCATGAGATCGGAGTGTTGTTCAATGTCACGACAAAGCAGATAGCTGAGATCCCAATAGTGTGTGAGTTCCCAGATGTTTTTCCTGATGAGTTGCCTGGACTACCGCCAGATAGGGATGTGGAGTTTGCTATAGAGTTAATCCCTGGAACGGCACCCATATCTCGGAGACTGTATAGAATGCACGCTAAAGAGTTAGCAGAGCTCAAAGTTCAGTTGCAAGAGCTTTTGGATAACGGTTTGATACGTCCTAGTTCGTCACCTTGGGGATGTCCCGCTATCTTTGTGAAGAAGAAAGATAAAACTCTAAGGATGTGTGTGGATTATAGACCGCTTAATGCAGTAACCATAAAGAACAAATATCCCTTACCACGAATCGATGTCTTGTTTGATCAGTTGTCAAAAGCAAGAGTGTTCTCCAAGATTGACCTGAGGTCAGGATACCATCAGATTAAGATCAGAAGAGAAGATGTGCCAAAAACGGCTTTCTCTACCAGATACGGACTCTATGAGTATTTAGTTATGTCTTTTGGATTGACCAATGCACCGGCACATTTCATGTACCTGATGAATTCGGTCTTCATGCCAGAGTTGGATAAGTTTGTTGTAGTGTTCATCGATGATATCTTGGTATACTCTGAGAATGAGAGGGACCATGCTGAGCATCTACGAGTTGTTCTGACCTGGCTTAGAGAGCATAAGTTGTATGCTAAGTTCAGCAAGTGTGAGTTTTGGTTGAAGAAGGTACCTTTCCTTGGTCACATCCTTTCAGAGGAAGGGATCTCTGTAGACCCTTCTAAAGTACAAGAGGTTATGGATTGGGAAGCACCCACGAGTGTTTTTGAGGTTCGCAGCTTTTTGGGTTTGGCAGGATACTACCGTCGGTTTATTCCGGATTTTTCAAGAATAGCCAAGCCTATGACCCGTTTAACGCAGAAAAACAAGAAGTTCGAATGGACTCCAGAGTGTGAAACAACTTTTCACACTCTGCGAACGCTGTTGACATCCGCACCCGTTTTGGCTCAACCAAACTTGGAGGAACCTTTTGATGTGTTTTGTGACGCATCCAAGATTGGACTCGGATGTGTACTCATGCAAAATGGAAGAGTTATCGCCTATGCTTCTCGCCAGTTGAGACCGCACGAAGAGAATTATCCCACTCATGATTTGGAATTAGCAGCCGTCGTGCATGCCCTCAAGATTTGGAGACATTATCTTATGGGAAACCTATGTCATGTTGTCGGTGTTTCGTACCCGGGGGTATCACACCAACGTGTAATATGATCGCGTGCTTCTCTTCCTGGATGGTGACGCAAGTGACACAAGGATTTATCCTGGTTCGGGCAAAGAAGGCCCTACGTCCAGCGGGGGGGGGGGGGGATGTTCTCGTATTACTTGCACCTAAGTGCTTGTACAGGGGCGAATACAAGCTCAATGAGCGTGGACCGGAGTCCGGACTCGTGTATGTGCGTGGACTCGTGTGTTGCGTGTGTCTCTCTTTTTCTGAATGAGGGCCCTAGCGTCCCCTTTTATAGAGCAAGGGGAGGCCAGGGTTACAAAAAGGTATTACTGATATCGGGGCGTATGGTGCCCCATACGGAGAAGGGTAGGAACCCTGTCTTATCGGGGCCACTGGAGCTGATGTGACCGTCGCTGTTGAGGCGTCCTTGGGTCGTGGCTTCCATCCTGGGCGCGGACGTGGTGGCGCGACAAGGCGGGAGCCGTACAGCACCCATCCTGGCATGTACAGTACGCGGTGAGGTCCCTTCGGGTATTGGGGTACCTGTCCTTCAATAGCACGAAAGTAGTTAGGGCTCGAAGGGCGCGGAGCCGGCTTCGAGGTGGCGCCACGGGGGCTCGAGGGGCGCGGAGCCGGCCTCGAGGTGTTACGGTGCAGGGCTCGTGGGGCGCGTAGCCGGCCTCGAGGGGTTGCAGTGCAGGGCTCGAGGGGCGCGTAGCCGGCCTCGAGGGGTTACAGTGCCCGGCGTGGCCGAACAGTGCTGCACTGGTGCCCTTTCGCCCATGCTTGTGGTGAAAACGTGACTTGACCTTTACACCGGGTTACTGTGGTACATGCCGTGCACTAGTGGACGTGACCGGAGTAGGTGAAGGCATTAAATGCGTGGTATGGGCTGGTACAGCCGACTGTACAGCTCGAGGTCCGTGCGTTAAGGCTCGAGGTGTGGAGGCGCGCTTGCCCGAGGTTTGGAGGGCTCGAGCGAGACGGGGAGTGGTCGTGCTTGCCCGAGGCCTCGCTGGGAGGGCTCGGGCGAGACGGAGACGGAGCGTTCGCCCGAGGCCTCGCTGGGAGGGCTCGGGCGAGACGGAGACGGAGCGTTCGCCCGAGGCCTCGCTGGGAGGGCTCAGGCGAGACGGAGACGGAGCGTTCGCCCGAGGCCTTGCTGGGAGGGCTCGGGCGAGACAGAGACGGAGCGTTCGCCCGAGGCCTCGCTGGGAGGGCTCGGGCGAGACGGAGGTATTTGCGTCGATTGGGGGTACCCCTTTTTCGTACCACCGACACATGTGTACAAGGATCATAAAAGTCTGAAGTATATCTTCACCCAGCCAGAGCTGAATATGAGGCAGAGAAGATGGTTAGAGCTAATTAAGGATTACAACCTTGAAGTGCATTACCACCCCGGAAAAGCAAACGTTGTAGCCGATGCCTTAAGTCGCAAGACTCATTGCAACTCCCTACAATCACTGTTGGAAGATGGATTTAACCTTATGCACCCTGTTATGCTGAACAATATCACTCTTCAGTGCACCTTAGAAAGTGACATCATCAAAGTACAAAAGACCGATGAAGAGATCTGTCAGATTAAGAAGAGGTTGGAAACCAGTAGTTCTGTGAACTTCAGGACTGATGAGCAGGGAATCTTGTGGTATAACCAGAGGTTGGTTGTTCCTAAGGACACAGAGCTGAAAGAAAGAATTCTGAATGAAGCTCACAATTCAAAGTTATCCATTCACCCCGGAAGCAGTAAGATGTACCAGGATTTGAGAACCAGGTATTGGTGGTCAAAGATGAGGAAAGAAGTTGCAGCTTATGTTGCAAGATGTGATACTTGCTGCAGGGTAAAAGCTATACACCTGAGACCTGCCGGACTGCTACAACCGCTGTCAATCCCAGAGTGGAAATGGGAAGAAATTAGTATGGATTTCATCACAGGTCTTCCCACTACTCAAAAAGGAAATGATTCTATCTGGGTTATCGTGGATCGGTTATCTAAAGTGGCTCACTTTATACCAGTCAAGACTACACACCGCCCTCATCAGTATGCAAACTTGTATATCCAGAATATCTTGAGGCTACATGGGATTCCGAAGCGGATTGTTTCTGATAGAGGACCCCAGTTCATAGCACGTTTTTTGGAATAGTTGCACAAGGAACTAGGAACTAAATTGGTAAGAAGTTCCGCCTATCACCCCCAGACTGCAGGACAGACGGAGAGGGTAAATCAGATTCTGGAAGATATCCTAAGAGCTTGTGTTCTATCGTCAGGAGAGTCATGGGAGAAATGGTTACCCCTTGCCGAGTTTTCATATAACAACAGCTATCAGGAGAGTATAAAGATGACACTGTTTGAAGTTTTATATGGACGAAGATGCAGAACCCCAGTAAATTGGGTAGAATCAGGAGATCGAGGATTCTATGGGTCAGATTACATAAAGGATGCTGAAGAGATTGTGCAAAAGGTACAACAACACATCAAAGCAGCACAATCCCGACAAAAGAGCTATGCTGACACCCGAAGGAGACCCTTGGAATTTCAAGTAGGAGACTATGTTTACCTTAAGGTCTCACCCATGAGAAAAGTCCAACGTTTTGGAATTAAGAAGAAACTAGCACCTCGATATGTGGGACCTTACCAGATCATAGCAAAGAAGGGACAAGTGGCATACGAAGTACAGTTACCCCCAGAGATGAGCACAGTTTTCCCAGTGTTTCATGTATCACAGTTGAAAAAGTGTATTCGAGTTCCAGAACAAGAAGAAGTTCGGATTCCGGACGTCACCATCAGATCGGATCTGGAGTACTACGAGCAGCCCAAGGAGATTTTGGATACCAAGACCCAAGAGACGCGTAACCGAACGGTGAAGACTTACAAGATTCTTTGGAGCAATCACGGACCCAATGATGCGACTTGGGAAACAGAGGAGTACTTACGCGTAAACTACCCCGCTTTTTATAAAGATTGGTACGTAACTCAAATCTCGGGACAAGATTTCTTTAAGGGGGGAAGGGTTGTGACACCCTAGTGTCAAGCACTGCATTAGGAACTTCATTAGCTACTAAAGAAGCATAAGCAATGCATTGCATCATTTCATGTGCATAAGAGTGCTTTTTGCCTTTGTTTAAATTGTTGGATTTTGGATTTCTATTGGACTTGATGATTTAAATGGCTTTCTGTTGTGGCAAATAGTTTTATAAAATAGAGAGCATTGAGTAGAGTGCTTTTCATGTTGGAGTTTTGACTTAGTTCAAATTGGTTTGTCAAAATAAAAATGAGGCAAGCAAAATGTTTTATACTTCAAAAATTGGCTTTATTCATGTGGAGGATTTAAAAATGGTTTTCAGGAAAAGTGTTTTATATGAAAGTTGTAGAGAAAATTATTTTGAGCAACTTTTATATTTGGGTCAAAGCCTGGTTTGGAGTTTTTGAAACTATTTTTGAGTTGTCAAACTTTGGAAAAAAATTTCAAAAAAGAAAAAGGAAAAGATTTTCCCGGCGCCCTCACTTTCGGCCCAACCCGCCGCGCCAGCCCAGCACTCGCCGCTCGCCCACGCGCGCGCCCGCCCGCGCACGGTGCGCCGGCCGCCTGAGACGGCCGCGCCGTACGCCGGCCAAATCGCCGCGTGGCGGATTGCCTCTGCCGCGCATCGGCTCCGCCCTATCGCCGTGAGATCCTTGTTCGCTCAATCACGCCACGATCCCCGCTCGCCAGTCGCCGTTCGCCTCGCCTGCCGAGCCCTGCTGCCGCGCGCGTCGCCCGCCGGCCGTGGCCCCCGCCACCACCACCGGCCGAGCCAAGGCCCCGGCCAAGACCCCGGGCACTCTCCTCGCTCCCTCACTCTCCCGCACACACTCTCCCACTCTCGCTCGCACTCTCCTCCCCTCGCCACTAAGCCAGAGCAAGCGCTCGGCTCGCTCTCGCCGTGACCACCACCGCAACCTCCCCTCTCCGTTCCGACCTTGACCGAGCACGACCGTCCAATCCACCCCGCACCGAGCTCCGCCTTTGCCCCGCAGACGCGGTGCGCGCGAAGGAAGCGCCGGCCGAGCTCTACCACGCCGTCACCACCACCTCCCCCTTTCGGTCGCCGTCGCCGCCGAAGGAGGGCAAGTTCCCGTTCTTCATCCCCCAAGCCTCCGCCGAGCCCCTTCTTCCTCCTCGAGCTTCACCGAGCCAAGGCAAGGTGAGAACACTGATCGGCCTCAACGCTACCGCCTCCTACCTTCCTCTATCTCCCCGGCCGAACGCCATGGGCGCCGCCGCGGACCTCTCACGTGGCCAAGCTCCTCTGGAGCCATCCGAGCCAAACCGACCCCCTTGGTAGCTTCCCTAGGGTTCGTATAAGCTTTCGCCTCTCCTAATTCCACCGGCGACCGCCGGAAACGGCATAGCCGAGTGCCCCCGCCGCCACCGTGCGCCATTGCTCGCCGCCAGCAAGCTACGGCCATGCGCTGGCCAAACAAACACCACCATCGGACGCGCCTCGTCGAGACGAGTCTATCTAGCCTAGCCTCGCCGCCGGAAACCTCACCGCCGGCGAGCAGCCGCCGGTCAACCCTCTCCCCTGTTTTCCTCTCTCTGACGGGTGGGTCCCGTTGACCCATGGACCCCATGCGTCAGCCTCTGCTTGGCCCATGGACCGCGTCCACCGAAGCCGAGCGCCGGGTGTTTTCAAAAGGATTTTTCTTTAAATGTTTTCCTTTTTCCAGTAAATACTTGTTATTTTTGTGTATCATGTTTTACAAATTCAAATGGAGTGCTTTCAGTTTTGTTAGCTTGTTTATGAATAGATCTCTCATGGAAAAATATGAAAGTATTTTTGGTAGAAGTTTATTTTACTGTTTTTATTTAATTTAGTTTATATGCTTTTGTTGAGATAAATGCAAATAAGTGTTTTCTGGTTGAGATAATTTCTGGAAAATTTTTGTGTAAGTTCATTATCCTATTTTGCACCTGTGAAAAATATATGATGCACTATTTATGTAGAAAAAGTTTCTGTTATGATTAAAAGTCCTTTTTGGCTGATTTCTTAGAATAAAGGATAAGGTGTTTTATATGTTAAAATAAAATGTGGGAAAATGGGTGTAGTCTTTGTTTGTGATGTTCAAGCTAAGAAAAATGTAAACATGGTCTGTTATGTGATGAACCCTGAAGTTGCTTCACAAAGGTACTTTTCTGTGTTTTTCTTTGGAAATTCATGTAAGAAATAATATAATGTTTCTGTTCATGGAACTTTCTTGATAAATATGAAAGGTGGAGTAGAATCTGAGAAAAATATGAAAATGAGTTTAGCACCTTTTTCCAGTAGGGTTGTAGTTCAAATGGTTTAAATTGGAATAGATTTGTTATTTTTGTGTAGGCTTGTATGTTTATGCTCTGTCAGTAAATTTTCTACAGTAGCATGTTTATGGGCAAAAGAAGCCAGGAAAATTATGAACTCTGCTGGTTGACACTTTTTGGATAAGGAGCTAGTTCAAAAGCACCTTTTGAGCAGTTTATTTGTTATTTTTTTATCTGCAGTTCTGTATTTTATTTTGGGCTGAAATTTGTTCAGAAGGGTTTTGAGAGTGTTAATTGTCTTCTGGAATTTTTGTGGATTTTTCTGAGTCCAGAAAAGTGCACTTGCAGTTCAAACCTAAGTTTCTTTTGAATTATTAAATAAGAAAAAGGTGAATAAATGGATTTTGTTTTATGAATTAAATAAGTATTTACCTCAATGTCAAAAGTGGTTCAACAAGTTGGGTTTGTTGGTTTCCAATAAATGCTCTTTCTCATACCATCACACCTCGCACCCCGCACCCCGCATTTAAATATTTATTATTCGTCGCATGCAATAGGATCGACCCCTCCGGAGCTCGACCAGGAGCCAGAGACAAACGCCGAGCAGCAGATCCCGGAGCTCCAGCAAGCCGATCCTGCCAGCGACGCTAACTTGCCCGAGTGCCCCTCCCACGAGGCCTCGGTCTTCACCCAAGGCAAGCCCCGGAGCATTCTAAGTCTCCCAGTATTTACAATTAAATTTGCTTGAGTCCTTTTATATTGTGATGCATTAGGTTAGGAGTTGATTGAATCCTACTTGCTGCATTGCCGTTCCTTGATTATTGATTATTACCCGCCTTGTTATCCTGTTACTTTTATAATGTAGAATTGCTTAGTCTGCTTAATAAAAGTAGTTGTTAAGGATGTTTCTGTAATACCCTGATGGGTAGTTACCGGATCACGATTGGCTATATTTGCTATCGTGGAAAAGAACCTGAGTTGTAGTGAAATACGGTCAACTGGAAGGCAAGGCACAAGTTTGAAAACTTGGGGCAGTCCATCCGTTGGATCGTGTAGGTTTGTATCGATGTTGGCCCTCGTTCATTTTTGAACGCGCCCTTTTACTTAGGGATATGTCGGTGCCGTAATCATCGACCCCAAAGCCGGTTAGAAGCTGTTCGGGCCGGTCTCAACCCGTGTCGTGCCCTCTAGTATGGAAATTGCGATCTGCCGCGTGAGGCCATCGCCAGGTTCCAGTTGGGCGGTCCGTGCTGTGAGCCGCAACGATTACCACCACGAACAAGCATTGAGCGGTTGCCCAATGCATGGACCCGACAGGAAAAGTGTGGGCTGGTATTAAAGGTCTTTCACCAGCTGGTTTGGAATTCGATTCGAGTCGCCGTCTCCCCCGGTTAGTGGGAAACTATGCCGAGCTTCACCACGATACAACTCCATGTGATGATTAAAGGTTCAACTAAAATGTGGATAAGTCAATTGGATATGGTTATATTATTGATTGATAGATTCAAGTGAGTGCTCTATGTAACACCTCTGGTGTTTAATAAGTAATTAACCTGACATGTCATCATCATTAGTCTTTAATCATTCTTGCCATGCATTTAAGTTTGCTTAATTTTTGTGTAGATCTTGTTCAGTTAAGTGTTTTGATGCTGTGTTATGAGGACCAAAATTCAAAATTCAAAATAAAATTTAAATTCCTTTTGAAAAACCCCAAATTTCCAAACTCTAGTTTTACCACTTTTTCTAATTCAAAAGTTGTTCAAAATTTGAAGTTGGTCCTTTTAGCAAAGTTGTAGATCTCAAATTCTAAACAACTTTGGTGTTTTGAGTTTTCTTTGTGCAGTTCAAAGTTTAGGAGTAATTTTCAAGATTTCAAAAGAAGAATAGGTTTTCACTGTGCACAGCTGGAGGACCCCTACCTCATCCTCACCCGGCCCCTACCTCTCTTTGCCCGAACCCCCACCGTCCTTTTGCCCGGACCCCCACCGTCCTTTTGCCCGGAGTAGTATCCAAGAGTGTTGAAGTCGTGTTGATCAAGCTCTGGTGTTCACCATTGTCGAACGAGCCTCGGAGGAGGGTTCTTGTTGGACAGGCTTCGTCGAAAAAGACTTAACTTCAAGCAGCAAACGAACTAACTTGTGTCAATCTTTCTTGGATCTTATCTTCCCTGCAACGAAGGCAAGCCCCGGTGCATTTAACCCTTCCTTGGATTTATAAAATGTTTTCCTTAAATGCTTTTGAGTTAAACTACTGCATTAGGTTATAGGAGTTGTGTGATGACCTATTACCTGCATTATTTACCTCCACCAGAAGATCCACCAGCCTTGCTTTAAAACTATTTGCAAAATGCTTAGTGATGCTATACTATAGATTTGCAATAAAATGCCATTTTCAAAAGTGTGATCACTGAAAGAATCTTTATGGGAATTTGGCTTTACTTCCCGTTAGATGACTGCTTGCCTAGCTAGCATGTGGTCATTGTCGAGAAGAGATTGTCCGCGCGTACGGTGCCGTCATGTTGTAGTCCGGGACTCAACAGTTGACACCGACCGGGACAGGGTTGAAAAACTGACAGGACTATTACGCTTGGGTGAGATATAACCAAGGTGTAGTTCTGGCTGGAAAATTAGGGACCATCCGTATGGGGGCCTGCTGGCCAAGACTTGCAACTATTCACATACTACGGAAAGCTCTGGCTCCGAGGAATCCTTTATTGGACCGACAACCGCGCACTGGGAGTGGAGAGATGGCGGAAGTAGCATGTACCCACGTGGTCATCGTACCTGGATAGGAGTGGTGTACTGTACTTCCGGGTGGCGTAGGACCGGGCCCAATCTTGGAGGAATCGTGGTAGACGAGTTGGCATATGCAAGCTTGGGTGCTACATATGCAGTGTGGATAGGGATCCTCAGCTGAGTATTATTTATCCGGATTAACGTTGCTCCTCGGTTATGGAGACTTGGTCACTGACTGTCAACGGAGAGTGGTTCTCAACTAGGTATGTTTTGAAATGTAAAATGAATCATGGACAATGAAGAATTGAGAAATGCTTGAATCTTTCCAAAATAAAACAAGGTTTACAAAATACTTTTTCTGCAAAATACTTAAGCCTTACCTTGACTACCCTAAGCCTGTCATTCCTGAGTCTTCTCCCTTTTTCTTTAGTCGGGTAAGTCTTGTTGAGTACCCCAGTACTCAGGGTTTGTTAATCCCCTGTTGCAGGTTTCTATTAGGTGGTGTTGATCATGATCATGTCAATGGGCTTGACGTGATCTGGTTGTTCCTCTTCTCCAACTTAGGTACTCCGCCTAAGTGTGGTTCTGTCATACTACTCTACTTCCGCAATACCAGTTATTTTTATGTAAAAAGTAACATCTTCATAATTTGTAAAGTTTATCTATCTTGCTTCCGCACTCCGATGGTATTTTGTATCAACTGTTGTAATGTTGTAATTATTCCAACCTTCATGATGATGGTCCTGTGGCTCGTGAGTAATTCGGGGTCCTTTCGGGGACACCCGACGGATCTTTCCAGTAACGTGTTTCATTTGCACAGTCATTGGGCTCCCTATGACGATGACGTGTGCAAGTGGGCCACATTATTGGGCGGTTTCGTCACAGAATGGTATCGGAGCAGGATTGTCATCAAGGGAAGACTGGTTACAACATTACTTTTGAAAAACTTCAAAATAGTTTCTTAATCTAAAAGTTTTTTTTGAAGTAACAAATTAAAAATGATCCTTCCCTAAGTTTCTTGCTTTGCTGGAAGACTTCGTGAAGACTATACTAGTGATTCCGACAGAAGGTACCAAGTCAGTGAAGCTAGTATATAAAGTATAGCCCTATATCTAACTAACAGGTGGAGACAGAGATATCCTGTCAGTGAGAGGTCGTATAGGACGAGCATGCATCATATCATGCATAATAATAAAATGTGCTTCTTCTCTAAATTCTAAAAGCAGCTATGATCCCCGATAGTTGATCGTCCCTAGATTCTGTTGCTCTTGCTACTTTCATTCCATAAGTTCCTAATCCTTGGGAATTTTTGGATATCTTTCATACACTCTACCACATAAAGTCAGAATCATGGTAAAGTCCTTGGTTCTTCTGGAAAGCGCGTGTCATGCCTTGAATTGGCACGTGCTGGTTGCTTGGTGTCGTGAAAACGACGAATGGTGGTTGAAAGTTATTGAAATTGTGTTCTTTGAAAGGACCCTGATCTATGGACCGGATAAAAGCGTGGGAACCTGAGGTCGCCTATGGATGGCCACCATAGAGCGTTACGGCCAGGTGCTCGCTAATATCCAGGCCTATAGTCATAATTCCTTCTAGTCCACTATGAAAGTGCTTTCATTTCTGAATGCCCGAAAGGGAGTTCAAAGCCACTTTCCTTGTAGTTATAACCAACCTTTGTTTCTGGTTATAATTTCCTTCTTATTGAAATGAGGGATATAGAAGTGGTGCTCTATTATGGTGCCATGATTGGCGACCACGGTGCCGCGACGGAACCCAAAGAATCTTGTGTGCCGGATTGCACAAGTTTCCATTGGGTGCGCGCAGGTATCAAGGTCTACAGTTATGATCCATTATAACCCACAGCTAATGTACGCTCTCTCTTGGTTCTTGATAATTTTTCTTGCTCCACTCAAATGTCTTCTACCTTGCTACTTGCAACCGCGTTCTGATCCCAGTTGTAATCCCAACCGCAACTCAGTTGCCTTGTGAACTCCTTGCGAGAAACAAGTGTGACACATTTCCTTTTTCATTACTCAACCCCAGCCTTTAAGCATTTCTTAAATCTCGGGACGAGATTTCTTTTAGGGGGGAAGGCTGTAACACCTCTGGTGTTTAATAAGTAATTAACCTGACATGTCATCATCATTAGTCTTTAATCATTCTTGCCATGCATTTAAGTTTGCTTAATTTTTGTGTAGATTTTGTTCAGTTAAGTGTTTTGATGCTGTGTTATGAGGACCAAAATTCAAAAATCAAAATAAAATTTAAATTCCTTTTGAAAAACCCCAAATTTCCAAACTCTAGTTTTACCCCTTTTTCTAATTCAAAAGTTGTTCAAAATTTGAAGTTGGTCCTTTTAGCAAAGTTGTAGATCTCAAATTCTAAACAACTTTGGTGTTTTGAGTTTTCTTTGTGCAGTTCAAAGTTTAGGAGTAATTTTCAAGATTTCAAAAGAAGAATAGGTTTTCACTGTGCACAGCTGGAGGACCCCTACCTCATCCTCACCCGGCCCCTACCTCTCTTTGCCCAGACCCCCACCGTCCTTTTGCCCGGACCCCCACCGTCCTTTTGCCCGGACCCCCACCGTCCTTTTGCCCGGACCCCCACCGTCCTTTTGCTCGGACCCCCACCGTCCTTTTGCCCGGACCCCCACCGTCCTCTTGCCCGGACCCCCACCGTCCTTTTGCCCGGACCCCCACCGTCCTCTTGTCCGGACCCCCACCGTCCTCTTCGCCCGGACCCCCACCGTCCTTCGCCCGGACCCCGGCATCACCCCGCGCCTATAAAAGCCACCAAGCTCCCCATTGCCACCACCAACACTTCCTCGCCAACCCAAGCCATCAGGCAGCCCCAGCGCCCGCCAAGGCCGCCACTGCCTTCGCCTTGAGCTTCTCCACCTTCCCAAGCCACCAATTTCACCCCTCCGTCCTTTCCTTCGCCGGCGCAGCGACTCCCCTCCAACTCCGGCGAATCGCTCGAGCCTCACCCTCGAGCCAACCTTCGAGCCAACCCTCGAACCGCACACCCTCGAGCGTCCCCTCGAGCCACATCCCTCGAGCCGCATCTCTCGAACATGCCAAGGCTAGCCTCGAGCCTCACCCTCGAGCGTCCCCTCGAGCCTCACCCTCGAGCACGCCTGCGAACCGCGCCCCCTCGAAGCAGCCGAGCCCCACCCTCAGCCTCGGGCGAATCGCAGCCACCCTCGGACTGAGCCTCGAGCACGCCGAGGCTACCCTCGAGAGGTTAGCCGAGCCTCCGCCGAGGCCTCGCCACCATCGAGCTCCCGCCTCCGACCCTTGCACCGCCTCGCCGAGCCTCGTTTCCAACTCCTGGTGAGCCCGCGAAGCTATCCCCACCCTCTGCCTTCCCAGCCGAGACCTCGAGCGACCGGTCCGCTGTCCGCCTTACAGGCAAGCGCGCCGAGCCTCGAGAGAAGCACAGTTTTCTTTTTCTTTTAAAAATATGAATAGTGTTTTGTTTTCTTCTTTTTGTGAGGTTTAATCTGTTGTTCTAAAAATCTTGAGATAAATGTTGTGTTTTCCTTGCTCTGTGTAGTATTTTAGAAAAATAAGAAACTCTACTTTTCTGCAAAGTTTAAAATATGAAAAATCCTCCTTTTAATTAATAAATGGATAGTTTTAGGTTTTTAGTAAAACATGTATAGCTCCAAAGGTCATGAAATTTGTTTTGTCATCTATTTACACCATGATGAACCTATGAGATTAATTTGGTAAATTTTGGGACAACTGTATAAAATGATCTTTTAAAATAAATTAGGAAAAACAGAAAAGTAATCATGGTGTGACCTTTTGGATTGTTTGCTGTTCATAGACCCCACCCCTCTGGTCTATGATGATTGTGATGCCTTGCAATGTTTTGTAAATAATGCTTAATAAGTTTGTTTAATCTTGCTTAAAAAGATAAAGATAATTAATCTTTATGTCTATCCTAGAAGTTACTCACATGTTAGAAAGTTGTACAATAGAATCAGTAGTCTTGTCCTGCACCTTAGCATGCATTCCATGGCATCATGTTAAAGCATACATCATTTATCCACGTGTAGTATCCAAGAGTGTTGAAGTCGTGTTGATCAAGCTCTGGTGTTCACCATTGTCGAACGAGCCTCGGAGGAGGGTTCTTGTTGGACAGGCTTCGTCGAAAAAGACTTAACTTCAAGCAGCAAACGAACTAACTTGTGTCAATCTTTCTTGGATCTTATCTTCCATGCAACGAAGGCAAGCCCTGGTGCATTTAACCCTTCCTTGGATTTATAAAATGTTTTCCTTAAATGCTTTTGAGTTAAACTACTGCATTAGGTTATAGGAGTTGTGTGATGACCTATTACCTGCATTATTTACCTCCACCAGAAGATCCACCAGCCCTGCTTTAAAACTATTTGCAAAATGCTTAGTGATGCTATACTATAGATTTGCAATAAAATGCCATTTTCAAAAGTGTGATCACTGAAAGAATCTTTATGGGAATTTGGCTTTACTTCCCGTTCGATGACTGCTTGCCTAGCTAGCATGTGGTCATTGTCGAGAAGAGATTGTCCGCGCGTACGGTGCCGTCATGTTGTAGTCCGGGACTCAACAGTTGACACCGACCGGGACAGGGTTGAAAAACTGACAGGACTATTACGCTTGGGTGAGATATAACCAAGGTGTAGTTCTGGCTGGAAAATTAGGGACCATCCGTATGGGGGCCTGCTGGCCAAGACTTGCAACTATTCACATACTACGGAAAGCTCTGGCTCCGAGGAATCCTTTATTGGACCGACAACCGCGCACTGGGAGTGGAGAGATGGCGGAAGTAGCATGTACCCACGTGGTCATCGTACCTGGATAGGAGTGGTGTACTGTACTTCCGGGTGGCGTAGGACCGGGCCCAATCTTGGAGGAATCGTGGTAGACGAGTTGGCATATGCAAGCTTGGGTGCTACATATGCAGTGTGGATAGGGATCCTCAGCTGAGTATTATTTATCCGGATTAACGTTGCTCCTCGGTTATGGAGACTTGGTCACTGACTGTCAACGGAGAGTGGTTCTCAACTAGGTATGTTTTGAAATGTAAAATGAATCATGGACAATGAAGAATTGAGAAATGCTTGAATCTTTCCAAAATAAAACAAGGTTTACAAAATACTTTTTCTGCAAAATACTTAAGCCTTACCTTGACTACCCTAAGCCTGTCATTCCTGAGTCTTCTCCCTTTTTCTTTAGTCGGGTAAGTCTTGTTGAGTACCCCAGTACTCAGGGTTTGTTAATCCCCTGTTGCAGGTTTCTATTAGGTGGTGTTGATCATGATCATGTCAATGGGCTTGACGTGATCTGGTTGTTCCTCTTCTCCAACTTAGGTACTCCGCCTAAGTGTGGTTCTGTCATACTACTCTACTTCCGCAATACCAGTTATTTTTATGTAAAAAGTAACATCTTCATAATTTGTAAAGTTTATCTATCTTGCTTCCGCACTCCGATGGTATTTTGTATCAACTGTTGTAATGTTGTAATTATTCCAACCTTCATGATGATGGTCCTGTGGCTCGTGAGTAATTCGGGGTCCTCTCGGGGACACCCGACGGATCTTTCCAGTAACGTGTTTCATTTGCACAGTCATTGGGCTCCCTATGACGATGACGTGTGCAAGTGGGCCACATTATTGGGCGGTTCCGTCACACTCTAGTACAGGTGAAAAACCTAGAATTAAGGAATAGGTCTAAAAATAGCAGCTCATCATTATCATCAATTACCTCTTATCTGAAATTGAGCTTTTCGCAACTAAAAGATCCCAGCTCCACCCAAAAGACCTTGCATACCCTTGGAGTCTTTATTTTCAGTTGGACGGGTAAGTCTAGCTGAGTACATTCCCGTACTCAGGGTTTATCCCGTTTGTTGCAGATGGCCAGGTCTACTTCGGCTATTGTAAGCACTGCCTCTACCCAGTGGAAGGTGATGAGGAGTAGGCCCAGGGCAGGGTCGTCCAGAAGCTTCCCTTTTTCTTTTGTTGGTCTGAGACTTCTAGTGGCACATTATCTAAAAAGGGAAGATTGAGTTGTGTGAGTTGGATTTACCAAACAGTGTTTATTTGGACCACACGTGTGGTGGTCATGTTTTAAACTACTTCAGCTTCCGCACTTTTAAAATTCAGTATTGTAATAACTCCGTTTTAAATTCCGCACTCTGGTGTTAAATTCGTTTTCGTTTTCGCTGTGATGTATCTTTACGAATGTAATGCTTGAAAGATGCGATCCTGTATGATGTATGGTGTTAGAAATCCTTCGAGATTTCCGGACTACCGGGGTTATATGGGTTCAAGTATCAGTCGAAGTCAGACGGATTTGGCTAAGATAATACTTGAGCTCTTATAATCAGGACGGTTCCGCCACAACCACTACTCCCAAACTTACCAAGCTTCCACCCAAAGAGCCTCTCAAGCCTAACACCAAGGATGGGGTGTTTGAAGAACCTCCACGAGCTCCACCCAAGAACCAGCAATGGGCTCCTAAACCCAATCACCTGAAAAACAAGCTGGACACAATGCCACCTATCCAGGAGGAGCTTATGCCACAGAAGGGCAAAGTGATCCACACCCACAACCGTGTGTACCAACAACCCCTTTGAGAGCGGTGAGGTACCATTGTGAGCACTGTGGGAGAGATGGATACTTGAGTGAGTTCTGCTTTCGGCGCAAGAGAGAGGCGCGCCGTGCTAGGGAGATGAACAATGCGGACATGTACCATCCTTTCCATGATGTACATGAGCCGAATGTTCAGAGGCGTGCTGCTAGGCCCAGAGGTCCAGAACCTCAAGTTCCCAGGCCTAGGGAGCGGAGAGGACGTGCCCGGCGGGAGCCTGCAGTTGTAGGCTATGGACCCCGTGGCGGTGGCTTTATTGTAGAGCGTTTTCCTCCACCGCGTTTTGAGTATCGTGATGGACGCTCTTCCCTTATCGGACCACGTTTTCCTCAACGTGGTGATCGCTTCCCCCGTAGGCGTGCTAGGAATGGTTTTTCTTCTAATCGTTCTTTTGAGCAGCCGACCCAACACTGGTATTCTTCCTACTTCACTAACCCCAGTGTTGGACCGTATGCTCACCCTATGTCTTTTTATTGATGTAGGTAAAACGATTGGAGGACGTTTAGTTGGTGGATTCCGGTTGCTCGAGGCACATGACCGGAAACGCCAAGTGGTTCTCCAGTCTTAGCCCTGTCGCCGGAAAGGAGTTCATCACCTTCGGCGACAATAGCAAAGGTAAAGTGTTGTCTCGTGGGTCGGTGCGAGTTAATGAGCACTTTGTGTTGCGTGATGTTGCTCTTGTTTCTAACTTGCATTTTAACCTTCTTTCTGTTTCGCAACTCTTTGATGATGACTATGAGATTCGTTTTAAGCCGAATCTCAGTCGTATTTTGGATCCTCAGGGCAATCTTGTTTGTGTGATTTCGCCCTTTGGGAAAGTCTTTCGTGCGGATTTCTCGGAGTCGTTTGGAGTTTCTTGTTGTTTTTTGGCTGGACCTTCCTCCTCTGATCTTTGGAAGTGACATAGGAGACTAGGACATTTGAGCTTCGACTTGCTTGCAAGACTTAGCTCAATTGGCCTAATCCGAGGATTGCCCAAGTTGTCGATGGAGAAGGATCTTGTTTGCCATTCTTGTAGACATGGAAAGATGGTTGCCGCTCCCCACCATCCACTGACTCAGGTCATGACACAGCGCCTTGGAGAGCTTTTACACATGGACCTTGTTGGTCCGGCTCGGGTGAGCTCGGTTGGGGGGAAGTGGTATGTGCTTGTTGTTGTTGACGACTTTTCGAGGTTTCCGTGGGTCTTCTTTTTGACTGAGAAGACCGAGACTTTCTCTTTTGCTCGCAATCTAATTTTGCGCCTTCAGAACGAGTTCACCTTGAACTCGATGCGAGCTATTAGAAGTGATAATGGTTCCGAATTCAAGAATTTGGATTTTGAGAAGTTTTGTAACTCTTTGGGTTTGGAGCATCAATTTTCTTCCCCCTACACACCACCCCAAAATGGTGTTGTAGAGAGGAAAAATCGGCCCCTTGTAGAGATGGCCAGGACGATGCTCGATGAGCATAGGACTCCTAGGCGATATTGGGCCGAAGCTATGAACACTGCATGCTATATTTCCAATCGCATTTTTCTCCGAGCTTTCTTGAAAAAGACTTCTTATGAGTTGCGATTTGGGAGACAACCCAAGGTGAGTTATTTTAGAGTCTTCGGTTGCCACTGTTTCATATTGAAGACAGGCAACCTGGACAAATTTGAGTCTCGTTCTTCTGACGGTGTATTTTTGGGTTATGGCACTCACACTAGAGCTTATCGTGTACTTAACCTTGATACTAACCGAGTCATGGAGACATCTGATGTCACCTTCGACGAGACCATGGTTTGTCCCTCTTCTCGTTTTGAGCGTGCAGGTGATCATGAGGTTGGTGAGCCTCTTTTTGATGATGAGGATGAGGGTGCTGAGGGTATGGATGATCCAGCACCCCCTCCACCTGCTGTGCCACAAGGAGCGGCTTCTACTACGACTCACGGCCCCGACACTTCTTCTTCCTGGGGGCCGTGGGATCCGCCATCTCGAGAGGTACCTTTTGTACCCGTGGAGGCACCAGCTGCTGTTGAGTGGGAGATCACTTCTGCACGGGAGGCGCCACGACACATCCAGCGCCAACATCCCCCTCAGCAGATGATCGGCAACATTGATGAACGTGTCACTCGGTCCAGGTCTCAAATCTCTCACTTTGCTCATTCTGCTTTTGTTGCTAATTTTGAGCCCCGAGATGTTGGACACGCTTTGACGGATCCGGATTGGGTCAATGCCATGCATGAGGAGTTAGAGAACTTTGAGTGAAATCGGGTTTGGGTTTTAGTTCCACCTCCTCCAGACTGTAAGCCTATTGGGACAAAATGGGTTTTCAAAAACAAGCAAGGAGAGGATGGCCACGTTGTTAGAAACAAGGCCAGGCTTGTAGCGAAGGGCTATAGTCAGAAGGAGGGGATAGACTATGAGGAGACTTTTGCTCCTGTAGCTCGTTTGGAGGCTATTAGGATACTCTTGGCATGTGCAGCATCCAAAGGTTTCAAACTTTTTCAAATGGATGTCAAGAGTGCCTTTTTAAACGGCTACATAGAAGAAGAGGTTTATGTTGAACAACCCCCTGGTTTTGAAAATCCCAAGTTTCCAAACCATGTTTTCAAACTCCACAAAGCTTTATATGGTTTGAAACAAGCCCCTAGAGCCTGGTATGATAGGTTGAAAACCTTTTTGCTTGCTAAGGGTTTTAAAATGGGATGTGTGGATAAAACGCTCTTTCTCCTCAAGCAAGGCAAAGACACTCTCTTGGTCCAGATTTACGTGGATGATATCATTTTCGGTGGTTCTTCTCACGCTTTGGTTGCCAAGTTTGCAGATACTATGAGCAGGGAGTTCGAGATGAGTATGATGGGCGAGCTGACTTTCTTTCTCGGATTGCAAATTAAGCAATTCCGAGAAGGGATGTTTGTGCACCAGGGCAAGTATACCAAGGACTTGCTGAAGAGGTTCGATATGGGTGAGGCCAAGCCTCTTGCAACACCCATGTCGACCACGACGGCCCTGGATGCGGACAAGGATGGAGAAGTTGTGGACCAGAAGGAGTACCGAAGCATGATCGGGTTGCTGCTCTACCTGACGGCGACACGTCCGGACATCCAGTTCGCGGTGTGCCTGTGTGCGCGCTTTCAGGCGTCGCCGCGCACTTCTCACCGTCAGGCGGTGAAGCGCATTTTCAGGTACCTTCGTTTCACACCTGAGTTCGGAATTTAGTATTCAGCTTCCTCCACCCTCTCCCTTTGCGGTTATTCCGATGCCAATTTTGCTGGTTGTCGCATTGAGCGCAAGTCCACTTCTGGGACTTGCCAATTTATTGGTTCTTCTCTTGTATCGTGGTCTTCTCGCAAGCAGTCTAGTGTCGCCCAGTCTACCACGGAGGCTGAGTATGTTGCTGCGGCTAGCTGCTGCTCCCAGTTGCTTTGGATGATGGCCACTTTGCGTGATTTTGGTCTGAGCTTTTCTCGTGTTCCTTTGCTTTGTGACAGCACGAGTGCGATTAGCGTTGCTAAGAACCCTGTGCTTCACTCGAAGACCAAACACATTGATGTGCGCTTTCATTTTTTGCGAGACCACTATGGGAAGGGTGATATCGACCTTCGCCATGTCGATACTCATCATCAGTTAGCTGATATTTTCACCAAGCCTTTGGACGAATCAACCTTGAGCTTGGTGTGTGTTTCCCCTTTTAGATGGGGGAAACATTTTGGATCTTGTATCATTGACCGACTATTTTCTCGTTTGCTTTGTTTTTCTTTTGCATTTCAGCATACGCTTTTACATTCTGAGCTTCATGTATATAATCTTTAAAATGTAATTACGCTCTGTTTAGTGTGCTCCTAAAATATATGCTGATGCTAGTATCTTATGCTCTTTCTGATCACTAATACATGTTGTGAGCTGAGCTATTTTTGAATGGTGAATCTACTTAACAAACATAAAACTTGAAAATGTTCACCATTGAGATATGCAACTAGCATGTGTAGGATGTGTTGAATTCACTCATGCTTTTCATATATGCTAGGTTGCTATGTCTCTAGTTCTGAGTCTGTCACTTGCTTGGTCTGTTCATATTCTGTCAATAAAATCTGAACCAAGTTTTAAGTGAATTGAAAAGATCGAGATGGGATTGCTTGTCAACACATCACAGTTTCGAGACTGTTTCTCATTGCACTTTGAGTTAAACTTGAGCTTTGTAGTGTATGACCGAAACTGTTGCTTTAAGCTTCTGATTGCTTCTGCATAGGCTTCGCACAGTTGGAAAGTTAGGCAATAACAAGCTTTCAACCTCTCGCAATCACATGCTGAAATTTGAACTTGTGTAATCTTAACCGCTGCAACTCCGATAAAATTTGGATACACAAGACTATGTTTCACTCTATAGCATGATGATTGAACTGTGCTAGGGGTAGTTCACCTTGTATACATGTTTAGCACTTGTCTGATTTCCTGTCTATACATGTTTTGTGCTATTTTGATGGTGAATACCTTTTTGGCTAAAATCTGCTCACTTTGCTCATATGTTCATAATTCATATTTGGTGATCAGTTTGAGCCTTTGCTAGCTTGTATGCTTTCTAGTGAGTCGTTGGAGCTATACTGTTTAGAGCATCTTTGCATTTTCTTGACTATATTCTTGAAGCTGATAACTTGCACTATGACTCATATGCATTTTGGAAGGGGGAGAACTTCTCTTGTTGGCACATTTGATGGTGCATTTTCCCAGGGGGAGACCTTGCTTGAGACTTATTGTTGCATTTTTCACTTGATGGTGTATTTTCAACTAAGGGGGAGAATTTGGACAAATCATGCCTCCCATGTTCAACTAAGGGGAGAGGAATCGGTTGTGTGCACCATGCAAGGGGGAGTTTGCTCGTGATAAATTTTTGAAATTTCCAATTGGTTCGGAGCGCTTTGCTAGTTGTGTTGAGCCTTTGCCTCTATCTTGAGGGACTAGCAGTCGCATCTTTGCTTCAGTTGGTTTCGGGTTTTTCAGTTGATGTCAAGCTTTCTGCTAGTTGTGTTGAGCCTCTGTGCCTCTGTCTTGAGGGACTAGCATTTTGCTTTGATTTTTCTATTGGTATCTGCTAGCGGTGTTGAGCCTATTCTACCTCTTCTTGAGGGCTAGCTTTGCTTTGCTTGGTTGCGTCGAGCCGTTGCCCATGTCTTTAGGGACCAAGTTGTCTTGCTCTTTCCACTTGACCTTCTTCGGCTTTGCTTTGCTTTTGGGTCATTTGGTCGAGTTCTCTCCTCTCCTTTCTTCCTTCATTCTATTTCCATCATGATTTGTGTGTGTAGTTGACAATGCATTCATCAAGGGGGAGATTGCGGATACATGGGTGTATGCCGAGTCTCGAGTGATGAGTGATTGTCAACGGGTTTGATCGCAGGTTCTTTGGCTTGTGTTGTGCAGGTGTCGAGCACGGAGACAGTGATCAAGGGCAAGGTGAAGGTCAAGTAGAGACGTGCCGTGCCGACGGACCGGGAGCGGTGAAGGGCGGACGTGAGGCTTGGACTGAGGGACCGGTGGCCTGAGGATCAACTGTGGTGGCTGGCAGCCTGGGACAACGACGAGCGAAGACTTGTGGGACATGGTGTTGCTCGGGTCGAGGACCTGGGGACACATGTCGGTGGACGGGGTGCACGGGCGGTGCATCCCCTCTACAGCTTCGGTTTGGTGGTAGAGCCAGAGAAAAACCATCGGGTGGACGGTTTCCAGATTTGGGCCACAAAACCTGGGCATGCTGCGGGTTTCCGAGGTTGGGCCACAAAACTCGGGCTGAGGACGGTTTCCAGGTTTGGGCCTCAAAACCTGGGCGCTGGCGGGTTTCCTGGTTTCGGCCTCAAAACCAGGGGATGGACTTGGAGGCTGGTTTCCCGGTTTGGGCCTCAAAACCGGGGGTTGGCTGTGAAGGCTGGTTTCCCGGTTTGGGCCACAAAACCGGGGGCGGAGTCCGTGAAAAGGACGCAGAGCGGTGGCGGCACGTGGCGGCAATCGGTGAGGTTGCGTCGAGGCAACGCTACCTATTGTGCGGGCGTGGCCGTCGGATCACCACCTACCACGAGTTGGTCCAGAATAACCTTAGGGTTTAGCTGGTTCGCTCTGTAAGTAGTTAGGGGTAGAGTGGGAATTAGGAATAGTTAGAATTATGATAAGTAGGGGGAGACACCCACCTCCCCATCTATCTCAGTTATTTGCTCTTTGCTTCTAGGGTTTCCGGCTCTCCTATTTCCTGCTGTAGCGAACTGAGATCCACAGAGAAGAGAACAATACCTCTGTGCCCGTGAGATTTTGAGGAAGTGAGACCGTAATCTCACTATTGTAGCATGTGGTAGCCACACGGTTGCAAATTCGTGGTTGTGATTCGCGTTTTGCTTGTGTTCTTCGCGGGTTGCTTTTCTCCACGTTTTTTCCCGTTGATCGATCTCTCTACTCGGTGCGTCTTTTGCAAATCCGTTTGAACTGAGTTGTTCTAGATCGTGAGGCACTTCTTTCCACCGAAGGATTTTATCTCTAACCTCACGACCTAGTAGATCGGTTGATTTTCGTTTTGGATCGGTTTTGCTCCTTTAGTCCCGATTTCTTCCAATCCATCGATTTGGAGTTAGATGCGAGCCATGATTCCCATGGGATAGTTCACTAACCTCCTTGAGACTCCTCATACCAAGTCTAAGCCGTAGTGCTTTTGATTCAGAGGAGATCGAGTGGATTTCGCGAAAGAACTGTGCTGTTTCGGGACCATCGGACGCTGAGTTCGTGAGCATCGGACGCTGAGCTCAAATCATCGGAGCATCCGATGCCACGTGTCGTCTGACAGTGCTCTTTAAGGAGCATCGGACGCTGACCATCGGAGCGTCCGTTGCCATCGGACGCGCCGGGGGTCAGGCATCGGACGCTAGGGTTGCACTGTAGCAGCGTCCGATGCTGGTCCAGTAAGGTTCCAGAAGTGTCATGTTCGCATCGGACGCGTCTGGTGCTTTGCCATCGGACGCTGCCAGCGTCCGATGCTGCTGAGTCAGCGCAGTTTCGTCCGTGGTTTGTTCGTTCGTTGTCGGTTTTGATTTCCGGTTTTTGCGTTGAGTTTCTAGAGTCGTATAGTGTCTCGCTGTGCTTCTTGGAAGCATCCACCCCATCTCTAGGGTCGTGGACACATACGAGCTCTAGGTTTGCTCTTGGGGTGTTACTCGGGACAGTGGCGACAAGTTTCCGAAAGGAAAATTTGAAGCTCCCATTCACCCCCCTCTGGTCGCTTTCTGGTAGCACTTTGGATCCTTCACCTTTCTGGCGTGTCATCGGACGCAGGGGTTGAGCGTCCGATGCAGGAGTCTCGGAGCGTCCGATGTGGCGCAAATGAGTGCTGAAAAGAGCAGTGGAATCAGAGCGTCCGATGGTTGAGCATCGGCGCGTCCGATGTCACATTAACCGTGGCGCGAAGGGAATTGACCGTTGGGATCTAACAGGCTGAATTCATATCAGGGGGACACGTGGCTCCATCTAGAGCATCGGACGCAGGGTGAAAGCTCTAGTTTGATTTTGTTTAATTGATGACACCTATGTGTACTAACTATTGCAATGAGTATTGTGGTATGAGATAGGTTGATACACACCAAGTGATGGAGCTAGAGAATTATCATGGTGATGGAGGTGAACAAAAAGATGATATCCGCGTGCTCCGTCTTAGAAAAGAATAAAGAGAAAAATAAAATCCTATGGGCTCAAGGCAAAGGTATAAAAATAGGATATTTATTTTGCCGGTCAAGACACTATAGAGAGTGTGATCGGGTTTAGATTAGATAACCGTACTATAAAGAGAAGAAATCTCTAATTACAATGGTTATCTAGTGTCACTAAATGTGAGTCTCTTTTGCATATGCATTGCGCTTAGTGACGTGGTGGGACTTTGAGAAAGCCCTTTAAAATCTTTGAAAAATGCTATCTTTTGTGCTAAGCTTGTTTGGTTTTTTCTGTAAAGGTAGCATCTAAAATGGCTTTATATTTGTGCTCCAATTGAAAAATTATTTATTATAAAAATTTAGAAGGAGAAAAAGCTGAGAGGTGCATGGTGCTCTTTATTGAGTTGTGACGTACATGTGCACATGACCTTGCTTGTATGTGCCCACGTCCTTTTCTTTAGCCTGCATGAACTCCTTCTGAACTTTGAATGCACGTGTGCAGAGAGTGTTTTCGCGGAGTGCTTGTTTGCCTGTTCGTGTAGTCGATCTTGTGCTTTTGGAGACTTTGAGAGCGAGCGAGCACTCGTGGTTGTTGGTCGTCTCCTGGTGTTTTGCGCTCGGCCTTTTAGCTGCTGGGTCGACGACCCTCTTGTGCTGGTTGAGGGTCCGGTCGTTCGCTGGGCCAGCCCACGTGCCTATGAGGAGGCCGCTGGCACCTGGCAGATGCGGTTGCGCCCTGCTTAGGGGGTGTTTAGTTGGTAGAAATTTGGGTGTAAAGTTCCTGTAGCACTTTCGTTGTTATTTGACAAACTTTGTCCAAATATGGACCAAGTAGACTCAAAAGATTCGTTTCGACATTTACAGACAAACTGTGCTATTAGTTATTTTTTTTACCTACATTTAATACTCCATGCATGTGTTTAAAGATTCGATGTGATGGAGAATCTTGTAAAGTTTTGGGATCTAAACATGGCCTTAGTTCGCGAATGTGTTGTGGCCGTCCGCGTTCGTCTGTTTGCGTGGAAGAGCGCCGCCTGCTGCTGGTGCGCATCGCTGCTGCCGGTGCCACGCAGGGAGCGCGTTGCGGCCGCCCGTTTCAGCTTGCAAGGGAATCGTGCGGCGCGTGGGGGCCAACGGCCAGCCGTTGCAGAGTGTCGTTGGGAGCTGGCTACCTACGGATAAGGTTCGGTTGCTGTTTAGCTGTTGGCTCTCTCGCACCCTCTGGTTTTGTTGTTCCCCATTGTAAACTCAACAACAGAAAAAGCTCTTGCTCCTCTCCTCTCTCACACTCCATTGATTTGAGCCCCAAGCAAGTGTGAGAGCAAGCTCCATAGATCGATTTGAGAGCTCTAAGAGGATCCCCATCATCCCTCTCCTCTCCCTCTCCATGGTTGGTTCATGCTCATGAGACGATTTGGGAAACCCTAGGTGCATGCATTTGTGATTCATTTTCTTGGCACTAGATGATTGTTGTAATTGTGGATTTCTTATTACTCTTGGTGATTGCCGTCACCTAGACGGTTGGTGGTGGATTGATTGGTGAGGGGATTTGGTGATTGTGTCCACCCCCAATCAAGATGATATTTGTGAGGTGAAAGGTCCTTGATTGGTTTTGTTAATTGAGTGACAACCTAGGTGAACTAATATGTGCTTATGTGAGATACACTGAAAATTAGTTCATAGGTGAATGTGCAATGAAGGAGCTTATTGCATATGAAACATGACATGGAGTCATTTGGCTAAGATGATGAAGATCAAGGTAAGACTTGGCTTGATAGACCGATTGTGAAGGTGAAGGGCAAGTTGGAAGCTTTGAAGCCGTTGGTACCGAGTGTCGGGAGGCTTGAGCAAAGACTTGGCGTCGATGGACCGAAGCAATGGTGAAGAGCAAGTGAAGTCAAGATTGATGGACCATGGAAGCCATGTGATGATATGAAGTGGATCATATCATTTGATCAAGATTGGTGCAAGTGTTGCATCAACTTTGGAGGAGTTGAAATGGAATGCGCAAGGCAAAGGTATATTTATAGGGCATTTCATTTCACCGGTCTAAGTTGAGTAGAGAAGTGCTTGACCGGGTTTAGGATAGATAGTCGTACTATAAAGAGGAGAAATCTTTAGTTGCAACGGTTATCTAGTGCCACTAAGTGTGACTTTCATGTGCATATGCGTTGCGCTTAGTGACATGATGAGATGGATGAGTTTAACCCTAAAAAGTCTTTACGAAAATGCTAACTTTAGTGCCAAATTAATTTGGTAATTTGTGGGAGAGTTAGCTATTTGAAAAGGGTTTAAAAGTTGGAAAAAGAAGGAGGAACCGCGTATGGACAGCAAGGGGTTGCTCGGATATATTTGTCGCCCTACCTGGATATTCCGGCTATTTACAAACTCAGCTCTTTCGCATGGACAGTGAGGGCTTGCTCGGATATTTTCCTCGCCCTACCCAGATATTCTGGTTCAGCGCAGATTCAAACACTCCAACGGTCACGAGGGCGAGCAGAGCTTTTTTAGAGGGCTTCAGGCCCTCTTCTTGGTCACTTCTCTCCCCATTCTTGCTCTTGGTGAGCTAGGGTTCATCCCCACTCTCTCTCCCCATTGCTATGAGCCAAATCTTGTGAGAGATTGAGTGCCCTTTGTGGGTGTGGATGAGAGATTGAAGATCCACCTCCTTTCCTTCCTCTCCCTCTCATGCTTGGTGCTATTTTGAGTGAGGGATTGAGAGCCTAGTGTGTGTGCATTTGAGGATTGCATTTGGTGGCACTAGGAAATCTTTGTGATTTGGAGATCTCTTATTACTCTTGGTGATTGCCATCACCTAGACGGCTTGGTGGATTGTGGTCTCCGTTGTGAAGCCCGCGTGGTGATTGTGCGTGGCTCCGGAGAAGGATTTGTGAGGGGTGTTGTGCTCGCCCCGCGGGGAACGCGAAGAGCAACTCTAGTTGATTGCGCGTGTCATTGAGTTACCCTCACTTGTGGGTGAGTTCTTGCGGTGCTCGAGTGTCGAGCTAGATGTGGTGCCTATTAGCCGCCGAACTACCAAAGTGTGTGGTGGACACAACGGGGACTAGCTTGGTGGCAACCAAGTGAACCTCGGGAGAAAAATTACCGTGTCAACTTCGTGTTCATCTTCTCGGTGGTTTGCAAACTCTATTCTCTAGCTTGTATTTATTTGTTCATATACTTGTGCTAGTGTAGATTGCTCTTGTGCTTCTAGTTAGCTTGTGTAGCTTGCTAGTTACCTTCCTTGCTTGTGTAGCATAGAAGTTGATCCCGTGAGTGACTAGTTGACTTGTAGTCTTGCTAGTCACATTGCTTAGTTTGTGTAGCTAAGTTGAGCTCTCTAATTTGGCTTGTGTGGCCTTGTTATTGAGCATTGCTAGTGAGCTTAGGCTTTGTGCTTTTGCTTAGTGGCATGTGTAGGAGCTCCCCGATTGATTGAGTACTAGTTGCTTAGGTTTGTATAACCTTGCAAGCTAGAATTGTTTAGGTGAGCTCTTGCTAGTCCAACACCTTATTTGCTTTGTTAGGATCTTTGTAAGGTGCTTGAGAGTATAGGTAGAGGGGTGTAGTCTTGGCTAGACCGATAGTTTTAATTCCGTATTTATTTCGGTTAGCCGGTGCGATTAATTTTAGAAAAGACTATTCACCCCCCTCTAGTCTGTCATCTCGACCCTACACGTGGTATCGGAGCTGTGGTCTCTCATTTGTGGTCTTCACCGACCCGAGAGGATGGCGACTTATGGGCTAGATGTTGAGTGTCCACACATTTTTGATGGCACACACTTTGCATGGTGGAAAAATAGGATGATATGCAATTTTAAGTTTATTAGTCCTCAAATGTGGTGGATTGTAGATGTGGGCCTTTCTCTTGTGTTGGATAGAAAGAATGCAACTCAAGCGCAAAAGAAATGCCTACATCTCAATTGCTAAGCTACTAACATTTTCTATCAATCTATGGAGGATAATATATTTGGTGAGATCATGGACTTGAAGTCCGCCCATGAGATTTGGATTTATCTCAATGAGAAATATGGGGCGATCTCCGATGATGATGTTGATGAGCCCAAAGAGGAGGTGCATGAGGATGTTGAGCATGACCATACCTTGGTGATTGTGGAAGATTGCTCCACCTCATGGTCAAGTGATGATGATGATGATGATGATCAATCCACAAGTTCACTTGACAAGATTGTTGATGATGGGCCAAGCTCAAGTGATGCAATTAATGATGCTACTCCATGCTCACTTGATGATGATGATGATGGCTATGAGAGTGATATCTCTACAAGCTCTCCATCTACACCACATTGCTTCATGTCACATGGTGACACTAAGGTATCAATTGCAAATGTGGTTGTTGATTGTGATGATCCAAACTTTGAGCTTGTTTGTAGACTCACTAAGGCTTTAGAAAATGAGATGGCTAAAACAATAAAATTGAAAAATGAAAACTCATTTCTAAAGAATGCATGTGAACAACAAAAGCATCTACTTTATGTTACTACTTGTTCACATGAGGAGCTTAAATTGACTCATGAGGAACTTAGTGTTGCTCATGACAACTTGGTACAAGACCATGCTTTTCTCACTAAGAAGCTTTCTAATGAAGAAACTAAAACTAGTGAGAGCTCATCATTTGGGTCAAATGATCAATCACATATTTGTGCTAACCTATGTGATGTAGAGAAGAAGCATGTATCCACCTCTTGGGATGATTTATTCTCTATGTCATGTTCTTCACATATAGATGCTTGTTCTACTTCTATGTCTTGTGAGACTAACATTTTCAAGGAGAACAATGAGCTCAAAAGTGAAGTGAAGAATTTGAGCAACAAGTTAGAGAGGTGTTACAACTCAAAGGTCACCATTGAGCACATGCTGAACAATCAAAGAAGCTATGGTGATAAGAGTGGCATTGGCTTCAACAAGAGCAATGACAAAGGCAAGAGATGGGGCAAGAGAAGAAATGAAAGAGAGATAAAGAAGCAAGAAGAAAAGAAACTCTCTCATTTTGTGTGCTTCAAATGCCATAAGATGGGCCATATTGCCAAATCATGCCCAAGCAAAAGGAAGCCTCAAGTTGAACCAAAGTCAAAGCCTCAAGTTCAAGTAAAGAACAACCATGAAGATGGTGGTGACATGGGGATAGAAAAGAAGAAAACAAGAAGGGGTGGAAGAACAAGAGCAAGGCAGCATATAACTCATATCCAAGATGCCAAGAAGATGATGAGCAAGAATCAAGACGAGAAAGATTTAGCTCACATCAAGTGCTACAAGTGTGAAGATATGGTACACTTTGCCTCAAAGTGTCCTACCAAGCTTGAGAAGAAGGCTCAAGCAACTCATGAGAGGCAAGGCAATGAGAAGCAACATATGAGCAAGGAAGAAAAGGCTCAATCAAAGAGAGTTTGCTACTCATGCCGGGAAAGGGGACACATGGCTAATTCATGTCCCCTAGGTAAAACTTCTAAGCCTATTTCAATTGATGATAATATTGTGCTTAGAAAGGATGACAATGGTACCTCATTGGTCTCTATTGCAAAACATCCCGCTACTCATACTAAGGCATTGCCTAAGTATGTTGCACCTAACTTGAGAGGACCCAAACAAGTTTGGGTACCATCAAAGACTGGATGAATGTGTGTAGGTACCATGGCATTGGAGGCTTGATTCAATTGATTTCATATTGTTTATCATTTGATTGAGTCAAGTAATGAAGCTTAGTGCTATCTAAATCCAATGTCAAGTCAAGACAAGTGAAGTCCAAGTTCTATAACATACAAGTGTCATATTCAAATTGTGGTGATTTTATTGGAATATTTGAAGGCTTGCAAATAAATGAATTGAAGCTTGCTATTGAATAATCATGAGCTACCAAGGTATATCTCTAGTTGATCATATTCATTTGGGTGCATATGAGTTGATTGAAATGGATATATATGCATATGTTGCTTGCTATGAGATGTTTGAATGGATTTAATGCTTAGTAATCTAAATTGAGTTGGTTTGATTGGATAAGTTCATAAGACTTCTTTTAGGAAGTAGTTTGAATGAATATATGTCTTGTGAGAGTATTCAAACAAGTTGACATCAAGTTTGATTCAATTTGAAGAAGTACTGCTTAAGTGTGAAAATCTGTCCAAAAATTGAAAATCTGAGCTAGTTGTGATGATTGTCATGTTTGAATGATCAAATCTATTTGGATTGGCTTGAAATTTGGTACACATGCTCTACACTTACGGTATTAGCTGCTGTGAAAATCTCATGATGATTGGATAAGTGACGCTTTGATTTTGGAGTGGATCTTGTCAACTATAGTGCAGCAGATTTCAGCATATAGTAGTGTGGAAAGATGTCAAATCTGGTAGCAACCTAGAAGTCCAATGAAGCTCAAATTTTTATGGTTACTAGAAGACTTAGTAAAGCACATCTCCACCAAATTTCATGGAATTTGGATCAATATATTGAGAGATATGATCAATTCATTGAAGAGGACAAAATCTGCCAGGGAAGTGATAAGTATAGGATAAATCACAAGTCACTTTGATTGAAAGGCCCTCAAGTTGGAATCATGTTTATAAGTAGTTGAGGGACCTATGTTTGGTTTTGAGATAAGCAAGAAGCATGACAAAGATGAGTACAAGGTCATTAAATTAAGAAGTGTATTTGACACACAATTTGGTACTCAAATTGAAGATCAAGACCAATATCAAGATAAAGATGAAGATCAAGTTCTATTATCAATAGAAGATCATTTGGAAGAAAGAAAAGGACTGATAAAGAGATTCAATGTCATATCTCAAGAAGAGTTCATCATTTGGATCAATTAAACAAAGGAAATTCAAGTGAGTATCAAGGATGATTCTTTGGAGAGAGGTCACTTCTCCCTTTTGTAGGGGCTTTCCGCCTTTTGTAGGTTAACCAAGCGAGGCTTGGAAGGCTAATATGGAAGTGGTGATCTAAAGTATCATTGGAGATGCTTAGTTGGAGCAATCAAGAGTTTGATCAAGAAAGAAAGCAAGCAACACCCAAAAGAGAGCAAATCATTGCAATTCAAGTGGCATTCTCATGCAAGCTATGGTTAAATAAAGAAGCAAGCCAACCACAACAAGATAGTGCACTTGATCATTAGTGGTTCTTAATTCATATGGGTGAAGAATGAAATTCGTATTTGGTATCTATTGGTCTTCACCAAGCTTATAAACGGACTTCATATTGCTATTTTGGAGCAAATTGGAATATAATGACTATCCTCTACTCCAAGATAGCAAAGGTATCATTGTAATATGCATGATCATTTCATCCCTTACTAGTATGCGGTTAGTGCATATAGTACATGCTTAATAGGATCATGCATAACAAATAAAAAATTTAAATTCATAGCCTACCACTATTGCTTGATTGATTATATGATCTAGTGGTTAGTATATGAGTTTGTTCATGAGCTAGTGAATCCAAGTACTTGATCTAGAAGATGAGCATTCAAATTTCTAATTCAACATGAGTAAGATAACCATTGAAAGATGTGTGAAGAAGCTTACTTTAGAGCAAACCGAGTTAGATATATTGTGCAAATTTAATAGTTCAAGTCACAAATGAGAGGCTCATGACAAGAGTTCAAGAAGAAGACAATAATGCAAATGGATATCAAGTTTAAACTTTCATTCAAGTGGTATCTAGACTTATCATTTCTTCACGTGGTATCTCTTCAAAAATAGTATATGTTCTTTCAAGTGATTTTACAAATGGTGTCTAGATCAAGCTCACAAGTGGTATCCTACAAATATGTCAAGTGATCAAATCAAGCAAAGCATCCCTCATCAAAAGCTCAAGTGAATGACCCATGCTACGACATAGGGGGAGATGTCCCACTGATTGGTATCAATGTCAAAGATCCTACAAGTGTTCTACATGTAGTATTTCAAAGTGGTTTTCATGCATCTACATGTGGTACCTACAAACGGTGTCATTCCAACATATATGGTAGAAGTTCATCAAAAATACAAGACTCAAGTGTCAACCATCTACCCTAGTGTCACTCTTTGTGAGAAAGGAGCATACCTTTTATGGTCATTGATGACAAAGGGGGAGAAATTGTGGCAAAGATATGTCAATTGTGATATGTCAAAGGATAAAATGGAGAAAACAAGAAAACAAGATGGACATGGATAAAGAGGGAACAAGATTGAAGAATGTAAATGGATCACAAGTCTTGGACAAGGGAAGCACACAAGTAGGGGGAGCAAGCTCATGAATACATGATTGATGCATTTGTTTGTGCATTACATTTGCTTGCTTGCATTGCATATGTTCTAAATTCCTATATGCTTGTGTGCACTGTTTGCTAGAGCTAAGACTTGGATGATGATTATTTGTTTTGATATCTAGAGCCTAGTCTTAGTGTAGCAAGTGGTAACTAAAACCTTGTTTATAATGTTGATCTCACGTGGTATCTAGTTTCACTTGTTTCTAGCAAGGTTGATGCTAAGGATGATTTAAAATGTGGTATACACGCTACAAAGGTACAACTTCAACTTGTATACCTTAGCATCACTTAGTAGTGCTAACACTCCCACAAATTGTGGTGGAATGGTCCTAATCCCATGGCCCACAGGTCCCTGTCAACCTCTGACAGCCGAACCTATGTTCCACGTGACCAAGACAGTTCGTCACCGGGCTGCATCAGCGCCCATCGTCCGCAGGATCATCTCACCATTCGGTTACAACACTGGATACTTTTACAAATAACATCGGAATACAGAGCGGAAGACTTAAATAACATTAGTTTTACAAACCGAGGATCCAAATAAGATTAAAGGTGCAGTTATTACAAACCAAGTTCGGATAATAGAAATAGGCAACGTAGCGGAGTACAACAAAATAGAGATACTCAAGATCACCCAGCCCGAGGGTGTACACTTATTCTTCGGCCTCATCGGCCTCTTCCTGGACGATGGTCATGCAGCAGGGCGCAAGACACATCGGGGACTCAGCCATACCTGCAGCATGGGTAACAAACCCTGAGTACTGGGGTACTCAACAAGACTTACCCGACTAAAGAAAAGGAAAAAGACTCGGGGATGAGAGGCTTAGGGTAGTCAAGGTAAGGCTTAAGCAAGACCAAGTATTTTGCAGAAAAGCATTTTGTAAACCTTGTTCTATTTTTGGAAAGATTCAAGTATTTCTCAATTCTTCATTGTTCATGATTCATTTTACCTTCCAAAACATACCTAGTTGAGAACCACTCTCCGTTGACAGTCAGTGACCAAGTCTCCATAACCGAGGAGCAACGTTAATCCGGATAAATAATACTCAGCTGAGGATCCCTATTCACACTGCATATGTAGCACCCAAGCTTGCATATGCCAACTCGTCTACCACGATTCCTCCAAGATTGGACCGGTCCTACGCCACCCGGAAGTACAGTACACCACTCATATTCAGGTACGACGACCACGTGGGTACAAGCTACTTCCGCCATCTCGCCACTCCCAGTGCGCGGTTGTCGGTCCCAATCAAGGAGTCCTCGGAGCCAGAGCTTTCCGAAGTATGTGAATAGTTACAAGTCTTGACCAGCAGGCCCCCATACGGATGGTCCCTAATTTTTCAGCCAGAACTATACCTCGGTTATATCTCACCCAAGCGTAATAGTCCTATCAGTTTTTCAACCCTGTCCCGGTCGGTGTCAACTGTTGAGTCCCGGACTACAACATGACGGCGCCGTACGCTCAGACAACCTCTCCTCGCTGTTAACTAGGTACGAATCAGATACTTAGCCAACAGTCGGGGAGTAAAGCCAAATTCCCATAAAAAACTTTAAGTGATCACACTTTTGAAATTGGCATTTTATTGCAAATCTATTGTATAGCATCACTAAGCATTTCGCAAATAATTTTTAAACAGGGCGGGGTATTTGCCGGTGGAGGTAAATAGTGCAGGCAATAGGTCATCACACAACTCCTATAACCTAATGCAGTAGTTTAATTCAAAGGCATTTTAAGTAAACTTTTATAAAAACAAGGAAGGGTTAAAATGCACCGGGGCTTGCCTTGAAGAGCAAAAAGGACAGGCTCGGGGTCGGTAGTGCAGGTGTCGGAGCTCGGGGTCGCCTCGGGGGTAGGTTCGTCAGCGGCTGCCTCGACTTTGATGCCTTCTCCTTCAGACACTACACGTATGCAATGATGTATGCTTATGAGGGTGCTCACAGGAACAAGAGACTTGCTAAAGCGCAGGACAATTCCACTGATTCTAGAATACAACTTTCCATCGTGAAAGTAACTCCTAGTGTGGACATAAGGTTACTTATCTTTTTCCCTAAGCAAGATTAATCAAACCTATTAAGCATCATCTAGTAAACCTAAGCATAAGTCATGCATGGCATCACAAATATCATAGACCAGCTGGGTGGGGGTCTATGAACAGCAAACAATCCCAAAAGTCACATCCCAGGGCAAACAACCTGAACCCTAATTGCTTTCCTATTTTTCCTAATTATTTAAAAAGGTCATTTATGCAGTTGCTCCAAAAATTACCCAATTAATCTCATAAGTTCATTATGGTATGAATAGATGGCAAAACAAATTTCATAATTTTTGGAGATCATTAAGGTGCTTAACAAAATTCAAACATTTAATTAACAAAAGGCACTATTTAACAATTAAAATAAAAGCCCAAAAATCAACTTGTTCCAAAACGCCTCAAAATTTTACCAGAGACTAAACATGATATAACTAGCACATAAAAATTTATCTCATGATTTTTGGAGCTACACATGATTTCCTAAAAATCTAAAACCATCCATTTCTTAATTAAAAGAAGGATTTTTCATTCTCTAATTTTTTGCATAAAGGTAGGGTTTCTTATTTTTCTAAAATACTACTTGCAAGGAACATACCACATTTTTCTCAGAATTTAAGAAGCAACAGATTAATTCTCACAAAAAAGAGAAAATAGAACACTATTCACATTTTTCAAAAAAAAAAAGAAAGAGCACTGTGCTTCTTCCCCGCGGGCTCGGCGCGCACGCCGGCGAGAGCGCGCGGCGGACCGGCCGCTCGGGCCTTGCGCTGGGAAAACAGAGGGCAGGGGGAGCTTCGTGGGCTCACCGGGGGTCGGGAACGAGGAACGGCGAGGCGATGCAAGGGTCGAGGAGGGAGTTCGACGGCGGCGGCACCTCGGCGGAGCTCTTCGGCGGCGAGCAAGCGTTTCGGCGGCTCTGTTCATCAAAAGGGATCACCGGTGTGCGGTTAGGAGCGCACTGTGGTGAGGAAAAGAGGACGGGGGTCTGAGGGACAGGAGGAACACTCACGGCGACGAATTTCGCCCTTCACCGCGGCGGGGCCGTTCGCCGGAGTTGGGGACGGATCGCTTGCGCCAGCGAAAAGAGGGGCGGAGGGGTGAAATTGGTTGCTCGGGAAGGTGGAGAAGCTCAAGGCGAAGGCGATGGGGTGCTCAGCGGACTCCGGGGCGGTCCGGTGGCTCGGGTTGACGGGGTTGCGTCGGTGGCGGGCAACGGCGGGAGCTCGGCGGCTTTTATAGCCGCGGGGTGGCGCTGGGGGGTCCGGGCGAGGGGTGAGGAGCGTTCGCGCGACACTAACGGAGGTAGGGAGCAAGGTAGGGCGGCGCGACGTGGGCAGGGAGCTCGCGCGCGGCGCGGCGGCTTGCCGGCGGCCGGCATCCGCCCGCTGTCCGCGACCGTAGGGGAAAAGGAGGAGGGTAGGGGTCGGCGAGGCGGTGGTAGGGGACCGGGGAGGTCGAGCGCCTTGCGCTGACCGCGCGCGGCACGGGCGTGGGTCAGCCGGTCGGCGTGGCCGGCGCTCCGCCGCCGGCGGCCGGGCCCCCCTGCTTTAAAGTTCGTGCGCAGTGACATCACCCATACCTTTTTCTGAATTTTCGAAAATACTCCCAAAATTTGAATTACACAAAGAAAACTCAAAATACCAAAGTTGCTTAAAATTTTGAGATCTACAACTTTGCCAATATAAACTTTTTCTGAAACTCAATAGTTTTTGAGATAATTTCGAAAACTGAAAAGGGGACAAAATTTGAAGTTTGAAAGAATTTGAAATTACTTCTAATTTTGTATTGAAACTTGAAAATCTGCAAACACCAAAGTTGTTCCTTATAGCAAGATCTACAACTTTTCTTAAAGGGCCAACTTCAAATTTTGAATAGTTTTTGAATTAGAAAAAGAGGGGTAAAACTAGAGTTTGGAAATTTAGGGTTTTTCAAAAGGAATTTAACTTCTATTTCTGATTTTGAACTTTGATCAACACAACAAAACATCAGGACACTCAACTGAACAAGATTCACACAAAGCTAGACACAGAGATGAAATTACCATTTTGCCCTTATAGGAAGATTTGGGCCTTTAGGGTTTTTGAAAAAGAGATCACTACACAAGTCACCTCAGAAAAAGGTAAATGCAAAACAAGTATTAGGCAAACATAATGCATGGCAAGAATGATTAATGACTTAAAGATGAAGACATGTCAAGTTAATTACATATTAATCACCAGAGGTGTTACACAAATTTCATATTTATGCATGTGTGCAAGCTTGAAACCAAACCATTTGAGCACACATGTAGGGGAGTTATCACTACCAAGTCGGATTGTATGGTGCTTATCCAAATCTTTTCAAATAACTTTAATGTTGGATAAGTAACATAGAATCCGATCCAAGTTAGCAATTTACACTCATATGAAGTGCTAGCTTGAAATAAGCATAATTTCCATATCTTTGTAGAGTTGTCATCAATTACCAAAAATGGGGAGATTGAAAGGTCCTTGATTGGTTTTGGTAATTGAGTGACAACCTAGTTGAACTAATATGTGCTTATGTGAGATACACAGAAAATTAGTTCATAGGTGAATGTGAAATAAAGGAGCTTATTGCATATGAAACATGACATGGAGTCATTTGGCTAAGATGATGAAGATCAAGGCAAGACTTGGCTTGATAGACCGATTGTGAAGGTGAAGGGCAAGTTGGAAACTTTGAAGCCGTTGGTACCGAGTGTCGGGAGGCTTGAGCAAAGACTTGGCGTCGATGGACCGAAGCAATGGTGAAGAGCAAGTGAAGTCAAGATTGATGGACCATGGAAGCCATGTGATGATATGAAGTGGATCATATCATTTGATCAAGATTGGTGCATGTGTTGCATCAACTTTGGAGGAGTTGAAATGGAATGCGCAAGGCAAAGGTATATTTATAGGGCATTTCATTTCATCGGTCTAAGTTGAGTAGAGAAGTGCTTGACCGGGTTTAGGATAGATAGTCGTACTATAAAGAGGAGAAATCTTTAGTTGCAATGGTTATCTAGTGCCACTAAGTGTGACTTTCATGTGCATATGCATTGCGCTGAGTGACATGATGAGATGGATGAGTTTAACCCTAAAAAGTATTTACGAAAATGCTAACTTTAGTGCCAAATTAATTTGGTAATTTGTGGGAGAGTTAGCTATTTGAAAAGGGTTTAAAAGTTGGAAAAAGGAGGAACCGCGTATGGACAGCAAGGGGTTGCTCGGATATATTTGTCGCCCTACCTGGATATTCTGGCTATTTACAAACTCAGCTCTTTCGCATGGACAGTGAGGGCTTGCTCGGATATTTTCCTCGCCCTACCCAGATATTCTGGTTCAGCGCAGATTCAAACGCTCCAACGGTCATGAGGGCGAGCAGAGCTTTTTTAGAGGGCTTCAGGCCCTCTTCTTGGTCACTTCTCTCCCCATTCTTGCTCTTGGTGAGCTAGGGTTCATCCCCACTCTCTCTCCCCATTGCTATGAGCCAAATCTTGTGAGAGATTGAGTGCCCTTTGTGGGTGTGGATGAGAGATTGAAGATCCACCTCCTTTCCTTCCTCTCCCTCTCATGTTTGGTGCTATTTTGAGTGAGGGATTGAGAGCCTAGTGTGTGTGCATTTGAGGATTGCATTTGGTGGCACTAGGAAATCTTTGTGATTTGGAGATCTCTTATTACTCTTGGTGATTGCCATCACCTAGACGGCTTGGTGGATTGTGGTCTCCGTTGTGAAGCCCGCGTGGTGATTGTGCGTGGCTCCGGAGAAGGATTTGTGAGGGGTGTTGTGCTCGCCCCGCGGGGAACGCGAAGAGCAACTCTAGTGGACTGCGCATGTGATTGAGTTACCCTCACTTGTGGGTGAGTTCTTGCGGTGCTCGAGTGTCGAGCTAGGTGTGGTGCCTATTAGCCGCCGAACTACCAAAGTGTGTGGTCGACACAACGGGGACTAGCTTGGTGGCAACCAAGTGAACCTCGAGAGAAAAATTACCGTGTCAACTTCGTGTTCATCTTCTCGGTGGTTTGCAAACTCCATTCTCTAGCTTGTATTTATTTGTTCATATACTTGTGCTAGTGTAGATTGCTCTTGTGCTTCTAGTTAGCTTGTGTAGCTTGCTAGTTACCTTCCTTGCTTGTGTAGCATAGAAGTTGATCCCGTGAGTGACTAGTTTACTTGTAGTCTTGCTAGTCACATTGCTTAGTTTGTGTAGCTATGTTGAGCTCTCTAATTTGGCTTGTGTGGCCTTGTTATTGAGCATTGCTAGTGAGCTTAGGCTTTGTGCTTTTGCTTAGTGGCATGTGTAGGAGCTCCCCGATTGATTGAGTACTAGTTGCTTAGGTTTGTATAACCTTGCAAGCTAGAATTGTTTAAGTGAGCTCTTGCTAGTCCAACACCTTATTTGCTTTGTTAGGATCTTTGTAAGGTGCTTGAGAGTATAGGTAGAGGGGTGTAGTCTTGGCTAGACCAATAGTTTTAATTCCGCATTTATTTCGGTTAGCCGGTGCGATTAATTTTAGAAAAGACTATTCACCCCCCTCTAGTCTGTCATCTCGACCCTACATGAGGGGTTGTTGTGGTTCCCCAGCAGAGTGCCTAATTCCAACTCTAGTGGATTGCTCATGTCATTCAACTTCTCTCCATTGGTAGGTTCTTGTGGTGCCTATTGAGAGGCTTAGTGTGTGATACCGATTAGCCACCGAACCACGTGGTGTAGAGGGACACAACGGGGAGTAGCTTGCCGGCAAGCAAGTGAACTTCGGGAGAAAAATTAATTGTGTTATATCTTGTCTCCCGGAGAATTGGATTGATTGGAATATATGTTGTTGGAATTAATTATTTGGTGATTGGCATCATCCTCTACTCTTCACCGTAGGTATTGAAATTATTCACCTCTCTTTCATACTTGCTATTTGTATACCTTGTGTAGTAGTAGTGATAAATTGCAAGTAGAGTAACATAGCATATTTAGTTGATTTATTTTATTCTCTAGATTGCTCTCTAGTGTAAAAGTAGTGACATAGTGTTGAGCTATTTATTTATCTTGTTAGCTCCCTAACTAGATAAAGTAGAGACATAGCAATTGTGTGCCATAGAGATATTAAATTACTAGAATTGCAAATAGGTGGCTTGCCTAACATTTAGAGCTAGAGCAAACCGCTTTTTCGCCATTAGTAATACTAATACTTTGCTCTAGTGTGTTTGTAGAACTTTTTATTTAGGCTATTCACCCCCTCTAGCCAATTAGGACCTTTCAAGTGGTATCGGAGCCGTGGTCACCATAATTATCAAGGCTTAACAACCTCGGTGTCAAGAAATGGCTCAAATAGTGTTTAACCATGTGGAGGGCAAACCACCATTCTGTGATGGCACAAGCTCATTTGATTATTGGAGGAGAAAGATGAAAATGTATCTTGGTTCAATTCATATATGGGTGGTCACCGAAAATGATTTTGTTGTGCTTGATGCCTCCTCAACCACACCAAGAGAGCAAGAGAACTTGCAATGCAACACTATGGCTCTCAACACTTTGTACAATGGCATGGATTCAAAAGTGTTTGAACAAATAAAAGATCTTGAGAGAGCAAGTGGAGTGTGGACAAGATTGGAAGAAACATATGAGGGCACTACAACCGTGAAGACGGCAAAGATTTATATGCTCAAGCATCAACTATCTAATTTCAAGATGAGGGATGATAAGAGCATTCCGGAGATGTTCTACCAGTTGCAAGTGATTATTAATGATCTCAAGGCTTTGGGTGAGAAGACAAAAGATGAAGATTTCTCTCACAAATTTTTGATGTGCTTGCCCAAGAAATTCAAGATGTTGAGAACTATCATGTTTAGAGGAGGCTTGAAGGGCCTCTCTCCAAATGAGGTACTTGGAGATGTCATGACCAAGGAGGAGTACAACAAGGATAGTGATGATGAGAATGAAAAGAAGAAGGATGAAGACAAAAAGAAGAAAAGTGTGGCTTTCAAGACCGAAGCTTCTTCCTCCAAGAACAAGGACAAGGGAAAGGCAAAGAAAGAAGAATCAAGTGAAGGTGAAGGCTCTACCATGGATAGTGATGATGAGAATCTTGCTCTTTTCATTCGCAAGTTTGGCAAAATGATGAAGAAGAAAGGCTATGGTGCAAGAAAGAGAAGAGACAACTTCAAGAATAAGAACTTTGTGAGGTTATGTTACAAATGCAAGAGCCCGGATCATGTTGTTGCGGATTGCCCCTATGCTAGTGATAATGAAGAAGATAAAAAGAAAGGCAAGAATGAGAAGAAAGACAAGAAGGAGAAAATTGTATTCAAGAAAAAGAAGAAGGGTGATTCATATGTTGTTACATGGGATAGTGATGCCTCTACTGATAATGATGATGATGATGACAAGGCATCCAAAAAGAAAGCATTGGCTACCTTCACCAACAACAAGTCTTCTCTATTTGACTCACCATCATGCTTCATGGCCAAGGGCCCTAAGGTAAAATATGATGATAGTGACGATGATGATGATAGAGATGATAATGATAATGCTAATGCTAGTGATGATGATGATGAACCTAGTATAGAACAACTTATGGACATGCTAGAACAAGCCGAATACCTTATTAGATCTAAAAGCAAGAAGTGTAAAGAATTGTCCAAGAAGTTAAAAGATTTTGAACAATCCTTTAATGAGCTAAGTTCATCTCATGAGAGTCTAAAGGAAGACCATGAGGAACTTGAGAAGGCTCACACTAAGCTTGAAAAAGCTCACTCCTTGCTCCTTAGTGAAAATAAGGAAAAGGTTGTTGTATCATGTGATGTGGGATTAACTTGTGATATAATTGATGAATCTTTTTACAAACCTATTGTTATGTCACCTTCTAATCCTTCATGTAGCACATCAATATCTACTTCTACCTCACCTAGTGATGATTTTACTTGTGATGCTACATTAATGGTAGAGAATGATAACTTAAAGAAAGAGGTAGATAAGCTTACTATTGCTTTAGGTAATGCATATGGTGGTGATGCCCGCTTGCTAAAGTGCTTGGGTAACCAAAGGTTCTCTCATGCAAAAGAGGGATTGGGCTACACCCCCAAGAAAGGCAAGGCGGCCTTTGTTACTCATAAAGCTAGCTTTGTGGGGAACAATGGTCGGTTTTGCTCTAGTTGCAAGCAAGTTGGGCATGTAGAAAACCATTGCAAGAACAAAATGAAGAAACAAACTTTTGCATCTTCCATTATGTTTGATTCTTGCTATATGCTTACTAAAGGTGAGAATGGTATCAAGGTCAAGTACATTGGTGCACCCATGGTTGGCCCAAAGAAGAAGGCTATTTGGGTGTCCAAAAGCTTGGTCACTAACCTTGGAGGACCCAAACAAGTATGGGTACCTAAGAAACATTAAATTGTTTTGTAGGTTAATTATAAAGCCGGAGGAAGGCATTGGGTTCTTGATAGTGGGTGCTCTCAACACATGACCGGTGATAGTAAAATGTTCAACTCTCTCTCATCAAGTGGCAATGACTATGATTCTATCAATTTTGGTGATAATAGCAAAGGCAAAGTAAAGGGGCTTGGTAAGATTGCAATATCAAATGACTTGAGTATTTCAAATGTGCTACTAGTAGAGAGCTTGAAGTTCAATCTATTGTCGGTAGCTCAACTTTGTGACCTTGGTTTCAAATGCATATTTGGCGTTGATGATGTAGAGATCATAAGTGTAGATGGTTCTAACTTGATATTCAAAGGCTTTAGATATGAGAATCTCTACTTGGTTGATTTTGGTGCTAGTGAAACTCAATTATCAACATGCTTGCTCACTAAATCTAGTATGGGTTGGCTTTGTCATAGAAGGCTTGGTCATGTTGGCATGAAACAATTAAACAAGCTAGTGAAGCATAACTTGGTTAGAGGCTTGAAAGATGTTGAATTTGAAAAAGACAAGTTATGTAGTGCATGTCAAGCCGGCAAACAAGTTGGAAACACTCATCCTAAAAAGAGCATCATGAGTACATGCAAGGCATTTGAATTGTTGCATATGGACTTGTTTGGACCACCTACTTACACAAGTATTGGAGGCAACAAATATGGATTTGTCATTGTGGATGATTTCACTAGATATACTTGGGTATTCTTTCTTAGTGATAAAAGTGATGCATATTCAACTTTCAAATCTTTTGTCAAGAGAGTTTGCAATGAATTTGAAACAACTATCAAGAGAGTTAGAAGTGACAATGGTAGTGAATTCAAGAACACTAGAGTTGATGAATTATGTGATGAATATGGCATTAAACATCAATTTTCTCCCAAGTACACACCTCAATCCAATGGCTTAGTAGAGAGAAAGAATAGAACTCTTATTGATATGGCTAGATCAATGTTGAGTGAATATGATGTTAGTCATTCTTTTTGGGCCGAAGCAATCAACATGACTTGCTACTACATCAATAGACTTTATTGCCATCCTATGTTGGAAATGACCCCATATGAACTCTTGAATGGAAGAAAGCCCAATATTGCATACTTTCGGGTTTTTGGTTGCAAATGCTATATTCTCAAGAAGGGCACTAGATTGAGCAAATTTGAGAAGAAGTGTGATGAAGGCTTCTTGCTTGCTTATTCTACAACTAGCAAAGCATATAGAGTATGGAATTTGGGAAGTGGTCAATTGGAAGAAGTTCATGATGTGGAATTTGATGAAACCAATGGGTCACAAGAACAAGAAGAAAATCTTGATGATGTGAGAGGAACTCAATTAGTGAATGCTATGAAGGACATGGACATTGGTGATATTAGGCCAAAGCAAGTGATTGATATTCAAGATGACAAAGATCAAGTGCTCTCTTCTCCTATTGTACAAACTAGTGGTTCTCTAGTGCAAGATCAAAAAGATGATGGTGCTAGTTCATCTCAAATGATTCAATCCAATGTGCAAACTAATGCGAGTCAACAAGTTCAAGTGCTCCAACCCACTCATATTGCAAGAGATCATCCCCTAGACCGTGTAATTGGTGATATTACAAGTGGTGTGCAAACAAGATCAAGATTGGCATCTTTTTGTGAACATTATTCATTTGTATCATCCATTGAGCTTACAAGAATAGATGAAGCTTTGGAAGATGTTGATTGGATAAATGCAATGCATGAAGAATTAAATAATTTCACAAGAAACCAAGTTTGGGAATTGGTAGAAAGACCAAAGAATCATAATGTAATTGGTACCAAAGGGGTGTTTAGAAACAAGCAAAATCAAGATGGCATAGTTGTGAGAAACAAAGCAAGACTAGTTGCTCAAGGTTACACTCAAATTGAGGGTCTTGACTTTGGTGAGACTTATGCACTGGTTGCAAGATTAGAGGCAATTAGAATCCTATTAGCCTATGCTTGTGCCCATAATATCAAACTCTATCAAATGTATGTTAAAAGTGCATTTCTCAATGGCTATATAAATGAGTTGGTATATGTTGAACAACCTCCCGGTTTTGAAGATGAGAAGAAGCCCAACCATGTTTACAAGTTGAAGAAGGCTTTGTATGGCTTAAAGCAAGCACCTAGAGCATAGTATGAGAGATTGAGAGATTTCTTGCTCTATAAAGGGTTCAAAATGGGAAAGGTAGACACTACTCTCTTCACTAAAAAGATTAGGAGTGATTTATTTGTGTTGCAAATCTATGTTGATGATATCATATTTGGCTCAACAAATCAAGACTATTGTGAAGAATTTGGGAAAATGATGGCAAATGAATTTGAAATGTCAATGATTGGAGAACTTAGCTACTTTCTTGGTCTTCAAATCAAGCAAATGAAGAATGGGACATTTATTAGTCATGGGAAGTACATAAGGGACATGATGAAGAAATTTGGCTTGCAAGCTGCTAAATCAATTAGTACACCTATGGGCACCAATGGTCATTTAGATAGTGATGCAAGTGGCAACATGGTTGATCAAAAGCTCTATCGGTCTATGATTAGAAGTTTGCTATATGTTACCGCTTCTAGACCGGATGTCATGTTTAGTGTGTGCATGTGTGCAAGATTTCAAGCCTCTCCAAGAGAAAGTCATTTGAAGGCTACAAAGAGAATTTTAAGGTATTTGAAGCATACACAAAAATGTTGGATTGTGGTATCCCAAGGGGTCAAACTTTGAATTAATTGGATATTCGGACTCCGACTATGCGGGTTGCAAAGTGGATAGAAAGAGCACTAGTGGCACATGTCAATTACTTGGAAGATCACTTGTGTTTTGGTCATCAAAGAAGCAAAATAGTGTGGCACTCTCTACCGCCGAAGCCGAATATATTAGTGCCGGTAGTTGTTGTGCTCAATTGTTGTGGATGAAAGCTACTTTGGATGATTTTGGGATCAAATTCAAGGAAGTGTCATTGCTATGTGATAATGAAAGTGCAATCAAGCTTACCAACAACCCGATTCAACATTCTAGAACCAAGCACATTGACATTAGACATCATTTTATTAGAGATCACCAACAAAAAGGGGATATATCAATTGAGAGTGTTGGCACCGATAATCAACTAACGGACATATTCACTAAGCCACTTGATGAGAAGAGATTTTGCAAGTTGAGAAATGAATTGAACATTCTTGACTTCTCCAATATGGGTTGAGCACACCCCACATATATATGACATGCCTCTCATTCGACAACGTAAGGTAAAGTTGGTTGACATAGCATTCATACACTTGTAAGGACATGTTTAGTGCATATAGACATACAAGTGATAATTTAGGATCATTCATGGAAATAAAATGAATTTGATGTATATATGTTACCACTATTGCCTTCAATGTTTACATGATCTAGTGGTGGCATATGACATGTTTGTGGGCTTGCAAACCTAGTGTTGAATCTAGAATATGAGCTCAAGATGTGTAACTTAACATGGTCAAGATATCCCTCCTACTTGAGAGGTGTGACGAAAGATTGCCCTCGGATCAAACCTAGTTACATATTCTAGGCAAGTAATCTAGATTGAACCAATGTGAAATAACCTTCTTTCCAAATCAAATGAACTTATTATTTCTACGTGGTATTTCTCTCTAACTAAAATGAGCCTTTTTGAGCAATTGTTGACAAAGGGGGAGAAATAAGTCACAAAGATAGATATGATAATGGAAAGGAATAAATTAAAAATTAAAATTTGAGCACACAAATAGGGGGAGCAAGCTCATAAATAAGTTGTTTGCATTTGTATGTGCATATTCATATGAAATGGTGCATTGTAAACTTTAAATTCAATCTACATGCTTGATTTGTGTATGCTAGTACTACAAATTGTATGGTGATTGAAATACTAGTATGCATAAGTTGGTAACTATACTTTCATGTTTTTAAGTGAATCAAGTGCTCTCTTTACTTATAATGTTGATCTCATGGGGTACTTGAGTTATTGATGTATGTCTAGTTACCTATGGTGCTAAAGATGGTATATATTCGCAACTCCGACGGTATCACGCTTCAAAGGTCCATTTTATATACTTTAGCATCATTTGTTAGTAGTAGCTCACCTATAATTTCTATTTATGCATATGTGAACAATTGTTCCAAACTCATATATCACATATGTAGGGGAGCTAGTACTAGCAAAACCGAATTTGAATTGCTTGCCCAATTCTTATTCATGATCTAAATGCATGGGCAAACATCTCAAGTTCACAAATTAAATTCATTTCATATCTTTGTGATGGTTGTCATCAATTACCAAAAAGGGGGAGATTGAAAGCTCTAGTTTTGTTTTGGTTAATTAATGACACCTATGTGTACTAACTATTGCAATGAGTATTGTGGTATGAGATAGGTTGGTACACACCAAGTGATGGAGCTAGAGAATTATCATGGTGATGGAGGTGAACAAAAAGTTGATATCCGCGTGCTCCGTCTTGGAAAAGAATAAAGAGAAAAATAAAATCCTATGGGTTCAAGGCAAAGGTATAAAAATAGGATATTTATTTTGCCGGTCAAGACACTATAGAGAGTGTGATCGGGTTTAGATTAGATAACCGTACTATAAAGAGGAGAAATCTCTAATTACAATAGTTATCTAGTGCCACTAAATGTGAGTCTCTTTTGCATATGCATTGCGCTTAGTGACGTGGTGGGAATTTGAGAAAGCCCTTTCAAATCTTTGGAAAATGCTATCTTTTGTGCTAAGCTTGTTTGGTTTTTTCTATAAAGGTAGCATCTAAAATGGCTTTATATTTGTGCTCTAATTGAAAAATTATTTATTATAAAAATTTAGAAGGAGAAAAAGCTGAGAGGTGCATGGTGCTCTTTATTGAGTTGTGACGTACATGTGCACATGACCTTGCTTGTATGTGACCACGTCCCTTTTTTTAGCTTGCATGAACTCCTTCTGAACTTTGAATGCACGTGTGCAGAGAGTGTTTTCGCGGAGTGCTTGTTTGCCTGCTCGTGCAGTCGATCTTGTGCTTTTGGAGACTTTGAGTGCGAGCGAGCACTCGTGGCTGCTCGTTGTCTCCTGGTGTTTTGCGCTCGGCCTTTTAGCTGCTGGGTCGACGACCCTCTTGTGCTGGTTGAGGGTCCGGTCGTTCGCTGGGCCGGCCCACGTGCGTGTGAGGAGGCCGCTGGCACCTGGCAGATGCGGTTGTGCCCTGCTTAGTTCGCGAATGTGTTGTGGCCGTCCGCGTTCATCTGTTTGCGTGGAAGAGCGCCGCCTGCTGCTGGTGCGCATCGCTGCTGCCTGCGCCGCGCAAGGATCTCTTTGCGGCCGCCCGTTTCAGCTTGCAAGGGAATCGTGCGGCGCGTGGGGGCCAACGGCCAGCCGTTGCAGAGTGTCGTTGGGAGTTGGCTGCCTGCGGATAAGGTTCGGTTGTTGTTTAGCTGTTGGCTCTCTCGCACTCTCTGGTTCTGTTGTTCCCCGTTGCAAACTCAAGAACAGAAAAAGCTGTTGCTCCTCTCCTCTCTCATACTCCATTGATTTGAGCCCCAAGCAAGTGTGAGAGCAAGCTCCATAGATTAATTTGAGAGCTCCAAGAGAATCCTCATCATCCCTCTCCTCTCTCTCTCCATGGTTGGTTCATGCTCATGAGAGGATTTGGGAAACCCTACGTGCTTGCATTTGTGATTCATTTTCTTGGCACTAGGTGATTGTTGTAATTGTGGATTTCTTATTACTCTTGGTGATTGCCGTCACCTAGACGGTTGGTGGTGGATTGATTGGTGAGGGGATTTGGTGATTGTGTCCACCCCCAATCAAGGTGATATTTGTGAGGGGTTGTTGTGGTTCCCCGGCAGAGTGCCTAATTCCAACTCTAGTGGATTTCTCGTGTCATTCAACTTCTCTCCATTGGTAGGTTCTTGTGGCGCCTATTGGGAGGCTCGGCGTGTGATACCGATTAGCCACCGAACCACGTGGTGTAGAGGGACATAACGGGGAGTACCTTGCCGGCAAGCAAGTGAACCTCGGGAGAAAAATTAATTGTGTTATATCTTGTCTCCTGGAGAATTGGATTGATTGGAATATATGTTGTTGGAATTAATTATTTGGTGATTGGCATCATCCTCTACTCTTCACCGTCGGTATTGAAATTATTTATCTCTCTTTCATACTTGCTATTTGTATACCTTGTGTAGTTGTAGTGATAAATTGCAAGTAGAGTAACATAGCATATTTAGTTGATTTATTTTATTCTCTAGATTGCTCTCTAGTGTAAAAGTAGTGACATAGTGTTGAGCTATTTATTTATCTTGTTAGCTCTCTAACTAGATAAAGTAGAGACATAGCACTTGTGTGCCATAGATATATTAAATTACTAGAATTGCAAATAGGTGGCTTGCCTAACATTTAGAGCTAGAGCAAACCGCTTTTTCGCCATTAGTAATACTAATACTTTGCTCTAGTGTGTTTGTAGAATTTTTATTTAGGCTATTCACCCCCTCTCTAGCCAATTAGGACCTTTCACTGGGGCAGCGTCCGATGGTTGAGCATCGGCGCGTCCGATGCCCCCGATTCTGGCCCAACGGCTAGGCCATTTTGGGTGGCCTATTTAAGGGGCTTGGCCGGCTCACTTGGTTTCACCCTTGCACATTTTGATTCCTAAGCATTCTAGTGAGCTTTGGCAAGCCTCCCAACTCATCTCTCAAGTTGATTTGATCAAACCAAGTGAGATTGAGTGATCTAGTGCGTGATTTGAAAGAGTTCAATCTAGTGGCACTAGTCCTTCGCATCGGCATTGAGTTTTCTTGTTACTCTTGGCATTTGCCGGTGCCTAGACGGCTTGGAGGCGTTGTGGTGTTGTTGGCAAGAGAAGGAGATTGTTCTTGGCCACCACCGATCGTGATTGTGAGAGGTTTTTGGAGCCTCACCTCGCCGGAGCGGCAAGAGGCATCCTTAGTGGATTGCTCGTGTCATTGAGCTACCTCACTAGCGGTAGATTCTTGTGGCGCTCTTTGTGAGCTTGGCTTTGTGCCGATTAGCCACCGGGTCACCTAGTGTTGGTCGACACAACGGGGAGTAGCGTGCTTGCCGGCACGCGAACCTGAGGATAAATCTTGGTGTCCCGTGTGCTTACTGTGATTGCTTCCACATCTTGGTGATTGGTCTTCATATTCATATTATTGGTGATTGGCATCACAAGTGGATTTCACCGGTGATTGGCTTTCTACTAGACGATCCCGAAGGCTCGGTGAAATCAGTTCTATCTAGCTTGTTTACTTTGTGCATTTACTTTAAGCTATTCCTCTTGTGTAGATACTATCACTTGTTATATATCTCTTGTTATATATCTTGTGTAGCTAGTTGTGATTAGCTTGCCTAGTCTATCCTTCACACACACTTATCTCATATACTTTCCTTGTATATCATATTTGTGCTAGAGCTAGATTATTTTATTCCGCATTAGATACTAGCTCTAGTTGATTGTGTGACATAGTCTTATTAGGTAGAATTGTTTGATAGGTGGCTTGCAACACACTATTAGGCTAGCGCAAAAAGCTTCGCCATTTGTTATACTAATAGTGTTTGCCTAAGTAATTTTGTAGATTTTTAATTAGGCTATTCACCCCCCTCTAGCCAATTTGGACCTTTCAATCAGACGCACGCCCAGCATCCGATGCCTGGATGAACGCCACGCGTCCCTTTCCATTCAACTGCAATCGCCAGATCTCTACGGCTAGATCCACTCGCGCGCTGTTAATGTTGCATCGGACGCACCGGACCAGCGTCCGATGTCTTGTCAGACTTCACAACGGCTAGTCGTGCCTACATCGGACGCTCACATAGTGCCACATCGGACGCACCAGCACCTGCGTCCGATGTCTATGCAGAGAGCATCTAGAAAGCTCCCACGGACATCGGACACGTCCGAGGCACCCACATCAGACGCTGCCCAGCGTCCGATGCTCCCTAAGAACAAACCTAGGACACAACATCAACATCAGACTCAACAACAGTGCTTTCCCAGCGTTCGTTGCCTGCGTCCGATGCTACTCAGTCAGCTCAGCTTCACCTGGGTTTACCATCGGACGCTACCCCCAGCGTCCGATGCTCATCAGACCAGCGTCCGATGCTCCTCAGAGAGCACGGAATCAATCTCCACTTCATCCCTTGTGTAAAAGTGTTAACTCCACCAAGTTTCCACTACTTGTGCACGAGAGTTATCATTTATCAAGCACATTTCCAAGGGATGTTAGCACACACACTAGATTCTAAATGCATATGCAAAGTGAGATCATCTAGTGGCACTTTGATAACCGCATTTCACAAACGAGTTTCGCTCCTCTTGATAGTATGGCTATCAATCCTAAATGTGATCACACTCTCTATAGTGTCTTGATCACCAAAACAAAATGGCCCTATGCATATACCTTTGCCTCTAGCCCATTTTGTTTTTCTCTTTCTTGTTATCCAAGCATTTGAGCCTTTGATCACCACCATGTGAACATTACCATCCATCTAGCTCCATCACTTGGTGTTGGACCAACCTATCTCATACATACTCAAGCATAGGGTTAGTCCAAATAGGTTTCATCAATTATCCAAAACTGTAACACCTCTGGTGTTTAAGCATGTAATTAACTTGACATATCATCATTAGCATCATTAATCATCTTGATCATGATTTCATGTGTATGCATTTGCTTAGTGTATCATTTTATGTGATGTACCTCTATTGCAAAAACCCTTATTAGCCCACTTCTTCCTATAGGGGCAAAATGGTAATTTCACCTCTGTGCCTAGTTCTATGTAATTCTTGTTCAAATTTAGTGTCCTGATGTTTGTTGCTTTGATCAAAGTTCAAAAAACAGATTTGATTTGAATTTCCTTTTTGCAAAACCCTAAAATCCCAAATCCTGGATTTATTCCCTTTTTGATAACTTTTTCAAAATTCAAAATTTTGAGTTGGTTCAAAAAGCAAAGTTGTGCATCTGACCTAGAGGAACAACTTTGGTATTTACAGATTTCCATGTTTCTATATAAAGTTTGAAGTAATTTCAAATTCATTCAAATTCCAGTTTTTGTCCCCTTTTCAGTTTTAAAAATTTATTCAAAAACTATTGAGTTTCAGAAAAAGTGTATATTAGCAAAGTTATAGGTTTTGTCAAATGGAACAACTTTCATATATAAAGATTTTCAAGTTTCAGTTTGAAATTCAGAGTAATTTTGGTTTGAATCAAATTTGAAAAGTGTTCCCTTTTCTGTTTTTGAATGTAGTTCAAAAACTATTTGGAATTTGAAAATGTTCATTTTGACAAAGTTGAAGATCTCATTTTTCTGAACAACTTTGGTATTTTGAGTTTTTGTCGCACAGTTCAAATTTTGGGAGATTTTTGCAAAATCCAGAGTTCAGCCAAAAGTCAAACCCTAAGACCTAGCCTGTTCATCTTCCACCTACAGCTAGGGGGCCCCGGCCATGGCCGCGCGACAGCGCCGCCTGCGCCACGCGCGCCTGGCAGCTGCACGCCGCCCCCGACTTGTCGCCCGCGCCCGCGACATCTCTTTCGCACCCGCACGCGCACAGTTGACCTCCTCCCCGTCCCCCACTGTTTCCCCGCGCGTCGCCGCCGCGTGGCCGTCGCCGGCGAACGCACGCCCGAGCCCCGGCTGCACGCCGTCCTTCCCGCCAGAGCGCAATCGAGTGCGCACGCTCTCGCCGAGCTTATCCACCCACCCCGTGCTCTCTACCGGTCCCATAGCCGCGGCTATATAAGCCGCCGGAGCCCGACCTCCGCACTTCACCTCCGCCACCGTGGCCAGCCCAGTCCAGTGCCTCCGCCGCTCCACCACCGAGCTCAGAAGCTCCGCCTTGAGCTCGTGAAGCTTTCCCACCCTTCAATTTCACCTTCCCCGCCTCCGTTTGCCCGGCGTAACCCCATCTTCCCGATCTCCGACCGAACACTGGTGAACTCGGGTTCGTGGAATTCGCCGTCTCCGGCCTTGATCATCTCCCTCCGACCCTCGCATTCGTTTCCCTGTCTCCGTGCGGCTCTAACCTGGCCTTTGCGGCTCTGTTTGATGCCCAGGGTCGCCACTGCGCCGATCGCCGCCGCACGCCGTCCGCCGGTCATCGCCGTTCGTCCACCTCCGTTCATCCCCTCACCTCGCCGAGTTCCTTGATCGACGCGGGTGAGCCCTCTGATCACGCTCGTGCCCTCAGCTCTGCCACGGAGTGCCCAGTTTGGCCGGCGTAAACGCGCCGCCGCGCTCGGGTCACCGCCGGCGAGCAGAGTGCCGCCGCGGTCGTCTTCACCCTCGAGCACAAGTCGAGCCTCACCCTCGAGCACAAGTCGAGCCTCACCCTCGAGCCCTGCCTCCGACACGTGGTAAGCATCCGAGCCTCCAGCCTCTGCTTCCACTCCGCTTCGCCCGAGCCCAAGCCTCGGCGAGCGCATGCCCTCCGCTTCGCCCGAGCCCAAGCCTCGGACGGAGGCTTACTTCTCCGTCTCGCCCGAGCCTCCGGGCCAGGCCTCGGACGAAGCTGTCGCTTCCGTCTCGACCGAGCCCGTCTCGACCGAGCCCGCGCGATTCGCCCGAGCCCCGCAATTCGCCGAGGCCGGCCTAGAAAGAGCACAGTGCTCTTCTCTTTTTCTGAGAAATGTGAATAGTGTTCTGTTTTCTCTTTTTTGTATGATTTTCTGTGTGCATCCAAAAATTCTGAAATTTTTGTGGTAGACTCTTTATGCTCTGGAGTATTTTATAAAAATATGAAACTTGAGTTTTGTGCAAAAATTTGAAAATGTAAAATTCCCCTTTTAATTGAAAAATGAAGGTTTTGGTATTTTTGGAAAGTGATTAATAACTCCAAAAATCATGAGACAAATTTTTGTGAGCTTCTTATGCCATGTTTAGTCTCTGGTAAAATTTTGAAGTCTTTTGGAACAAGTTGATTTTTGAGCTTTTATTTTATTTATTAAATAGTGCCTTTTGCTAATTAATGTCTGATTTTTATTTGAGCACCTTAATGACCTCCAAAAATTATGAAATTTGTTTTGCCATCTATCTACACCATAATGAACTTATGTGATTAATTTGGTAATTTTTGGAGCAACTTCATAAAATGACCTTTTTAATTAATTTAGGAAAATAGAAAAAGTGATTAGTGTCGGTAATAAGTGTTTGATGATGTGATCTTTGGGTTGTTTGATGCTCATAGACCCATGCCCCTCTGGTCTATGATGTTTGTGATGCCTTGTGATGATTATGCTTAAGTCATATAAAAGTTGCTTAGTAAAGTTAGCTAATATTGCTAGAAAGGGATAAGTAACCTATTGTCCACTTTAACAACCACTTATACTTTGCAAAGCTATACTCTAGTTTTATCCTATGCACTTTGTTCATACTAGCCTACTCATGTGCATGCATCATTGCATCCGTATAGTAACCGAAGCAGAAGGAATCAACGTCAAGCCAGCCGCCGACGAACCTACCCCGAAGTAACCTCGAGCCCCGACTCCTGCAGTCCGCCCTCGAGCCCGCTCTCTTTAAGGCAAGCCCCGGTGCATTTAACCCTTCCATTTATAAAATGTTTTCCTTAAATGCTTTTGAGTTAAATTACTGCATTAGGTTATAGGAGTTGTGTGATGACCTATTGCCTCCTGCATTATTTACCTCCACCAAAGGATCCACCCGCCTTGTTTTAAAAACTATTTGCAAAATGCTTAGTGATGCTATATAATAGATTTGCAAAAATGCCAATTTCAAAAGTGTGATCACTGAAAGAAACTTTATGGGAATTTGGTTTTACTTCCCGTTCGATGACTGCTTGCCTAGCTAGCATGTGGTCATTGTCGAGAAGAGGTTGTCCGCGCGTACGGTGCCGTCATGTTGTAGTCCGGGACTCAACAGTTGACACCGGCCGGGACAGGGTTGAGAAACTGACAGGACTATTACGCTTGGGTGAGATATAACCAAGGTGTAGTTCTGGCTGGAAAATTAGGGACCATCCGTATGGGGGCCTGCTGGTCAAGACTTGTAACTATTCACATACTACGGAAAGCTCTGGCTCCGAGAAATCCATTATTGGACCGACAACCGCGCACTGGGAGTGGAGAGATGGCGGAAGTAGCATGTACCCACGTGGGTTAGAGTCCCGGATTGGAGTGGTGTACTGTACTTCCGGGTGGCGTAGGACCGGGCCCAATCTTGGAGGAATCGTGGAAGACGAGTTGGCATATGCAAGCTTGGGTGCTACATATGCAGTGTGAATAGGGATCCTCAGCTGAGTATTCTTTATCCGGATTAACGTTGCTCCTCGGTTATGGAGACTTGGTCACTGACTGTCAACGGAGAGTGGTTCTCAACTAGGAATGTTTTGAAATGTAAAATGAATCATGGTCAATGAAGAACTGAGGAATACTTGAACCTTTCCAAAATAAAACAAGTTTTACAAGATGCTTTTTCTGCAAACAGGACCTGTACTCTTGGGTTAGAGTCCCGAGGTGCTTGTTGCTGGCAGAAAAACTCAAAATGCTTTTTCTGCAAACAGGACCTGTACTCTTGGGTTAGAGTCCCGAGGTGCTTGTTGCTGGCAGAAAAACTCAAAATGCTTTTTCTGCAAACAGGACCTGTACTCTTGGGTTAGAGTCCCGAGGTGCTTGTTGCTGGCGGAAAAACTCAAAATGCTTTTTCTGCAAATTTCTCAATCTTGTTCAAGCCTTACCTAAGCCTTTCATTCCTGAGTCTCCTCCCCTTTTTCTTTGTCGGGTAAGTCTTGTTGAGTACCCCAGTACTCAGGGTTTGTTAACCCCTGTTGCAGGTTTCTAATAGGTGGCATTGATCCTGATCATGTCAGTGAGCTCGACGTGATCTGGTTGTTCCTCATCTCCAACTTAGGTACTCCGCCTAAGTGTGGTTCTGTAATACTACTCTACTTCCGCAACACCAGTTATTTTTATGTAAAAGTAACATCTTCATAATTTGTAAAGTCTATCTATCTTGCTTCCGCACTCCGATGGTATTTTGTATCAACTGTTGTAATGTTGTGATTAATCCAACCTTCATGATGATGGTCCTGTGGCTCGTGGATAATTCGGGGTCTCCGCAGGGACACCCGACGGATCATTCCAGTAACGTGTTTCATTTGCACAGTCATTGGGCTCCGTATGACGATGACGTGTGCAGGTGGGCCACATTATTGGGCGGTTCTGCCACAAAAACCAAACTAGGGCTTTCAATCTCCCCCTTTTTGGTAATTGATGACAACCTTTACAAAGATATGAAATAAATTCAATTTCAAACTTATGTTGCTTGTCCAAGCATTGTATCATGATAGAGAATTGGACAACCATCACAAATTCGATTTTGATAGTATTAGCTCCCCCTACATATGTGATTCATGAGTTTGGTACAATATTGTCACATATGTATGGATAGACATGTTGGGAGAGTTACTACTATCAAATGATGCTAAGGTGTAAAAGATTGGACCTTTGAAGCGTGTTACAATCGGAGTTGCCATCATGTACCATCCTTAGCACCTTTGGTAACTAGACATCCAACACAAGCTCAAGAACCCCGTGAGATCAAACGTAAAAGAAAGGTTCTTGATCCCATGTGTATGCTTTTAAGGCAAATAGATGTCTAGATGTAACATATGCATGCTAGTACTTCAAATCATCATTTCTATGTCTAGCATACATCACTCAAGCATGTAAATTTTGAATTTAAAGCTTTACAATGCACCATTTCATATGAATATGCGCATTCAAATGCAACGAGTATGTTCATGAGCTTGATCCCCCTATTTGTATGCTCAAATTTTAATTTATACTTATACTCCTCCCCCTTTGTCATACACTCCCCTTTGTTATACATGTTATATCCCTCCCCTTTGTTATACATGTTATATCTTTGTAACAATCTCTCCCCCTTTGTCATTAAGTACCATAAAGGCACACCAATTTTGATTGAAGAAAGTCAATCAATGGGGTGAGCATGATCATATTATGGTTTAACCTAGCAAACAACCATAAGATATTTAACACGGTTTGATCTAGAGTAAGCTTCTTCACACATCTTTCAATGGTTATCTTACTCACGTTGGTTAAACACTTGAATGTTTGTTCCCAAGATTAAACACTAGGTTCACAAGCTCACAAACATGTCATATGCTACCACTAGATCATATCAATCATAGAAGCAATAGTGGTACCATATATACATCAAATTCATTTGATTTTCATGAATGAGCCTATATCATGCAAGGTAATGACTATATGTACTAAACATGTTCTTAGCAAGAATGAATGTTATGTCAACCAATTTTACCTTTGCTTTGTCGAAGGAGAGGCATGTCATATACAATGGGGTGCTTCAACTCATGTTGGAGAAATCAAGTATGCTCAATTCATTCCTCAATTTGCAAAATCTCTTCTCATTAAGTGGTTTGGTGAATATGTCGGCTAGTTGATCATCGGTGCCCACATTTGCAATTGATAGGTCACCCTTTTGTTGATGGTCTCTTATGAAGTGATGTCTCTTGTCAATGTGCTTTGTTCTTGAATGTTTAACCGGATTGTTGGTTAGCTTCACCACACTTTCATTATCACATAGCAATGGCACTTTCTTGAATTTGATTCCAAAGTCATCCAAAGTTGCCTTCATCCAAAGTAATTGTGCACAACAACTCCCAGCGGATATGTATTCGGCTTCGGCGGTTGAGAGAGCAACACTATTTTGTTTATTTGATGACCATGAAACAAGTGATCTTCCAAGTAGTTGACATGTGCCACTAGTGCTCTTTCTATCCACTCAACTCAAAGTTTGACCCCTTGGGATACCATAATCCAACATCTTGTGTATGCTTCAAATACCTCAATATTCTCTTTGTAGCCTTCAAATGACTCTCTCTAGGTGAGGATTGAAATCTTGCACACATGCATACACTAAACATGACATCGGGTCTAAAAGCAGTCACATAGAGTAAGCTTCCAATCATAGACCTATACAACTTTTGATCAATCATGTTGCCATTAGCATCACTATCCAAGTGTTCATTAGTGCCCATAGGAGTGCTAATTGCCTTTGCATCATCTAGCCCAAACTTCTTGATCATGTCTTTGATGTACTTGCCTTGACTCACAAAAGTACCATTTTTCATTTGCTTAACTTGATGTCCAAGGAAGTAACTAAGCTCTCCAATCATTGACATCTCAAACTCACTTGCCATCATTTCACCAAACTCTTGATTGGTTGAACCAAAGATAATGTCATCAACATATATTTGCAACACAAACAAGTCCTTACCTAACTTCTTGGTGAAGAGAGTAGTGTCAACCTTTCCCATCTTGAAACCTTTAGAGAGTAGGAAATCCCTCAACCTCTTATACCATGCTCTAGGAGCTTGCTTTAAACCATAGAGTGCCTTCTTTAGCTTGTACACATGGTTGGGCTTCTTGTCATCTTCAAATCCGGGTGGTTGTTCAACAAACACTAACTCATTGATGTATCCATTTAGAAATGCACTTTTGACATCCATTTGATACAACTTGATGTTGTGAGCACATGCATATGCCAATAGAATCCTTATTGCTTCCAATCTTGCAACCGGTGCATATGTTTCTCCAAAGTCAAGACCTTCATCTTGTGTGTAACCTTGTGTTACCAATCTTGCTTTGTTTCTCACAACTATCCCATCTTGATCTTGCTTGTTTCTAAAAACCCATTTGGTTCCAATCACATTGTAGTTCTTTGGTCTTTCAACTAATTCCCATACTTGGTTGCGGGTGAAGTTATTTAGCTCTTCATGCATAGCATTAACCCAATCTACATCCATCAAGGCTTCTTCAATCTTGGTTGGCTCAAATGATGATACAAATGAATAGTGTTCACAAAATGAAGTCAATCTAGATCTTGTTTGCACACCACTTCTAATGTCACCAACAATTTGATCAATTGGGTGATCTCTTGCAATATTGGTGGGTTGAAGTATTTGCACTTGATTTCCATGTTGAGATGAACTTGCCACTTGTTGATCTTCACTAGCACTTGATTGATCATGAGAACCACTAGCTTGATTTGCATCAACTCGTGCATTGGAGGAGAACATTTGATCATTTTCATCATCGACCACTTGCCTTGGCCTAATATCACCAATATCCATATTCTTCATTGCATCTTCCAATTGAGGTCCTCTCACATCATCTAGGTTTTCATGTTCATCTTGAGAACCTTGTGTTTCATCAAATTCCTCATCATGTACTTCCTCAAGTATGCTACTAGCCAAGTTTCACACTCTATAAGCTTTGCTTGTAGTTGAATAACCGAGTAGGAAACCTTCATCACATTTCTTCTCAAATTTGCTCAATCTTGCACCTTTCTTCAATATATAGCACTTGCAACCAAACACTCTAAAGTATGCAATATTTGGCTTTCTTCCATTTAACAGCTCATATGGTGTCTTCTCTAGCATTCCATGGCAATAAAGACGGTTGCTACAATAGCAGGTCGTGTTGATAGCTTTGGCCCAAAAAGAATGACTAACATTGTATTCACTAAGCATATATCTTGCCATATCAATCAATGTTCTATTCTTTCTTTCAACAATGCCATTTGATTGAGGAGTATACTTGGGTGAGAATTGATGTCTAATTCCAAAGTCATCACACAATTCATCTACTCTTGTGTTTTTGAACTCACTCTCATTGTCACTTCTTACTCTCTTGATTGTTGTTTCAAACTCATTGTGACATCTCTTGACAAAAGTTTTGAATAGATCATATGTGTCACTCTTGTCACTAAGAAAGAAGACCCATGTGTATCTAGTGTAATCATCCACAATCACAAATCCATATTTGTTTCCACCGATGCTAGTGTATGTGGTTGGTCCAAACAAATCCATATGCAATAACTCAAATGCTTTACTAGTGCTCATCATGCTTTTCTTGGGATGGGTATTTCCAACTTGTTTTCCGGCTTGACATGAACTACATAGCTTATCTTTTTCAAACGTGACATCTTTCAAACCTCTAACTAGATCATGCTTTACTAGTTTGTTCAATTGTTTCATTTCAACATGACCAAGCCTTTTATGCCATAACCAACTCATGCTAGATTTAGTGAGCAAGCAAGTTGACAATTGTGTTTCACTAGCATTGAAATCAACCAAGTATAGATTCTCATATCTAAAACCTTTGAATATAAAGTTAGAGCCATCTATACTTATGATCTCTACATCATCAACTCCAAATATGCACTTGAAACCAAGATCACAAAGTTGTGCAACCGATAGCAAATTGAAGTTCAAGCTCTCAACTAGCAACACATTGGAAATGCTCATGTCATTGGATATTGCAATCTTACCGAGCCCTTTGACCTTGCCTTTGCCATTGTCACCAAATGTGATAGAATCAAACCCATGATCACCACTTGAATTGATTGAATTGAACATTCTTGAATCCCCGGTCATGTGTTGAGTGCACCCACTATCAAGCACCCAATGCCTTCCTCCGGCTTTGTAATTGACCTACAAGAACAAATCAATTTCTTTTAGGTACCCAAACCTTTTTGGGTCCTCCAAGGTTAGTTACCAAACTCTTTGGTACCCAAATAGCTTTCTTTTTTGAGCCCACAATTGGTGTACCAACAAATTTAGCTTTCACACCATTATCACCCTTGGTAAACAAATAATAAGAATCAAATTTAATAGAGGATATATTTGCACTCTTGTTCTTTTTCTTGCAATATTGCTCTACATGCCCACTTTGCTTGCATCTAGTGCAAAACCGACCATTGCTCTTCACAAAACTAGTCTTGTGAGTAGCAAAAGCCGCCTTGCCATTCTTGGGGTTATAGCCCAATCCCTCTTTGTTGAGAGAAAAGCGTTGGCTACCCAAGCACTTAAGCAAGCGGGCCTCACCACCATAGGCTTTGCCTAAGGCGTGAGTGAGCTCATTTACCTCCCTCTTCAATGTCTCATTCTCAACCATGAGTGAGGCATCACAAGTGAAGCCATCATCTGTAGATGAAGTGGTAGTAGTAGATGATGAACTACATGAAGGGTTAGTAGAAGCAATAACAATAGGCTTATAGAATGATTCATCAATTATATCACAAGTTATGCCTATGTCACATGTTTCAACCACATCCTCTACTTTCTCAATTTTAGCTTGATCAATTAGAGAGGAGTGAGTTTTCTTAAGCTTGGTGTGAGCATCATCAAGCTCCTCATGGGCTTCCACTAGCCTCTCATGAGATGCATTTAGCTCATCAAAGGATTGCACAAGATCGAGCTTTTAGTCTCTTTTGTAATTCTTTGCACTCCTTTCTTTTCTTATCAAAATGAACTCTAGCATCATCAAGCATATCAATTAATTCATCTCTAGTAGGTTCATCATCATCATCATCATCATCATCATCATCATCATCATCATCATCACTCTCATCATCATCGGATTGTACCTTTGTGGTCTTAGCCATGAAGCATGATGGAGTGTCGAAGATAGAGGGCTTGTTGTTGATAGCAATGCTTGCAAGAGCTTTCTTCTTGCTTGTTTTGCGGTCATCATCATCACTATCTTCATCACTATCACTTGTGGATGCATCACTATCCCAAGTGACCATATATGATTGTCCCTTCTTCTTCTTGATGAACTCTTTCTTTTCTTTCTTTTCCTTCTTCTTGCCCTTCTTGTTGTCATCATCATTGTCACTATTGTATGGACATTGAGCAACAAGGTGGTCCTTGCTACCGCACTTGAAGCACCTTCTTGGTTCATCCTTGTTCTTGTATGAGGTCTTCTTCCTCCTTGCCCGGTAGCCCTTCTTCTTCATGAATTTGCCAAATCTCTTGACAAATAGTGTCATTTCCTCATCTTCATCATCACATGCATTGGAGCAATCATCTTCACTAGATTCTTCTTTCTTTGCTTTGCCCTTGCTCTTGGATGATGTTGTGGCTTTGAATGCCACACTCTTCTTCTTTTTCATCTTTCTTTTCTTCTTCTTCATTTTCTTCTCTATATGTGTCATCGGTCATCACATCCCCAAGCACTTGGTTTGTTGTCATTGTGTCCAAACCACTCCTCACTAGCAATGTGACTAACATGTCAAACCTCTTTGGAAGACATCTCAAAAATTTGTGTGAGAAGTCCTTGTCCTTCACTTCTTCCCCAAGTGCTTTGAGATCATTGACTAGCACTTGTAGCCTATTGAACATCTCCGGCACACTCTCATCTTCCTTCATCTTGAAGCTAGCAAACTTCTCTTTGAGAATATATGCTTTTGCACCTTTCACCGCTTGAGTGCCCTCATATGACTCTTCTAGCTTTTTCCAAGCCTCATTTGCCAACTCCATGCCCTTGATTTGCTCAAACACATTTGCATCATGAATAGCACTAAGAGCAATATCATTGTTTTGCATCTTTTCTTCTTCGACATTGGTGAGATGCTCCGGATCGGCAATCTCAATCTTTGTTTCTACCACACTCCATATCTTTCTATTGATTGACTTTATGTGTGTGGTCATCTTTGCCTTCCAATAGCTATAATTGGTGCCATCAAATTGGGGTGGCCTTTTGGTGTTGTTGATTTGAGCCATTTTAACACCGTAGGTTGTTAAGCCTCAAATGAATGGTGACCTCGCTCCGATACCACTTGAAAGGTCCAAAATGGCTAGAGGGGGGTGAATAGCCTATAAAAAATTTCTACAACAACACTAAATGACTTGTTAGTAAACTAAATGGCGATGCAAAGGTTGCACTAGCTCTAAGTTGAAAGCAAGCCTCCTATTCACAATTCTAGATAGCTATGATCTCTATGTCACACAATTATCTATGTTGCTACTTTCCAACTAAGGAAATGAATGAACAAAGAATTATGACTACACAAGATGAGGAAAGATGGCTAGCTACAAGAAGATACAATTATCACTTGCAAGAGTACAGCAAAAGTAAGTACAAGTGAGAGAGGTGTTTATACCGAGCCGGACAAGTGATCAATAAGAAATGTACTAATGAAAACCACGGAGACAAGATGACACAATGATTTTTCTCCGAGGTTCACTTGCTTGCCGGCAAGCTACGTCCCCGTTGTAGCGATACACCCACTTGGAGGTTCACGAGCTAATTGGCATCACACGCCAAACCCTCAATAGGGTGCCGCACAACCACACCACAAGATGGGGATCCACAAGCTACGAGCAATCCACTAGAGTTACCTTTCGCGATCTCTAGCGAGGAAGGTACAAGAAACCCCTCCCAAATCACTGATCGGAGCCGGAAACAATCACCAACTTCCGCTCAACGATCCTCGCTGCTCCAAGCCGTCTAGGTGTCGACAAACACCAAGAGTAACAAGAGAAATCCGCAACAAAACACGAACACCAAGTGCCTCTAGATGAACTCACTCATGCAATGCACTTGGTTCTCCCAATCTCTCTCAAAGATGATCAACCATCAATCAAATGGAGTGGGAGATGTTTGGCTAGGCTCACTATAGAGTTTAGGCAGTCCAAAAATGACCAAGAGAGTGAGCACAAGCCGGCTACATGCCTTATATAGACCCCCACAAAAAGAGAAGGCCGAAACCCCCCTTTCACTTAGATTCTGCGGGACCATCGGACGCACCGATGGTTTTACATCGGACGCACGCCTAGCGTCCGATGCCTAGATGAATGCCACGCGTCCCTTTCCATTCAACTACAAGCGCCAGATCTCAAAGGCTAGATCCACTCGCACGCTGTTAATGTTGCATCGGACGCACTGGTTCAGCGTCCGATGTCTTGCCAGACTTCACAACGGCTAGTCGCGCTTACATCGGACGCTCGCACAGTGCCACATCGGACGCACCAGCACCTACGTCCGATGTCTATGCAGAGAGCATCCAGAAAGCTCCCGCGGACATCGGACGCGTCCGAGGCACCCACATCGGACGCTGCCCAGTGTCCGATGCTCCCTGAGAACAAACCTAGGACACAACATTAGCATCAGACTCAGCAACAGTGCTTTCCCAGCGTCCGTTGCCTACGTCTGATGCTACTCAGTCAGCTCAGCTTCACTAGGGTTTACCATCAGACGCTACCCCCAGCGTCCGATGCTCATCAGACCAGCGTCCGATGCTCCTCAGAGAGCACGGAATCAATCTCCACTTCATCCCTTGTGTAAAAGTGTTAACTCCACCAAGTTTCCACTACTTGTGCACGAGAGTTAGCATTTATCAAGCACATTTCCAAGGGATGTTAGCACACACACTATATTCTAAATGCATATGCAAAGTGAGATCATCTAGTGGCACTTTGATAACCGCATTTCACAAACGAGTTTCGCTCCTCTTGATAGTACGGCTATCAATCCTAAATGTGATCACACTCTCTATAGTGTCTTGATCACCAAAACAATATGGCCCTATGCATATACCTTTGCCTCTAGCCCATTTTGTTTTTCTCTTTCTTCTTATCCAAGCATTTGAGCCTTTGATCACCACCATGTGAACATCACTATCCATCTAGCTCCATCATCACTTGGTGTTGGACCAACCTATCTCATACATACTCAAGCATAGGGTTAGTCCAAATAGGTTTCATCAATTATCCAAAACCAAACTAGGGCTTTCATCGATCAAACATTCAAATCCAATGTTTCAACACGAACTTTAACAGGGCAAACATTTGTTTTAGAAAGTATAATTGAAACCATATCCATATAGTTGAATATTATTGTTTTGTGGAAGTCAGAACATGTTGTTGTCCGTATTCTAGGATGACACCTATATATCTCTTATAAGCAAAACCCCACTAATACTATTTCTCTGCTTATACATTTGTGACACTCAGTTGTTCGTCAGGTTCATCCACTAGATTAATCATGTCGTCTATGTTCTTGAGTTTTATCTCAGTTAGCAAAACAACCCCATATCCATCTAGAAACTCCATCCAGCCATCCACCAAAAGAATAGAAACTCCGCTAGCAACACCATCATTTGCTCATCTGTACAACTTCAGAGTGAAGCCCCTCACTTTCTGGCTTCTCTATTTACACCCAAGGTAATAAATAGTGTATAGCGGATTGATATAGGATCCATACCTAAAAAGAATGTCGTTTTGGGCATGATTGTGCTTATCAAGGAGTAATTAAGTAGAGCGTATTTTTCCTTCTTTACCGTTATTAAATAGCTCTATGGGTGTCACTTGTGCAACAATTTTAACCTTTCAGCGCCATGAGACTTACCGTTCGAATCTCCTAAGGCCAATCTCAATGGTGAGTTTCATTTTGTTGTTTCCAAGACTGTCATGTCATATGAAATAAAATGAAACTTGAATGAAACTCTTCATTGAGAGCGAAAGTTTCATTATAAAGTTTCATAAGCATTAAATTTCATGACTCGTAGAGAGTTGGTATTCGTGTCAAGAGAGTTTATTTCTTCTCTCACTTCTTAAATACACCGTCATGTCATCAACAATGCCTATGTGGCAACTTATTTAATGCAAATGAAACTCAAATGAAACTCCTATTGAGATTAGTCTAAGGTGTGTTATCTTTTCTCCCAAGGTGTGTTATTTTTTCTGTCGGCGCAGTTAGCGCTGCTTTTTTTTCTTTCTACTGGCGCTCGCTTGCGCGTTAGGCGCTGCTTTTTTTCTTTTTCTGCTGGCGCTCGCCTGCGTGTTAGCGCTGCCTTTTTTATTTTATAATTTTGGCCTCGCGCATGCAGTGCTCGCTGCATGGGCGTGTTTGCTGCATTGACCTGTTTCGTTTATTTTGCCGGGCGTGCTCGCTGAGCTGTTTCGCACGCACTGATACTGTGGTCGTGTACCCAAGCGTCGCGAGTGAAAGGTAGCGCCATGATTAATGTTTGGCGCGATTGACGAAAGGACACCCAAAACGAGTATATAGCGGGTGAGTTCCAATAGTGGCATATGAGAATCACACATAAATATAGGTATATATATAGCAATAATAATGAGTATAAAAAGATATTTTTATAGCAATAAAAAACTAATGTCTCACACATACTTAAATTAAGAAATCAAACATGGTATTCCACACATTACATTTATGTCATGAGAGTTTACAAAGAAATAAAATTATGAGCCATAAAAATAGTTTATAAAGATTATCATTCGTTGCCATTGTTACTGTTAGAAGCAGCAACCTCATGAGTCTCATGGTCACTTGAATCATCTGCATAAGGGATGTTTTCCATCCTATTCATTTTCACTTTTCAGAACAATCAAATTCTTCCTAGCTACTCCTCTGTCACAACCTGTGCTTTCTTTGCTTTCTTTGATGAACTTTTATGAATTAATCTGTGTGTTTTTTTTCTCACAGGGCCACTCTAGTCACCATTTTTTTTTTGCGAGCATAATCACCATTTCCTAGTTGTGCCACTGGTGCATTAGGATCTATAATCCATTCATTTGGTGGCTCCTAATCTACAAATTTTTGAAACTAGTGGATCCCTGTCCTTTTGAGAATACTTAACAATGGAAGTATTATGAGGTAATCAAATGTTAAGAATACTTAGTGGATCCCTATCCCGGCCCTTTTGAAACTAGTGAATTAATCAATTGTTAAGAGGAAGTAAAAAAAATTCTCAACCACAGGACATAATTGGAGGTACAATAGCCACTACTCTCTGTAGAACAACCGGCTGCACATAAATAGTACTCCCTCCGTCTATAAAATATGCAATTATGGGATCTGTGTCGGTCAAATTAGTTCAAGTTTGACAAAGATTATAATAAAAAGTATTAGTATTTATGTTGTTAAATAAAATTATTATGAAAATATATTCTATTACTAATCTAATGGTCTTTTTTGGAATCAAGAATGTTAGTACTTTTTTATATAATTTTGGTCAAAGTTTGAATTGTTTGACTCCTCGATAAACGAGAATTGCATGTTTTGTTGGACGAAGAGAGTATTGTTAGCAAGATAATTACTCCCGAACGAAATTCAAATAATTATATTAAAGGTAGTTTGATACATTTAATGATCTAATTTAGATAGATAAGATAAATATTAAATAGTGAACACCAGCTTCAAGCAGATATAATGCTAAGATATATAGATAATTGTAACATGACGACGAACAATCCGACGATCAAGCACAGGGACGACGACGGTCGGTGTTCCATGCACGCATTCAGTTGGCCAAGACCTTCTCTCCGAGCTTGTAAGACACGTAGGCATCAATGCATGCATAGCGGATCTGGGCGTCCTCGAGGTCATGCTTCTCCCAGTCGCTCATGGTGACACTGCGTGGCTTCTCCATGACCAGCCCAAGCACCTCCTCCGCGAAGCCCTTGAGTCCCAGCCTCCCCGCTCCGGTGTAGCGGCCCAGGTAGTCGTTGCAGCGGCCTTCCAAGTCAACGTGCGCCGCGCACGTGAGCCCGTAGTCGGCGTCCAGCTTCGCCACGTCCTCGCCGACGCCGACGCCGACGAACAGCACGCCGGGGTCGGCGAGGAAGTTCCTGACGGACGCCGGGATGCGGTCGACTAGATAGGACGAACCACTTTTGCCACTAGCTAAACCAGAACCCAAAAAAGAAAGCAAATACAGACCAAATTCATGTAAATTAATAACAAATTATTGCAAAATAATGGGCAAAAAACAACTTTGACACCTCTAATGTGAAGGATATAAATGTTGTTTGTGCACCAAACCAAATTACATCAAATGGATCTCGGCAAAGTTTACAAGTTCCCATTAGTGAGTTCTAATATAGTGATCATATGGCTTGAATGTGGCATGTTACAAGAATGCACATAATATAGTGATCATACTGTCTTAAGCATGTACAGTAATCAATAAGCATAAAAATGCTTTCACCTTACTCTCTACCTCAGTCAAATCTGCCACCGCCATAGCCGTAGGCCGTAGGTAACATAAATTCTAGGCAGCAGGTCACGCCATGCCACCGCCACGGCGCCACTAGCAACAAAAGATCTTGGTGCGTTCAAGGCACCAACGGCGCCGTAGGATGATTGGGAGGTAACAACGGCATAGCAATGTACTATTGCTTGGCAATTTGATTCAAGGCACTTGACCACTACGTAGCAATGTCAGTGACTGCTGCTGCTACAGCTACGGTTTGCTTGGGTATAGACAATAGAGAGCGGGACGCTATTCAAGCACTGGGCCAGTAACCTACAAATGTTCAATGGATCAGAATCTAGTGAACAATAAGTTAACCCCACAACTTTTCTTTTTTGAAAAAAAAAATGTTTCCACAAGTTTCTATTTTTTAGAAAGTTACAAAGTTATACATATGACTTTTGTGCATAAAATTTTAAGGGACATAACTTATTACCACAACAAATAATAATAAAATTTATCAATATATATTTTCAATGATATTTTAAAAATAACTTATCGTAATGGCTTTTCTACATAACCTCTGAAACCCAATTTTTGTGGATAACTATCAGCAAGCACGATCATTGGGATAATATGCCTTCCTCTGGTATACGTACTAGCTATCAAACGAATATATACATTAAAGAACTCTTACATTCGATTGCAAATCTGCAAAGAAACTACTGTAGATTTTTTTTTTAGATATTGCAAAGAAACTAGATGAACTTCACTCATTTATGTTGACAGTAAAACCCATCTCACATATATAGCTCATATCCCCAAGTAGGCAAAGTGTTACTGAACTGATAGATTGTATATATAGTATATATAGTCCCCTTTTACGGCTGCTGGATCTAAGAAGTTTTTCTTAGCTCATCTATTTTTTTTTTGTCATAGATACAAAGTATACCTTAAGGAGAGGTTGAAATTGTTTGGAGGTTGAAAAAGCATCTAACATTTATTGTTGACCCAGGCTTGAACACCTCCAGCCATCCACCATGTCCTCCGAGACGCTGCGTAGGCCACAGCAGCACACTACTACAGAACAGGGTCTTTGGCCGATTGTCAAAATCGTCTTTAGTCTCGGTGTTTTTGCCGCCCGGGACTAATAGACCCTTTAGTCCCGGTCGGTAACACGGACCGGGACTAAAGGGTCTGCCCCAACGGCTATTGCGCAGAGCTGTCGGGGCAGGGACCCTTTAGTCCCGGTCCGTGTTACCAACCGGGACTAAAGGGCACTGTTTAGTCCCAGTTGGTGCTACGGACCGGGACTAAAGATTTAGCCACGGTTTGTGGCTTACCTCGGGATAAATGATCACCTTTTAGCCCCAGTTTTTAATACAAACCGGGACTAAAGCTCCCCGGTTTATAAGCTGCCAATTTCTTCCTCCCCCGAGCTAGAGACATTCAAATTTCAGTGAGCTTCTTGCTTGTTCTTGCTGTTGCTATTGTTTGCTATTGCTTGTTCTTGCTTGTTCTTCATTTGTTCTTCATTGTTCTTCGTCTCCGGCGTCAATTGGTGATCTTCTTCGACTCCGTCATGGTCTCTTTGCGTTTAGAGGTAACTATTTTTATCTCCTACAACGTCTTTTGAATATGAGAGGAATTTAATTAAAATATATAGTTTGCAAGAACAAGCATAGAGAGTTGAGTAGTTTAAATTGGTTCATCACGATCATTTGATAGTTTTCTACTGCTAGGTAGTATCCATTCTATATTTCATACTTATGCAAGACGAGTAATATTGATTTTTAGTGTCTTTTTAGTTTATTTTCTTTAGAAAAATGTGGAATTTATAATAGTTTGCAACAATAAATATATAGAGTAGACAATGTGGAAATTAGTATTGTTATATCATATTTTCGATTATCTAAACAAATAGATAAATTTAGAGTCTTTTTTATTTATAATTGTTTAGAAAATTAGGAATTTGCATGTAATAGTTTACAAAATGAGCATGGATATAGTAGATGGCAACCGTGAACGGGTCCTCAGCATTTCATCATCGGGATCCGAAGCGTTTGCGGCCGGATCTTCCTCTCATTGCTTGCGGCGAGTGTAAGCATGCGCAGAAGATTGTGAAGGAGTACCGAGTGAAAAAAGAGGGAATCAACAAGGGTCGTATATTCTACAAGTGTCCGGACCACGAGGTGGGTTATTATTTACACGCATTTGATTAATACGGTTCATTCGTATCGTTTTTGCTTGATGATATTGTTTAAATTTCTTATTCTTTGTTCTAATTGCAGTGGGAGGGCACCGACGAATGTAAAGGTTGGTACTGGGAGGAAGAGTACGTTCAACACGTACAAAATTCTGTTGCACAAGAGGTTGTCGTTGAAGGTGATAAGGCAGTGAGTCAGCGGCAGCAGCCCATCCATGCTGATGAAGCGAATGATCTGTCTATTTTAGTTGGGATCGGACGCAAACTAATTATGTTGCTTAAGTGCATTTTATTTTTAGTTTTTTAGTGCTAGCTGCGATAGTCTTCGTTGTAGTCAAGCTTGCTTGAATTAATTATTCATGTGATGTCATGAGTGTTGTGCAATAACATGAGAAACTTCTAAGTGCATGGTTGTAATATTTAATGCAGATATTGTCACGCAATTGGATGTATAATGTCGATCGCCGCTCCAAAGAGTTCATTGCTGGCGTGCACTATTTCTTAGGTGTGGCTGAGGCAAACAAGCAGGATGGTTTCATGTGCTGCCCATGCGCCGTCTGTAAGAATTTGAAGGAATATTCATGCCTAAGGACTCTTCATACGCATTTGTTGAAGTCGGGTTTCGTAACAAACTATATTTGTTGGACGAAACATGGAGAAAGAGGGGTTGTAATGGATGATGGTGAAGAAGGTGAAGAAGAATTGGCCCACGCTGATATTATTGCTCAGTACAGTACCTTTGATGATGATGCAGTGGGGGAGATGGTGAAGAAGATGCGGCAGCGACAGAAGATGTGGCAGCTGATGTTGATGCTCTTGGTGATACCATTCGTGATGCACAAAGAGAATGTGAAAGTGACAAAGAGAAGGTCAAGTTCGAGCGCATGCTAGAGGATCATAGGAAATTGCTATATCCCACTGCTGAAGATGGCCAAAAAAAAGCTGGGTACTACACTGGAACTGCTGCAATGGAAGGCAAAGAATGGTACATACGACAAGGCATTTGAGCAGTTATTGAAGATAATGAAAAAGATGCTTCCGAAAGCGAATGAATTGCCCACCACTACGTATGAAGCAAAACAGGTCGTCTGCCCTTTGGGATTAGAAATCCAGCAGATACACGCATGTCCTAATGACTGCATCCTGTACCGTGGGGAGGAATACGAGAATTTGGATGCATGCCCGGTATGTGAAGCATCACGGTATAAGATAAGGCGAGATGATCCTGGCGACGTAGAGGGTGAAGAACGTCCAAGCAGGAAGAAAATCCCTGCCAAGGTTATGTGGTATGCTCCTATAGTACCACGCTTGAAACATTTGTTCAGAAATAAGGACAATGCAAAGTTATTGCGGTGGCATAAAGAAGACTGTAAGGTAGACAATATGCTGAGGCACCCAGCTGATGGATCCCAGTGGAGAGCGATAGACAGAGAATTCCCAAAGTTTGCAGATGAGGCTAGAAACTTGAGGTTCGCTTTAAGTACGGATGGTTTTAATCCTTTTGGGGAGCAAAGCAGTAGTCATAGCACTTGGCTAGTTACTCTATGTATCTACAACCTTCCTCCGTGGTTATGCATGAAGCGGAAGTTCATTATGATGTCGTTGCTCATCCAAGGGCCGAAGCAACCTGACAACGACATCGATGTCTACCTGAGGCCATTAGTTGAGGAACTTCTACTTCTATGGAGCAAACCAGGCATACGCGTGTGGGATGAGTACAAACAGGAACACTTTGACCTGCGAGCATTATTGTTCGTAACAATCAATGATTGACCGGCTCTAAGTAATCTTGCAGGCCAGACAAACAAGGGATATAATGCATGCACACACTGTTTTGAAGACCTTGATAGTTTATTTTTGAAAAAGTGTCAGAAGGTCGTGTATGTTGGGCGCCGTCGGTTTCTTCCCATGGGCCACCCAGTAAGAAAGAAAGGCAAACATTTTAAAGGTAAGGCAGACCACCAAACCAAGCCTCGTAACCGAACCAGAGATGATATACTCGAAATGGTGAAGGATACGAAAGTAGTATTTGGAAAGGGACAGGGCAGCGAACCTGTTCCCAAAGACGCTTCGGGACACGCACCCATGTGGAAGAAGAAGTCCATATTCTGGGAGCTACCCTACTGGCATGTCCTAGAGGTCCGCCATGCGATCGACGTGATGCACCTAACAAAGAACCTTTGTGTGAACCTGCTTGGATTCATGGGTGTCTACAGACAGCCTAAGGATTCACTTGAAGCATGACAGGACTTGCAGCGCATGAAAGAACGAGACAACTTGCATCCGGAGAAGACAGATGACGGGCGCCGGTACTTAAGCCCTGCTAGCTACACTCTTAGCAGAGAAAAAAGGAAAGCATGTTTGAATGCCTTAATAGCATCAAGGTCCCATCTGGATTCTCCTCCAATATAAAGAGAATAATTAATGTGCCAGAGAAGAAGTTCCAAAACTTGAAGTCCCATGACTGTCATGTGCTTATGACCCAATTGCTTCCTGTTGCTCTAAGGGAAATTCTACCTCCACATGTACGTCTAGCCACCGTGAAGCTATGTGCATTTCTCAATTCAATTTCACAAAAGGCAATCAATCCAGAGGAACTTTCTACTTTGCAGAATGGTGTCGTTCAATATCTCGTCAGCTTTGAGTTGATGTTCCCTCCATCCTTCTTTGATATCATGACACACCTTCAAGTTCACCTAGTTAAGGAGATCATTATTCTCGGTCCTGTGTTCCTACACACCATGTTCCCATTCGAGAGGTTCATGAGTGCCGTGAAAAAATATGTTCATAACCGTTCTCGGCCTGAAGGAAGCATCGCCCAGGGCTACGGAACTGAGGAGGTCATAGAGTTTTGTGTGGACTTTATTCCAGACCTTGACCCGATTGGCGTTCCTGAATCGCGACACGAGGGTAGACTCAGTGGCAAGGGAACACTAGGGAAGAAAATATATATCGGTACAGGAGACGATTACTTCGATAAAGCACACTACACAGTTCTACAGAACTTCTCATTGGTCGATCCATATATCGAGGTACATAAGGATTTCCTTCGATCCAAGTGGCCCGGGAAGAGTGAATCTTGGATTACACGTCAGCACATGCAAACCTTCGGCGATTGGTTGCGAAAACAATGTCACGGTGATGATAATATAGATGAGCAGCTTTATTTGTTGGCCAGACAACCATCGTGGCATATCAGCACGTACAAAGGGTACGAGATCAATGGAAATACATTTTACACAGTAGCCCAAGACGGAAGGAGCACCAACCAAAACAGTGGTGTACGCGTGGATGCCACGGATCCAAATGGGAACAAACAAACATATTATGGCCACATACATGACATATGAGAACTAAACTACGCACCTAATTTTAAAGCCCCTATGTTCCGGTGTAAATGGGTCAAGATGACCGGTACCGGAGGTGGGGTAACAGTCGACAAGGAGTATGGGATGACATCAGTGGACCTCAACAATATTGGGTACAAAGATGAACCATTTGTCCTTGCCGCGGATGTGAGTCAGGTGCACACCCAATTTCAAGAACAAAATTGAATGCAATAACTCATGTGTGCCCAGGGATCAATCACACACATAAGCCACAAATTTAGGAAGTACCATCACATATGTTTATTACATAACGAATATTAATCAAAGACTTTACATAGCAGCGGATAAATAAAGTGTCTCTCGTGGTAGTTCCATCACAGGGAAGATGACTGGTTGACAGCAAGACTAGAACTCTTCAGGGAAGTCGTCGTTACCATAGCAATCTGTTACCCATCCGGGATTTTTATCCAAGTAGAAAGAAAATAAACAAGCATAAGTACATCTCGTACTTAACCAGTGTAACATGGGGTTCATGAGGCTCAAATAAAGCTGACACTGGTTAAACTGCAATAGCTTTTAGTTGGCACAATTTTAGCACTAGATAGCATCAATAGTAACCATCCCAATTAAACATGTGATCAATGTGAACATGAAACCATTGGAAGAGATAGTAACATTAATTTAAAAACATTATTTAAGCAACAACTATACCATAAGAATTCCAGGTCGCTCGTAACCGTGAGCACGGCTGATATATCAGTTTTACACTCTGCAGAGGTTGTACACTTTACCCGATGAGTCGTGATATCCAGATGCCCGGGTTAATTACTCCCATAACACTTCCGAGGTGAGCGGGCAGGACACACGCAAAGCCTTTCAAAGGTTCGTCTAACAAGTTAGGGCCGTTAGCTCTTAAGGCAAGGGGATGTAGAGCCCTCCTTCCAGGTGGCACAATAACACGCAGCCTATACTCACGTGGACAGAAGCCGCACTATACCCGTCTCGGCAAGATCCAACGCGCCTATACAGGTGTCCACTAACAAGCTAGAAAAGATCCTTATACTGAGCTAAGGTCAGAGCCATATAACTCCCATGGTTGCACTGTTGTCCCGGGTGATCCCTTATAATAGCTCCTAAACCATGTTGCTATAAAGGCCAATTTTACTAAGTTGCATATACCATTAAATTCAGATTCACATGATCAAGGTTTAATTTGAGCACTAGCATAGTTCTACCCAATGCACACCAAGTTTAACAAGGCACAAGATCAACAACTAGGATATGTCTAAATAGGCATCAAGGTAGACACATGCATATGATGTTTATAGTGATTTATGGTTATTAGGACATCAAGGAGGATCCCATGCTATACTTGCCTGATTCAGAGAACTCTGGTTGCTCTTGGTTGTCGTAGAAGGGTTCCTGATCACCAGCGTATGTCTCACCGTCTATACTCGATTACCACATCCACACACAACCATCGGGGCAACAATCATGCAAAGCAAACGGGCTATAATTAGAACATTACACCAACAACAAGAAAATAATATAAAAAGTTTGGAAACAGAAACTACGGTCTACCACGATCACATAAACGCGAAGATCACGAAAAACGGAATTATAACGCGAAAGTTATGAGCTAAACCAATTACAAAACCTTAGTTAGTAGATTAAACCTAACTCAAATTTTAAGTACTGAAAACAGTATAGATTTTCATGCAGATAGATAGATCTTTTCGAAACGAATCTAACGCAACTTGAACGGACTAAATCGGACTAAAAACGTAGAAGTTACAAGCATTTGAAACTGGTGGCAAAACTGTAAATAAATTGAAATTGAATTTTGAATTTATCTGATTTAAATCGAATATCAGATTAGATTGGACTGCGCTTCAATTTGGAAGAAACGCAGGGACTTCAAAGCAAGTTTTCACAGACTCAGAGCACAGTGCTCAAAAGGACGGCGGGTTGAGGCTCGAAAAATTGTACGGGGTTTTCTGTAAAATGGCCGGCGAAGGGGTACCGACTGATGGAGATCGTCGATTCCCAGATGGATGGCTCAGATTAGATCTGGGAGGAAACCGGCGGCGCTGTCACCGGAACAGAGGGTGAGCACGGCGGCTCGCGGCGGCGCCATCGCCGGAATACGGCGGCGCGGCTCGGCTTGCGCTATGAAGCAGTAGAGACCACGGAAGCGGGTTCAATCGATCGAGGGGATCAAGGCGAACTCACCAGAGGAAACAACGAGGTCGGAGACGGCTCTGAGGCGATGAATTCGACGGTGAGGCGGACGGCGGATTCTCTGCAACGACGGCGAGCTCGAGTTAGATAAAACCGAGGAGAAATAAAAAGAAAAAGAGTTCGGCTGCCTTCGAGGGATTGAGACAGAGCTCGGGGTGCCGTTCACGGGAACGGAAACACACCAGAGCGTGAAGTTGACGGCGGCGCAGATCCAACGAGCGGCGGAGCTCTCGGTCGCAAGGGTTTAGGGCACGAGAGCTCGGGTTTTTCGCGTGAGGAGAGGCGGCGGGTTCCTAGGGATCTTATTAGGGGGTTGGCTTGGCCAATTTGGCAAGCGAGGCCGCGTGCCCCGGATTGGAGTCGGGTTCGGCTCTGGAGTCCGCCATGGACACGAGCAGGAGCAAGGAAGATGGGACGCTGACATGCGGGGACGCGCGGTCAGCGACGGGAGGAGCGACGGCGCGCTGCGCGCGATTGCCAAGCTGGGCCGGGGCAGATGGCCCATGCGGGCGAGAGAGAGGGGAGGGAAACAGCCATCGGGGAGGGGTCTTGGGCCGGCGGTTGGGCCGCACGGGCGAAGTAAAGGGAAGGGTGGCAGGCCAGCAAGAGGAAGGGAGCGGGCCGGCCAAGCTGGCTCGGGCCAAAAGGGAGAAAGGAGGAGGACGGAGAAGGAAAAAGTTTTTCCCATTTTTTAGAACTGATTTCAAAAGCAAAATGAAACCCATTTGAATTCAAACCAGTTTTGAGCAAAACCAATCATCACAAAAAAAAATAAAATATGCACCAACATGTATGCAACATCATGGTCTTTGGCCTAGGATTTATTTTAGCTTTTGCAAATAATTTATTAACTAAGTTTCATGCAACACACAAAATGCATAAATAAATCATATTGCCTATTTCAAATTAATGCAAATTTTTGGGATGTTACATCTATGTGAAAGACATGTCTACAAAATCAAAAAGAGAGAAAAATGATAACAACTCGATCGTCAACGAGCCAAAGCGCCATATAGTTCTTTCAGGGAAAAGAAACATTGTCGGAATTGAGGACAAGTCAGACATGTCAGGTGATTATGAAAGAGATGATCGAATTCTGCCATTCAAAGTGAACAAAGACCCAAGCATTTTCATAAACAATGAGGAAACTCTATGGTTAAGGAATGATCATAACCAAGGGACATATGTCAAGAGGAGGTTCGCAGTTGTGCCCGCTTAATAGTGGGTTGTAAAGATATTATGTAATAATTAATTAATTAAGACTTCATTTATTTGATAATAGATTTATATATATATTTAGTAGTAGTGATCATTGATTTATGTGGTTAGCTAGATGTGAATCATCAAAATACATATAAGAAGATACTAAAATTTAACATTTTCTTCAGTAAACTAAAGCAAAAAGAATTTCATACTAATTTTTAAAAGAAAGTATATCAAATATTTAATTTTCTGTTCAATTAGAAAGATTTAAGATATATTTAAAAAAAAAAACTCAATTTAAAAATCTAAAACTACTGCATCTGTCGCGTAGAACGAAATTGGGCAATGATTTTTTTAGGTTATAAACAAAAGATTAACGTCCAAATGATATGACAATAAATTTTCTATTGAAAGCCAACAATTTTTTAAATTTAAATTGAACATTAAATTTTTGCATTAACCAAATATGAATGGTTATTTACATTTATATTCGTTATTATAAAAAAGAAAAGAATTTATGCTACAAAATTTTCTACTATACAATAAGGTTAAAGGATATACAACTGTTATTTTTAAGTAATTTTATGCCTACTGTTCAATTTACTATGCAATTAACAAGAATTACAACATATTTATATAGTGGAAACTTAATACAAAACCCAAAATACTGAAAACTCAAAACTGTGGCGGGAAATGACCCTTTAGTCCCGGGCAGTGGCACCAACCGGGACTAAAGACCCCTTTAGTCCCGGACCGTATTACGCACCGGGACTAAAGACTTAGTCTCGGTGCGTAATACGGCCCGGGACTAAAGGCGCTCCCGGGTATATAGGGCACAGTGTCCTCCAATCTTCCCCACATCGACGCAGTTGCGCCACCGTCTCCGTCCGCACCGCCCTCGGCCTCCATCGCCGTCGTCCTTGCCGCTCCCTCGCGCCCGCCGTGTCCTCGCCGTCGAGCTCCGCGCCGCCCTCGGCCTCCCTCCCCGTCGTCCGTGCTGCGCCCTCGGCCTCCCTCTGTGCCCTCGGCCGGCCTCCCTCTGCCCTCCGCGCCCGTACGGCGTCGTCCTCGCCGCCGTCGAGCACCTCTGCGTCGTCAAGCACCTCCGCGCCGTCGTCGAGCTCGTCCTCCTCGCCGTCGTGTGTCCGCGCCGTCGTCGAGCTCGTCGTCCTCGCCGTACTCGTGTGTGCGTGTGTGTGCAGTGTGTGCGTGGTGTGTGTGTGCGCGCGTGGTGTGTGTGGTGTATGAGAGTGAGTGTAAAAAAAAAGAAATGAAAAGTTAAATAAAAAATAATATATATAGAAAAAAGAAAATTGATGTATATATATATATAGAAAATAAATATATATATTTAGAAAAAGAAAAGTTATATTCATTTCTTTTTCTACATATATATATATTTATTATCTATATATATATATATCAATTTTCCTTTTTCTATATATATTATTTTCTATTTAACTTTTTATTTCTTTTTTTTATAGAAATAGATATACTACTCCGTATCGCAAATAGAAGTCGTTTAGGACAACATAACTTTGACCACTTGTTTCTTTAAAAATATTTGTTGTAAAGTGGTGTATATGTATTTTCCAAAACGACTTCTAAATAGGATACGGAGGGACTATACAGATCATGAATATGAATAGATATATTTATAGAAAAAGAAAAATCATATATATGTTTTTTTAACCTAACAAATATATGTTTACACATGTAGATAAAAAGTGACAGGCCGCATCGACCTGTAGTCCTAGTGACCGCTCCACCGACCTCGCCGCCGTCCATTGTCATCCGCACCGTCGTCATCCTCACTGCTGTCTGTCGTCGTCGTTCTCGTCCACGGTGTGTAAATCACGTGACAAGGATATGTTTAAACATGTATTTATTACTCTTATAAATATGTGTTCATAGAAAATCATGTGTCATGTTGGAATGCCATAGAAAATCACTTGGATATGTTTAAACATGTATTTACACTTAGAAATATTTTGACAGATATGCTTCTCCGTGTTATTTTTAATGTTTGAATTGCCTCTTTACGAATATATATTATTTTTAATGTTGGCGATTACATGTCACCTAAAACTCGAAACCCTAAAACCCGAAACCCTAACCCCAAACCCTCAAACCTAAACCCCTAAACCCTCAAACCCCTAAACCCCGAAACCCAAAACCCCGAAACCCCGAACCCCTAAAACCTAAAACCCTAAACCCCGAAACCCTAACTCTAAACCCTCAAACCCCTAAACCTCGAAACCCTGAACCCCGAAACCCCGAACCCCTAAACCTTGAAATCCTAAACCCCGAAACCCTAAACCCCCCGAAATCCTAAACCCCTAAACCCTCAAACCCCTAAACCCCGAAACCCTAAACCCCGAAACCCCGAACCCCTAAACCCCAAAACCCTAAACCCTGAAACCCTAAACCCCGAAACCCTAAACCCCTAAACTCCAAACCCTAAACCCTGAACCCCTGAACCCCAAAACCCTAAACCCCCCGAAATCCTAAACCCCTAAACCCCAAACCATAAACCCTAAACCTCTAAACCCTAAACCCCTAAACCCTAAACCCCTAGTTTTCGGTTTTGGTTTCGCATACTTGTATAAAGCTCCTCTAAGTGTTCGATCATATTGTATATATATTTTAATATTCGCAGAAATGGCCGACCCAAATGAGAACATGGAGGAGCAAATGATGAATATCATCGCCGGCGACGATGACGGGAGTCAATACTTATTGAATTACGAAGACATGACCATGCATGATGAAAATCCCCTTGAACAACAAGTTGAGATGGAAGAAGGCAATACAGACGAGGTATATATACAATATGTCGTGTTAGGGTTTACATTTACTTTATTACTTGATTAGGTTTTATCTCAACTTGTATTAGGGTTTCATCTTCGTGTCTTTACCTATATGTAGCCCTCTGGATCGACGTCTGCAATGGGGCAGAGCAGACCAAAACGAGGGCCGAAGAGGCCGTTGAAGGGCCGTCATGTAATCTCCGAATTCGATATGGCTACAGGCCAACCACTAGGACCCCATGCACAGAAATATGTCTTTCACTGTGGGTTCCTTGTGAGATATCGGATTCCGATAAGTGCCCGTGAATGAAAAGAGAGGCGAAGTGCTCCCGAGATCAGTTATGTCTCCAATCTTGACAAGCAGCTAGTCTGGGATGACATCCAAGCTCATTTCTCGTTTGACACGGATGATGAGGAGCTGCTGAGGCGAATTCGGGAGTGGACAATGAAGAAGATGGCCACACTTTTTCAGGACCGCAAGAAGAAACTGTACCACAAGTTTGTGCTGAAGAACGAGATGCCAGATTTCAACTCTAAGGCGTATGTCAAGATAAGGGCCGATTGAGATGAATTTGTACAGTACAAAAGATCACAAGAGAGCGAGACCCGGGTTAGAGTAAACAAACAGAATACAGCTCAGAAGAAATACCACCATCATTTAGGATCAGGTGGCTATAAGACTGCCCTTCCAAAGTGGGAGAAACAGGAACAGGAGATGCTTGCCAGGGGGGTAGTCCCGGAGACAATAAGAAGAAATTGGAGTGAACGGTCCAGGAATTGGTTCTACGCTCATGGGGGAACCATAAACCCTAATGACGGGGAGCTTGATTGGGGCCCGCAAATTTCAAGAGCAGCACAGAGGCTAGTTCAAGCATGAAGTGCGGTGTTGGCTGGCGAGTTCAAGCCCAACAGAGAGAAGGATGAACTCACGTACGCGCTGGAGAATCCTAAGCACGGTGGGCGTACGAGAGGCTTTGGGGCCATTTCGTGGTTGCATTCCTTCGAAGCGGATCGAGAAAGTTACAGAAGCCACCAGAGAAAGAAGGACGAGGAGGCAGAGTGGCTCTACAAGTTGGAGGAGTATGTTCTTCAAACACAAGAGCGTGACAAATCTCGTGAAGAATGGATGCAGGAGGAAATCAAAAGGCAAGTGCAAGCGGCACTTAGTCAAATGACGAGTGGGCAAGGTACATCATCACAACAGCCTCAAGCGAACATTAGCCCCCCAGGTCAGATGAAAAGCAGCTGCGCCTCTACAGAAGTACCAACCATTCAAGATGACTCCAAGCTACGCTTCCCCGTGGATGACGTTAAAGAACCTTTTACTACTTGTGAGCTGCACATTCCAGATGGAAATGCCACGAAAAAGGTGGATGTCGGTGTTGTAAACCCTATCGACCGCACAAGAACACCAAGAATCCATGGTCAACCAGTGCCAGCCGGATACGCTAGCGTATCGGTGGATAGGGTTGAGACAGGTTGTGGCAGCGTGGCACTGGAAATCGAAGGGGGAGATGGGGAGAAGACTTTAGGTGAAGCGGAGAAGACATTATTTGCTGGTGCAAGCGCTTCATTATTATTCCTGGAGTGTCACCGCCGCAACCTCCTCCTCCTGATCAAGATCCTCACCATAGGTAGTGTGCGCGTGAACGAGAAACAATTTTTATTACACTAACTTCCTATATGTATATATTAGTTGGATGCTCACATCATTCGTTGTTTTGCGTAGCAGGAACTATAGTCCAGTTCGTCATTATTCCCCAGCGCATCAGAGTGCTGCGGGCGGTGACGATGTGTTGGAGGACACGGCTTCAACCCCATCTTCTGCACAAAGATCTCCACCGCGGGCTCCAACACCACCACCGGCCCACCATCTCCTCCACCGCGGGCTCCAACGCCACAACCTCCACCGCGGGCTCCAACACCGCCACCGGGCCCACCATCTCCTCCACCGCGGGCTCCAACGCCACAACCTCCACCGCGGGCTCCAACACCGCCGCCTCCACCGCGCGGCCCTAAGAAGCGGTCCGCCGCCACAGAACCAAAGGTCCTACCTCCAAAGAAGAAGGCTCCTGCGTCAGGAAAAAAAGTCCAAGAGAAATTAGCTTATGAAAAGACTGATGAGGAGTTAGAAATTACGGTGAAAAAAGATGTGCGAAATTTTTTAGATGAATGTGAGGCCGCTGCTAAAGCGAAGAGGAACCCAGAGAAGCCTTACCTCTTGTTAAACCCACAGGAGTTAAGGAAAAGGGTGGACCAACATGGTATCAAGATGCGTGAAGCCCGAAAGGCTCCACGAAAATCAGATTACGAACGCTCTCTTATGAAGTCCGCAAAAGAACAACAATCCAGCGAGAAGAAAGTGGAAAGGGTGTTCCACAGCTCGGGGAAACATCAAGACCTTTGTCCCCGTTAGTTGTGCAAAATCAGTATGGTTCAAACATGGGCAGAGTACAGCGGAAATCTGAAGAGACCACTTTGTCTGAGATGGACTCAATTGAAGATTTTATCATTGACAGCGGTCTCCCGTACGAAACGATTAAAAATGTTGTTACTGGGCTAGACTTTCCACGAGCGGAAGTAGTTGATGAATGGAGGAGAAATTTTGCACCGGGCAGGAGTCTAATGAACCCCAATCACTTACATGTACTTGGTACGCAGATGTTTGCAATCAACAAATGGTGCATGGAGGCTTCTAAAGACGGTGATGTCAATTGGATTTCTGTCCAAATTCGGAACCATCACTACTTCCGTGGCGATGACCTAATCTTAGTCCAGATGGAGGAATTACACCAGCTATGTCATATGGACGCACTGGACAAATCGCTCCTTAGCTGCTATTGTTTGTAAGTGTTTCTTTTATAGTTTTCATTGAACTCTCTAGTATGTGTATATAGTACGTAGTATTCTTACACACATACTTGTGGATCGACTCGATATTTTGCAGGTATCAGATGACTCAGCTCAGAGATAAACATGACAATTCTGTTGGGTTTGTTGATCCATATGTTGTTTTCAAGGCTCCAAACCCTTCAGCGACTTGGAGCGATGAGTCGTGTATGAATCTCATGAGGTTCTTCGTGAACCAAAAAGATAGAGAAAGAATTCTCTTCTCATACAACTTTAAGTGCGTGAGACATATATAGTTAAAATAAGTATGTGCACATTTTATTTTACTTAACCCTAATAATATATATATATGAATCATGTGTATGAACAGCTATCACTGGATATTGATGGTCATCGATCTCAAACACAGCAATGTGTTAATCTATGACTCGTTGAGCAAACCGCAAGAAGATTACCAAGATATGATAGACATCCTCCAAAGGTAATTTTTCGATCCCTAGCTTGCATGTTTAAAGTATAGACTAAGCTTGTATATATGTATACTAATTAAATAATGATCCAACTATTAATGTTTCATTGGCCGGATTAGGGTTTGGGAAAAATTCATTGCTCGGGAACATATGAGTCAGTGTAAGGCCCCACTTACAATAAAGTCACGACTACCAGTAAGTTTACACCTTCGTCAATGTACGTGTATCTTTATTATATCATGTCATATATCATATCTTTATTACGAGATAAATCTTTTTATTCTACAGTGGATTTTGAGACAAAAACAGGGTACCAACTTATGCGGATTCTATGTTTGCGAGTACATGATGATAGAATCAAATAGAATTCCTGAAGAAATCATCAAAGTACGTAACATGTTTCTTTTCATTTTTTATAGACTTAATATTGATAATATAGATATAACTAATATCTTTTTAATTCCAATTGAAGACTGACTGGTTGAAGCAAAAAGTGATGCTACAAGACCAATTGAAAGCAATACAAGAGACAATAGCAGGATTTCTTCAGGAACAAGTCATAAATCCAAATGGCGAGTTCTACTATAATACCAACGAGAAGTTGATTCCAAACAATGATGATCATTTGTATGCCATGTAGATCTTTAGATGGAGTACAACTTGTAATAGGTTTACAGTACTAACTTTGGAGTACAACTTGTGTAGATAGATATTTAGACAACTCCTATATGTATATTGCTTGTAATTTTATGTACATATATTTATATATATATATGTAGTTCTATAGTTCAATTATATATGCATGCAATAAGCTTATTGTGTTATGCTGCTAATATATATAAATTATATATATTAGCAGCAAAGAATATATATTGGAAAACCTATTAAATAAATAAATAAAACTAAAAACAGAACTGAAATGAAAATAAAAAGGAAAAACCAGGGGACCCTTTAGTCCCGGCTGGTAATACCAGCTGGGGCTAAAGGGTGTTGCTGCGTTGCACTGCTGGCAGCACCCTTTAGTCCCGGCTGGTATTACCGACCGGGACTAAAGGGTGGCTTTAGCCCCGGTGGCCGAAGCCGGGACTAAGGGGGGGCCTTTAGTCCCGGAAGCGTAGTCCTGGCTCGGCAACTGGGGCTAAAGGCCCTTGCCGACCGGGGCTAAAGCCCAATTCTATTGTAGTGGCAGCTCCGGCAGTGTTATACCCTCCAACCCGTTTTACCCGACATGAGAGCCTGGATTACAGATACCAAGGAGTACACGAAAGTATGTGAAGAGCATTAAGTACATACGTCATGAATAGCGCCGCGCCGCCAGCCATGAGTCCTTCTTAATCCCGCTTTCATCCACGAGTCAAAAAATTGCAAAAAATGTGTAGTATAAGAGCAAGTATAATAACCGGTTGTAAGCTGGCTAAATGCAGAGGTGGGGGAGAGAGAAGAAGAAAGAGAAGAGAAGCGAGCTGTAAGTTTACAGCCGGCTTCGACACAAGAACCGAGAAACTCTGTGAGAGTGATGAGTGGACCATGTATTAATTGTGAAGCACTAGCCACTGTACAAGCGGGCTGGGAGAAGGCTGTAAGGATTCTTACAACCAACTTGATGGCTGTATTATTAGCCTTGCTCTAAGGCCAATCTCAGTGGTGAGTTTCATTTTGGTGTTTCCAAGACTGCCATGTCATATGAAAGAAAATGAAACTTGAATGAAACTCTCCATTAAGAGTGAGAGTTTCATTCTAAAGTTTCATAGACATTAAATTCCATGACTCATAGAGAGTTGGTATTCGTGCCAAGAAAGTTTCATCTAGATGAAACCCATTTCATCTCTCTCTTCTTAAATACATTGTCATGTCATCAAAAATGCTTATGTGGCACCATATTTAATACAAATGAAACTCTCATTGAGATTGGCCTAAGAAGAGTACGAAGTACTGTACGACTCTAGCTTGCATGCAGTGACGTAACCGGTAAAGAGTAAATGACTGCTGCCTCAACATCCATGCACTACTACAGGAAAGAGGATCACTGGCGGTTCAAACCCCCCTTCACTGGCAGATTTTGAACCGCCACAACCAAAGCGACAGTGAAGGGGTCTTCCATCACTGGCGGTTATTTCAAACCGCCAGTGATCCATAACTTTCACTGGCAGTTTGTACCATAAACCGCCAGTGTTGATATAGCCAACACTGGCGGTTCATATCACGAACCGCCAGTGTTGGCAAAGTTAACACTAGCGGTTTATGATACAAACCGCCAGTGTTTCATCCAAATCACTAGCGGTTCAAAATAAACCGGCAGTGATCTGATAAATTCCGAATTGTATTGGTTTCTATTATTTTTGTTTGTTTTTTATTTGCCACATTGCTAGATATGATATCATAGATATGAAACCTTAAATGCATCGAGATTACAATTACATCGAAATTGTTCTAATTAATGTATCACAATCCATATAGAATCCTATTAAAACAAATATGACAAATGTTACATTGAGTCTAGAACTTAAAGACAAAATTACAGTGGCCTATCCATATGCTCTCGACCATATTGAGCCTTGAACTTCTTGGTCTTAGCGACTGAGAATGATCCTTCCTTACTTAATACCTCTTCATTTAAGAATTTTGCTAGGTCCCCACTTAGTCCTTTAATCTCGAAGTATAACAACTTATTATGGCCTAACTTCTTGCGCTATAATAAAGATATTAAATTGCATCAATTAAGGACAAAATAGTGGATTCTTTTATCTAGTGTGAAGCATACATACCATATCATCTCTAATGGAATTGTTGGAGCCCAGCATGACGTACATTGCCCACATTACGTAGAAGCCACAATGATTGTTCCCCGCCGGCTGGTCCAGGGACTTCAACTCTAAACGATGAACCTTGAAAAGTCGGTTCTTGTGCCCGTCCAACTCCGCCTTGATACTACGCCAATTTATAGGGTGTAAAAGGCCTAAAATATGTTATATTAATTCAATAATCTGATGATAATGGGATCACTTACTCATTCAGCAACCTGACTAGGGGATCAATCTGCGAAAGTGGCTTCTTCTTCGAGTCCCACACCTCTATGCGATCTTCTCCAAATATGACATCTACGAGTACGAAATGATGCCTGCAAGCACAAAGTCCTTGTTAATCAATAATAAACTTTATAAAACCAGAGTCAAATAAATAGAGTCAGGGAGGGGGACCAATTAAGGATTGGCTAACGCTGACTGCAACAGGGCCATTAGTCAGGCACAGAAAGACTGAACAAAGAATATGATAATGTTTAGATTTTAGAATGAAGCAGATCACTGGAGGAGACTTTGAACGTCTCCGCTAAACAACAGGTCACTGTTGGGAAAAGGTGAGTTGGAATCATGTGTGTGATCACGATTCACAGCAGATCTCTGCGCTCCAGCTGTAGCTGATCAGCAGATCAGGTTATTAGGGAAGCTAAGAAAAAAACAGATAGAAGAAATTTATTTGCATTTTCTATTTGTCTGAACTCACTGAATTGTTTAGGTTCTAGTCTTGTTTGTGCACAATAAACTGGAGGGATTGCCTTGAATGTGTCGGTCAGATACCAGCCGAGTTACAGAACCTCACCTATCTCAATAACCTATATGGCATCTGACTGACCTGTGTATATTCTCAAGTTTAATTTTTTTCCTGAAAAAATCAGTCTCAATGACTATTCAGAATGCCCTTTTGCTCGCCAAGAAGCAGCAAACGCTGGTATTCTTTAATTATCTGGCTAACTGGTTCCCTGCATGCATCTTTGGGATGCAGGATGCGTGGATCAAGTTTAGTATAAGTACGTTACAAGTCGACTGATTTGTATGGCTAATTTTTTTTAAGAAAAAAAATACCATTTCACCGGCAGAGTGACTCAAACGAACCAAGCATTTGAATGAAAAGAAAAAAAACATGAAGTCCTTTGCTGAAGCTGAACATCTACAGCTGAACCCCGGCGCGGCGGACGACGCTAAGCATTCAGCAAATTAAAGACAGCAGAGCGCACTTTAAGATGATTACTCATGAAGCACAGAACGAACTCGCCACAACCTACAGCTAGAATAGCAATGGCGGATAGTAAACAAGCGATTCCCGCTCCAGCATGTGAATCCAATCCAGGGTTCCACATCAAGCCAATGCCAACCATTTTGCAGAGAGAGAATAATAAGACTAGAAAAAGGGGAGGAGGTCCGAGCCCTCACCGGAGTCGATGATGGCGTCCCAATCGACGATGCCGCCCTTGTCGAACTTGGTGAGGTCCCAGGTGCTGTTGACCCACCTAGCATCGCGAAAGGCCGGGACGGGTGCGGGCGGGGCCTCAGCCCCACGTCCTTCAGCGCGGGCGCCTCGGCCTTGACGGCGGCCCCGATGGAGGCCGCGGCGGGGGCCGGCTCCGTCTCGTCCCGCTGCTCGACCTCGATGGGCGGGGCCTCAGCCCCACGGCCTTCGGCGCGGGCGCCTCGGCCTTGACGGCGGACCCGTTGGAGGCCGCGGCGGGGGCCGGCCCGGCCTCGTCCCGCTGCTCGACCTCGACGGGCGGCGCCTCCCCAGCGGCGGTGGCGCAGACGAGCCGGCCGGCGGCGTGGAGGCGCGGGAAGGGGCGGCGGTGGCAGAGAGCGCCGTTTTTGCGAGCGGATGAGTAGGGGCGGCGGCCTCCTTTGGATTGTAGGAGAAATATAGGAAAACCATAGTAATTGGATTCCTATATGAATAGTTACTGTTCACTCCTTTGGCTTGTAGGATTGGGGCAAAGGAATACCATAGGAAACTTTCCTTTGCAACAAGTTTTGGAGGAAAAGTACCGGAAAAAAGAATCCACTCCAAGCTCTTTGTTTCTCTCTCGTTGGTGTAGGATCTAGGCAGATTCCTATGTGTTCCCTATAGCTCATCCAAACAACATTAGCAACAAAATTCCTATGTTTTTCAATCCTCTGTTTCGCGTATGGATTCCTACCATAATCATATGTTTTTCCTGTTCCTATGCTTTTGCTATCCTGTGTTCCAAAGGAGGTCTAATATGGGGAACGAACATCACTAGCGGTTCTAAAGGTGAAACCGCCAGTGATTGCTTACGCTTTAATATACGCCAAAACCCCCTAATTTATCACTACCACTACTTAGTCCAGTTGGTTGGTGTGTTTGTCTTGTGCCGTAAGGTCCTGGGTTCAATTCCTTGTTTTGACTCCCCATCATTTTTTATTTTTTATTATCTGTAGATTTAAATTAGCTACCAAAAAATATTGTACCACACTCCCTTCTTAGGTGCTATTTTTTTTATTTTTTATTATCTGTAGATTTAAATTACTCCCTCCGTCCACGAATAAATAGATTTCTAGAGTTGTCCTAAGTCAAACTTTTTAAACTTTGACCGAATTTTTAGAAAAAACTATCAAGATTGATGATCTCAAATTTGTATCGTTAGATATACAATAGAGTATATTTTCATAATATGTCTATTTTATACCATAAATGTTATTACTCTTTTCTATAAAGTTAGTCAAAGTTTAAAATGTTTGACTGGCACGGATTCTAGGAATCGATTCTTTCGTAGACGGAGGGAGTAGCTACCAAAAAATACTGTACCACACTCCTTTCATAGGCGTGAAGTATGAATTCAAAAAAGACTCCATTGAAGTAACTCCATCTGTTGTACTCCATTGAAGTTTAAATTCACGCATGTTAATTTAGAAAAAATACCGTGGAAAAAATACCATAGAATTTTAGATGGTGACATAATCTCTATCTACAACTAAAAAATACGGAGAGGACCCATCTACTGGCCGTGGTGAAGCCGCTCACTAAAAGATACCATCCGGCCATGGTCAAAATCTTCTGAAAAAAAATTCCACCTGGCCCTCTCCTGAAATCACGGCAACTAAAAAATACGGAGAGGACCCGTCTACCGGCCGTGGTGAAGCCGCTCACTAAAAATCCCGTCCGGTCATGGTCAAAATCTTCTGAAAACATGACAGTCATGGACCTTCATACAACCATAGTTAAACTTCAATTCTCTCATGTTCACTAGCCTCTTTGTGTTCGCACGGTAGCCTGACGGGACTTAGTTCATTGAAGAAAGCAATGAGCATTTCTTTTTCTGCCTTTTTCAGTGTCCATGATGCAACCGGAAGTTCAAACTGACCATCCTCAAGAAGTTTTGGATGCAGCTCCTTCCTGAGTCCCAAGTGTTTCATGTCCATGCGTGTTGCGAGTGAATCCTTCGATGTGCCCCCAGTGTCCATCAAGGTGTTGAGTGTGTTACCGCAAACGTTTTTAGTTATGTGCATTGGATCAAGACAGTGTCATACACTCAAAAGAGGTCAATAAGGTAGTTTCCAAAAAATCGATTTTTTCTTCCATATAGAATCAGCAGGCGCATGTACTGCCCCTTCCCCCTTCCCATGGACAACATTGAGTTTGCTTACTTCTTTTAGTATCTGTTTCCCGTCTCGATAATCTGGAGGCCCACGTGTTTCAATAGTCCCATTAAAATCTTTTTGTTTCTACGGTAAGGATGACCCTTATCAAGGTACCTATGGTGTCCCATATAAGCCATCTTCTTATTTTCTGGTAGATGTACATCATCAGTATCGTCCAAGCACTCGACACAACCAGTATATCCCTTTGTCTTCTCTCCAGACAAGCAACCTCGCCCAGGCAGGTCTGTGATTGTTGCGATAAGTACCGCATTGATCGTGACATGTTCTTTTTTGTACTCATCCCAAACATCATTCACCTCATTTTGCCACATATCTACAAGTTCATCAATGACTGGTTCCAGAAACACATCGATCTTATTCCCAGGTTGTTTTGGCCCTTGGATTAGCAGTGGCATCTGGATGTATGACCACTTCATACAAACCCAAGGTGGAAGATTGTATATACAAAGCGTCACTGGCCAAGTGCTATGATTGCTTCTAACCTGGTCAAACGGATTCATCCCATCTGTGCTCAAACCAAACCAGAGGTGTCTTACCTCTCCACCGATGTTCTTATAGAACATAGTATTAACAGTTCTCCAATCTGACCCATCTACGGGGTGTCTCATCATTGTATCTTTCTTACGCTCTTCCCCATGCCAACGCAATAGCTTAGCTGACTTTGCATTTGCAAACAACCTACGCACCCGAGGAGCTATGGGGAAATACCAAACCACCTTTACGGGCCCTCCTTTGGTCTTGGTACCCTCTTTTGATGGCCCTTGCTTGTACCTATGAGCTTTGCACCTGGGACAAGTATCCAAGTCTTTGTATTTGTCTCCACGGTACAATATGCAATCATTAGAACATGCGTGAATTTTTTCTACCTCAAGGCCGATTGGGCAGATCATTTGCTTGGCCAAGTATGTCTTCTCTGGCAACTCATTATGTTCTGGTAGAAGTTTCCCCACTATTCCTAACAAGTCATCAAAGCCTTTATCGCTCAATCCATGCGTAGATTTGAACTCTAATAGCATGATGTTGGCTTCCAGTTTGCTCACCGAACAACTGTGATACAATGGTGTTTTGACATCCTTTCTCATTATCTCTAGCTTTTTCAACTGTCGATCATTAAGACATCCTCCCTCCACATCACGTAGCATCTTAGGAAGGCCATCTTCATCCTCCATGTCATCAGCTAATGTATTCGTAAACACATTGTCATTGGTAGCCATGGGTTGCGTGTGAACACCAGTTTGCTGATTAGTTGCATACTCATTAAGTGCTATGTCGGGCATTGTTACATCATCATTGTTTTCTTGTGAAACATTAGCACCATCCTCACCATGCATATGCCATATTTTGTAGTCCCTCATGAACCCCCTAGTAATTAGGTGGCATCGTATAGACTCCATGTTTCCCCATTTCTTTCTATTTTTGCAATCTCTGCATGGGCAAAATACAAGCTTTTCATCCCTAGCGTTGGCTACGGCTTCAGTGATGAATGTGCTGATGCCCATCAAGTACCGCTCGTCCGTCGGTGCCAGACCGTACATCCACTCTCGATCCATCTCTACACAGGAAAATTGAGGGAGTAATTATAGTGAAATAAAAAATGGTCCTTTCATGATCAAGAATTTCAGCTCCTAATTCCATGCCCACAGTATATTCCACTTATTTTTTGCTCCTTATTTTTTGAACAAAATTAATTCTACACCTAGCTTATCATGGCCAATTTAAATTTGAGACCAAATAGAGTCCCTAATTATAAAAAGTTAAATTTGGATGCACTCTTAATCAACAACACAATGTAGCTTAAAAAGTTAAATTTGGATGCACTCTTAAATTTGGAGCCACTAACCTTAAAGCAAGAAGATCATGCCCATGCTTGAAAAAACTAGATCCACGTTGAGCATTTTGGTGAAAAATGGCCGCAACAATGGAGTGAGGGTGGGGAAAAACTGCTCATCTGCTTGTGGAGCTCGAGTTGGGAGAGAGTAGGGGGAAGAGATTGACCTTTTATACACGATTCATCACTGGCGGTTTAAAACCAAACCGCCAGTGATACCAAACTATCACTGGCGGTTGGAGTTACGAACCGCCACTGTTAGCTATCTTCACTGGCGGTTTGAGCTACGAACCGCCAGTGAAGCTTCACTGGCGGTTTGAGCCACCAACCGCCACTGTTAGCTATCTTCACTGGCGGTTTGTGGCCTCCCCCAATCATTGTCTGGTTTTCAATCTTCAAACCGCCAGTGAAGAAGCATCAGTGGCGGTTGAATAGAAACCGCCAGTGATGTACTGACAGTGAATGTCATTTCTGTAGTAGTGATGCACTGCGCCGTGGGGTAAACGACGGATGCCTCGGTATACATGCACCGCCTGGTATTATGACCAATTTGAAAAACAGGTGCACGCCACATAAAACGGGTCCGAGGGAGTATATCCAAATGTGCTAATTTTCTCACGAGACAAAGATGCTAGCATGATCATTGGCATAACATAAACCTTCCACACATATACGTACTAGCTATCAAACGAATATACATTAAAGAATTCTTACATTTGATTGCAAAAAAAATTATTATTATACCCCTAGAAAAATATAATTATACCCCTAGAAAAAAAATACTCCCTCCATCCCAAAATAAGTGCACTTCTAGAGTATGAATAAAAATGCTAAGGTTAGTATAAAATTACATTTACACCCCTAGAAAGATATAAATCATTATATCTCGAAAAATAAGAAAGTAGAAAAGGACAAATAGGACTAGTTTATCTTTTATATAAATGTGTATTTATTTTGGGATAAAGTTTGAACTCTAGAATGTGCTAGCATGATCATTGGGATGACATAAACCTTCCACGGATATACTAGCTATCAAACGAATATACATTAAAGAATTCTTACATTTGATTGCAAATCTGCAAAGAAACTAGCTAGATGAGAGCTTCACTCATGTTATGTTGACAACAATACCCATCTCATCTCATCTCATTGCACATATATAGTTCATCATCCCGGCCAAGTTCTCAACAAAGGCAAAGCATTACTGAACTGATATGATAGACTGATGTATACTCTGTACACCGGGCTACTAGGGAGGATATGATGGCGTTGACAAGACACACCCCGATCTAACTATATGTCGACGCATGAGACCGTCGCGACTTGCATTTTGTAAATGAAAGAGTTGGAGTACTGGAATGAGATGCTATCTCCAGGGCCGATCGGTCCACCGTTCATGACTAGGCAGTCGCCGTACGACAGGCGTCGGAAGTCGCTGGGGTCAACGAGCTCCGTGGAGGCGAACTCGCCGCACGAGACATGGACGTCGCGCACGGTGCAGTCCAGGCACGTGTTGGTGATGGTCACGCTGTAGGACGGCACGCCGTCGGGCAGGCTGCCCGTGTTGCCCTGCAACACCTCCACCACCTCCTCCGAGCAGAGGTCCGGCGGCGACGCCATGGTGGGCGACGGTTCACAAGACACTACTCCAGCTGCTTAGACAGTGATCATGCGTATCATGAACACAATCGAAAAGACGATCGAAAAGGGGGCATCACTAATCACTTCATAAGTTTTCATGGACTGATAAGAGAGCAACAAACTAAATACAGCATGCAGACCTTGGACAGCTAGAAGGAAGAGCAACGCCATGAACACAATCGCGACAGCAGATCCCTCTCGAGGTCGAGGGCAACCCATGCGGTCGACGGCGCGGCGCAGAGCTGGAGCAAGAGGACAGCGGGTGCCGGCGGAGAGCTAGAGGGCTAGCTCTTTGCTCTCTGCTGCTTTGGTTGTTCTGTGTGATTCTGTGAGGAATGAGAGTTAAGCTACGGAGCTCTTGTATTTATATACTGGTGTGAACAGAACTATGCATGCACTAGCGCGCTGATGAACGAACCGTCGTCTGAGCGATTAATGTTTGGTGACACGAAAACATTTCGTTAACTCGAAGCGTCAAAGCGCAATCCCAAAGAGTCGCCGTCGTTTTTGTAAGTTACCGAGGGAGGCAGTAATTAAATTCCAATTCCTATGGGAAATTGTGGGTGGTCATACTTCCGCGTTAGGCGCTGCTTTTTTTTCTTTTTCTGCTGGCGCTCGCCTGCGTGTTAGCGCTGCCTTTTTTATTTTATAATTTTGGCCTCGCGCATGCAGTGCTCGCTGCATGGGCGTGTTTGCTGCATTGACCTGTTTCGTTTATTTTGCCGGGCGTGCTCGCTGAGCTGTTTCGCACGCACTGATACTGTGGTCGTGTACCCAAGCGTCGCGAGTGAAAGGTAGCGCCATGATTAATGTTTGGCGCGATTGACGAAAGGACACCCAAAACGAGTATATAGCGGGTGAGTTCCAATAGTGGCATATGAGAATCACACATAAATATAGGTATATATATAGCAATAATAATGAGTATAAAAAGATATTTTTATAGCAATAAAAAACTAATGTCTCACACATACTTAAATTAAGAAATCAAACATGGTATTCCACACATTACATTTATGTCATGAGAGTTTACAAAGAAATAAAATTATGAGCCATAAAAATAGTTTATAAAGATTATCATTCGTTGCCATTGTTACTGTTAGAAGCAGCAACCTCATGAGTCTCATGGTCACTTGAATCATCTGCATAAGGGATGTTTTCCATCCTATTCATTTTCACTTTTCAGAACAATCAAATTCTTCCTAGCTACTCCTCTGTCACAACCTGTGCTTTCTTTGCTTTCTTTGATGAACTTTTATGAATTAATCTGTGTGTTTTTTTTCTCACAGGGCCACTCTAGTCACCATTTTTTTTTTGCGAGCATAATCACCATTTCCTAGTTGTGCCACTGGTGCATTAGGATCTATAATCCATTCATTTGGTGGCTCCTAATCTACAAATTTTTGAAACTAGTGGATCCCTGTCCTTTTGAGAATACTTAACAATGGAAGTATTATGAGGTAATCAAATGTTAAGAATACTTAGTGGATCCCTATCCGGGCCCTTTTGAAACTAGTGAATTAATCAATTGTTAAGAGGAAGTAAAAAAAATTCTCAACCACAGGACATAATTGGAGGTACAATAGCCACTACTCTCTGTAGAACAACCGGCTGCACATAAATAGTACTCCCTCCGTCTATGAAAACATGCAATTATGGGATCTGTGTCGGTCAAATTAGTTCAAGTTTGACCAAGATTATAATAAAAAGCATTAGTATTTATGTTGTTAAATAAAATTATTATAAAAATATATTCTATTACTAATCTAATGGTCTTTTTTGGAATCAAGAATGTTAGTACTTTTTTATATAATTTTGGTCAAAGTTTGAATTGTTTGACTCCTCGATAAACGAGAATTGCATGTTTTGTTGGACGAAGAGAGTATTGTTAGCAAGATAATTACTCCCGAACGAAATTCAAATAATTATATTAAAGGTAGTTTGATACATTTAATGATCTAATTTAGATAGATAAGATAAATATTAAATAGTGAACACCAGCTTCAAGCAGATATAATGCTAAGATATATAGATAATTGTAACATGACGACGAACAATCCGACGATCAAGCACAGGGACGACGACGGTCGGTGTTCCATGCACGCATTCAGTTGGCCAAGACCTTCTCTCCGAGCTTGTAAGACACGTAGGCATCAATGCATGCATAGCGGATCTGGGCGTCCTCGAGGTCATGCTTCTCCCAGTCGCTCATGGTGACACTGCGTGGCTTCTCCATGACCAGCCCAAGCACCTCCTCCGCGAAGCCCTTGAGTCCCAGCCTCCCCGCTCCGGTGTAGCGGCCCAGGTAGTCGTTGCAGCGGCCTTCCAAGTCAACGTGCGCCGCGCACGTGAGCCCGTAGTCGGCGTCCAGCTTCGCCACGTCCTCGCCGACGCCGACGCCGACGAACAGCACGCCGGGGTCGGCGAGGAAGTTCCTGACGGACGCCGGGATGCGGTCGACGTAGAAGAGCTGGAGCACGAGGCAGCGGGTGCCGGCGCACAGCTGGAGGATGGCCACCTTGGAGCCGGAGGTGGTCCAGCTGCGGTAGTTGGGCCTCCACTCGCAGTCCAGGCCGACGATGAGAGGCGCGCCGCGCGGGTTGGCGGCGCGGACGGTGTGGACCCACTCGTCGGCGACCGCTGCGTCGCGGGTGACGGTGGTGTCGATCATGGCGGAGCCGAAGTGGACCGTGACGCGAGTGGTGGCGGCGTCATTGGATCGAGAAGCTTGGCGGGTGCTTGGGATGACAAAACGACCGCCAAACATTGTGGCTGCTAGGAAGGGCTAGCTCTTCTTTGCTCTCTGCTGCTTTGGTTGTTCTGTGTGATTCTGTGAGGAATGAGAGTTAAGCTACGGAGCTCTCGTATTTATATACTGGTGTGAACAGAACTATGCATGCACTAGCGCGCTGATGAACGAACCGTCGTCTGAGCGATTAATGTTTGGTGACACGAAAACATTTCGTTAACTCGAAGCGTCAAAGCGCAATCCCAAAGAGTCGCCGTCGTTTTTGTAAGTTACCGAGGGAGGCAGTAATTAAATTCCTATTCCTATGGGAAATTGTGGGTGGTCATACTAGGCTTTATGCCTTATGACAAATTTGACCGACACCGACCGAGAGAAGCAACAAGTCCCCTAGATCGTCGGCGATGCTGGGTTGATGCGGGCGCTAAGGTCTTCTTGGGCCGCTGATGGAACCCTGGGCCTCTTCGGTCCGTTGCTGTGCGCTACCGCTGCTTGCTGAATATGGCCCGGATCTCAGCTACTGATGGATCCCTTTCCACTCTCGGGTTGTTATTATTTGAGAGCTCGTCATCTCATCTACATGTGTTTCGACCGATATCATGTGCCTCACATATTAAAGTAAATAAACTATTTTCACTAACATTATTTTATGCTAGTACAAAACTCAGATAGTATGCATGTGGCCGTACTGTTCATATACCACATTTAATCACAACACTATGCAAATATTAAAATGTTGTAAATAGCATATGAAAATGTGAAATGAAATTGTGGACCGAGAGAAGTTGTTTCTTCTAGTTTCCAAGATAGACACATCTTAGAAATAGGGACATGAAATCTCTCACCAAAATTAGCTTTATATCATCTTACAAATGGAGACATGAAACCTCCCAATGACACTAGGGTTTCTATCATATATAGAAACAATTTTTACTAGCTGAAAGGGCCTAGATGTCGCCTAGACAGAGTGAATAGTCATTTCTGAAATTTAATAACAAAACAAAAACATATTAGCATAGTACAGAACTTCCACTTAATTTTATAGAACTTCCGCACAAAACAAATAATAACACAAAGTTTACAACGCCTAGAAAGTTCAAGCTCAAACAAAATTTGTAGATGTGTTTGGAGATGCTCGGTAGCAAGTCCATGACTTACCTGCACTTACAAACACACACAACCAAGTAGACCCGGTGGAAAGGAAAAATATTGCAATTCAAAACACAAGGGACAAAGCGATTTGTTTCATCGAAGTTTGGGTTCCCTCTTAAACCCTACGTCTTCATTGAGGTAGTGTGAGAAACACAATAAACTTGCGCTCATGTTAGGTCCCTCTTGAAAGCTTTCCTTTTCTTCACTAGTTGATATTTCCCATTCTAGTGCAAGTTCATAACCCTCATAATAAACTTCCTCGCGGCTCAACAACACGAGAGATTGTGTGGTGATGCCTAGCCATCTAGGAGAGGCTTCACCTCCAAAAGTAATAAATGCTTCATGAAATTGACGAAGCCAACAAGTGCTCAAGGTTTGACTTGTGCTCTTTTGCTCTCCAACTCAATTTCTCAACTCAACACTTAGATCTCACACACAGGCTTAGAGACTATCTAATACAGTATCATCTAAAGATCATCAGCATCTCCAAGAGTAGTAGGATAGGTATATATGCTCACCTAGAAAAACTAGTTGTAATAGCTCTAAAACTAGTTGTTGAACCTGCATAGTGCAGAACTTCGCCACCTACGTGCAGAACTTCGACACTTATGTGTGGAACCTCCAAAAAGTCACGTAACTTCTACTCAAATATGTAGAACTTCCTTAGTTGTCCAAAACAACATAATTCACCTACTAAAAACAACATAAATTTTCACTCCAAAATTCGATTAAATGATCTTGGGCTTTTTGGCAAGCTTGTTTAGAGAGTTATCCATACCAACCAAGAAAAAGCCCCAAGATTCCTTATTTAAGTAATATTTCAAATATTCTCCATCATTATCACATGACTTGCATCATCTTCATTTTATTATATATCTTGACATATTTTTTATTATATATCTTGACATATATGAATCAATATCAATATGGTCAAGGCAATTCATGATTTCTTATACCCTCTTTATTTTTGGCTAGAGACCCTTAATCTTCATTTCAATATCTATTTTCGTCATGTAAGCACAATCGTAAACAATGAGACCTTTTTCTACTTCCTCCATCCCAAATTGTAAGTCATTTGACTTTTTGAGTCTAACTTTGATCATTCGTCTTATTTAAAAATTTATGCAAAATATTATTTTTTTGTGGCTTGCTTTATTAATAAAACTTCTTCAAGAATGACTTAAATTTGACTATGTTTACACACATTTTTGAATAAGACGAGTGATCAAATTTGATGCCAAGTCAAACGACTTACAATTTGGAATGGAGGAAATACTTTTGAGCCTTGGATTGATATTTCTTCATAATAGCACCAGTCTTGATATTTTTTGTCTTCATTCGTCCAACTGGATTAATATCAATGCATAGTATTTTTTTTAGCAAGTCCATCAATGAGGGTGTGCGAAGTGATCGATAGAACAGGGCCCCAAATTAATGTGCCCCCACTTGTAGTTTTTAGGCAATATAGGTCAGTTATTAGCTCAAGAGATCCGATGCATGTTGACTGTCTATCAGCAAATTAATCATCAAGTCAGCCTCGTGTTGTGCTATGCTTCCGATCTATACCGGCTTGACACCTAACACCGGTGACAGCAAAGTTGCATTAGCACCAATCAGAGTACTTAGTAAAAGCTGGTTATTCCTATTACCGACTAGTTATTTTTCTTATTCTATTTTTAGGGTAAAGGGCTAATATTATATATTTGATGGGTAAAAGTATGTATTAATTTTATTAGCCATATAAATTTTATAAAATTTGGGACCTCAATTTGCATTTCGCTCTAGGGCCTCAATTTTCCCCTGTTTTTAGATATTTTTCGATACAAGCAAACCAATATTGAAGCCAACTTATATCCATTACATATTGTCTCCTTAGTCATTCGACTTCTGCTTGACATTTCTTCACTTATGCATTCAACACTAATAAACTTTCAATCTTTTGTTGTTCATGCAAAGCAAACCACGTACTATTAAGAACAAATCATATATGTTTCTCTTTTTCTAATTTTTCGTTATCAAATATGCTTGCTTCTTCTTGATTTGAGCAATACCATGAGTTTGGTGTATGATCATTTTCAATGAAACATATTCAAAGACCCATAAAACTCACTAGTCCTTTAATTGTTTTATCATCCAACCACAAAAACCCATTACAAGGCCTAGATGTACTTCACTAGCAGTATATTTTGATCTCCACAGATACCATTAGAAATGGTTAGCTACCACAAGTGTCAGCTCGAGAACCACGGGTCCAACACACGTCTTCAGGGGGTAGCAGCTTTATACCGATTGCCAGTGTAAGAGGATTTATACTTGTATTCTAGCAGAAAGCTCTACCAATAAAGGACTTAGAAAAAAAAAACTAGATAGGACGAACCACTTTTGCCACTAGCTAAACCAGAACCCAAAAAAGAAAGCAAATACAGACCAAATTCATGTAAATTAATAACAAATTATTGCAAAATAATGGGCAAAAAACAACTTTGACACCTCTAATGTGAAGGATATAAATGTTGTTTGTGCACCAAACCAAATTACATCAAATGGATCTCGGCAAAGTTTACAAGTTCCCATTAGTGAGTTCTAATATAGTGATCATATGGCTTGAATGTGGCATGTTACAAGAATGCACATAATATAGTGATCATACTGCCTTAAGCATGTACAGTAATCAATAAGCATAAAAATGCTTTCACCTTACTCTCTACCTCAGTCAAATCTGCCACCGCCATAGCCGTAGGCCGTAGGTAACATAAATTCTAGGCAGCAGGTCACGCCATGCCACCGCCACGGCGCCACTAGCAACAAAAGATCTTGGTGCGTTCAAGGCACCAACGGCGCCGTAGGATGATTGGGAGGTAACAACGGCATAGCAATGTACTATTGCTTGGCAATTTGATTCAAGGCACTTGACCACTACGTAGCAATGTCAGTGACTGCTGCTGCTACAGCTACGGTTTGCTTGGGTATAGACAATAGAGAGCGGGACGCTATTCAAGCACTGGGCCAGTAACCTACAAATGTTCAATGGATCAGAATCTAGTGAACAATAAGTTAACCCCACAACTTTTCTTTTTTGAAAAAAAAAATGTTTCCACAAGTTTCTATTTTTAGAAAGTTACAAAGTTATACATATGACTTTTGTGCATAAAATTTTAAGGGACATAACTTATTACCACAACAAATAATAATAAAATTTATCAATATATATTTTCAATGATATTTTAAAAATAACTTATCGTAATGGCTTTTCTACATAACCTGTGAAACCCAATTTTTGTGGATAACTATCAGCAAGCACGATCATTGGGATAATATGCCTTCCTCTGGTATACGTACTAGCTATCAAACGAATATATACATTAAAGAACTCTTACATTCGATTGCAAATCTGCAAAGAAACTACTGTAGATTTTTTTTTAGATATTGCAAAGAAACTAGATGAACTTCACTCATTTATGTTGACAGTAAAACCCATCTCACATATATAGCTCATATCCCCAAGTAGGCAAAGTGTTACTGAACTGATAGATTGTATATATAGTATATATAGTCCCCTTTTACGGCTGCTGGATCTAAGAAGTTTTTCTTAGCTCATCTATTTTTTTTTGTCATAGATACAAAGTATACCTTAAGGAGAGGTTGAAATTGTTTGGAGGTTGAAAAAGCATCTAACATTTATTGTTGACCCAGGCTTGAACACCTCCAGCCATCCACCATGTCCTTCGAGACGCTGCGTAGGCCACAGCAGCACACTACTACAGAACAGGGTCTTTGGCCGATTGTCAAAATCGTCTTTAGTCTCGGTGTTTTTGCCGCCCGGGAGTAATAGACCCTTTAGTCCTGGTCGGTAACACGGACCGGGACTAAAGGGTCTGCCCCAACGGCTATTGCGCAGAGCTGTCGGGGCAGGGACCCTTTAGTCCCGGTCCGTGTTACCAACCGGGACTAAAGGGCACTCTTTAGTCCCGGTTGGTGCTACGGACCGGGACTAAAGATTTAGCCACGGTTTGTGGCTTACCCCGGGATAAATGATCACCTTTTAGCCCCAGTTTTTAATACAAACCGGGACTAAAGCTCCCCGGTTTATAACCTGCCAATTTCTTCCTCCCCGAGCTAGAGACATTCAAATTTCAGTGAGCTTCTTGCTTGTTCTTGCTGTTTCTATTGCTTGCTATTGCTTGTTCTTGCTTGTTCTTCATTTGTTCTTCATTGTTCTTCGTCTCCGGCGTCAATTGGTGATCTTCTTCGACTCCGTCATGGTCTCTTTGCGTTTAGAGGTAACTATTTTCATCTCCTACCATGTCTTTTGAATATGAGAGGAATTTAATTAAAATATATAGTTTGCAAGAACAAGCATAGAGAGTTGAGTAGTTTAAATTGGTTCATCACGATCATTTGATAGTTTTCTACAGCTAGGTAGTATCCATTCTATATTTCATACTTATGCAAGACGAGTAATATTGATTTTTAGTGTCTTTTTAGTTTATTTTCTTTAGAAAAATGTGGAATTTATAATAGTTTGCAACAATAAATATATAGAGTAGACAATGTGGAAATTAGTATTGTTATATCATATTTTTCGATTATCTAAACAAATAGATAAATTTAGAGTCTTTTTTATTTATAATTGTTTAGAAAATTAGGAATTTGCATGTAATAGTTTACAAAATGAGCATGGATATAGTAGATGGCAACCGTGAACGGGTCCTCAGCATCTCATCATCGGGATCCGAAGCGTTTGCGGCCGGATCTTCCTCTCATTGCTTGCAGCGAGTGTAAGCATGCGCAGAAGATTGTGAAGGAGTACCGAGTGAAAAAAGAGGAAATCAACAAGGGTCGTATATTCTACAAGTGTCCGGACCACGATGTGGGTTATTATTTACATGCATTTGATTAATATGGTTCATTCGTATCGTTTTTGCTTGATGATATTGTTTAAATTTCTTATTCTTTGTTCTAATTGCAGTGGGAGGGCACCGACGAATGTAAAGGTTGGTACTGGGAGGAAGAGTACGTTCAGCACGTACAAAATTCGTACAAAATTCTGTTGCACAAGAGGTTGTCGTTGAAGGTGATAAGGCAGTGAGTCAGCGGCAGCAGCCCATCCATGCTGATGAAGCGAATGATCTGTCTATTTTAGTTGGGATCGGACGCAAACTAATTATGTTGCTTAAGTGCATTTTATTTTTAGTTTTTTAGTGCTAGCTGCGATAGTCTTCGTTGTAGTCAAGCTTGCTTGAATTAATCAATCATGTGATGTCATGAGTGTTGTGCAATAACATGAGAAACTTTTAAGTGCATGGTTGTAATATTTAATGCAGATGTTGTCACGCAATTGGATGTATAATGTCGATCGCCGCTCCAAAGAGTTCATTGCTGGCGTGCACTATTTCTTAGGTGTGGCTGAGACAAACAAGCAGGATGGTTTCATGTGCTGCCCATGCGCCGTCTGTAAGAATTTGAAGGAATATTCATGCCTAAGGACTCTTCATACGCATTTGTTGAAGTTGGGTTTCGTAACAAACTATATTTGTTGGACGAAACATGGAGAAAGAGGGGTTGTAATGGATGATGGTGAAGAAGGTGAAGAAGAATTGGCCCACGCTGATATTATTGCTCAGTACAGTGCCGTTGATGATGATGCAGTGGGGGAGATGGTGAAGAAGATGCGGCAGCGACAGAAGATGTGGCAGCTGATGTTGATGCTCTTGGTGATGCCATTCGTGATGCACAAAGAGAATGTGAAAGTGACAAGGAGAAGGTCAAGTTCGAGCGCATGCTTGAGGATCATAGGAAATTGCTATATCCCACTACTGAAGATGGCCAAAAAAAAGCTGGGTACTACACTGGAACTGCTGCAATAGAAGGCAAAGAATGGTACATCCGACAAGGCATTTGGGCAGTTATTGAAGATAATGAAAAAGATGCTTCCGAAAGCGAATGAATTGCCCACCACTACGTATGAAGCAAAACAGGTCGTCTGCCCTTTGGGATTAGAAATCCAGCAGATACACGCATGTCCTAATGACTGCATCCTGTACCATGGGGAGGAATACGAGAATTTGGATGCATGCCCGGTACGTGAAGCATCACGGTATAAGATAAGGCGAGATGATCCTGGCGACGTAGAGGGTGAAGAGCGTCCAAGCAGGAAGAAAATCCCTGCCAAGGTTATGTGGTATGCTCCTATAGTACCACGCTTGAAACATTTGTTTAGAAATAAGGACAATGCAAAGTTATTGCGGTGGCATAAAGAAGACTGTAAGGTAGACAATATGCTGAGGCACCCAGCTGATGGATCCCAGTGGAGAGCGATAGACAGAGAATTCCCAGAGTTTGCAGATGAGGCTAGAAACTTGAGGTTCGCTTTAAGTACGGATGGTTTTAATCCTTTTGGGGAGCAAAGCAGTAGTCATAGCACTTGGCCAGTTACTCTATGTATCTACAACCTTCCTCCGTGGTTATGCATGAAGCGGAAGTTCATTATGATGTCGTTGCTCATCCAAGGGCCGAAGCAACCTGGCAACGACATCGATGTCTACCTAAGGCCATTAGTTGAGGAACTTCTACTTCTATGGAGCAAATCAGGCATACGCGTGTGGGATGAGTACAAACAGGAACACTTTGACCTGCGAGCATTATTGTTCGTAACAATCAATGATTGACCGGCTCTAAGTAATCTTGCAGGCCAGACAAACAAGGGATATAATGCATGCACACACTGTTTCGAAGACCTTGATAGTTTATTTTTGAAAAAGTGTCGGAAGGTCGTGTATGTTGGGCACCGTCGGTTTCTTCCCATGGGCCACCCAGTAAGAAAGAAAGGCAAACATTTTAAAGGTAAGGCAGACCACCAAACCAAGCCTCGTAACCGAACCAGAGATGATATACTCGAAATGGTGAAGGATACGAAAGTAGTATTTGGAAAGGGACAGGGCAGCGAACCTGTTCCCAAAGACGCTTCGGGACACGCACCCATGTGGAAGAAGAAGTCCATATTCTGGGAGCTAACCTACTGGCATGTCCTAGAGGTTCGCCATGCGATCGACGTGATGCACCTGACAAAGAACCTTTGTGTGAACCTGCTTGGATTCATGGGTGTCTACGGAAAGCCTAAGGATTCACTTGAAGCACGACAGGACTTGCAGCGCATGAAAGAACGAGACAACTTGCATCCGGAGAAGACAGATGACGGGCGCCGGTACTTAAGCCCTGCTAGCTACACTCTTAGCAGAGAAAAAAGGAAAGCATGTTTGAATGCCTTAATAGCATCAAGGTCCCATCTGGATTCTCCTCCAATATAAAGAGAATAATTAATGTGCCAGAGAAGAAGTTCCAAAACTTGAAGTCCCATGACTGTCATGTGCTTATGACCCAATTGCTTCCTGTTGCTCTAAGAGAAATTCTACCTCCACATGTACGTCTAGCCACCGTGAAGCTATGTGCATTTCTCAATTCAATTTCACAAAAGGCAATCAATCCAGAGGAACTTTCTACTTTGCAGAATGACGTCGTTCAATATCTCGTCAGCTTTGAGTTGATGTTCCCTCCATCCTTCTTTGATATCATGACACACCTCCTAGTTCACCTGGTCAAGGAGATCATTATTCTCGGTCCTGTGTTTCTACACACCATGTTCCCATTAGAGAGGTTCATGAGTGTCCTGAAAAAATATGTTCATAACCGTTCTCGGCCTGAAGGAAGCATCGCCCAGGGCTACGAAACAGAGGAGGTCATAGAGTTTTGTGTGGACTTTATTCCAGACCTTGACCCGATTGGCGTTCCTGAATCGCGACACGAGGGCAGACTCAGTGGCAAGGGAACACTAGGGAAGAAAATATATATCGGTACAGGAGACGATTACTTCGATAAAGCACACTACACAGTTCTACAGAACTTCTCATTGGTCGATTCATATATCGAGGTACATAAGGATTTCCTTCGATCCAAGTGGCCCGGGAAGAGTGAATCTTGGATTACACGTCAGCACATGCAAACCTTCGGCGATTGGTTGCGAAAACAATGTCAGGGTGATGATAATATAGATGAGCAACTTTATTTGTTGGCCAGACAACCATCGTGGCATATCAGCACGTACAAAGGGTACGAGATCAATGGGAATACATTTTACACAGTAGCCCAAGATGGAAGTAGCACCAACCAAAACAGTGGTGTACGCGTGGATGCCACGGATCCAAATGGGAACAAACAAATATATTATGGCCACATACATGACATATGGGAAATAAACTACGCACCTAATTTTAAAGTCCCTATGTTCCGGTGTAAATGGGTCAAGATGACCGGTACCGGAGGTGGGGTAACAGTCGACAAGGAGTATGGGATGACATCAGTGGACCTCAACAATATTGGGTACAAAGATGAACCATTTGTCCTTGCCGCGGATGTGAGTCAGGTGTTCTATGTGAAAGACATGTCTACAAAATCAAAAAGAGAGAAAAATGATAACAACTCGATCGTCAACGAGCCAAAGCGCCATATAGTTCTTTCAGGGAAAAGAAACATTGTCGGAATTGAGGACAAGTCAGACATGCCAGGTGATTATGAAAGAGACGATCGAATTCTGCCATTCAAAGTGAACAAAGACCCAAGCATTTTCTTAAACAATGAGGAAACTCTATGGTTAAGGAACGATCATAACCAAGGGACATATGTCAAGAGGTGGTTCGCAGTTGTGCCCGCTTAATAGTGGGTTGTAAAGATATTATGTAATAATTAATTAATTAAGACTTCATTTATTTGATAATAGATTTATATATATATTTAGTAGTAGTGATCATTGATTTATGTGCTTCTCTAGATGTGAATCATCAAAATACATATAAGAAGATACTAAAATTTAACATTTTCTTCTGTAAACTAAAGAAAAAGAATTTCATACTAATTTTTAAAAGAAAGTATATCAAATATTTAATTTTCTGTTCAATTAGAAAGATTTAAGATATATTTAAAAAGAAAAAACTCAATTTAAAAATCTAAAACTACTGCATCTGTCGCGTAGAACGAAATTGGGCAATGATTTTTTAGGTTATAAACAAAAGATTAACGTCCTAATGATATGAAAATAAATTTTCTATTGAAAGCCAACAATTTTTTAAATTTAAATTGAACATTAAATTTTTGCATTAACCAAATATGAATGGTTATTTACATTTATATTCGTTATTATAAAGTGTCTCTCGTGGTAGTTCCATCACAGGGAAGATGACTGGTTGACAGCAAGACTAGAACTCTTCAGGGAAGTCGTCGTTACCATAGCAATCTGTTACCCATCCGGGATTTTTATCCAAGTAGAAAGAAAATAAACAAGCATAAGTACATCTCGTACTTAACCAGTGTAACATGGGGTTCATGAGGCTCAAATAAAGCTGACACTGGTTAAACTGCAATAGCTTTTAGTTGGCACAATTTTAGCACTAGATAGCATCAATAGTAACCATCCCAATTAAACATGTGATCAATGTGAACATGAAACCATTGGAAGAGATAGTAACATTAATTTAAAAACATTATTTAAGCAACAACTATACCATAAGAATTCCAGGTCGCTCGTAACCGTGAGCACGGCTGATATATCAGTTTTACACTCTGCAGAGGTTGTACACTTTACCCGATGAGTCGTGATATCCAGATGCCCGGGTTAATTACTCCCATAACACTTCCGAGGTGAGCGGGCAGGACACACGCAAAGCCTTTCAAAGGTTCGTCTAACAAGTTAGGGCCGTTAGCTCTTAAGGCAAGGGGATGTAGAGCCCTCCTTCCAGGTGGCACAATAACACGCAGCCTATACTCACGTGGACAGAAGCCGCACTATACCCGTCTCGGCAAGATCCAACGCGCCTATACAGGTGTCCACTAACAAGCTAGAAAAGATCCTTATACTGAGCTAAGGTCAGAGCCATATAACTCCCATGGTTGCACTGTTGTCCCGGGTGATCCCTTATAATAGCTCCTAAACCATGTTGCTATAAAGGCCAATTTTACTAAGTTGCATATACCATTAAATTCAGATTCACATGATCAAGGTTTAATTTGAGCACTAGCATAGTTCTACCCAATGCACACCAAGTTTAACAAGGCACAAGATCAACAACTAGGATATGTCTAAATAGGCATCAAGGTAGACACATGCATATGATGTTTATAGTGATTTATGGTTATTAGGACATCAAGGAGGATCCCATGCTATACTTGCCTGATTCAGAGAACTCTGGTTGCTCTTGGTTGTCGTAGAAGGGTTCCTGATCACCAGCGTATGTCTCACCGTCTATACTCGATTACCACATCCACACACAACCATCGGGGCAACAATCATGCAAAGCAAACGGGCTATAATTAGAACATTACACCAACAACAAGAAAATAATATAAAAAGTTTGGAAACAGAAACTACGGTCTACCACGATCACATAAACGCGAAGATCACGAAAAACGGAATTATAACGCGAAAGTTATGAGCTAAACCAATTACAAAACCTTAGTTAGTAGATTAAACCTAACTCAAATTTTAAGTACTGAAAACAGTATAGATTTTCATGCAGATAGATAGATCTTTTCGAAACGAATCTAACGCAACTTGAACGGACTAAATCGGACTAAAAACGTAGAAGTTACAAGCATTTGAAACTGGTGGCAAAACTGTAAATAAATTGAAATTGAATTTTGAATTTATCTGATTTAAATCGAATATCAGATTAGATTGGACTGCGCTTCAATTTGGAAGAAACGCAGGGACTTCAAAGCAAGTTTTCACAGACTCAGAGCACAGTGCTCAAAAGGACGGCGGGTTGAGGCTCGAAAAATTGTACGGGGTTTTCTGTAAAATGGCCGGCGAAGGGGTACCGACTGATGGAGATCGTCGATTCCCAGATGGATGGCTCAGATTAGATCTGGGAGGAAACCGGCGGCGCTGTCACCGGAACAGAGGGTGAGCACGGCGGCTCGCGGCGGCGCCATCGCCGGAATACGGCGGCGCGGCTCGGCTTGCGCTATGAAGCAGTAGAGACCACGGAAGCGGGTTCAATCGATCGAGGGGATCAAGGCGAACTCACCAGAGGAAACAACGAGGTCGGAGACGGCTCTGAGGCGATGAATTCGACGGTGAGGCGGACGGCGGATTCTCTGCAACGACGGCGAGCTCGAGTTAGATAAAACCGAGGAGAAATAAAAAGAAAAAGAGTTCGGCTGCCTTCGAGGGATTGAGACAGAGCTCGGGGTGCCGTTCACGGGAACGGAAACACACCAGAGCGTGAAGTTGACGGCGGCGCAGATCCAACGAGCGGCGGAGCTCTCGGTCGCAAGGGTTTAGGGCACGAGAGCTCGGGTTTTTCGCGTGAGGAGAGGCGGCGGGTTCCTAGGGATCTTATTAGGGGGTTGGCTTGGCCAATTTGGCAAGCGAGGCCGCGTGCCCCGGATTGGAGTCGGGTTCGGCTCTGGAGTCCGCCATGGACACGAGCAGGAGCAAGGAAGATGGGACGCTGACATGCGGGGACGCGCGGTCAGCGACGGGAGGAGCGACGGCGCGCTGCGCGCGATTGCCAAGCTGGGCCGGGGCAGATGGCCCATGCGGGCGAGAGAGAGGGGAGGGAAACAGCCATCGGGGAGGGGTCTTGGGCCGGCGGTTGGGCCGCACGGGCGAAGTAAAGGGAAGGGTGGCAGGCCAGCAAGAGGAAGGGAGCGGGCCGGCCAAGCTGGCTCGGGCCAAAAGGGAGAAAGGAGGAGGACGGAGAAGGAAAAAGTTTTTCCCATTTTTTAGAACTGATTTCAAAAGCAAAATGAAACCCATTTGAATTCAAACCAGTTTTGAGCAAAACCAATCATCACAAAAAAAATAAAATATGCACCAACATGTATGCAACATCATGGTCTTTGGCCTAGGATTTATTTTAGCTTTTGCAAATAATTTATTAACTAAGTTTCATGCAACACACAAAATGCATAAATAAATCATATTGCCTATTTCAAATTAATGCAAATTTTTGGGATGTTACATCTATGTGAAAGACATGTCTACAAAATCAAAAAGAGAGAAAAATGATAACAACTCGATCGTCAACGAGCCAAAGCGCCATATAGTTCTTTCAGGGAAAAGAAACATTGTCGGAATTGAGGACAAGTCAGACATGTCAGGTGATTATGAAAGAGATGATCGAATTCTGCCATTCAAAGTGAACAAAGACCCAAGCATTTTCATAAACAATGAGGAAACTCTATGGTTAAGGAATGATCATAACCAAGGGACATATGTCAAGAGGAGGTTCGCAGTTGTGCCCGCTTAATAGTGGGTTGTAAAGATATTATGTAATAATTAATTAATTAAGACTTCATTTATTTGATAATAGATTTATATATATATTTAGTAGTAGTGATCATTGATTTATGTGGTTAGCTAGATGTGAATCATCAAAATACATATAAGAAGATACTAAAATTTAACATTTTCTTCAGTAAACTAAAGCAAAAAGAATTTCATACTAATTTTTAAAAGAAAGTATATCAAATATTTAATTTTCTGTTCAATTAGAAAGATTTAAGATATATTTTAAAAAAAAAACTCAATTTAAAAATCTAAAACTACTGCATCTGTCGCGTAGAACGAAATTGGGCAATGATTTTTTTAGGTTATAAACAAAAGATTAACGTCCAAATGATATGACAATAAATTTTCTATTGAAAGCCAACAATTTTTTAAATTTAAATTGAACATTAAATTTTTGCATTAACCAAATATGAATGGTTATTTACATTTATATTCGTTATTATAAAAAAGAAAAGAATTTATGCTACAAAATTTTCTACTATACAATAAGGTTAAAGGATATACAACTGTTATTTTTAAGTAATTTTATGTCTACTGTTCAATTTACTATGCAATTAACAAGAATTTCAACATATTTATATAGTGGAAACTTAATACAAAACCCAAAATACTGAAAATCCAAAACTGTGGCGGGAAATGACCCTTTAGTCCCGGGCAGTGGCACCAACCGGGACTAAAGACCCCTTTAGTCCCGGACCGTATTACGCACCGGGATTAAAGACTTAGTCTCGGTGCGTAATACGGCCCGGGACTAAAGGGGCTCCCGGGTATATAGGGTACAGTGTCCTCCAATCTTCCCCACATCGACGCAGTTGCGCCGCCGCCTCCGTCCGCACCGCCCTCGGCCTCCATCGCCGTCGTCCTTGCTGCTCCCTCGCGCCCGCCGTGTCCTCGCCGTCGAGCTCCGCGCCGCCCTCGGCCTCCCTCTCCGTCGTCCGTGCTGCGCCCTCGGCCTCCCTCTGTGCCCTCGGTCGGCCTCCCTCTGCCCTCCGCGCCCGTACGGCGTCGTCCTCGCCGCCGTCGAGCACCTCTGCGTCGTCAAGCACCTCCGCGCCGTCGTCGAGCTCGTCCTCCTCGCCGTCGTGTGTCCGCGCCGGCGTCCGTACTCGTCCTCGCCGTACTCGTGTGTGCATGTGTGTGCAGTGTGTGCGTGGTGTGTGTGTGTGCGCGTGGTGTGTGTGCAGTGTGAGAGTGAGTGTAAAAAAAAAGAAATGAAAAGTTAAATAAAAAATAATATATATAGAAAAAAGAAAATTGATATATATATATAGAAAATAAATATATATATTTAGAAAAAGAAAAGTTATATTCATTTCTTTTTCTACATATATATATTTATTATCTATATATATATACATCAATTTTCCTTTTTCTATATATATTATTTTCTATTTAACTTTTCATTTCTTTTTTTATAGAAATAGATATACTACTCCGTATCGCAAATAGAAGTCGTTTAGGACAGCATAACTTTGACCACTTGTTTCTTTAAAAATATTTGTTGTAAAGTGGTGTATATATATTTTCCAAAACGACTTCTAAATAGGATACGGAGGGACTATACAGATCATGAATATGAATAGATATATTTATAGAAAAAGAAAAATCATATATATGTTTTTTTAACCTAACAAATATATGTTTACACATGTAGATAAAAAGTGACAGGCCGCGTCGACCTGTAGTCCTGGTGACCGCTCCACCGACCTCGCCGCCGTCCACTGTCATCCGCACCGTCGTCATCCTCACTGCTATCCGTCGTCGTCGTTCTCGTCCACGGTGTGTAAATCACGTGACAAGGATATGTTTAAACATGTATTTTTTACTCTTATAAATATGTGTTCATAGAAAATCATGTGTCATGTTGGAATGCCATAGAAAATCAATTGGATATGTTTAAACATGTATTTACACTTAGAAATATTTTGACAGATATGCTTCTTCGTGTTATTTTTAATGTTTGAATTGCCTCTTTACGAATATATGTTATTTTTAATGTTGGCGATTACATGTCACCTAAAACTCGAAACCCTAAAACCCGAAACCCTAACCCCAAACCCTCAAACCTAAACCCCTAAACCCTCAAACCCCTAAACCCCGAAACCCCGAACCCCTAAAACCTGAAACCCTAAAACCCGAAACCCTAACTCTAAACCCTCAAACCCCTAAACCCCGAAACCCTGAACCCCGAAACCCCGAACCCCTAAACCTTGAAACCCTAAACCCCGAAACCCTAAACCACCCGAAATCCTAAACCCCTAAACCCTCAAACCCCTAAACCCCGAAACCCCGAACCCCGAAACCCCGAACCCCTAAACCCCAAAACCCTAAACCCTAAAACCCGAAACCCTAAACCCCTAAACTCCAAACCCTAAACCCTAAACCCCTGAACCCCAAAACCCTAAACCCCCCGAAATCCTAAACCCCTAAACCCCAAACCCTAAACCCTAAACCTCTAAACCCTAAACCCGTAAACCCTAAACCCCTAGTTTTCGGTTTTGGTTTCGCATACATGTATAAAGCTCCTCTAAGTGTTCGATCATATTGTATATATATTTTAATATTCGCAGAAATGGTCGACCCAAATGAGAACATGGAGGAGCAAATGATGAATATCATCGCCGGCGACGATGACGGGAGTCAATACTTATTGAATTACGAAGACATGACCATGCATGATGAAAATCCCCCTGAACAACAAGTTGAGATGGAAGAAGGCAATACAGACGAGGTATATATACAATATGTCGTGTTAGGGTTTACATTTACTTTATTACTTGATTAGGTTTTATCTCAATATTGTATTAGGGTTTCATCTTCGTGTCTTTACCTATATGTAGCCCTCTGGATCGACGTCTGCGATGGGGCAGAGCAGACCAAAACGAGGGCCGAAGAGGCCGTTGAAGGGCCGTCATGTAATCTCCGAATTCGATATGGCTACAGGCCAACCACTAGGACCCCATGCACAGAAATATGTCTTTCACTGTGGGTTCCTTGTGAGAGATCGGATTCCGATAAGTGCCCGTGAATGAAAAGAGAGGCGAAGTGCTCCCGAGATCAGTTATGTCTCCAATCTTGACAAGCAGCTAGTCTGGGATGACATCCAAGCTCATTTCTCGTTCGACACGGATGATGAGGAGCTGCTGAGGCGAATTCGGGAGTGGACAATGAAGAAGATGACCACACTTTTTTAGGACCGCAAGAAGAAACTGTACCACAAGTTTGTGCTGAAGAACGAGACGCCAGATTTCAACTCTAAGGCGTATGTCAAGATAAGGGCCGATTGGGATGAATTTGTACAGTACAAAAGATCACAAGAGAGCGAGGCCCAGGTTAGAGTAAACAAACAGAATGCAGCTCAGAAGAAATACCACCATCATTTAGGATCAGGTGGCTATAAGACTGCCCTTCCAAAGTGGGAGAGACAGGAACAGGAGATGCTTGCCAGGGGGTAGTCCCGGAGACAATAAGAAGAAATTGGAGTGAACGGTCCAGGAATTGGTTCTACGCTCATGGGGAAACCATAAACCCTAATGACGGGGAGCTTGATTGGGGCCCGCAAATTTCAAGAGCAGCACAGAGGCTAGTTCAAGCATGAAGTGCGGTGTTGGCTGGCGAGTTCAAGCCCAACAGAGAGAAGGATGAACTCACGTACGCGCTGGAGAATCCTAAGCATGGTGGCCGTACGAGAGGCTTTGGGGCCATTTCGTGGTTGCATTCCTTCGAAGCGGATCGAGAAAGTTACAGAAGCCGCCAGAGAAAGAAGGACGAGGAGGCAGAGCGGCTCTACAAGTTGGAGGAGTATGTTCTTCAAACACAAGAGCGTGACAAATCTCGTGAAGAATGGATGCAGGAGGAAATCAAAAGGCAAGTGCAAGCGGCACTTAGTCAAATGACGAGTGGGCAAGGTACATCATCACAACAGCCTCAAGCGAACATTAGCCCCCCAGGTCAGATGAAAAGCAGTTGCGCCTCTACGGAAATACCAACCATTCAAGATGACTCCAAGCTACGCTTCCCCGTGGATGACGTTAAAGAACCTTTTACTACTTGTGAGCTGCACATTCCAGATGGAAATGCCACGAAAAAGGTGGATGTCGGTGTTGTAAACCCTATCGACCGCACAAGAACACCAAGAATCCATGGTCAACCAGTGCCAGCCGGATACGCTAGCGTATCGGTGGATAGGGTTGAGACAGGTTGTGGCAGCGTGGCACTGGAAATCGAAGGGGGAGATGGGGAGAAGACTTTAGGTGAAGCGGAGAAGACATTTATTTGCTGGCGCAAGCGCTTCATTATTATTCCTGGAGTGTCACCCGCCGCAACCTCCTCCTACTGATCAAGATCCTCACCATAGGTAGTGTGCGCGTGAACGAGAAACAATTTTTATTACACTAACTTCCTATATGTATATATTAGTTGGATGCTCACGTCATTCGTTGTTTTGCGTAGCAGGAATTATAGTCCAGTTCGTCATTATTCCCCAGCGCATCAGAGTGCTGCGGGCGGTGACGATGTGTTGGAGGACACGGGTTCAACCCCATCTCCTGCACAAAGATCTCCACCGCAGGCTCCAACACCGCCACCAGCCCCACCATCTCCTCCACCGCGGGCTCCAACGCCACAACCTCCACCGCAGGCTCCAACACCGCCACCGGGCCCACCATCTCCTCCACCGCGGGCTCCAACGCCACAACGTCCACCGCGGGCTCCAACACCGCCGCCTCCACCGCGCGGCCCTAAGAAGCGGTCCGCCGCCACAGAACCAAAGGTCCCACCTCCAAAGAAGAAGGCTCCTGCATCAGGAAAAAAAGTCCAAGAGAAATTAGCTTATGAAAAGACTGATGAGGAGTTAGAAATTACGGTGAAAAAAGATGTGCGAAATTTTTTAGATGAATGTGAGGCCGCTGCTAAAGCGAAGAGGAACCCGGAGAAGCCTTACCTCTTGTTAAACCCACAGGAGTTAAGGAAAAGGGTGGACCAACATGGTATCAAGATGCGTGAAGCCCGAAAGGATCCACGAAAATCAGATTACGAACGCTCTCTTATGAAGTCCGCAAAAGAACAACAATCCAGCAAGAAGAAAGTGGAAAGGGTGTTCCACAGCTCGGGGAAACATCAAGACCTTTGTCCCCGTTAGTTGTGCAAAATCAGTATGGTTCAAACATGGGCAGAGTACAGCGGAAATCTGGAGAGACCACTTTGTCTGAGATGGACTCAATTGAAGATTTTATCATTGACAGCGGTCTCCCGTACGACACGATTAAAAATATTGTTACTGGGCTAGACTTTCCACAAGCGGAAGTAGTTGATGAATGGAGGAGAAATTTTGCACCGGGCAGGAGTCTAATGAACCCCAATCACTTACATGTACTTGGTACGCAGATGTTTGCAATCAACAAATGGTGCATGAAGGCTTCTAAAGACGGTGATGTCAATTGGATTTCTGTCCAAATTCAGAACCATCACTACTTCCGTGGCGATGACCTAATCTTAGTCCAGATGGAGGAATTACACCAGCTATGTCATATGGACGCAATGGACAAATCGCTCCTTAGCTGCTATTGTTTGTAAGTGTTTCTTTTATAGTTTTCATTGAACTCTCTAGTATGTGTATATAGTACGTAGTATTCTTACACACATACTTGTGGATCGACTCGATATTTTGCAGGTATCAGATGACTCAGCTCAGAGATAAACATGACAATTCTGTTGGGTTTGTTGATCCATATGTTGTTTTCAAGGCTCCAAACCCTTCAGCGACTTGGAGCGATGAGTCGTGTATGAATCTCATGAGGTTCTTCGTGAACCAAAAAGATAGAGAAAGAATTCTCTTCTCATACAACTTTAAGTGCGTGAGACATATATAGTTAAAATAAGTATGTGCACATTTTATTTTACTTAACCCTAATAATATATATATATGAATCATGTGTATGAACAGCTATCACTGGATATTGATGGTCATCGATCTCAAACACAACAATGTGTTAATCTATGACTCGTTGAGCAAACCGCAAGAAGATTACCCAGATATGATAGACATCCTCCAAAGCTAATTTTTCGATCCCTAGATTGCTTGTTTAAAGTATAGACTAAGCTTGTATATATGTATACTAATTAAATAATGATCCAACTATTAATGTTTCATTGGCCGGATTAGGGTTTGGGAAAAATTCATTGCTCGGGAACATATGGGTCAGTGTAAGGCCCCACTTACAATAAAGTCACGACTACCAGTAAGTTTACACCTTCGTCAATGTACGTGTATCTTTATTATATCATGTCATATATCATATCTTTATTACGAGATGAATCTTTTTATTCTACAGTGGATTTTGAGACAAAAACAGGGTACCAACTTATGCGGATTCTATGTTTGTGAGTACATGATGATAGAATCAAATAGAATTCCTGAAGAAATCATCAAAGTACGTAACATGTTTCTTTTCATTTTTTATAGACTTAATATTGATAATATAGATATAACTAATATCTTTTTAATTCCAATTGAAGACTGACTGGTTGAAGCAAAAAGTGATGCTACAAGGCCAATTGAAAGCAATAGAAGAGACAATAGCAGGATTTCTTCAGGAACAAGTCATAAATCCGAACGACGAGTTCTACTATAATACCAACGAGAAGTTGATTCCAAACAATGATGATCATTTGTATGCCCTGTAGATCTTTAGATGGAGTACAACTTGTAATAGGTTTACAGTACTAACTTTGGAGTATAACTTGTGTAGATAGATATTTAGACAACTCCTATGTGTATATTGCTTGTAATTTTATGTACATATATTTATATATATATGTAGTTCTATAGTTCAATTATATATGCATGCAATAAGCTTATTGTGTTATGCTGCTAATATATATAAATTATATATATTAGCAGCAAAGAATATATATTGGAAAACCTATTAAATAAATAAACAAAACTAAAAACAGAACTGAAATGAAAATAAAAAGGAAAAACCAGGGGACCCTTTAGTCCCGGCTGGTAATACCAGCCAGGGCTAAAGGATGCTGCTGCGTTGCACCGCTGGCAGCACCCTTTAGTCCCGGCTGGTATTACCAACCGGGACTAAAGGGTGGCTTTAGCCTCGGTGGCCGAAGCCGGGACTAGGGGGGGCTTTAGTCCCGGAAGCGTAGTCCCGGCTCGGCAACCGGGGCTAAAGGCCCTTGCCGACCGGGGCTAAAGCCCAATTCTGTTGTAGTGGCAGCTCCGACAGTGTTATACCCTCCAACCCGTTCTACCCGACATGAGAGCCTGGATTACAGATACCAAGGAGTACACAGAAGTATGTGAAGAGCATTAAGTACATACGTCATGAATAGCGCCGCGCCGCCAGCCATGAGTCCTTCTTAATCCCGCTTTCATCCACGAGTCAAAAAATTGCAAAAAATGTGTAGTATAAGAGCAAGTATAATAACCGGTTGTAAGCCGGCTAAATGCAGAGGTGGGGGAGAGAGAAGAAGAAAGAGAAGAGAAGCGAGCTGTAAGTTTACAGCCGGCTTCGACACAAGAACCGAGAAACTCTGTGAGAGTGATGAGTGGGCCATGTATTAATTGTGAAGCACTAGCCACTGTACAAGCGGGCTGGGAGAACGCTGTAAGGATTCTTACAACCAACTTGATGGCTGTATTATTAGCCTTGCTCTAAGGCCAATCTCAGTGGTGAGTTTCATTTTGGTGTTTCCAAGACTGCCATGTCATATGAAAGAAAATGAAACTTGAATGAAACTCTCCATTAAGAGTGAGAGTTTCATTCTAAAGTTTCATAGACATTAAATTCCATGACTCATAGAGAGTTGGTATTCGTGCCAAGAGAGTTTCATCTAGATGAAACCCATTTCATCTCTCTCTTCTTAAATACATTGTCATGTCATCAAAAACGCTTATGTGGCACCATATTTAATACAAATGAAACTCTCATTGAGATTGGCCTAAGAAGAGTACGAAGTACTGTACGACTCTAGCTTGCATGCAGTGACGTAACCGGTAAAGAGTAAATGACTGCTGCCTCGACATCCATGCACTACTACAGGAAAGAGGATCACTGGCGGTTCAAACCCCCCCTTCACTGGCGGATTTTGAACCGCCACAACCAAAGCGACAGTGAAGGGGGCTTCCATCACTGGCGGTTATTTCAAACCGCCAGTGATCCATAACTTTCACTGGCAGTTTGTACCATAAACCGCCAGTGTTGATATAGCCAACACTGGCGGTTCATATCACGAACCGCCAGTGTTGGCAAAGTTAACACTAGCGGTTTATGATACAAACCGCCAGTGTTTCATCCAAATCACTAGCGGTTCAAAATAAACCGGCAGTGATTTGATAAATTCCGAATTGTATTGGTTTCTATTATTTTTGTTTGTTTTTTATTTGCCACATTGCTAGATATGATATCATAGATATGAAACCTTAAATGCAGCGAGATTACAATTACATCGAAATTGTTCTAATTAATGTATCACAATCCATATAGAATCCTATTAAAACAAATATCACAAATGTTACATTGAGTCTAGAACTTAAAGACAGAATTACAGTAGCCTATCCATGTGCTCTCGACCATATTGAGCCTTGAACTTCTTGGTCTTAGCGACTGAGAATGATCCTTCCTTACTTAATACCTCTTCATTTAAGAATTTTGCTAGGTCCCCACTTAGTCCTTTAATCTCGAAGTATAACAACTTATTATGGCCTAACTTCTTGCGCTATAATAAAGATATTAAATTGCATCAATTAAGGACAAAATAGTGGATTCTTTTATCTAGTGTGAAGCATACATACCATATCATCTCCAATGGAATTGTTGGAGCCCAGCATGACATACATTGCCCACATTACGTAGAAGCCACAATGATTGTTCCCCGCCGGCTGGTCCAGGGACTTCAACTCCGAACGATGAACCTTGAAAAGTCGGTTCTTGTGCCCGTCCAACTCCGCCTTGATACTACGCCAATTTATAGGGTGTAAAAGGCCTAAAATGTGTTATATTAATTCAATAATCTGATGATAATGGGATCACTTACTCATTCAGCAACCTGACTAGGGGATCAATCTGCGAAAGTGGCTTCTTCTTCGAGTCCCACACCTCTATGCGATCTTCTCCAAATATGACATCTACGAGTACGAAATGATGCCTGCAAGCACAAAGTCCTTGTTAATCAATAATAAACTTTATAAAACCAGAGTCAAATAAATAGAGTCAGGGAGGGGGACCAATTAAGGATTGCCTGACGCTGACTGCAACAGGGCCATTAGTCAGGCACAGAAAGATTGAACAAAGAATATGATAATGTTTAGATTTTAGAATGAAGCAGATCACTGGAGGAGACTTTGAACGTCTCCGCTAAACAACAGGTCACTGTTGGGAAAAGGTGAGTTGGAATCATGTGTGTGATCACGATTCACAGCAGATCTCTGCGCTCCAGCTGTAGCTGATCAGCAGATCAGGTTATTAGGGAAGCTAAGAAAAAAACAGATAGAAGAAATTTATTTGCATTTTCTATTTGTCTGAACTCACTGAATTGTTTAGGTTCTAGTCTTGTTTGTGCACAATAAACTGGAGGGATTGCCTTGAATGTGTCGGTCAGATACCAGCCGAGTTACAGAACCTCACCTATCTCAATAACCTATATGGCATCTGACTGACCTGTGTATATTCTCAAGTTTAATTTTTTTCCTGAAAAAATCAGTCTCAATGACAATTCAGAATGCCCTTTTGCTCGCCAAGAAGCAGCAAACGCTGGTATTCTTTAATTATCTGGCTAACTGGTTCCCTGCATGCATCTTTGGCATGCAGGATGCGCGGATCAAGTTCAGTATAAGTACCTTACAAGTCGACTGATTTGTATGGCTAATTTTTTTTAAGAAAAAAAAATACCATTTCACCGGCAGAGTGACTCAAACGAACCAAGCATTTGAATGAAAAGAAAAAAAACATGAAGTCCTTTGCTGAAGATGAACATCTACAGCTGAACCCCGGCGCGGCGGACGACGCTAAGCATTCAGCAAATTAAAGACAGCAGAGCGCACTTTAAGATGATTACTCATGAAGCACAGAACGAACTCGCCACAACCTACAGCTAGAATAGCAATGGCGGATAGTAAACAAGCGATTCCCGCTCCAGCATGTGAATCCAATCCAGGGTTCCACATCAAGCCAATGCCAACCATTTTGCAGAGAGAGAATAATAAGACTAGAAAAAGGGGAGGAGGTCCGAGCCCTCACCGGCGTCGATGATGGCGTCCCAATCGACGATGCTGCCCTTGTCGAACTTGGTGAGGTCCCAGGTGCTGTTGACCCACCTAGCATCGCGAAAGGCCGGGACGGGTGCGGGCGGGGCCTCAGCCCCACGTCCTTCGGCGCGGGCGCCTCGGCCTTGACGGCGGCCACGATGGAGGTCGCGGCGGGGGCCGGCTCCGCCTCGTCCCGCTGCTCGACCTCGACGGGCGGGGCCTCAGCCCCACGGCCTTCGGCGCGGGCGCCTCGGCCTTGACGACGGACCCGTTGGAGGCCGCGGCGGGGGCCGGCCCGGCCTCGTCCCGCTGCTCGACCTCGACGGGCGGCGCCTCCCCAGCGGCGGTGGCGCAGACGAGCCGGCCGGCGGCGTGGAGGCGCGGGAAGGGGCGGCGGTGGCAGAGAGCGCCGTTTTTGCGAGCGGATGAGTAGGGGGGTTTCTAGAGTTGTCCTAAGTCAAACTTTTTAAACTTTGACCGAATTTCTAGAAAAAACTATGATGATCTCAAATTTGTATCATTAGATATACAATAGAGTATATTTTCATAATATGTCTATTTTATACCATAAATGTTATTACTCTTTTCTATAAAGTTAGTCCAAGTTTAAAATGTTTGACTGGCACGGATTCTAGGAATCGATTCTTTCGTGGACTGAGGGAGTAGCTACCAAAAAATACTGTACCACACTCCTTTCATAGGCGTGAAGTATGAATTCAAAAAAAAACTCCATTGAAGTAACTCCATCTGTTGTACTCCATTGAAGTTTAAATTCACGCATGTTAATTTAGAAAAAATACCGTGGAAAAAATACCATAGAATTTTAGATGGTGACATAATCTCTATCTACAACTAAAAAATACGGAGAGGACCCATCTACTGGCCGTGGTGAAGCCGCTCACTAAAAGATACCATCCGGCCATGGTCAAAATCTTCTGAAAAAAAATTCCACCCGGCCCTCTCTTGAAATCACGGCAACTAAAAAATACGGAGAGGACCCGTCTACCGGCCGTGGTGAAGCCGCTCACTAAAAATCCCGTCCGGTCATGGTCAAAATCTTCTGAAAACATGACAGTCATGGGCCTTCATACAACCATAGTTAAACTTCAATTCTCTCATGTTCACTAGCCTCTTTGTGTTCGCACAGTAGCCTGACGGGACTTTGAGTTCATTGAAGAAAGCAATGAGCATTTCTTTTTCTGCCTTTTTCAGTGTCCATGATGCAACCGGAAGTTCAAACTGACCATCCTCAAGCAGTTTTGGATGCAGCTCCTTCCTGAGTCCCAAGTGTTTCATGTCCATGCGTGTTGCGAGTGAATCCTTCGATGTGCCCCCAGTGTCCATCAAGGTGTTGAGTGTGTTACCGCAAACGTTTTTAGTTATGTGCATTGGATCAAGACAGTGTCGTACACTCAAAAGAGGCCAATAAGGTAGTTTCCAAAAAATCGATTTTTTCTTCCATATAGAATCAGCAGGCGCATGTACTGCCCCTTCCCCCTTCCCATGGGCAACATTGAGTTTGCTTACTTCTTTTAGTATCTGTTTCCCGTCTCGATAATCTGGAGGCCCACGTGTTTCAATAGTCCCATTAAAATCTTTTTTGTTTCTACGGTAAGGATGACCCTTATCAAGGTACCTATGGTGTCCCATATAAGCCATCTTCTTATTTTCTGGTAGATGTACAGCATCAGTATCGTCCAAGCACTCGACAGAACCAGTATATCCCTTTGTCTTCTCTCCAGACAAGCAACCTCGCCCAGGCAGGTCTGTGACTGTCGCGATAAGTACCGCATTGATCGTGACATGTTCTTTTTTGTACTCATCGCAAACATCATTCACCTCATTTTGCCACATATCTACAAGTTCATCAATGACTGGTTCTAGAAACACATCGATCTCATTCCCAGGTTGTTTTGGCCCTTGGATTAGCAGTGGCATCTGGATGTATGACCGCTTCATACAAACCCAAGGTGGAAGATTGTATATACAAAGCGTCACTGGCCAAGTGCTATGATTGCTTCTAACCTGGTCAAACGGATTCATCCCATCTGTGCTCAAACCAAACCAGAGGTGTCTTACCTCTGCACCGATGTTCTTATAGAACATAGTATTAACAGTTCTCCAATCTGACCCATCTACGGGGTGTCTCATCATTGTATCTTTCTTACGCTCTTCCCCATGCCAACGCAATAGCTTAGCTGACTTTGCATTTGCAAACAACCTACGCACCCGAGGAGCTATGGGGAAATACCAAACCACCTTTACGGGCCCTCCTTTGGTCTTGGTACCCTCTTTTGATGGCCCTTGCTTGTACCTAGGAGCTTTGCACCTGGGACAAGTATCCAAGTCTTTGTATTTGTCTCCACGGTACAATATGCAATCATTAGAACATGCGTGAATTTTTTCTACCGCAAGGCCGATTGGGCAGATCATTTGCTTGGCCAAGTATGTCTTCTCTGGCAACTCATTATGTTCTGGTAGAAGTTTCCCCACTATTCCTAACAAGTCATCAAAGCCTTTATCACTCAATCCATGCGTAGATTTGAACTCTAATAGCATGATGTTGGCTTCCAGTTTGCTCACCGAACAACTGTGATACAATGGTGTTTTGGCATCCTTTCTCATTATCTCTAGCTTTTTCAACTGTCGATCATTAAGACATCCTCCCTCCACATCACGTAGCATCTTAGGAAGGCCATCTTCATCCTCCATGTCATCAGCTAATGTATTCGTAAACACATTGTCATTGGTAGCCATGGGTTGCGTGTGAACACCAGTTTGCTGATGAGTTGCATACTCATTAAGTGCTATGTCGGGCATTGTTACATCATCATTGTTTTCTTGTGAAACATTAGCACCATCCTCACCATGCATATGCCATATTTTGTAGTCCCTCATGAACCCCCTAGTAATTAGGTGGCATCGTATAGACTCCATGTTTCCCCATTTCTTTCTATTTTTGCAATCTCTGCATGGGCAAAATACAAGCTTTTCATCCCTAGCGTTGGCTACGGCTTCAGTGATGAATGTGCTGATGCCCATCAAGTACCGCTCGTCCGTCGGTGCCAGACCATACATCCACTCTCGATCCATCTCTACACAGGAAAATTGAGGGAGTAATTATAGTGAAATAAAAAATGGTCCTTTCATGATCAAGAATTTCAGCTCCTAATTCCATGCCCACAGTATATTCCACTTATTTTTTGCTCCTTATTTTTTGAACAAAATTAATTCTACACCTAGCTTATCCTGGCCAATTTAAATTTGAGACCAAATAGAGTCCCTAATTATAAAAAGTTAAATTTGGATGCACTCTTAATCAACAACACAATGTAGCTCCAAACAAATGGGTCGGTAGGTGTCACATAGATTTTTCTCTTCAAAATAAAAAATTAAGAGAGTAATTACAGTGAAATAAAAAATGGTCCTTTCATTATCGAGAATTTGCGCTTCTAACTCCATGCCTACAGTAGTATATATTCCACATATTTAAATTGGTCATTGTTTTTGGAAACAATAATCTACACTTAGCTTAGCATGGTAAATTTAAAATTGAGAACAAATGGAGACACTAAATATAAAAGGTTAAATTTATAAACTTAATGTCACACCCGGTTTTAAAAACAAAACCAGGTATACACCATATGTGAGCCCTGGAAGTCAAATCTCACATATAGTCACAAATAAAGGGTAATATCGAAAGACAATGCTCTTATATAACGTATATAAAACAAAAGAACATAACCTTAAAGAGCAGACATCGGAAAGACACTCCGATCTTCAGATGGAAACACCAACTTCACAGGGACAACTGACTGGTTGATCACAAGCCTAACTTCTCCAACTCTTGCAGTCTGGTACCCATCCGGGATTTTTCCAAAGTATTGAAAAGTAAAGCAAGCATAAGTACATCTCGTACTTAACAAATATATCATGGGGTTCATGCGGCTCAAAAAGCTGACACGGGTTTAACTGCATTAGCTTTTAGTTGTCACAATTTTAGCATTAGGTAAACGTATGTTATGCTTACCCCAATTAAACCATATGATCACATTAATTCCATCATCATCATAATAACATTCTCATATCCAGTATTAAACATTAATTAACCATTTAACCAGCTTTTCTGTGAGTTTTCCGGGCCGCTCATAACCGTGAGCACAGCTGATATATCAGTTTTACACTCTGCAGAGGTTGTACACTTTACCCGATGAGTAGTGATCCCCGTTTGCCAGGGATAGCTAGTCCCATATCACACTGCCAAGGTGCATGGCTGGGTTTCACTGCGCAGCCTTTCAAAGGTTCGTCTAACAAGTTAGGGCCGCTAGGTTTCATTAGTCAGTCTGTGTGATACAACCAGTCCCAGGGATCCACAGTCTGCTGTCCCCCATTTGTGCCACAAGGGTAACCTCTAACAAGCTAGAAAAGGTCCTCATACTGAGCTAAGGTCAGAGCCATATAACTCCCATGGTTGCACTGTATGTCCCAGCTTTTGCTGACAGATAGGCAAGTTTTTAATCATCTTACATAAGTCATAACCATTAGTTAATTAATCATGAATCATTAATCAGTGATCGGATCATGTCGGTTTAAGTTGAGCACTAGCAATATACTACCCAAATGCAAAACACCCCACGGTGACAAGGTAATGGATAACAAGAACTAGGTAATCCTTAATGGCATTCAAATTAGACACATGCAATATGAATAAAGTGTTTACGATGAATAGGTAACAAGGATGGCCCCATGCTATACTTGCCTTAAACTCAAGATCCTTCTTCTGTTGACGTGTAGATTTCCAAAGGTTGACTCTTGATCACGAACTCTGAATCAAAGACTTCCTCTTTTTGATCACCAACGTATAACTCACCGACTGGACATACGATCATAGAACACCACACAAGCATCCAATACCAATCATGCAAAGCAAAACAAGGCCTATAATTAGAACATTACATCAATCATAATAAAACAAGATAAAAAGTTTTGGAAACAAATCTACGTGCCACTACGGTCACACAGACGCGAAGATCACTCTAAACGGAGTTAAAACGAAAAAGATATGAACTAAACAAGATTAAAGACACTAATTACTAGATTAGATTTAACTCAAATTTTAATTACAGAAAACAGTACTGAAAGTTATATAGTTTGAAAGAACTTTTCGAAACGAATCTAACGCAACTTGAACGGTTCAAAACGGAGTTAAAACAAAGAAGTTATAAGGGTTTAAAGTCAGTGGCAAAACTGTAAATAAAACAAAACTTGATTTTCGCAGATTTAAATAAATAAAACGAAATTGGAAACTAGCTGGACTGCGCCTCATTTAGGAGAAAACGCAGGGGCTTGGTTGTAAGTTTCCGCAGACTCAAGGAATAGGTCAAGGTGGAGCGCGGGTTGAGACCAAAAATGTGTAAGGGTTTATTTGCAAAATGACCGACCGAAGGGGTATCGGCCATCGGTGGCCGTTGGATCTGGAGTGTGCGGTCAAGATTAGACGGGGAGGGGGGAGGCGGCGCTGTTTTGCCAGAGCTGGAGCAGATACGGTGGCCCGCGGGGTTTACGGCGGCGCCATCGCCGGACTTAGGCGGCGATGCTCGGGTTTGGGCTACCGGGCGGTAGAGTCCACAGGAGCAGACTCAATCGAAAGAGGAGCTCGCGGCGGACTCACCAGACTTGAGGATAGCGACGGCGAGGGTACTAGGACGGCGGGTGGCTCGGTTTGGCGGCGGCGGCTCCTGCAAGGTCCGGCGAGCAATTAAAGCATCAAACGAAAAGGGAAAAAGAGGGAAAAGTGCTTGGATGGCTTCAGGAGATCGAGACCGAACTCGAGGTACCTTTGGTGGATGATGAAACTCGCCGAATCGTCGAGTGGACGGCGGCAGGATCTATAGGGCGGCGGAGCTCGCGACTACAGCAGATTAGGGCACGGGAGTTCGTGTTTTCGGGAAAAAGAAAAGGCGGCGGGCTCGGCGAGCTTTATATGGGGGCTTCGGAGTGCTCAACAAGGTAGGGAGGGGGCGTAGGCACGGCGGACTCGTGCACGGGCTCGTAACCGAGCTGGAGTCGGAGGAGGGAGAGGGAGCTGACAGGTGGGGACGGTACGTCAGCGAGAGGGAGGAGGGTGCAGCGCGGGTGCGGCGGGGACAACGCGGCTGACGCGTGGGGACGCGGCATCAGCGAGAGCAGGGCGACGCGAGCGCGCTTGCAAGCGTGCGGGCGCCGACTGGGCCGGGGACGCCGGGATTGACGGCCCAAGGGAAAAGGGAGGAGCGCGGAGCTCTGTTGGGCCAGCTGCAGGGCCGCGCGGCGAAGGGGAGAAGAGGGAGGCATGCCAGAATTAGGAGATGGCGCGGGCCGGAGCAGGCCGACCAGGCCGAAAGAGGAGAAGGGTGAGGGAAGAGTGTGAAATGCCTTTTTCGTTTTTGGTTTTGGATTTTCAAAGATATTTTCAAATCCAGTTTGAAATCCTCTCAAACTTTTGATTTGAAACTTTCATTGAAACATAAAGTTTTGAAACTTTCATTCCTCCGAACTTTTTGAAAAACTAAAAGTCTTTATTTTCAAAACCCTTTTCCATAAAATTTGTTTTTAAAACATTTTGAACTCAATTTTGGATTTTAACCAAAACCACACATCACAAAAACTCAAATGCTCCAACATGAATGCACAAACAAGTTTCTAAACCCTAGGATAAATTTTTAATTTAGAGAAAATTTTTATTTCCCTATATTTTATGAGCACAAAAATTCATAAATAAATCATTTTAACTCAAATTCAAGAAATGCAAATTTCAGGGTGTGACACTTAATCAACAAAAACAATTTAGCTAAACACAAATGGCTTGGTAGCACATAGATTTTGTTCATCAAAATAAATAATCCATGAGCTAATTAAAGCATGACATAGTAGCAATTATCCAAACAACCATGCAATTAGCTAGTAAATATGATGGACTCATAAACACCAATCTTTTGCAAGATGGATTCACCACAACTTGGATGCCTTCCTCAAAATCCAATTGAAAAGTGCTCTCTAAAATGGAGAAACAATTACAATGACAATGTAGCCATGCAAAACACTCTAAAGCTATAAAATCGAAGGAGTTGAGGCTTTTTATTACTAACCTTAAAGCAAGAAGATCATGCCCATGCTTGAAAAAACTAGATCCACGTTGAGCATTTTGGTGAAAAATGGCCGCAACAATGGAGTGAGGGTGGGGAAAAACTGCTCATCTGCTTGTGGAGCTCGAGCTGGGAGAGAGTAGGGGGAAGAGATTGACCTTTTATACACGATTCATCACTGGCGGTTTAAAACCAAACCGCCAGTGATACCAAACTATCACTGGCGGTTGGAGTTACGAACCGCCACTGTTAGCTATCTTCACTGGCGGTTTGAGCTACGAACCGCCAGTGAAGCTTCACTGGCGGTTTGAGCCACCAACCGCCACTGTTAGCTATCTTCACTGGCGGTTTGTGGCCTCCCCCAATCATTGTCTGGTTTTCAATCTTCAAACCGCCAGTGAAGAAGCATCAGTGGCGGTTGAATAGAAACCGCCAGTGATGTACTGACAGTGAATGTCATTTCTGTAGTAGTGATGCACTGCGCCGTGGGGTAAACGACGGATGCCTCGGTATACATGCACCGCCTGGTATTATGACCAATTTGAAAAACAGGTGCACGCCACATAAAACGGGTCCGAGGGAGTATATCCAAATGTGCTAATTTTCTCACGAGACAAAGATGCTAGCATGATCATTGGCATAACATAAACCTTCCACACATATACGTACTAGCTATCAAACGAATATACATTAAAGAATTCTTACATTTGATTGCAAAAAAAAATTATTATTATACCCCTAGAAAAATATAATTATACCCCTAGAAAAAAAATACTCCCTCCATCCCAAAATAAGTGCACTTCTAGAGTATGAATAAAAATGCTAAGGTTAGTATAAAATTACATTTACACCCGTAGAAAGATATAAATCATTATATCTCAAAAAATAAGAAAGTAGAAAAGGACAAATAGGACTAGTTTATCTTTTATATAAATGTGTATTTATTTTGGGATAAAGTTTGAACTCTAGAATGTGCTAGCATGATCATTGGGATGACATAAACCTTCCACGGATATACTAGCTATCAAACGAATATACATTAAAGAATTCTTACATTTGATTGCAAATCTGCAAAGAAACTAGCTAGATGAGAGCTTCACTCATGTTATGTTGACAACAATACCCATCTCATCTCATCTCATTTCACATATATAGTTCATCATCCCGGCCAAGTTCTCAACAAAGGCAAAGCATTACTGAACTGATATGATAGACTGATGTATACTCTGTACACCGGGCTACTAGGGAGGATATGATGGCGTTGACAAGACACACCCCGATCTAACTATATGTCGACGCATGAGACCGTCGCGACTTGCATTTTGTAAATGAAAGAGTTGGAGTACTGGAATGAGATGCTATCTCCAGGGCCGATCGGTCCACCGTTCCTGACTAGGCAGTCGCCGTACGACAGGCGTCGGAAGTCGCTGGGGTCAACGAGCTCCGTGGAGGCGAACTCGCCGCACGAGACATGGACGTCGCGCATGGTGCAGTTCAGGCACGTGTTGGTGATGGTCACGCTGTAGGACGGCACGCCGTCGGGCAGGCTGCCCGCGTTGCCCTGCAACACCTCCACCACCTCCTCCGAGCAGAGGTCCGGCGGCGACGCCATGGTGGGCGACGGTTCACAAGACACTACTCCAGCTGCTTAGACAGTGATCATGCGTATCATGAACACAATCGAAAAGACGATCGAAAAGGGGGCATCACTAATCACTTCATAAGTTTTCATGGACTGATAAGAGAGCAACAAACTAAATACAGCATGCAGACCTTGGACACCTAGAAGGAAGAGCAACGCCATGAACACAATCGCGACAGCAGATCCCTCTCGAGGTCGAGGGCAACCCATGCGGTCGACGGCGCGGCACAGAGCTGGAGCAAGAGGACAGCGGGTGCCGGCGGAGAGCTAGAGGTCGTCGTCGTTGTCCAGCCGCGGTAGCTGGGCTTCCACCATTCGCAGTCAAGGCCGACGACGCTGAGAGCGAGGGACCCTGCTCGATCGGGTGCGTGGCTCGAATCGAAATAAGAGAGCATGCAAGCTACGGAGCCCTCGACCGTACGGAGTATTTGTATTGGTGTGAAGTGTTTAACTGTGGGTACACAAACTAACATTTCGTTGAGAGTCAAAGCGCAATTCCGAGGAGTCGTCGTCGTCCTTTTTGGAAGTTACGCCGAGCGAGGCAGTAATTAATTCTTACTGGAAATTGTGGAATGGTCATGCGCTTCATGCATGGTTTCCATCGAAAAATTTGCGTTTGAGGATTGGCCAGACGAGATGAGCGTTAAGCGTGTTCACGAGGCAGTGGAGCATGATCATGTTTTATCAGGCCGGGCCGTATCTCTTGGCATATTCGGAGTGTGCCTGATAGACACACATGGTGATCGTGCCTCAAATCTTAGTATTTACTTACTTCTATGCAAGACATAAGTCCATCTAGGTTTATCTTAAATCAACTCTTTTAATTTTAATTATTTAATTATATCCTAACTTTATACAGTATTATATCTTTCCAAAATACACAACTTTGTTCATTTAAGATAATGTGTTATGTAAAGATTTTCTGTTCAAAGCAATTAAAATTTTATTATAACAAGCTTTTTGGATGTAATTTGTTTAGGTTCAGTCTAAAAATATATATCGGTGAAATTAAATGATTTTTGGTCGAGATCATCTTGCCTATGATGATTCCAGAGATTGCCACAATGAGCTCCTCATCGCGTCGATTTCATCACTAGGAGGCCAATTTGTGGTCATTATTATCTACAAGTGGAAGGGGTGCTCCCGAGCACTTCCCATAAGGACAATAATTTTGGGTTATTTATCTCATCTTCAATGACCATGGAGAAAAAATTACGCATCCAACATCACGCAAGGATTGGAGGTGAGGTGATGAATTTGCAGCTTTGCTCTTTTATGTTACGAATCACGACGACTAAACGACGATGCACACAAGATCAATCACAGTAGAGACACAAGATTTAACGTGAAAAAACCCTCCCAATGTGGAAGGTAAAAACCACGGGCGCCAGCCAGCAAACACTCCTCACTATTAAAGATTCGAGTTACAATGTCATATGATGACTTACAAGAGTAATCAAGGCGAAACCCTCGCGGGGGCTTCGCTCCGTCAGAAGTCGGCCAATATAATGTGCAAATGAATTTGGAACATATATAACATTTTATCGTTTTAGATAGATGTGTTTTGGATTGGTTCTAGAACATTGGATATTATGGCATGTTCAACATTTTAGGATTCATCATTGGATTTAGTATAAGGATTGCACTCTAGCTTTGATGTTCAACAAGCTCCTAAGAAAGGAGATGATGAAAGAATATGTATAGAATATTGTATCTTTTTTGTTTTAGGTTTTTTCATGTGTAATTTGGGGAGAAATATATATAACTTTTATAATTCATCCCTCGCTTAAAAAAAACCACTAAGAAAGATGATGATGAAAGAATCTGTATAGAATATTTGTATCTTTTTTGTTTTAGGTTTTTTCATGTGTAATTTGGGGAGAAATATATATACATATACATATTTTATTATAATTCATCGTTCCCTTCAAAAACAAATTATAATTTCAAAAAAAAATACCTTGTTTGACCTAGATTGTATCTTGATTAATTTTCATTTTAAAAATAAAATACTTACACCCTGATTCACAATGATTACAGTTCTAACTTCATATAAGTCAAACACTTCTAGTTCTTACCATCAAAATCCTCATAACCTTGTATAGTTTAACAACATGCAAATTCCATATGATGAATATATTTCTCATTATGAATCTAAAATTATAAATGTTATGATGCTAAACAATATGAATTTCTAGAGATTAATGGTTAAAGATATAAATATTAGATGTGAGTGTTTACCGAACTGACCGACAAGTTTCTTGGACCATCCACATAATGCCATGTCACTTCGTCATGTTGGATGAACATTGGCTAGATCAACTTATTCGTCATACTGTGAGACGATACCTCTAGGACTAGGGATGGTAATGGTACTACCATCGATAAATATCTCCCTATCCCCATGCGAAGAAACATTCCACATCCCATCAAAACTTGTGGGGTGCTTTTCTCTTTGTTTTCATCCTTGTCCCCATGCAGGGATTAATACATGTGGGGACTCCATCCCCACATGTTCATCAATTCATCACCCATATATGTTCATCATCAGTTCTTCATACATCGCGTATTCACATGACATATGTGATCTGTTAAACATATACCTATTTCTTATTAGTTATTATTTTACTAGTCCATAAGTAAATAGCCATATGCTTTATAAAAGGAATAAATAGTTATACACATCTAGCACTAGTGGTGGATCTAGAAATATATAGCATGAGAGGGTGCTTGTGCCCCGCTCACCCCACCACTACATTTGCCCTGTCTAGCACAAACACACACACACACACATGGAGAGAGAGAGAGAGATTGATTGATCGACTATCACCTTCCTTCACACTTTGTTGGAGCTGAAGGACTAATCAATTTGGAGCAGATAGGAGGTAAACACATCCATCGTCAAAGATAACTTCCACCATCATTGTGGTCATGGATCCAATGAGGTGACAACTCATCATCTTCGAATCTAGGTGCTCCACGAATGAGCACGTTTGGGGCTTGAGAAGCTTGAATTGTAGCAGATGAGCAACTCTACCTCATGCATTTGTGTCTTGTGCATAGGGTTCTGGCCTACGGGATTGTGGGACAAGGGCTACAATCAGAATGAGATCATGTTGAGCATAGGGTTATGTCATGTGGGAGCGCATAGGGTTTGTGGTGAGTGGGCTTCAACCCTAATATCATCTTCGCGTTAACTGGTAGCGGGGGAAGGTGGAACAATGAAGGACCGAAAGTGCTACCAGAAAGTGACCAGAGGGGGGTGAATGAGAGCTTCAAATTTTCCTTTCGAAAACTAATAGCCTCTGTCCCAGAAAATCAACCCCAAGAGCAAAACCAATGCGCGTAATGTCCACGACCCAAGAGAATGGGTGGATGTTCCCTAGGAACACAGCGGGACACCACAAAAGCTTCCTCACCCGAGTTCACGCAAGTCAACTCATGACAGGATGGACTTTGGGTAACCTCAACCTCCCCCGAGCAACGCGAGGGGGATTTAGGCTATTTTGCAAAGCGGGAAGTCCGATTTCTGAAGAACACGAAGTCAGAAATCCAACGCAAAAACCCAAAACCAAATCCGAAGTCGAACGATCAAACCGCGGACGAAACAGTGAAGAACTCACTGCATCGGACGCTGGCAGCATCCGATGCCCAAACGTCGGACGCGTCCGATGCAAACAGTGCCTCTCGGGAACCTTACTGTATAGACATCGGACGCTGCTACAGTGAAAGCTCAGCGTCCGATGCTCGACCTCCGGTGCGTCCGATGACAACGGACACTCCGATGGTCAGCGTCCGATGCTCTTTTAAAAACGCTGTCAGATGACACGTGGCAACGGACGCTCCGATGCGATGAACTCAGCGTCCGATGCCTACAGACTCAACGTCCGATGGTCCCGAAACAGCACAGTTCTTCCGCGAAATTCACTCGATCTCCTCCGAATCAAAAGCACTAAGGCTTAGACTTGGTATGAGGAGTTCTAAGGAGGTTAGTGAGCTATCCCAAAAGAATCATGGCTCGAACCTAACTCCAAATCAGTGAATTGGAAGAAATCGGGACTAAGGAAGCAAAACCGATCCAAAACTAAAATCGCTCGATCTCCTAGACCGTGGGGTTTGGGGTGAATTCCTTCGGTGGAAAGGAGTGCCTCACAATCTAGAACAACTTGGTTCAAACGGATTTGCAAAAGATGAACCGAGCAAAGAGATCAATCGACGGGAAAAACATGGAGAAAAGTAATCCGCGAAGAACACAAACAAAACACGAATCACAACCACGAAATTGCAACCGTGTGGCTACCACACGCTACAACAGTGAGATTACGGTCTCACTTCCTCAAAATCTCACGGGCACAGAGGTATTGTTCTCTTCTCTATGGATCTCAGGTTCGCTACAGCAGGGATGTGGGAGAGCAGGAAACCCTAGAAGCAAAAGAGCAAATGACTGAGATAGTTGGGAAGGAGGGTGTCTCCCCCTACTTAACCTATTCCTAATTCCTACTCTATTCCTATTCTACCCCTCTCTACTTACAGAGCGAACCAGCTAAACCCTAAGGTTATTCTGGACCAACTCGGTGGTAGGTAGATCCGACGGCCACGCCCGCACAACTCGTAGCGTTGCCTCGACGCAACCTCCCGATTGCCGCCACTGCTCCGCGTCCTTTTCCTGGACGTCGCACCCCCGGTTTTGAGGCCCAAACCGGGAAACCAGCCTTCACAGCCAACCAACCGAGAAACCAGCCCACCAGCATCTGAGTTTTGAGGCCCAAACTCAGCAAACCCGCAGCGCCCAGGTTTTGAGGCTCAAACCTGGAAACCGTCCTCAGCCCGAGTTTTGTGGCCAAACTCGGAAACCCTCAGCACCCAGGTTTTGAGGCCCAAACCTAGAAATCGTCCACCCGATGGTTTTTCTCTGGCTCTACCACCAAACCAACGTCGTAGATGGGATGCACCGCCCGTGCACCCCGTCCATCGACATGTGTCCCCAAGTCCACGACTCAGGCAACACCTGACCGCAAGTCTTCGCTCGTCGCTGTCCCAGGCTGCCAGCCACCACAGCTGATCCTCGGGCCACCGGTCCCTCAGTCCAAGCCTCACGTCCGCCCTTCGCCACTCTCGGTCCATCGGCACGACACGTCTTTACTTGACCTTCACCTTGCCTCTGATCACTGTATCCGTGCTTGACACCTGCACAACACAAGCCAAAGAACATGCGCATCATCCCAGTTGACAATCACTCATCACTCAGAGACTCGGCATACACCCATGTATCCGCAAACAAGGAACAATAGTAGATTTTATTTTTGATAGGAGGAATGGTAGTATATAGGATGTAGGGTTAGCTACTTTTTTATGTGGCAACTCAACATGGGTTTTTGATAGGCTAGTTAGGTATAGAATAAGTATAGGGTTAGCTATCTAGGATCTCCTTTGGGGTTGAGTACTTCCCTTGCCAATGACCTATTGGGTTGCACTCTGAATTTTGGCCTATATATTTGCTCGCTTCTTTAATAGTTGACCAGGAGAACTATCTTGGCTTAGATTTTTCCCACTGTATAGTATAGAGAGACAAGAATTAGGTAATCCACTTTTTTGTTCATGTTCTCACCAATTTCTCTTCTTTGTCGTCTTCTCTAACATCAATAGAAAAGTAGGAATGACCTTCTCTATGGAGCCTAGCCATAAGAGGAATCTGGCATGTCTTCAATTTAACTGCTTTATACATGCAACCAACCAAACAAGTAACTAAATTTTACAAAAAAAAAGTATACACCAGTAGTGCAACTAGGGCACCAGGCCTAAGGCCTACACCTCATCAATCACACCCTTAGAGATTTTGTGCCACTGTATATACATATGCAGCAATACAACTTGGTAGCTGAAATGTTAACTATCCTAGCTTGATCTGTTGGAACACCATTGGCTTTATAGTTAAATAGAGTTACTAACACAATCACTAGGATAATGCCTTCTTCCGCTATATTGACTATAGTCAAACAAACATGCATTTGATAATTCTAGCATTTGATTGCTAAGGAACAAACTAGAAGAAGAATGGTCAAGATCCAAGAAGAAATAAAGTGAAGATACTTCATTGGAGAACTTGATTAGGCCCAACAAATCATATGGTGACGTGCAGAAATTATGCATAGTGAAGCTAGAGTTCACCAGATGATATCTTGAGGAAAAGTGAAGGCTGATCAAGCAATGATGAACATAAGTGTACACTTAATTGAAAGCCTTGGTCAATAAGGCTAACGGTTCATACGATAAAGAAGTTAAAGTAGGTGGTTGTTCATCTGGTGCTACTTAGAGGCATGTGGGAAAGTGAGCCACTAGATGATATGGTGCACAACATGGTACCAATTGGTGAATCATTCAATGATGTGGGACCCCGTGGCAATGGCTCAAATGTCAACAACTAGAAATGTTTAAATAGCCTACTACAAAATCTGATGAGTTCTAGGGAGCATCAGATCATCTAGTGATGTTTGTGTTTGTAGTTTTTTCTCAATGCTATAAGCTTTTACATGCTACAAATATGCCCTTAACCAACCATTTACAGTGTGTTTGAGTGCCCTCGAGCTATGAGAATCTAGATCAAGTGTTAGAACACTAAATTCACCATATGTCATAACTTAGAGACCAAATCCAAGGTTAGGTTTGAGCTTACTTAACCTATTTTTGGGAGTTTTAGGCCAATAACTTGAGAGCTTGAGTGAGAGGATTTTATGTAATCTTGATGATGCAAAGCGCATAGAATCTTGGTGACTCTTCATCAATGTCACCATATGAGCATAGTGGGATATCATATCCTTTGTTATGCTCCAATGTGGACTAGGGGTCAAATTTTAACATCAAATGCCACAGGATACATCATGTGTCTCATGGTTTTCCCCCTCTTGAGTTGGTTTCCTTACAAAATTTATGTTTCTGCATGTGCCTGGCTATGTGCCTTTACCTTTTCTATATTAGCTTAGGCTAGTTGGTATAATTGGTTCTATGTTGCAAAACTCTTGGTGGGTTTCCTAAGTAGAGAACATTAGAAAATCATAAGTGCATAATTAGATTATTGTTTTTTAGTCTAAAATCAATTAAGTAGAGCCCTAGGTTGAGAATTTACCACAAAACTCACCCCCTCCCCCTCTTGGATCAGCGCCTCAAGTTTCATACAACTACCAAATGATGATAGCAACTCATGTCGTACATGCCAATGGTACATGCAAATACTAGAATCTAACTCATATGCTACTTGTCTATATATTTTTAGTATATGTCACATAAAGTGCCTTGAGTTTAATTGATGTGAATAGATCAAATCCTTATGAGATTTTTTCTGTGAATAAATAAACTTCATTAAAGATCAAATCATATCATTATAGACAAGGAAAGAACGAACTTAGAAAAAAAATCAAAAAAACTTGACCGTAACCCATCCTAAGAGCAAAATGAGCAAGTTCATGAGCTACATTATTTTGACTTCTACTAATCTTAACCACTTCTAAGCTACAAAGATCTACCATATGAACCTGCGCTTCATGTAGGATTGGCCACACTAACAAGCCATCTTCCTTCATGCTTTTAGCTCTTCTCGGTAACACCTGCAAAATCAATCTCAAGCACCATAGGAGGTCAGGCCATCTTGCCTCCACGTCCTGCCATGTCACGGCCTTGGCTTATTTTGCATCCCTGCAATGGAAGAGTATGTGCTAGGTCATTAATTTTACATGACCTTCATGGTCTTTAATGATCACTCCCACCGCAACCCTACCCAAGCCATGTAGAAAGGCCCCATCTACATTAATCTTTAGAGTTCCAGAAGCCGATGCTAGTTTATGGCAATAAGTAATAAAAAATTGTGCAATCCCTTACATTAAGTGTTACTTAATTGATGATTGATGGATTAAATGTATGTTGTAGCCCTATGGCTTTCTCCCCTAGGAAAGCATGGGCATGCTTTCTAGTTTATACTAATTGAGCCAACTGTGACATATTAGCTTTGGTGGAATTTTTTTTTTAAAAAAACAAAAGTATATGATGAAAACCACCTAATTGCTAGTATGAACTAACAATTTCATAGGGTGTTTGATCAATTGATATTTATGGAATCCAATGATGCAATGGATTGTTATAGAGGAAACACTAGCACAACATACATTTTCACATATGGGGTACAAAGTTGGTCACATTGCCTACATGTGAATCTTGATTTCCGAAGACATCATATGTGCATTTAACGTCCAACTAGTAATTGATATATCATACATGGTAGGGTAACACACGAGCCACAAATTTATATTGGTTCAAGCATATGTGTCCTATATATGTTTAGTGCATGATGATGCTTTTATTGCTTGTGTGTGGTATACTTGGGTTGGTTGTGGGTAGGGGATCGTAACTAACGCCTATTGGTTGTTGTTATTGGGTTGAGGTGTCGATCAGGTGATACTTACCCCTCCTTATATAGTCCAGAAGGTAGGGTTACAAATACAACCATGATCGTGCTTTAGAGGTCGGTTTCATTATCGCTTACAATAGATGGAGTAAGTTTCTATGTATATCTTGCCCATGCCTTGTCGTCCAAGTCAGTGAGACACTTTTGGGTTGGATTGTCCTAGGTCAGGCACCCTAGGAACCTCCTCCTAGCGGTCCAGTTATAGCCTCGGTGAGGGTACCAGGGTCCATGTAATTGATAGTAGCCCAAGCCTCCATGCGATTCAGAGAATCTAATAGAGGTTTAGTTTTAGTTGAAGCCCAAATGCGGGTGCTTTTTGTGTCTGAGTCCTCTGCGTGCATCATGTCACTAAGCACAAGTGCTTTTCTGGTCATAGTTTACCAGATTCGTGCAAGCAGACCCGATGGGTCTAGCTCCTGAGCTTCAATCACTTCAAAGAATCAGCCAGAGGCTAAACTTACATTTTTTGCTCCTTATTTTTTGAACAAAATTAATTCTACACCTAGCTTATCATGGCCAATTTAAATTTGAGATCAAATAGAGTCCCTAATTATAAAAAGTTAAATTTGGATGCACTCTTAATCAACAACACAATGTAGCTCCAAACAAATGGGTCGGTAGGTGTCACATAGATTTTTCTCTTCAAAATAAAAAATTAAGAGAGTAATTACAGTGAAATAAAAAATGGTCCTTTCATTATCCAGAATTTGCGCTTCTAACTCCATGCCAACAGTAGTATATATTCCACATATTTAAATTGGTCATTGTTTTTGGAAACAATAATCTACACTTAGCTTAGCATGGCAAATTTAAAATTGAGAACAAATGGAGACACTAAATATAAAAGGTTAAATTTATAAACTTAATCAACAAAAACAATTTAGCTAAACACAAATGGCTTGGTAGCACATAGATTTTGTTCATCAAAATAAATAATCCATGAGCTAATTAAAGCATGACATAGTAGCAATTATCCAAACAACCATGCAATTAGCTAGTAAATATGATGGACTCATAAACACCAACCTTTTGCAAGATGGATTCACCACAACTTGGATGCCTTCCTCAAAATCCAATTGAAAAGTGCTCTCTAAAATGGAGAAACAATTACAATGACAATGTAGCCATGCAAAACACTCTAAAGCTATAAAATCGAAGGAGTTGAGTCTTTTTATTACTAACCTTAAAGCAAGAAGATCATGCCCATGCTTGAAAAAACTAGATCCACGTTGAGCATTTTGGTGAAAAATGGCCGCAACAATGGAGTGAGGGTGGGGGAAAACTGCTCATCTGCTTGTGGAGCTCGAGCTAGGAGAGAGCAGGGGGAAGAGATTGACCTTTTATACACGATTCATCACTGGCGGTTTAAAACCAAACCGCCAGTGATACCAAACTATCACTGGCGGTTGGAGTTACGAACCGCCACTGTTAGCTATCTTCACTGGCGGTTTGAGCTACGAACCGCCAGTGAAGCTTCACTGGCGGTTTGAGCCACCAACCGCCACTGTTAGCTATCTTCACTGGCGGTTTGTGGCCTCCCCCAATCATTGTCTGGTTTTCAATCTTCAAACCGCCAGTGAAGAAGCATCAGTGGCGGTTGAATAGAAACCGCCAGTGATGTACCGACAGTGAATGTCATTTCTGTAGTAGTGATGCACTGCGCCGTGGGGTAAACGATGGATGCCTCGGTATACATGCACCGCCTGGTATTATGACCAATTTGAAGAACAGGTGCACGCCACATAAAACGGGTCCGAGGGAGTATATCCAACTGTGCTAATTTTCTCACGAGACAAAGATGCTAGGATGATCATTGGCATAACATAAACCTTCCACAGATATACGTACTAGCTATCAAACGAATATACATTAAATAATTCTTACATTTGATTGCAAAAAAAATTTATTATTATACCCCTAGAAAAATATAATTATACCCCTAGAAAAAAAATACTCCCTCCATCCCAAAATAAGTGCACTTCTAGAGTATGAATAAAAATGCTAAGGTTAGTATAAAATTATATTTACACCCCTAGAAAGATATAAATCATTATATCTCGAAAAATAAGAAAGTAGAAAAGGACAAATAGGACTAGTTTGTCTTTTATATAAATGTGTATTTATTTTGGGATAAAGTTTGAACTCTAGAATGTGCTAGCATGATCATTGGGATGACATAAACCTTCCACGGATATACTAGCTATCAAACGAATATACATTAAAGAATTCTTACATTTGATTGCAAATCTGCAAAGAAACTAGCTAGATGAGAGCTTCACTCATGTTATGTTGACAACAATACCCATCTCATCTCATCTCATTTCACATATATAGTTCATCATCCCGGCCAAGTTCTCAACAAAGGCAAAGCATTACTGAACTGATATGATAGACTGATGTATACTCTGTACACCGGGCTACTAGGGAGGATATGATGGCGTTGACAAGACACACCCCGATCTAACTATATGTCGACGCATGAGACCGTCGCGACTTGCATTTTGTAAATGAAAGAGTTGGAGTACTGGAATGAGATGCTATCTCCAGGGCCGATCGGTCCACCGTTCCTGACTAGGCAGTCGCCGTACGACAGGCGTCGGAAGTCGCTGGGGTCAACGAGCTCCGTGGAGGTGAACTCGCCGCACGAGACATGGACGTCGCGCACGGTGCAGTCCAGGCACGTGTTGGTGATGGTCACGCTGTAGGACGGCACGCCGTCGGGCAGGCTGCCCGCGTTGCCCTGCAACACCTCCACCACCTCCTCCGAGCAGAGGTCCGGCGGCGACGCCATGGTGGGCGACGGTTCACAAGACACTACTCCAGCTGCTTAGACAGTGATCATGCGTATCATGAACACAATCGAAAAGACGATCGAAAAGGGGGCATCACTAATCACTTCATAAGTTTTCATGGACTGATAAGAGAGCAACAAACTAAATACAGCATGCAGACCTTGGACAGCTAGAAGGAAGAGCAACGGCATGAACACAATCGCGACAGCAGATCCCTCTCGAGGTCGAGGGCAACCCATGCGGTCGACGGCGCGGCACAGAGCTGGAGCAAGAGGACAGCGGGTGCCGGCGGAGAGCTAGAGGTCGTCGTCGTTGTCCAGCCGCGGTAGCTGGGCTTCCACCATTCGCAGTCAAGGCCGACGACGCTGAGAGCGAGGGACCCTGCTCGATCGGGTGCGTGGCTCGAATCGAAATAAGAGAGCATGCAAGCTACGGAGCCCTCGACCGTACGGAGTATTTGTATTGGTGTGAAGTGTTTAACTGTGGGTACACAAACTAACATTTCGTTGAGAGTCAAAGCGCAATTCCGAGGAGTCGTCGTCGTCCTTTTTGGAAGTTACGCCGAGCGAGGCAGTAATTAATTCTTACTGGAAATTGTGGAATGGTCATGCGCTTCATGCATGGTTTCCATCAAAAAATTTGCGTTTGAGGATTGGCCAGACGAGATGAGCGTTAAGCGTGTTCACGTGGCAGTGGAGCATGATCATGTTTTATCAGGCCAGGCCGTATCTCTTGGCATATTCGGACTGTGCCTGATAGACACACATGGTGATCGCGCCTCAAATCTTAGTATTTACTTACTTCTATGCAAGACATAAGTCCATCTAGGTTTATCTTAAATCAACTCTTTTAATTTTAATTATTTAATTATATCCTAACTTTATACAGTATTATATCTTTCCAAAATATACAACTTTGTTCATTTAAGATAATGTGTTATGTAAAGATTTTCTGTTCAAAGCAATTAAAATTTTATTATAACAAGCTTTTTGGATGTAATTTGTTTAGGTTCAGTCTAAAAATATATATCGGTGAAATTAAATGATTTTTGGTCGAGATCATCTTGCCTATGATGATTCCAGAGATTGCCACAATGAGCTCCTCATCGCGTCGATTTCATCACTAGGAGGCCAATTTGTGGTCATTATTATCTACAAGTGGAAGGGGTGCTCCCGAGCACTTCCCATAAGGACAATAATTTTGGGTTATCTATCTCATCTTCAATGACCATGGAGAAAAAATTACGCATCCAACATCACGCAAGGATTGGAGGTGAGGTGATGAATTGGCAGCTTTGCTCTTTACGACGATGCACACAAGATCAATCACAGCAGAGACACAAGATTTAACGTGAAAAAACCCTCCCAATGTGGAAGGTAAAAACCACGAGCGCCAGCCAGCAAACACTCCTCACTATTATCAAGATTCGAGTTATTTTTAATGTTTGAATTGCCTCTTTACGAATATATGTTATTTTTAATGTTGGCGATTACATGTCACCTAAAACTCGAAACCCTAAAACCCGAAACCCTAACCCTAAACCCTCAAACCTAAACCCCTAAACCCTCAAACCCCTAAACCCCGAAACCCTAAACCCCGAAACCCCGAACCCCTAAAACCTGAAACCCTAAGACCCGAAACCCTAACTCTAAACCCTCAAACCCCTAAACCCCGAAACCCTGAACCCCGAAACCCCAAACCCCTAAACCTTGAAACCCTAAACCCCGAAACCCTAAACCCCCCGAAATCCTAAACCCCTAAACCCTCAAACCCCTAAACCCCAAACCCTAAACCCCGAAACCCCGAACCCCTAAACCCCAAAACCCTAAACCCTGAAACCCTAAACCCCGAAACCCTAAACCCCTAAACTCCAAACCCTAAACCCCTAAACCCCTGAACCCCAAAACCCTAAACCCCCCGAAATCCTAAACCCCAAACCCTAAACCCTAAACCTCTAAACCCTAAACCCCTAAACCCTAAACCCCTAGTTTTCGGTTTTGGTTTCGCATACATGTATAAAGCTCCTCTAAGTGTTCGATCATATTGTATATATATTTTAATATTCGCAGAAATGGCCGACCCAAATGAGAACATGGAGGAGCAAATGATGAATATCATCACCGGCGACGATGACGGGAGTCAATACTTATTGAATTACGAAGACATGACCATGCATGATGAAAATCCCCCTGAACAACAAGTTGAGATGGAAGAAGGCAATACAGACGAGGTATATATACAATATGTCGTGTTAGGGTTTACATTTACTTTATTACTTGATTAGGTTTTATCTCAACTTGTATTAGGGTTTCATCTTCGTGTCTTTACCTATATGTAGCCCTCTAGATCGATGTTTGCGATGGGGCAGAGCAGACCAAAACGAGGGCCGAAGAGGCCGTTGAAGGGCCGTCATGTAATCTCCGAATTCGATATGGCTACAGGCCAACCACTAGGACCCCATGCACAGAAATATGTCTTTCACTGTGGGTTCCTTGTGAGAGATCGGATTCAAATAAGTGCCCGTGAATGAAAAGAGAGGCGAAGTGCTCCCGAGATCAGTTATGTCTCCAATCTTGACAAGCAGCTAGTCTGGGATGACATCCAAGCTCATTTCTCGTTCGACACGGATGATGAGGAGCTGCTGAGGCGAATTCGGGAGTGGACAATGAAGAAGATGGCCACACTTTTTCAGGACCGCAAGAAGAAATTGTACCACAAGTTTGTGCTGAAGAACGAGACGCCAGATTTCAACTCTAAGGCGTATGTCAAGATAAGGGCCGATTGGGATGAATTTGTACAGTACAAAAGATCACAAGAGAGCGAGGCCCGGGTTAGAGTAAACAAACAGAATGCAGCTCAGAAGAAATACCACCATCATTTAGGATCAGGTGGCTATAAGACTGCCCTTCCAAAGTGGGAGAGACAGGAACAGGAGATGCTTGCCAGGGGGTAGTCCCGGAGACAATAAGAAGAAATTGGAGTGAACGGTCCAGGAATTGGTTCTACGCTCATGGGGGAACCATAAACCCTAATGACGGGGAGCTTGATTGGGGCCCGCAAATTTCAAGAGCAGCATATAGGCTAGTTCAAGAATGAAGTGCGGTGTTGGCTGGCGAGTTCAAGCCCAACAGAGAGAAGGATGAACTCACGTACGCGCTGGAGAATCCTAAGCACGGTGGGCGTACGAGAGGCTTTGGGGCCATTCCGTGGTTGCATTCCTTCGAAGCGGATCGAGAAAGTTACAGAAGCCGCCAGAGAAAGAAGGACGAGGAGGCAGAGCGGCTCTACAAGTTGCAGGAGTATGTTCTTCAAACACAAGAGCGTGACAAATCTCGTGAAGAATGGATGCAGGAGGAAATCAAAAGGCAAGTGCAAGCGGCACTTAGTCAAATGACGAGTGGGCAAGGTACATCATCACAACAGCCTCAAGCGAACATTAGCCCCCCAGGTCAGATGAAAAGCAGCTGCGCCTCTACGGAAGTACCAACCATTCAAGATGACTCCAAGCTACGCTTCCCCGTGGATGACGTTAAAGAACCTTTTACTACTTGTGAGCTGCACATTCCAGATGGAAATGCCACGAAAAAGGTGGATGTCGGTGTTGTAAACCCTATCGACCGCACAAGAACACCAAGAATCCATGGTCAACCAGTGCCAGCCGGATACGCTAGCGTATCGGTGGATAGGGTTGAGACAGGTTGTGGTAGCGTGGCAGTGGAAATCGAAGGGGGAGATGGGGAGAAGACTTTAGGTGAAGCGGAGAAGACATTTATTTGCTGGCGCAAGCGCTTCATTATTATTCCTGGAGTGTCACCGCCGCAACCTCCTCCTACTGATCAAGATCCTCACCATAGGTAGTGTGCGCGTGAACGAGAAACAATTTTTATTACACTAACTTCCTATATGTATATATTAGTTGGATGCTCACATCATTCGTTGTTTTGCGTAGCAGGAACTATAGTCCAGTTCGTCATTATTCCCCAGCGCATCAGAGTGCTGCGGGCGGTGACGATGTGTTGGAGGACACGGCTTCAACCCCATCTCCTGCACAAAGATCTCCACCGCGGGCTCCAACACCGCCACCGGCCCCACCATCTCCTCCACCGCGGGCTCCAACGCCACAACCTCCACCGCGGGCTCCAACACCGCCACCGGGCCCACCATCTCCTCCACTGCGGGCTCCAACGCCACAACCTCCACCGCGGGCTCCAACACCGCCGCCTCCACCGCGCGTCCCTAAGAAGCGGTCCGCCGCCACAGAACCAAAGGTCCCACCTCCAAAGAAGAAGGCTCCTGCGTCAGGAAAAAAAGTCCAAGAGAAATTAGCTTATGAAAAGACTGATGAGGAGTTAGAAATTACGGTGAAAAAAGATGTGCGAAATTTTTTAGATGAATGTGAGGCCGCTGCTAAAGCGAAGAGGAACCCGGAGAAGCCTTACCTCTTGTTAAACCCACAGGAGTTAAGGAAAAGGGTGGACCAACATGGTATCGAGATGCGTGAAGCCCGAAAGGCTCCACGAAAATCAGATTACGAACGCTCTCTTATGAAGTCCACAAAAGAACAACAATCCAGCAAGAAGAAAGTGGAAAGGGTGTTCCACAGCTCGGGGAAACATCAAGACCTTTGTCCCCGTTAGTTGTGCAAAATCAGTATGGTTCAAACATGGGCAGAGTACAGCGGAAATCTGGAGAGACCACTTTGTCTGAGATAGACTCAATTGAAGATTTTATCATTGACAGCGGTCTCCCGTACGACACGATTAAAAATATTGTTACTGGGCTAGACTTTCCACGAGCGGAAGTAGTTGATGAATGGAGGAGAAATTTTGCACCGGGCAGGAGTCTAATGAACCCCAATCACTTACATGTACTTGGTACGCAGATGTTTGCAATCAACAAATGGTGCATGGAGGCTTCTAAAGACGGTGATGTCAATTGGATTTCTGTCCAAATTCGGAACCATCACTACTTCCGTGGCGATGACCTAATCTTAGTCCAGATGGAGGAATTACACCAGCTATGTCATATGGACGCACTGGACAAATCGCTCCTTAGCTGCTATTGTTTGTAAGTGTTTCTTTTATAGTTTTCATTGAACTCTCTAGTATGTGTATATAGTACGTAGTATTCTTACACACATACTTGTGGATCCACTTGATATTTTGCAGGTATCAGATGACTCAGCTCAGAGATAAACATGACAATTCTGTTGGGTTTGTTGATCCATATGTTGTTTTCAAGGCTCCAAACCCTTCAGCGACTTGGAGCGATGAGTCGTGTATGAATCTCATGAGGTTCTTCGTGAACCAAAAGATAGAGAAAGAATTCTCTTCTCATACAACTTTAAGTGCGTGAGACATATATAGTTAAAATAAGTATGTGCACATTTTATTTTACTTAACCCTAATAATATATATATATGAATCATGTGTATGAACAGCTATCACTGGATATTGATGGTCATCGATCTCAAACACAGCAATGTGTAAATCTATGACTCGTTGAGCAAACCGCAAGAAGATTACCAAGATATGATAGACATCCTCCAAAGGTAATTTTCCGATCCCTAGCTTGCATGTTTAAAGTATAGACTAAGCTTGTATATATGTATACTAATTAAATAATGATCCAACTATTAATGTTTCATTGGCCGGATTAGGGTTTGGGAAAAATTCATTGCTCGGGAACATATGAGTCAGTGTAAGGCCCCACTTACAATAAAGTCACGACTACTAGTAAGTTTACACCTTCGTCAATGTACGTGTATCTTTATTATATCATGTCATATATCATATCTTTATTACAAGATGAATCTTTTTATTCTACAGTGGATTTTGAGACAAAAACAGGGTACCAACTTATGCGGATTCTATGTTTGCGAGTACATGATGATAGAATCAAATAGAATTCCTGAAGAAATCATCAAAGTACGTAACATGTTTCTTTTCATTTTTTATAGACTTAGTAATGATAATATAGATATAACTAATATCTTTTTAATTCCAATTGAAGACTGACTGGTTGAAGCAAAAAGTGATGCTACAAGGCCAATTGAAAGCAATACAAGAGACAATAGCAGGATTTCTTCAGGAACTAGTCATAAATCCAAACGGCGAGTTCTACTATAATACCAACGAGAAGTTGATTCCAAACAATGATGATCATTTGTATGCCCTGTAGATCTTTAGATAGAGTACAACTTGTAATAGGTTTACAGTACTAACTTTGGAGTACAACTTGTGTAGATAGATATTTAGACAACTCCTATATGTATATTGCTTGTAATTTTATGTACATATATTTATATATATATGTAGTTCTATAGTTCAATTATATATGCATGCAATAAGCTTATTGTGTTATGCTGCTAATATATATAAATTATATATATTAGCAGCAAAGAATATATATTGGAAAACCTATTAAATAAATAAACAAAACTAAAAACAGAACTGAAATGAAAATAAAACGGAAAAACCAGGGGACCCTTTAGTCCCGGCTGGTAATACCAGCCGGGGCTAAAGGGTGCTGCTGCGTTGCACCGATGGCAGCACCCTTTAGTCCCGGCTGGTATTACCAACCAGGACTAAAGGGTGGCTTTAGCCCCGGTGGCCGAAGCCGGGACTAAGGGGGGGGCCTTTAGTCCCGGAAGCGTAGTCCCGGCTCGGCAACCGGGGCTAAAGCCCAATTCTGTTGCAGTGGCAGCTCCGGCAGTGTTATACCCTCCAACCCGTTTTACCCGACATGAGAGCCTGGATTACAGATACCAAGGAGTACACGGAAGTATGTGAAGAGCATTAAGTACATACGTCATGAATAGCGCCGCGCCGCCAGCCATGAGTCCTTCTTAATCCCTCTTTCATCCACGAGTCAAAAAATTGCAAAAAATGTGTAGTATAAGAGCAAGTATAATAACCGGTTGTAAGCCGGCTAAATGCAGAGGTGGGGGAGAGAGAAGAAGAAAGAGAAGAGAAGCGAGCTGTAAGTTTACAGCCGGCTTCGACTCAAGAACCGAGAAACTCTGTGAGAGTGATGAGTGGGCCATGTATTAATTGTGAAGCACTAGCCACTGTACAAGCGGGCTGGGAGAAGGCTGTAAGGATTCTTACAACCAACTTGATGGATGTATTATTAGTCTTGCTCTAAGGCCAATTGTCACACCCGGTTTTAAGAACAAAACCAGGTATACACCATATGTGAGCCCAGGAAGTCAAATCTCACATATAGCCACAAATAAAGGGTAATATCGAAAGACAATGCTCTTATATAACATATATAAAACAAAAGATCATAACCTTAAAGAGCAGACAGCGGAAAGACACTCCGATCTTCAGATGGAGACACCACTTCACAGGGAACAACTGACTGGTTGACCACAAGCCTAAGCTTCTCCAAAGCTTAACTCTCTGAGGTGTGGGGAAAAGCAAGAGTGAGTCCATGTTGAACTCCACAAGTATAGCAACAAGTGATATAGATCCCAAGTTTCATGATCAATGTAACATAAATAATGAATTGCATAAAACGTTAAATAATGAACATGTTAACCAACATAAGTCATAAATGTAAAAGTCTTCAAGGCCGCTCGTGTCCTTGAGCAAGGCTGATATATCAGTTTAATAAACTTTGCGCAAAGGTGTACACTTTCACTGCGAGACGTGAATTGCCCTTTCGCCCGAGGTGATCAGCCTCTTAACTCACTTCCAAGGAAAGTCGGCAGGGTTCACGATGAAGCCTTTCAAAGGTTCGTCTAACAAGTTAGGGCCGCTAGGTTTCCCCATCAATAAGCATGAATCTCCCCTACAAGCGGTGACTAACCAAAGACAAAAATGCACCAACTTGTCGGCCAAGACCATACAGATCGGAGCCCCTCTTGCGCCTTTCGGTAACCTCTAACAAGCTAGAAAAGGTCCTCATACTAAGCTAAAGCCAGAGCCATATAACCTCCAACAGTTGCACTGTAAATCCCGAAGGTGCTCGTACAGATAATTTCTTAAGTTGCTAATAAGTCATTTTTATCATTCGATGCATACATTAATTAAGTAACATGATCATGATTGCGAAAAGAAAACTCGATTGCTATACTTGCCTTAAACTCAAGATCCTTCTTCTGTTGACTTATACACTTCCAAAGGTTGACTCTTGATCTTGAACTCTTGATCACAAACTTCTTCTTGATCACCAACGTATAACTCACCGACTGGACATACGATCACAGAACACCACACATGCATCCAAAGGCAATCATGCAAAGCAAACATAGCCTATAATTAGAACAGTACATCAATCATAATAAAACAAAATAAAGAGTTTTGAAAACTGATCTACGATTCGCTACGAACACCCAGACGCGAAGATCACGCTAATCGGAGTTTTAACAGAAAAGATATGAGCTAAACAAGATTAAAAACACTAATTACTAGATTAGATTTAACTCAAATTTTAATTACAGAAAACAGTATTGAAAGTTATATATTTAGAAAGAACTTTTCGAAACGAATCTAACGCAAGTTGAACGGACTAAATCGGAGTTAAAACGAAGAAGTTATAGGCATTTGAAAACAGTGGCAAAACTGTAAATAAATCGAACTTGATTTTGCAGACTTAAATAAATAAAACAAAAACGAAATTCGGCTGGACTGCGCCTCAATTAGGATGAAACGCAGGGACTTCAAGGCAAGTTTTCACAGACTCAATGAACAGGGTCAGTTGGACGGCGGGTTAGGACCTAAAGATTCTAGGGACTCTTTAGAAAACGTGCCGAACCGAAGGGGTATCGGTTGGTGGAGGCCGTCGGATCCAGGATGGAGGATGGAGATTAGATCCAGGGGGTTGACTGGCGGCGCTGTCGCCGGAGAACAGGGCCAGCGGCGTCTTGCGGCGGCGCCATCGTCGGAATGCGGCGGCGCGGCTCGGATTCGAGGTAGAGAGCGGTAGAGACCACGGGGACGGGTTCAATCGAACGAGAAGCTTAAGGCGAACTCACCTGAGGCACAGACGAGGTCGGAGACGGTCTGGTGGCGGCGTATTGCCCGACGAGACGGACGACGGCTCTGAAAAGCGACGGCGAGCGATTAAGGCACCAAAACGAAGAGGAAAAAGAAGATAGAATGAATGTATAGCTTCGTGAGGTCGAGTAGAAGCTCTAGATATCCTCGGTGGCGATCGAAACCTACCGAGAAGCGAGGTTGACGGCGGCGGAGATCTTTCGGTGCGCGGAGCTCTCGGTGTGGGCAAGATAGGGCACGGGAACTTGGGCTGTTTGCGTGAGGAGAGGCGGCGGGCTCTCGGGAATCTTATAAGGGGGTTGGCTCGGTTGATTAGGCAAGCGAGGTCACGTGCCAGGATTGGAGTCGGGCTCGGTTTCGGGTGTCCGCCATGAACACGAGCAGGGAGGGGAAGGTGGGACACTGACAGGCGGGGGTGCGCAGTCAGCGACGGGAGGAGCGGCGGCGCGCTGCGCGCGGGTGCCAAGCTGGGCCGAGGCGCGGGAGCGGCGACCCTCAGGCGAGACGGAGACGGCTACGCTCGCGCGAGGCTGGACCCTCGGGCGAGACGGAAACGGCTATGCTCGCGCGAGGCTGGACCCTCGGGCGAGACGGAGACGGCTATGCTCGCGCGAGGCTGGACCCTCGGGCGAGACGGAGACGGCTATGCTCGCGCGAGGCTGGACCCTCGGGCGAGACGGAGACGGCTATGCTCGCGCGAGGCTGGACCCTCGGGCGAGACGGAACGGCTACGCGAACGCGAACGCAGCGCCGAGGCTGAACCCTCGGCTCGGCGCGGGGCTGCGGCGCTGCGCAGGGCGGCTGGGCCGGCGGAGCAGCGCTGCGCGCAGGCGTTGGGCCGGGCGGCGGCCCACGCGGGCGAAAGGGTGAAGAGGGGAGAGCAGGCCGGCGGGGAGAGGCTGGGCCTTCGGGCCGATTGCCAAGGGGAGAAAGGAAAGAAAGGTTTTATCTTTTTCTTTTATTTCCAAACCTTTCTCAAAACAAAATCAAAACCAGTTTGAAATATTTTGAACTTTTGAAAATCAAACAAAACCCTTTTCGAGAAATTCATTTTCAAAATGTTCCCAAACTATTTTGAATTCAATTTGGATTTTAGCCGAAACCACACATCACAAAAACTCAAATGCTCCAACATGAATGCTCAAACATGTTTCTAAACCCTAGGATAAATTTTAATATAGAGAAAAATTTTTATTTCCCTATATTTTATGAGCACAAAAATTCATAAATAAACCATTTTAACTCTAATTTAAGAAACACAAATTTTAGGGTGTGACAAATCTACCCCCCCTTAAGAGAATCTCGTCCCGAGATTCGGAAGAGACTCAGAGCACAGGAGAAAAACGTGAAAAGATCTTGATAACACTTTCACTTCACCCTTGCATACCGAGATTATCAAACCACTGATGTTTCATGATCATAACTTGTGAACAAAGATTTTCATGAAAGGATTATTACACTTGATTATCCCAAACTGGTCTTGCTCGCTAACTTGATTGGCTTACAACTCAAAGAGATGTGGAAACTTGATCTGCAGTTGTTCCTTCGTATTGATATTTTGAAAACTCACAGTCCACTTTACTGTCCTCGATGGGTACCCCTTCTAATGGGTCATTCTCGTATTCCTCAGGTACAGAGTGAAAACCTTGATACTCAATTCTTTCACCTGTCGGTGTCGTTAAAAGCACCAAACCTTGGGCATACTTAACCACTCCTTTACAAGCAGATAACCAACCCTTCCCAAGGATAACATCCATTTCCCTCAACTTCAAAACAGTAAGGTTTGCCTCAAAGTTTACTCCCTTTATGTCAAGGCTAACTTTTGGGCATATGCGGTTTGCTTTCATTTCGCCTCCTAGAGAGTTAACTATCACTGATTTCCTCATTGGAAGCATAGTCATCCTATGTTCTTGTACATATAGGCTAGAGATGAACGAGTGTGAAGCTCTAGGATCAAACATCACAATGGCGGGAGCAGAGTTTACTTGAATGAAACCATACACGACTTCCTTAGCCCCACGTTTGTTAATCATATACACATGATTTAACATTCCTTGGATGTAGTTTCTTTTTATTTTACTTCCTGGCTCCTGATTCTCCTGTTCTTGTATTTGATGTGGTTCGTTGTCCTGACTTTTATTGCTCTCCATAAACTTCTTATGACAGTCATTCTCATAGTGATTAACCTCATCACAATCGTTACAACCCTCACTAGTGGGAGTATTAATCTTTGTCAAGGTGTCACTAGGGGGTGACAGACATGTCTCTTGGGAATTGGAGTGAAGTACCTCATCATTGGATTGCTGATACTGATGGAGTTCATGAGGAGGTTCAAGATTCCACTGATCACTTGATTCCTGGTTCCATTGTTGGAATTCTGGTGCATGAGCGTAAGGGTGGTGTATGTTGCTACCTACAGATTGGCTTTCTCTTTTCCTTTTCTTCTCCTCCATCTCTCGACGCTTGTTCTCAATCACAATTGCTCTGTCCACCAATGTTTGATAGTTGGCATATTCAACCGTCATCAGTTGTAATTGCAAACCATCATTGAGTCCTTTCAGAAAGCGTTTCTGCTTCTTAGCATCACTATTCACTTCTTCCAGCGCATAGTGTGACAACTGGGTGAACATGTCATGATACTCACACACTGACATAAATCCTTGCTTCAAGTTGAGGAATTGCTCTTCCTTAATCGCTACTATTCCAGCTGGAACATGGTAAGATCTAAAAGCATTCTTGAATTCTTCCCAACCAATTTGATTCTTATTTGTATGTTCAAACTGGAACGATTCCCACCAATCTAATGCAATTCCTTGAAGTTGGCCGGAAGCATAAAGCACCTTCTCATGGTCATCACACTGTGTTATGTCAAGTTGTCGTTCCACAGCTCTAAGCCAGTCATCAGCTTCTATTGGGTTGCTAGTATGAGAGAATGTCGGTGGGTGTCCTTTCATAAATTCACCACGCTTGTCAATAGGTGGTTCTTGATACTGATTGTGTAACACATTTTGAGCAATGGTCTGTAATAGTTGAGTCTGCAGTATCAAAACTTGCTCTATAGCTGAAGGATTTGATGGCGGTGGATTAGAGTTGTGAGCATTTCCTGTAGCATCATCGTAGTCATTTCTTCTGGTAGCAACCATCTGTTTTTCAACATGTATGTGTTAGGATTCAGCTCTTCATAACACACTTAACCATAGCTTCATGAGATGACAAGACAAGTTTGATATAGCAAGAGAGACAAGAGAAGACTCATCCATGACTGATTCTTTCGATTAAAACACTAGATGGTAAGAAACTTCATCTTGAAAACGGTTCAAAGTTAAATTCATCATAGCTACCCCCCTTAAGAAAAGATCAACTAGAGAACATATAAGGGTAGCTTGCATATTATTTCCAGCATGTTGACAGGCATAACCAACTTCTCATATCCCGGAAAAATTCATATGTAAAGGTAAGAACAGGAATTCTGAAATTCCTCGCGAGTAGCAAAACAGCAGTGCAGTAAAACAGCCATAACTCGAGTTCTGTTCATCCAATGAAGTTGCAGTTTGCCTTTCTGGAAAGCTTATGAAATCCTCTACAACTTTCATGTAGAACACTTTTCCAGATTCTGTAGTTAAGGTCGTCGAAAACAGCGGACAACAGTAACTGTTCCAGATTCCAGACAGCACAGATGCATCAACTTGTGAATTTCATAACTCCAAAACCATAACAGCTATCAGGGTGGTTCTTGCGCTCTGAGAAAGATTATGAAGTCTACTTGTGTCCAAAATTATTCCATGATTTTTGATCATCCATAAACAGAGATATAAGCTGATAAAGACAGACTGCTCCGAAAAGACAGGATAGGGAAGACAAGAGAAGAGCAAAACCCCACTATCTATGCATATAACCTATCAACTAAACCTAAATGAGATTGTGAGGAAACCCACAAAATCATTGCACTCATTACAAAGATTGCAAAACAAACATCATCATAAGGACAAGCAACAAACATCACAGGTTCACAAGCCACACATGGGCCAAGGACTTGACTTAACTTCGTTACTAACGTTTCATTACATAAGGGCACAAGAACTACTAGCACATGATACATCTGCAAGAACATCAAGGGTAGCTTTTCTTGTACACTCTTCATCTATCAACTGCTATCAGGGACTTTCTTTGCATCAGGTACTGACATCACTTGATGGTGACTATTCTGTAGTGACTGGGTTGTGGCTACTTCCTTGAGTCGGTTGTTGACCTTTTTGGGGTAGGATCTTACGTAGTGTCCTTCCTGTCGACAATGATAACATCTTCCTTTGGTTGGATCTGCTGCGGTAGAAGTGTTGTTTGATGTGCTGCCATCTTGCTGACTCAGAGGATTGACTTTTACCAGTTTATTCTGCTTCTTAACTCGCTTCCGTGGTTGGAACTCTTTGTAGGTGATTGTCCATCCATCTATGCAAACCTCATGTGGAAAGTTCTTAATTGGAGGAGCTTCTAAATGCTGCTGATCTAGGCTTGTCTGATCAAGAGGTGAAACTGGATGTGATACTGGGGTAGAACTCAATTGTCGGTGACGTATCAACGGTGGCTCGAAAGAATTTGCTTTCCTCTTCTTATCTTCCTTGACTTCACCACTTGGGTTCGCTTTGACCTCATCTTTGGTTGACTTCTCTTGAAGACAAGAATTCCCATAATGCTTGCAACATAGACATCGATCCTGGACCTCTTGAATCTTACTGCTGCTATCTTCCAACAGACCTGTATCACATTCATTGGGTAATAACGGCATACCTCGATATTCAATCCTTTCGCCTGATGGTGTTCTTAAAAACACTGAACGTCGGGAATAAATGACCTCGCTTTTATGACCCTTTAACCATCCTTGTCCAAGGATAACATCGATTCCAGAGAGTTCCAAAACATTCAGCTTCACTATGAATTCACTCTCCTTTATCTGGACTCTAACATCTCGACATACACGGTTTGTCTCAACTTCTCCAGTTGGTGTACGAACTACTATGAGCTTCTTTGTTGGCCATTCCCTTATCTTTAGGCGAGCTACAAACTTGACAGAGATAAACGAGTGCGAAGCACTAGGGTCAAAAAGAACCATGGCAGTTACTGAATTGACTGGGATCATGCCATACACTGCTTTCTTTGCTCCATGAATAGTGGTCATATCCACATGCTTCAATCTTCCATAAATGTAATCTTGCTCCACTTCATCACCTTGTAACTGTTCCTTATGGCTTCCTTCCATGTTGGTTGGTCCGTGTGTTGCATCTTGCTGTTGTGTCATTCTCCCCAGGTCTTGACTTTGCATAGCGATCAGCTTCCGTTTGTTAACTGCGGTCAGAGATGACATAGCTTGGTCAACGATCCGTCTACTTAGATAGAGGGAAGTTTTCAAAAGCCAATTCAAGGCAAGGAGTGAAGGTGAGAGCAAAATTTAAAATTTAAGCAACAAGGAGGAGATAAATAACAAGGGTAGATGACACAATTGAGGAGAAAATACCAAGGTTGATAGAACAAGAGTTCTATAGCAATTTTCAAAACCTTAAAACGACCAGTTTCTAACTAGGCTTGCGTCCTACAGTCAGCATTGCTCCGATACCACTTTGTCACACCCGATTTTAAGAACAAAACCAGGTATACACCATATGTGAGCCCAGGAAGTCAAATCTTACATATAGCCACAAATAAAGGGTAATATCGAAAGACAATGCTCTTATATAACATATATAAAACAAAAGATCATAACCTTAAAGAGCAGACAGCGGAAAGACACTCCGATCTTCAGATGGAGACACCACTTCACAGGGAACAACTGACTGGTTGACCACAAGCCTAAGCTTCTCCAAAGCTTAACTCTCTGAGGTGTGGGGAAAAGCAAGAGTGAGTCCATGTTGAACTCCACAAGTATAGCAACAAGTGATATAGATCCCAAGTTTCATGATCAATGTAACATAAATAATGAATTGCATAAAACGTTAAATAATGAACATGTTAACCAACATAAGTCATAAATGTAAAAGTCTTCAAGGCCGCTCGTGTCCTTGAGCAAGGCTGATATATCAGTTTAATAAACTTTGCGCAAAGGTGTACACTTTCACTGCGAGACGTGAATTGCCCTTTCGCCCGAGGTGATCAGCCTCTTAACTCACTTCCAAGGAAAGTCGGCAGGGTTCACGATGAAGCCTTTCAAAGGTTCGTCTAACAAGTTAGGGCCGCTAGGTTTCCCCATCAATAAGCATGAATCTCCCCTACAAGCGGTGACTAACCAAAGACAAAAATGCACCAACTTGTCGGCCAAGACCATACAGATCGGAGCCCCTCTTGCGCCTTTCGGTAACCTCTAACAAGCTAGAAAAGGTCCTCATACTAAGCTAAAGCCAGAGCCATATAACCTCCAACAGTTGCACTGTAAATCCCGAAGGTGCTCGTACAGATAATTTCTTAAGTTGCTAATAAGTCATTTTTATCATTCGATGCATACATTAATTAAGTAACATGATCATGATTGCGAAAAGAAAACTCGATTGCTATACTTGCCTTAAACTCAAGATCCTTCTTCTGTTGACTTATACACTTCCAAAGGTTGACTCTTGATCTTGAACTCTTGATCACAAACTTCTTCTTGATCACCAACGTATAACTCACCGACTGGACATACGATCACAGAACACCACACATGCATCCAAAGGCAATCATGCAAAGCAAACATAGCCTATAATTAGAACAGTACATCAATCATAATAAAACAAAATAAAGAGTTTTGAAAACTGATCTACGATTCGCTACGAACACCCAGACGCGAAGATCACGCTAATCGGAGTTTTAACAGAAAAGATATGAGCTAAACAAGATTAAAAACACTAATTACTAGATTAGATTTAACTCAAATTTTAATTACATAAAACAGTATTGAAAGTTATATATTTAGAAAGAACTTTTCGAAACGAATCTAACGCAAGTTGAACGGACTAAATCGGAGTTAAAACGAAGAAGTTATAGGCATTTGAAAACAGTGGCAAAACTGTAAATAAATCGAACTTGATTTTGCAGACTTAAATAAATAAAACAAAAACGAAATTCGGCTGGACTGTGCCTCAATTAGGATGAAACGCAGGGACTTCAAGGCAAGTTTTCACAGACTCAATGAACAGGGTCAGTTGGACGGCGGGTTAGGACCTAAAGATTCTAGGGACTCTTTAGAAAACGTGCCGAACCGAAGGGGTATCGGTTGGTGGAGGCCGTCGGATCCAGGATGGAGGATGGAGATTAGATCCAGGGGGTTGACTGGCGGCGCTGTCGCCGGAGAACAGGGCCAGCGGCGTCTTGCGGCGGCGCCATCGTCGGAATGCGGCGGCGCGGCTCGGATTCGAGGTAGAGAGCGGTAGAGACCACGGGGACGGGTTCAATCGAACGAGAAGCTTAAGGCGAACTCACCTGAGGCACAGACGAGGTCGGAGACGGTCTGGTGGCGGCGTATTGCCCGACGAGACGGACGACGGCTCTGAAAAGCGACGGCGAGCGATTAAGGCACCAAAACGAAGAGGAAAAAGAAGATAGAATGAATGTATAGCTTCGTGAGGTCGAGTAGAAGCTCTAGATATCCTCGGTGGCGATCGAAACCTACCGAGAAGCGAGGTTGACGGCGGCGGAGATCTTTCGGTGCGCGGAGCTCTCGGTGTGGGCAAGATAGGGCACGGGAACTTGGGCTGTTTGCGTGAGGAGAGGCGGCGAGCTCTCGGGAATCTTATAAGGGGGTTGGCTCGGTTGATTAGGCAAGCGAGGTCACGTGCCAGGATTGGAGTCGGGCTCGGTTTCGGGTGTCCGCCATGAACACGAGCAGGGAGGGGAAGGTGGGACACTGACAGGCGGGGGTGCGCAGTCAGCGACGGGAGGAGCGGCGGCGCGCTGCGCGCGGGTGCCAAGCTGGGCCGAGGCGCGGGAGCGGCGACCCTCGGGCGAGACGGAGACGGCTACGCTCGCGCGAGGCTGGACCCTCGGGCGAGACGGAAACGGCTATGCTCGCGCGAGGCTGGACCCTCGGGCGAGACGGAGACGGCTATGCTCGCGCGAGGCTGGACCCTCGGGCGAGACGGAGACGGCTATGCTCGCGCGAGGCTGGACCCTCGGGCGAGACGGAACGGCTACGCGAACGCGAACGCAGCGCCGAGGCTGAACCCTCGGCTCGGCGCGGGGCTGCGGCGCTGCGCAGGGCGGCTGGGCCGGCGGAGCAGCGCTGCGCGCAGGCGTTGGGCCGGGCGGCGGCCCACGCGGGCGAAAGGGTGAAGAGGGGAGAGCAGGCCGGCGGGGAGAGGCTGGGCCTTCGGGCCGATTGCCAAGGGGAGAAAGGAAAGAAAGGTTTTATCTTTTTCTTTTATTTCCAAACCTTTCTCAAAACAAAATCAAAACCAGTTTGAAATATTTTGAACTTTTGAAAATCAAACAAAACCCTTTTCGAGAAATTCATTTTCAAAATGTTCCCAAACTATTTTGAATTCAATTTGGATTTTAGCCGAAACCACACATCACAAAAACTCAAATGCTCCAACATGAATGCTCAAACATGTTTCTAAACCCTAGGATAAATTTTAATATAGAGAAAAAATTTTATTTCCCTATATTTTATGAGCACAAAAATTCATAAATAAACCATTTTAACTCTAATTTAAGAAAAACAAATTTTAGGGTGTGACACCAATCTCAGTGGTGAGTTTCATTTTGGTGTTTCCAAGACTACCATGTCATATGAAAGAAAATGAAACTTGAATGAAACTCTCCATTAAGAGTGAGAGTTTCATTCTAAAGTTTCATAGACATTAAATTCCATGACTCATAGAGAGTAGGTATTCGTGTCAAGAGAGTTTCATCTAGATGAAACCCATTTCATCTCTCTCTTCTTAAATACATTGTCATGTCATCAAAAACGCTTATGTGGCACCATATTTAATACAAATGAAACTCTCATTGAGATTGGCCTAAGAAGAGTACGAAGTACTGTACGACTCTAGCTTGCATGCAGTGACGTAACCGGTAAAGAGTAAATGACTGCTGCCTCGACATCCAAGCATGCAGTGCGCCGTGGGGTAAACGACGCATGCCTCGGTATACATGCACCGCCTGGTATTATGACCAATTTGAAGAACAGGTGCATGCCACATAAAACGGGTCCGAGGGAGTATATCCAACTGTGCTAATTTTCTCACGAGACAAAGATGCTAGCATGATCATTGGCATAACATAAACCTTCCACAGATATACGTACTAGCTATCAAACGAATATACATTAAAGAATTCTTACATTTGATTGCAAAATTTTTTTTATTATTATACCCCTAGAAAAATATAATTATACCCCTAGAAAAAAAATACTCCCTCCATCCCAAAATAAGTGCACTTCTAGAGTATGAATAAAAATGCTAAGGTTAGTATAAAATTATATTTACACCCCTAGAAAGATATAAATCATTATATCTCGAAAAATAAGAAAGTAGAAAAGGACAAATAGGACTAGTTTGTCTTTTATATAAATGTGTATTTATTTTGGGATAAAGTTTGAACTCTAGAATGTGCTAGCATGATCATTGGGATGACATAAACTTTCCACGGATATACTAGCTATCAAACGAATATACATTAAAGAATTCTTACATTTGATTGCAAATCTGCAAAGAAACTAGCTAGATGAGAGCTTCACTCATGTTATGTTGACAACAATACCCATCTCATCTCATCTCATTTCACATATATAGTTCATCATCCCGGCCAAGTTCTCAACAAAGGCAAAGCATTACTGAACTGATATGATAGACTGATGTATACTCTGTACACGGGGCTACTAGGGAGGATATGATGGCGTTGACAAGACACACCCCGATCTAACTATATGTCGACGCATGAGACCGTCGTGACTTGCATTTTGTAAATGAAAGAGTTGGAGTACTGGAATGAGATGCTATCTCCAGGGCCGATCGGTCCCCCGTTCCTGACTAGGCAGTCGCCGTACGACAGGCGTCGGAAGTCGCTGGGGTCAACGAGCTCCGTGGAGGCGAACTCGCCGCACGAGACATGGACGTCGCGCACGGTGCAGTCCAGGCACGTGTTGGTGATGGTCACGCTGTAGGACGGCACGCCGTCGGGCAGGCTGCCCGCGTTGCCCTGCAACACCTCCACCACCTCCTCCGAGCAGAGGTCCGGCGGCGACGCCATGGTGGGCGACGGTGCACAAGACACTACTCCAGCTGCTTAGACAGTGATCATGCGTATCATGAACACAATCGAAAAGACGATCGAAAAGGGGGCATCACTAATCACTTCATAAGTTTTCATGGACTGATAAGAGAGCAACAAACTAAATACATCATGCAGACCTTGGACAGCTAGAAGGAAGAGCAACGCCATGAACACAATCGCGACAGCAGATCCCTCTCGAGGTCGAGGGCAACCCATGCGGTCGACGGCGCGGCGCAGAGCTGGAGCAAGAGGACAGCGGGTGCCGGCGGAGAGCTAGAGGTCGTCGTCGTCGTCCAGCCGCGGTAGCTGGGCTTCCACCATTCGCAGTCAAGGCCGACGACGCTGAGAGCGAGGGACCCTGCTCGATCGGGTGCGTGGCTCGAATCGAAATAAGAGAGCATGCAAGCTACGGAGCCCTCGACCGTACGGAGTATTTGTATTGGTGTGAAGTGTTTAACTGTGGGTACACAAACTAACATTTCGTTGAGAGTCAAAGCGCAATTCCGAGGAGTCGTCGTCGTCCTTTTTGGAAGTTACGCCGAGCGAGGCAGTAATTAATTCTTACTGGAAATTGTGGAATGGTCATGCGCTTCATGCATGGTTTCCATCGAAAAATTTGCATTTGAGGATTGGCCAGACGAGATGAGCGTTAAGCGTGTTCACGAGGCAGTGGAGCATGATCATGTTTTATCAGGCCGGGCCGTATCTCTTGGCATATTCGGAGTGTGCCTGATAGACACACATGGTGATCGTGCCTCAAATCTTAGTATTTACTTACTTCTATGCAAGACATAAGTCCATCTAGGTTTATCTTAAATCAACTCTTTTAATTTTAATTATTTAATTATATCCTAACTTTATGCAGTATTATATCTTTGCAAAATACACAACTTTGTTCATTTAAGATAATGTGTTATGTAAAGATTTTCTGTTCAAAGCAATTAAAATTTTATTATAACAAGCTTTTTGGATGTAATTTGTTTAGGTTCAGTCTAAAAATATATATCGGTGAAATTAAATGATTTTTGGTCGAGATCATCTTGCCTATGATGATTCCAGAGATTGCCACAATGAGCTCCTCATCGCGTCGATTTCATCACTAGGAGGCCAATTTGTGGTCATTATTATCTACAAGTGGAAGGGGTGCTCCCGAGGAATCACGACGACTAAACGACGATGCACACAAGATCAATCACAGCAGAGACACAAGATTTAACGTGAAAAACCCTCCCAATGTGGAAGGTAAAAACCACGGGCGCCAGCCAGCAAACACTCCTCACTATTATCAAGATTCGAGTTACAATGTCATATGATGACTTACAAGAGTAATCAAGGCGAAACCCTCGCGGGGGCTTCGCTCCGTCAGAAGTCGGCCAATATAATGTGCAAATGAATTTGGAACATATATAACATTTTATCGTTTTAGATAGATGTGTTTTGGATTGGTTCTAGAACATTGGATATTATGGCATGTTCAACATTTTAGGATTCATCATTGGATTTAGTATAAGGATTGCACTCTAGCTTTGATGTTCAACAAGCTCCTAAGAAAGGAGATGATGAAAGAATATGTATAGAATATTGTATCTTTTTTGTTTTAGGTTTTTTCATGTGTAATTTGGGGAGAAATATATATAACTTTTATAATTCATCCCTCGCTTAAAAAAAACCACTAAGAAAGATGATGATGAAAGAATCTGTATAGAATATTTGTATCTTTTTTGTTTTAGGTTTTTTCATGTGTAATTTGGGGAGAAATATATATACATATACATATTTTATTATAATTCATCGTTCCCTTCAAAAACAAATTATAATTTCAAAAAAAATACCTTGTTTGACCTAGATTGTATCTTGATTAATTTTCATTTTAAAAATAAAATACTTACACCCTGATTCACAATGATTACAGTTCTAACTTCATATAAGTCAAACACTTCTAGTTCTTACCATCAAAATCCTCATAACCTTGTATAGTTTAACAACATGCAAATTCCATATGATGAATATATTTCTCATTATGAATCTAAAATTATAAATGTTATGATGCTAAACAATATGAATTTCTAGAGATTAATGGTTAAAGATATAAATATTAGATGTGAGTGTTTACCGAACTGACCGACAAGTTTCTTGGACCATCCACATAATGCCATGTCACTTCGTCATGTTGGATGAACATTGGCTAGATCAACTTATTCGTCATACTGTGAGACGATACCTCTAGGACTAGGGATGGTAATGGTACTACCATCGATAAATATCTCCCTATCCCCATGCGAAGAAACATTCCACATCCCATCAAAACTTGTGGGGTGCTTTTCTCTTTGTTTTCATCCTTGTCCCCATGCAGGGATTAATACATGTGGGGACTCGATCCCCACATGTTCATCAATTCATCACCCATATATGTTCATCATCAGTTCTTCATACATCGCGTATTCACATGACATATGTGATCTGTTAAACATATACCTATTTCTTATTAGTTATTATTTTACTAGTCCATAAGTAAATAGCCATATGCTTTATAAAAGGAATAAATAGTTATACACATCTAGCACTAGTGGTGGATCTAGAAATATATAGCATGAGAGGGTGCTTGTGCCCCGCTCACCCCACCACTACATTTGCCCTGTCTAGCACAAACACACACACACACACACATGGAGAGAGAGAGAGAGAGAGAGAGAGATTGATTGATCGACTATCACCTTCCTTCACACTTTGTTGGAGCTGAAGGACTAATCAATTTGGAGCAGATAGGAGGTAAACACATCCATCGTCAAAGATAACTTCCACCATCATTGTGGTCATGGATCCAATGAGGTGACAACTCATCATCTTCGAATCTAGGTGCTCCACGAATGAGCACGTTTGGGGCTTGAGAAGCTTGAATTGTAGCAGATGAGCAACTCTACCTCATGCATTTGTGTCTTGTGCATAGGGTTCTGGCCTACGGGATTGTGGGACAAGGGCTACAATCAGAATGAGATCATGTTGAGCATAGGGTTATGTCATGTGGGAGCGCATAGGGTTTGTGGTGAGTGGGCTTCAACCCTAATATCATCTTCGCGTTAACTGGTAGCGGGGGAAGGTGGAACAATGAAGGACCGAAAGTGCTACCAGAAAGTGACCAGAGGGGGGTGAATGGGAGCTTCAAATTTTCCTTTCGGAAACTAATAGCCTCTGTCCCAGAAAATCAACCCCAAGAGCAAAACCAATGCGCGTAATGTCCACGACCCAAGAGAATGGGTGGATGTTCCCTAGGAACACAGCGGGACACCACAAAAGCTTCCTCACCCGAGTTCACGCAAGTCAACTCATGACAGGATGGACTTTGGGTAACCTCAACCTCCCCCGAGCAACGCGAGGGGGATTTAGGCTATTTTGCAAAGCGGGAAGTCCGATTTCTGAAGAACACGAAGTCAGAAATCCAACGCAAAAACCCAAAACCAAATCCGAAGTCGAACGATCAAACCGCGGACGAAACAGTGAAGAACTCACTGCATCGGACGCTGGCAGCATCCGATGCCCAAACGTCGGACGCGTCCGATGCAAACAATGCCTCTCGGGAACCTTACTGTATAGACATCGGACGCTGCTACAGTGAAAGCTCAGCGTCCGATGCTCGACCTCCGGCGCGTCCGATGACAACAGACACTCCGATGGTCAGCGTCCGATGCTCTTTTAAAAACGCTGTCAGATGACACGTGGCAACGGACGCTCCGATGCGATGAACTCAGCGTCCGATGCCTACAGACTCAACGTCCGATGGTCCCGAAACAGCACAGTTCTTCCACGAAATTCACTCGATCTCCTCCGAATCAAAAGCACTAAGGCTTAGACTTGGTATGAGGAGTTCTAAGGAGGTTAGTGAGCTATCCCAAAAGAATCATGGCTCGAACCTAACTCCAAATCAGTGAATTGGAAGAAATCGGGACTAAGGAAGCAAAACCGATCCAAAACTAAAATCGCTCGATCTCCTAGACCGTGGGGTTTGGGGTGAATTCCTTCGGTGGAAAGGAGTGCCTCATGATCTAGAACAACTTGGTTCAAACGGATTTGCAAAAGATGAACCGAGCAAAGAAATCAATCGACGGGAAAAACATGGAGAAAAGTAATCCGCGAAGAACACAAACAAAACACGAATCACAACCACGAAATTGCAACCGTGTGGCTACCACACGCTACAACAGTGAGATTACGGTCTCACTTCCTCAAAATCTCACGGGCACAGAGGTATTGTTCTCTTCTCTGTGGATCTCAGGTTCGCTACAGCAGGGATGTGGGAGAGCAGGAAACCCTAGAAGCAAAAGAGCAAATGACTGAGATAGTTGGGAAGGAGGGTGTCTCCCCCTACTTAACCTATTCCTAATTCCTACTCTATTCCTATTCTACCCCTCTCTACTTACAGAGCGAACCAGCTAAACCCTAAGGTTATTCTGGACCAACTCGGTGGTAGGTAGATCCGACGGCCACGCCCGCACAACTCGTAGCGTTGCCTCGACGCAACCTCCCGATTGCCGCCACTGCTCCGCGTCCTTTTCCTGGACGTCGCACCCCCGGTTTTGAGGCCCAAACCGGGAAACCAGCCTTCACAGCCAACCAACCGAGAAACCAGCCCACCAGCATCTGAGTTTTGAGGCCCAAACTCAGCAAACCCGCAGCGCCCAGGTTTTGAGGCTCAAACCTGGAAACCGTCCTCAGCCCGAGTTTTGTGGCCAAACTCGGAAACCCTCAGCACCCAGGTTTTGAGGCCCAAACCTAGAAATCGTCCACCCGATGGTTTTTCTCTGGCTCTACCACCAAACCGACGTCGTAGATGGGATGCACCGCCCGTGCACCCCGTCCATCGACATGTGTCCCCAAGTCCACGACTCAGGCAACACCTGACCGCAAGTCTTCGCTCGTCGCTGTCCCAGGCTGCCAGCCACCACAGCTGATCCTCGGGCCACCGGTCCCTCAGTCCAAGCCTCACGTCCGCCCTTCGCCACTCTCGGTCCATCGGCACGACACGTCTCTACTTGACCTTCACCTTGCCTCTGATCACTGTATCCGTGCTCGACACCTGCACAACACAAGCCAAAGAACATGCGCATCATCCCAGTTGACAATCACTCATCACTCAGAGACTCGGCATACACCCATGTATCCGCAAACAAGGAACAATAGTAGATTTTATTTTTGATAGGAGGAATGGTAGTATATAGGATGTAGGGTTAGCTACTTTTTTATGTGGCAACTCAACATGGGTTTTTGATAGGCTAGTTAGGTATAGAATAAGTATAGGGTTAGCTATCTAGGATCTCCTTTGGGGTTGAGTACTTCCCTTGCCAATGACCTATTGGGTTGCACTCTGAATTTTGGCCTATATATTTGCTCGCTTCTTTAATAGTTGACCAGGAGAACTATCTTGGCTTAGATTTTTCCCACTGTATAGTATAGAGAGACAAGAATTAGGTAATCCACTTTTTTGTTCATGTTCTCACCAATTTCTCTTCTTTGTCGTCTTCTCTAACATCAATAGAAAAGTAGGAATGACCTTCTCTATGGAGCCTAGCCATAAGAGGAATCTGGCATGTCTTCAATTTAACTGCTTTATACATGCAACCAACCAAACAAGTAACTAAATTTTACAAAAAAAAAGTATACACCAGTAGTGCAACTAGGGCACCAGGCCTAAGGCCTACACCTCATCAATCACACCCTTAGAGATTTTGTGCCACTGTATATACATATGCAGCAATACAACTTGGTAGCTGAAATGTTAACTATCCTAGCTTGATCTGTTGGAACACCATTGGCTTTATAGTTAAATAGAGTTACTAACACAATCACTAGGATAATGCCTTCTTCCGCTATATTGACTATAGTCAAACAAACATGCATTTGATAATTCTAGCATTTGATTGCTAAGGAACAAACTAGAAGAAGAATGGTCAAGATCCAAGAAGAAATAAAGTGAAGATACTTCATTGGAGAACTTGATTAGGCCCAACAAATCATATGGTGACGTGCAGAAATTATGCATAGTGAAGCTAGAGTTCACCAGATGATATCTTGAGGAAAAGTGAAGGCTGATCAAGCAATGATGAACATAAGTGTACACTTAATTGAAAGCCTTGGTCAATAAGGCTAACGGTTCATACGATAAAGAAGTTAAAGTAGGTGGTTGTTCATCTGGTGCTACTTAGAGGCATGTGGGAAAGTGAGCCACTAGATGATATGGTGCACAACATGGTACCAATTGGTGAATCATTCAATGATGTGGGACCCCGTGGCAATGGCTCAAATGTCAACAACTAGAAATGTTTAAATAGCCTACTACAAAATCTGATGAGTTCTAGGGAGCATCAGATCATCTAGTGATGTTTGTGTTTGTAGTTTTTTCTCAATGCTATAAGCTTTTACATGCTACAAATATGCCCTTAACCAACCATTTACAGTGTGTTTGAGTGCCCTCGAGCTATGAGAATCTAGATCAAGTGTTAGAACACTAAATTCACCATATGTCATGACTTAGAGACCAAATCCAAGGTTAGGTTTGAGCTTACTTAACCTATTTTTGGGAGTTTTAGGCCAATAACTTGAGAGCTTGAGTGAGAGGATTTTATGTAATCTTGATGATGCAAAGCGCATAGAATCTTGGTGACTCTTCATCAATGTCACCATATGAGCATAGTGGAATATCATATCCTTTGTTATGCTCCAATGTGGACTAGGGGTCAAATTTTAACATCAAATGCCACAGGATACATCATGTGTCTCATGGTTTTCCCCCTCTTGAGTTGGTTTCCTTACAAAATTTATGTTTCTGCATGTGCCTGGCTATGTGCCTTTACCTTTTCTATATTAGCTTAGGCTAGTTGGTATAATTGGTTCTATGTTGCAAAACTCTTGGTGGGTTTCCTAAGTAGAGAACATTAGAAAATCATAAGTGCATAATTAGATTATTGTTTTTTAGTCTAAAATCAATTAAGTAGAGCCCTAGGTTGAGAATTTACCACAAAACTCACCCCCTGCCCCTCTTGGATCAGCGCCTCAAGTTTCATACAACTACCAAATGATGATAGCAACTCATGTCGTACATGCCAATGGTACATGCAAATACTAGAATCTAACTCATATGCTACTTGTCTATATATTTTTAGTATATGTCACATAAAGTGCCTTGAGTTTAATTGATGTGAATAGATCAAATCCTTATGAGATTTTTTCGGTGAATAAATAAACTTCATTAAAGATCAAATCATATCATTATAGACCAAGGAAAGAACGAACTTAGAAAAAAAATCAAAAAAACTTGACCGTAACCCATCCTAAGAGCAAAATGAGCAAGTTCATGAGCTACATTATTTTGACTTCTACTAATCTTAACCACTTCTAAGCTACAAAGATCTACCATATGAACCTGCGCTTCATGTAGGATTGGCCACACTAACAAGCCATCTTCCTTCATGCTTTTAGCTCTTCTCGGTAACACCTGCAAAATCAATCTCAAGCACCATAGGAGGTCAGGCCATCTTGCCTCCACGTCCTGCCATGTCACGGCCTTGGCTTATTTTGCATCCCTGCAATGGAAGAGTATGTGCTAGGTCATTAATTTTACATGACCTTCATGGTCTTTAATGATCACTCCCACCGCAACCCTACCCAAGCCATGTAGAAAGGCCCCATCTACATTAATCTTTAGAGTTCCAGAAGCCGATGCTAGTTTATGGCAATAAGTAATAAAAAATTGTGCAATCCCTTACATTAAGTGTTACTTAATTGATGATTGATGGATTAAATGTATGTTGTAGCCCTATGGCTTTCTCCCCTAGGAAAGCATGGGCATGCTTTCTAGTTTATACTAATTGAGCCAACTGTGACATATTAGCTTTGGTGGATTTTTTTTAAAAAAAACAAAAGTATATGATGAAAACCACCTGATAGCTAGTACGAACTAACAATTTCATAGGGTGTTTGATCAATTGATATTTATGGAATCCAATGACGCAATGGATTGTTACAGAGGAAACACTAGCACAACATACATTTTCACATATGGGGTACAAAGTTGGTCACATTGCCTACATGTGAATCTTGATTTCCGAAGACATCATATGTGCATTTAACGTCCAACTAGTAATTGATATATCATACATGGTAGGGTAACACACGAGCCACAAATTTATATTGGTTCAAGCATATGTGTCCTATATATGTTTAGTGCATGATGATGCTTTTATTGCTTGTGTGTGGTATACTTGGGTTGGTTGTGGGTAGGGGATCGTAACTAACGCCTATTGGTTGTTGTTATTGGGTTGAGGTGTCGATCAAGTGATACTTACCCCTCCTTATATAGTCCAGAAGGTAGGGTTACAAATACAACCATGATCGCGCTTTAGAGGTCGGTTTCATTATCGCTTACAATAGATGGAGTAAGTTTCTATGTATATCTTGCCCATGCCTTGTCGTCCAAGTCAGTGAGACACTTTTGGGTTGGATTGTCCTAGGTCAGGCACCCTAGGAACCTCCTCCTAGCGGTCCAGTTATAGCCTCGGTGAGGGTACCAGGGTCCATGTAATTGACAGTAGCCCAAGCCTCCATGCGATTCAGAAAATCTAATAGAGGTTTAGTTTTAGTTGAAGCCCAAATGCGGGTGCTTTTTGTGTCTGAGTCCTCTGCGTGCATCATGTCGCCAAGCTCAAGTGCTTTTCTGGTCATAGTTTACCAGATTCGTGCAAGCAGACCCGATGGGTCTAGCTCCTGAGCTTCAATCACTTCAAAGAATCAGCCAGAGGCTAAACTTACATTTTTTGCTCCTTATTTTTTGAACAAAATTAATTCTACACCTAGCTTATCATGGCCAATTTAAATTTGAGATCAAATAGAGTCCCTAATTATAAAAAGTTAAATTTGGATGCACTCTTAATCAACAACACAATGTAGCTCCAAACAAATGGGTCGGTAGGTGTCACATAGATTTTTCTCTTCAAAATAAAAAATTAAGAGAGTAATTACAGTGAAATAAAAAATGGTCCTTTCATTATCCAGAATTTGCGCTTCTAACTCCATGCCAACAGTAGTATATATTCCACATATTTAAATTGGTCATTGTTTTTGGAAACAATAATCTACACTTAGCTTAGCATGGCAAATTTAAAATTGAGAACAAATGGAGACACTAAATATAAAAGGTTAAATTTATAAACTTAATCAACAAAAACAATTTAGCTAAACACAAATGGCTTGGTAGCACATAGATTTTGTTCATCAAAATAAATAATCCATGAGCTAATTAAAGCATGACATAGTAGCAATTATCCAAACAACCATGCAATTAGCTAGTAAATATGATGGACTCATAAACACCAACCTTTTGCAAGATGGATTCACCACAACTTGGATGCCTTCCTCAAAATCCAATTGAAAAGTGCTCTCTAAAATGGAGAAACAATTACAATGACAATGTAGCCATGCAAAACACTCTAAAGCTATAAAATCGAAGGAGTTGAGTCTTTTTATTACTAACCTTAAAGCAAGAAGATCATGCCCATGCTTGAAAAAACTAGATCCACGTTGAGCATTTTGGTGAAAAATGGCCGCAACAATGGAGTGAGGGTGGGGGAAAACTGCTCATCTGCTTGTGGAGCTCGAGCTAGGAGAGAGCAGGGGGAAGAGATTGACCTTTTATACACGATTCATCACTGGCGGTTTAAAACCAAACCGCCAGTGATACCAAACTATCACTGGCGGTTGGAGTTACGAACCGCCACTGTTAGCTATCTTCACTGGCGGTTTGAGCTACGAACCGCCAGTGAAGCTTCACTGGCGGTTTGAGCCACCAACCGCCACTGTTAGCTATCTTCACTGGCGGTTTGTGGCCTCCCCCAATCATTGTCTGGTTTTCAATCTTCAAACCGCCAGTGAAGAAGCATCAGTGGCGGTTGAATAGAAACCGCCAGTGATGTACCGATAGTGAATGTCATTTCTGTAGTAGTGATGCACTGCGCCGTGGGGTAAACGACGGATGCCTCGGTATACATGCACCGCCTGGTATTATGACCAATTTGAAGAACAGGTGCACGCCACATAAAACGGGTCCGAGGGAGTATATCCAACTGTGCTAATTTTCTCACGAGACAAAGATGCTAGGATGATCATTGGCATAACATAAACCTTCCACAGATATACGTACTAGCTATCAAACGAATATACATTAAAGAATTCTTACATTTGATTGGAAAAAAAATTTATTATTATACCCCTAGAAAAATATAATTATACCCCTAGAAAAAAAATACTCCCTCCATCCCAAAATAAGTGCACTTCTAGAGTATGAATAATGAAAGGGTACATGTTGTCTTTATGCAGGAGTACTTTGCGTGCGAGGCGGGGAGAGAGGCCGAGGCATTGCACGTGCAGGACAGGGTCTGCAGGTCCCAGCTCGCGGATATGTACCACGAGGCGCGAATCCAGTGCGTCATCAACTACAACGCTGACGTGTTAGGGAAGGCAGTGAAGAAGGCGGACGCTAGGCAGATGATGCTCACTAGGGAGACCGACCTCACTAGGGAGCAGTACATCCAGGTACGTACAAAACAGTAATACTGATTGGTCCATCCATCACTTAGCGTCTCTTCTAACATATTAAATACTTATTGTCTTGCAGTTCTATCCTGGTTGGTGCGCCAATCACCTAGACTGCTGGTTGTCCATCGTGGACAAGTGGAAATCGGACGACTGGTACGAGAGGCACGGTGCCCGCTGAGACTGCCGCCTACAGATGCCTGGGGTACCACACCACCAAGGCAACCTTAGCCTCAACACGTACGTCGACAGATGGGTATGCTCTACTGATTTTTTTATTCTAACACTCAATTACTCATTACTTGTAATCATTTGTGTGTTTTCCTCGCAGTCCCAGTCGCATGGTGGTGAGGAGTGCCCCCTTTCAAGGCGTACAACTTGTCACACCAGGGCAAGGCGACTGCAGCGAGCACCCAGTACAACCTGAACGCCGGGCTCGAGGCGTACACCAACGCGAACGCCTACACCAAGGTCACCGAGTACACCTCGGCGGCTCGCGAGCGCCATGGGGAGGACTTCGATCCGGCCGCCCCTAGATACAAACCCTAACCCTAAACCCTCAAACCTAAACCCCTAAACCCTCAAACCCCTAAACCCCGAAACCCTAAACCCCGAAACCCCGAACCCCTAAAACCTGAAACCCTAAGACCCAAAACCCTAACTCTAAACCCTCAAACCCCTAAACCCCGAAACCCTGAACCCCAAAACCCCGAACCCCTAAACCTTGAAACCCTAAACCCCGAAACCCTAAACCCCTCGAAATCCTAAACCCCTAAACCCTCAAACCCCTAAACCCCGAAACCCTAAACCCCGAAACCCCGAACCCCTAAACCCCAAAACCCTAAACCCTGAAACCCTAAACCCCGAAACCCTAAACCCCTAAACTCCAAACCCTAAACCCTAAACCCCTGAACCCCTGAACCCCAAAACCCTAAACCCCCCGAAATCCTAAACCCGTAAACCCCAAACCCTAAACCCTAAACCTCTAAACCCTAAACCCCTAAACCCTAAACCCCTAGTTTTCGGTTTTGGTTTCGCATACATGTATAAAGCTCCTCTAAGTGGTCGATCATATTGTATATATATTTTAATATTCGCAGAAATGGCCGACCCAAATGAGAACATGGAGGAGCAAATGATGAATATCATCGCCGGCGACGATGACGGGAGTCAATACTTATTGAATTACGAAGACATGACCATGCATGATGAAAATCCTCCTGAACAACAAGTTGAGATGGAAGAAGGCAATACAGACGAGGTATATATACAATATGTCGTGTTAGGGTTTACATTTACTTTATTACTTGATTAGGTTTTATCTCAACTTGTATTAGGGTTTCATCTTCGTGTCTTTACCTATATGTAGCCCTCTGGATCGACGTCTGTGATGGGGCAGAGCAGACCAAAACGAGGGCCGAAGAGGCCGTTGAAGGGCCGTCATGTAATCTCCGAATTCGATATGGCTACAGGCCAACCACTAGGACCCCATGCACAGAAATATGTCTTTCACTGTGGGTTCCTTGTGAGAGATCGGATTCAAATAAGTGCCCGTGAATGAAAAGAGAGGCGAAGTGCTCCCGAGATCAGTTATGTCTCCAATCTTGACAAGCAGCTAGTCTGGGATGACATCCAAGCTCATTTCTCGTTCGACACGGATGATGAGGAGCTGCTGAGGCGAATTCGGGAGTGGACAATGAAGAAGATGGCCACACTTTTTCAGGACCGCAAGAAGAAATTGTACCACAAGTTTGTGCTGAAGAACGAGACGCCAGATTTCAACTCTAAGGCGTATGTCAAGATAAGGGCCGATTGGGATGAATTTGTACAGTACAAAAGATCACAAGAGAGCGAGGCCCGGGTTAGAGTAAACAAATAGAATGCAGCTCAGAAGAAATACCACCATCATTTAGGATCTGGTGGCTATAAGACTGCCCTTCCAAAGTGGGAGAGACAGGAACAAGAGATGCTTGCCAGGGGGTAGTCCCGGAGACAATAAGAAGAAATTGGAGTGAACGGTCCAGGAATTGGTTCTACGCTCATGGGGGAACCATAAACCCTAATGACGGGGAGCTTGATTGGGGCCCGCAAATTTCAAGAGCAGCACAGAGGCTAGTTCAAGAATGAAGTGCGGTGTTGGCTGGCGAGTTCAAGCCCAACAGAGAGAAGGATGAACTCACGTACGCGCTGGAGAATCCTAAGCACGGTGGGCGTACGAGAGGCTTTGGGGCCATTCCGTGGTTGCATTCCTTCGAAGCGGATCGAGAAAGTTACAGAAGCCGCCAGAGAAAGAAGGACGAAGAGGCAGAGCGGCTCTACAAGTTGGAGGAGTATGTTCTTCAAACACAAGAGCGTGACAAATCTCGTGAAGAATGGATGCAGGAGGAAATCAAAAGGCAAGTGCAAGCAGCACTTAGTCAAATGACGAGTGGGCAAGGTACATCATCACAACAGCCTCAAGCGAACATTAGCCCCCCAGGTCAGATGAAAAGCAGCTGCGCCTCTACGGAAGTACCAACCTTTCAAGATGACTCCAAGCTACGCTTCCCCGTGGATGACGTTAAAGAACCTTTTACTACTTGTGAGCTGCACATTCCAGATGGAAATGCCACGAAAAAGGTGGATGTCGGTGTTGTAAACCCTATCGACCGCACAAGAACACCAAGAATCCATGGTCAACCAGTGCCAGCCGGATACGCTAGCGTATCGGTGGATAGGGTTGAGACAGGTTGTGGCAGCGTGGCACTGGAAATCGAAGGGGGAGATGGGGAGAAGACTTTAGGTGAAGCGGAGAAGACATTTATTTGCTGGCGCAAGCGCTTCATTATTATTCCTGGAGTGTCACCGCCGCAACCTCCTCCTACTGATCAAGATCCTCACCATAGGTAGTGTGCGCGTGAACGAGAAACAATTTTTATTACACTAACTTCCTATATGTATATATTAGTTGGATGCTCACATCATTCGTTGTTTTGCGTAGCAGGAACTATAGTCCAGTTCGTCATTATTCCCCAGCGCATCAGAGTGCTGCGGGCGGTGACGATGTGTTGGAGGACACGGCTTCAACCCCATCTCCTGCACAAAGATCTCCACCGCGGGCTCCAACACCGCCACCGGCCCCACCATCTCCTCCACCGCGGGCTCCAACGCCACAACCTCCACCGCGGGCTCCAACACCGCCACCGGGCCCACCATCTCCTCCACTGCGGGCTCCAACGCCACAACCTCCACCGCGGGCTCCAACACCGCCGCCTCCACCGCGCGGCCCTAAGAAGCGGTCCGCCGCCACAGAACCAAAGGTCCCACCTCCAAAGAAGAAGGCTCCTGCGTCAGGAAAAAAAGTCCAAGAGAAATTAGCTTATGAAAAGACTGATGAGGAGTTAGAAATTACGGTGAAAAAAGATGTGCGAAATTTTTTAGATGAATGTGAGGCCGCTGCTAAAGCGAAGAGGAACCCGGAGAAGCCTTACCTCTTGTTAAACCCACAGGAGTTAAGGAAAAGGGTGGACCAACATGGTATCGAGATGCGTGAAGCCCGAAAGGCTCCACGAAAATCAGATTACGAACGCTCTCTTATGAAGTCCGCAAAAGAACAACAATCCAGCAAGAAGAAAGTGGAAAGGGTGTTCCACAGCTCGGGGAAACATCAAGACCTTTGTCCCCGTTAGTTGTGCAAAATCAGTATGGTTCAAACATGGGCAGAGTACAGCGGAAATCTGGAGAGACCACTTTGTCTGAGATAGACTCAATTGAAGATTTTATCATTGACAGCGGTCTCCCGTACGACACGATTAAAAATATTGTTACTGGGCTAGACTTTCCACGAGCGGAAGTAGTTGATGAATGGAGGAGAAATTTTGCACCGGGCAGGAGTCTAATGAACCCCAATCACTTACATGTACTTGGTACGCAGATGTTTGCAATCAACAAATGGTGCATGGAGGCTTCTAAAGACGGTGATGTCAATTGGATTTCTGTCCAAATTCGGAACCATCACTACTTCCGTGGCGATGACCTAATCTTAGTCCAGATGGAGGAATTACACCAGCTATGTCATATGGACGCACTGGACAAATCGCTCCTTAGCTGCTATTGTTTGTAAGTGTTTCTTTTATAGTTTTCATTGAACTCTCTAGTATGTGTATATAGTACGTAGTATTCTTACACACATACTTGTGGATCGACTCGATATTTTGCAGGTATCAGATGACTCAGCTCAGAGATAAACATGACAATTCTGTTGGGTTTGTTGATCCATATGTTGTTTTCAAGGCTCCAAACCCTTCAGCGACTTGGAGCGATGAGTCGTGTATGAATCTCATGAGGTTCTTCGTGAACCAAAAAGATAGAGAAAGAATTCTCTTCTCATACAACTTTAAGTGCGTGAGACATATATAGTTAAAATAAGTATGTGCACATTTTATTTTACTTAACCCTAATAATATATATATATGAATCATGTGTATGAACAGCTATCACTGGATATTGATGGTCATCGATCTCAAACACAGCAATGTGTAAATCTATGACTCGTTGAGCAAACCGCAAGAAGATTACCAAGATATGATAGACATCCTCCAAAGGTAATTTTCCGATCCCTAGCTTGCATGTTTAAAGTATAGACTAAGCTTGTATATATGTATACTAATTAAATAATGATCCAACTATTAATGTTTCATTGGCCGGATTAGGGTTTGGGAAAAATTCATTGCTCGGGAACATATGAGTCAGTGTAAGGCCCCACTTACAATAAAGTCACGACTACCAGTAAGTTTACACCTTCGTCAATGTACGTGTATCTTTATTATATCATGTCATATATCATATCTTTATTACAAGATGAATCTTTTTATTCTACAGTGGATTTTGAGACAAAAACAGGGTACCAACTTATGCGGATTCTATGTTTGCGAGTACATGATGATAGAATCAAATAGAATTCCTGAAGAAATCATCAAAGTACGTAACATGTTTCTTTTCATTTTTTATAGACTTAGTATTGATAATATAGATATAACTAATATCTTTTTAATTCCAATTGAAGACTGACTGGTTGAAGCAAAAAGTGATGCTACAAGGCCAATTGAAAGCAATACAAGAGACAATAGCAGGATTTCTTCAGGAACAAGTCATAAATCCAAACGGCGAGTTCTACTATAATACCAACGAGAAGTTGATTCCAAACAATGATGATCATTTGTATGCCCTGTAGATCTTTAGATAGAGTACAACTTGTAATAGGTTTACAGTACTAACTTTAGAGTACAACTTGTGTAGATAGATATTTAGACAACTCCTATATGTATATTGCTTGTAATTTTATGTACATATATTTATATATATATGTAGTTCTATAGTTCAATTATATATGCATGCAATAAGCTTATTGTGTTATGCTGCTAATATATATAAATTATATATATTAGCAGCAAAGAATATATATTGGAAAACCTATTAAATAAATAAACAAAACTAAAAACAGAACTGAAATGAAAATAAAAAGGAAAAACCAGGGGACCCTTTAGTCCCGGCTGGTAATACCAGCCGGGGCTAAAGGGTGCTGCTGCGTTGCACCGCTGGCAGAACCCTTTAGTCCCGGCTGGTATTACCAACCGGGACTAAAGGGTGGCTTTCGCCCCGGTGGCCGAAGCCGGGACTAAGGGGGGGGGCCTTTAGTCCCGGAAGCGTAGTCCCGGCTCGGCAACCGGGGCTAAAGGCCCTTGCCGACCGGGGCTAAAGCCCAATTCTGTTGTAGTGGCAGCTCCGGCAGTGTTATACCCTCCAACCCGTTTTACCCGACATGAGAGCCTGGATTACAGATACCAAGGAGTACACGGAAGTATGTGAAGAGCATTAAGTACATACGTCATGAATAGCGCCGCGCCGCCAGCCATGAGTCCTTAATCCCTCTTTCATCCACGAGTCAAAAAATTGCAAAAAATGTGTAGTATAAGAGCAAGTATAATAACGGGTTGTAAGCCGGCTAAATGCAGAGGTGGGGGAGAGAGAAGAAGAAAGAGAAGAGAAGCGAGCTGTAAGTTTACAGCCGGCTTCGACACAAGAACCGAGAAACTCTGTGAGAGTGATGAGTGGGCCATGTATTAATTGTGAAGCACTAGCCACTGTACAAGCGGGCTGGGAGAAGGCTGTAAGGATTCTTACAACCAACTTGATGGATGTATTATTAGCCTAGCTCTAAGGCCAATCTCAGTGGTGAGTTTCATTTTGGTGTTTCCAAGACTGCCATGTCATATGAAAGAAAATGAAACTTGAATGAAACTCTCCATTAAGAGTGAGAGTTTCATTCTAAAGTTTCATAGACATTAAATTCCATGACTCATAGAGAGTTGGTATTCGTGCCAAGAGAGTTTCATCTAGATGAAACCCATTTCATCTCTCTCTTCTTAAATACATTGTCATGTCATCAAAAACGCTTATGTGGCACCATATTTAATACAAATGAAACTCTCATTGAGATTGGCCTAAGAAGAGTACGAAGTACTGTACGACTCTAGCATGCATGCAGTGACCTAACCGGTAAAGAGTAAATGACTGCTGCCTCGACATCCATGCATGCACTGCGCCGTGGGGTAAACGACGGATGCCTCGGTATACATGCACCGCCTGGTATTATGACCAATTTGAAGAATATGTGCACGCCACATAAAACGGGTCCGAGGGAGTATATCCAACTGTGCTAATTTTCTCACGAGACAAAGATGCTAGCATGATCATTGGCATAACATAAACCTTCCACAGATATACGTACTAGCTATCAAACGAATATACATTAAAGAATTCTTACATTTGATTGCAAAAAAAAAATTTATTATTATACCCCTAGAAAAATATAATTATACCCCTAGAAAAAAAATACTCCCTCCATCCCAAAATAAGTGCACTTCTAGAGTATGAATAAAAATGCTAAGGTTAGTATAAAATTATATTTACACCCCTAGAAAGATATAAATCATTATATCTCGAAAAATAAGAAAGTAGAAAAGGACAAATAGGACTAGTTTGTCTTTTATATAAATGTGTATTTATTTTGGGATAAAGTTTGAACTCTAGAATGTGCTAGCATGATCATTGGGATGACATAAACCTTCCACGGATATACTAGCTATCAAACGAATATACATTAAAGAATTCTTACATTTGATTGCAAATCTGCAAAGAAACTAGCTAGATGAGAGCTTCACTCATGTTATGTTGACAACAATACCCATCTCATCTCATCTCATTTCACATATATAGTTCATCATCCGGGCCAAGTTCTCAACAAAGGCAAAGCATTACTGAACTGATATGATAGACTGATGTATACTCTGTACACCGGGCTACTAAGGAGGATATGATGGCGTTGACAAGACACACCCCGATCTAACTATATGTCGACGCATGAGACCGTCGCGACTTGCATTTTGTAAATGAAAGAGTTGGAGTACTGGAATGAGATGCTATCTCCAGGGCCGATCGGTCCACCGTTCCTGACTAGGCAGTCGCCGTACGACAGGCGTCGGAAGTCGCTGGGGTCAACGAGCTCCGTGGAGGCGAACTCGCCGCACGAGACATGGACGTCGCGCACGGTGCAGTCCAGGCACGTGTTGGTGATGGTCACGCTGTAGGACGGCACGTCGTCGGGCAGGCTGCCCGCGTTGCCCTGCAACACCTCCACCACCTCCTCCGAGCAGAGGTCCGGCGGCGACGCCATGGTGGGCGACGGTTCACAAGACACTACTCCAGCTGCTTAGACAGTGATCATGCGTATCATGAACACAATCGAAAAGACGATCGAAAAGGGGGCATCACTAATCACTTCATAAGTTTTCATGGACTGATAAGAGAGCAACAAACTAAATACAGCATGCAGACCTTGGACAGCTAGAAGGAAGAGCAACGCCATGAACACAATCGCGACAGCAGATCCCTCTCGAGGTCGAGGGCAACCCATGCGGTCGACGGCGCGGCGCAGAGCTGGAGCAAGAGGACAGCGGGTGCCGGCGGAGAGCTAGAGGTCGTCGTCGTCGTCCAGCCGCGGTAGCTGGGCTTCCACCATTCGCAGTCAAGGCCGACGACGCTGAGAGCGAGGGACCCTGCTCGATCGGGTGCGTGGCTCGAATCGAAATAAGAGAGCATGCAAGCTACGGAGCCCTCGACCGTACGGAGTATTTGTATTGGTGTGAAGTGTTTAACTGTTGTTACACAAACTAACATTTCGTTGAGAGTCAAAGCGCAATTCCGAGGAGTCGTCGTCGTCCTTTTTGGAAGTTACGCCGAGCGAGGCAGTAATTAATTCTTACTGGAAATTGTGGAATGGTCATGCGCTTCATGCATGGTTTCCATCAAAAAATTTGCGTTTGAGGATTGGCCAGACGAGATGAGCGTTAAGCGTGTTCACGAGGCAGTGGAGCATGATCATGTTTTATCAGGCCAGGCCGTATCTCTTGGCATATTCGGAGTGTGCCTGATAGACACACATGGTGATCGTGCCTCAAATCTTAGTATTTACTTACTTCTATGCAAGACATAAGTCCATCTAGGTTTATCTTAAATCAACTCTTTTAATTTTAATTATTTAATTATATCCTAACTTTATACAGTATTATATCTTTCCAAAATATACAACTTTGTTCATTTAAGATAATGTGTTATGTAAAGATTCTCTGTTCAAAGCAATTAAAATTTTTTTATAACAAGCTTTTTGGATGTAATTTGTTTAGGTTCAGTCTAAAAATATATATCGGTTAAATTAAATGATTTTTGGTCGAGATCATCTTGCCTATAATGATTCCAGAGATTGCCACAATGAGCTCCTCATCGCGTCGATTTCATCACTAGGAGGCCAATTTGTGGTCATTATTATCTACAAGTGGAAGGGGTGCTCCCGAGCACTTCCCATAAGGACAATAATTTTGGGTTATCTATCTCATCTTCAATGACCATGGAGAAAAAATTACGCATCCAACATCACGCAAGGATTGGAGGTGAGGTGATGAATTTGCAGCTTTGCTCTTTTATGTTATGAATCACGACGACTAAACGACGATGCACACAAGATCAATCACAGCAGAGACACAAGATTTAACGTGAAAAAACCCTCCCAATGTGGAAGGTAAAAACCACGGGCGCCAGCCAGCAAACACTCCTCACTATTATCAAGATTCGAGTTATTTTTAATGTTGGAATTGCCTCCTTACGAATATATGTTATTTTTAATGTTGGCGATTACATGTCACCTAAAACTCGAAACCCTAAAACCCGAAACCCTAACCCTAAACCCTCAAACCTAAACCCCTAAACCCTCAAACCCCTAAACCCCGAAACCCTAAACCCCGAAACCCCGAACCCCTAAAACCTGAAACCCTAACTCTAAACCCTCAAACCCCTAAACCCCGAAACCCTGAACCCCGAAACCCCGAACCCCTAAACCTTGAAACCCTAAACCCCGAAACCCTAAACCCCCCGAAATCCTAAACCCCTAAACCCTCAAACCCCTAAACCCCGAAACCCTAAACCCCGAAACCCCGAACCCCTAAACCCCAAAACCCTAAACCCTGAAACCCTAAACCCTGAAACCCTAAACCCCTAAACTCCAAACCCTAAACCCTAAACCCCTGAACCCCTGAACCCCAAAACCCTAAACCCCCCAAAATCCTAAACCCCTAAACCCCAAACCCTAAACCCTAAACCTCTAAACCCTAAACCCCTAAACCCTAAACCCCTAGTTTTCGGTTTTGGTTTCGCATACATGTATAAAGCTCCTCTAAGTGTTCGATCATATTGTATATATATTTTAATATTCGCAGAAATGGCCGACCCAAATGAGAACATGGAGGAGCAAATGATGAATATCATCGCCGGCGACGATGACGGGAGTCAATACTTATTGAATTACGAAGACATGACCATGCATGATGAAAATCCCCCTGAACAACAAGTTGAGATGGAAGAAGGCAATACAGACGAGGTATATATACAATATGTCGTGTTAGGGTTTACATTTACTTTATTACTTGATTAGGTTTTGTCTCAACTTGTATTAGGGTTTCATCTTCGTGTCTTTACCTATATGTAGCCCTCTGGATCGACGTCTGCGATGGGGTAGAGCAGACCAAAACGAGGGCCGAAGAGGCCGTTGAAGGGCCGTCATGTAATCTCCGAATTCGATATGGCTACAGGCCAACCACTAGGACCCCATGCACAGAAATATGTCTTTCACTGTGGGTTCCTTGTGAGAGATCGGATTCAAATAAGTGCCCGTGAATGAAAAGAGAGGCGAAGTGCTCCCGAGATCAGTTATGTCTCCAATCTTGACAAGCAGCTAGTCTGGGATGACATCCAAGCTCATTTCTCGTTCGACACGGATGATGAGGAGCTGCTGAGGCGAATTCGGGAGTGGACAATGAAGAAGATGGCCACACTTTTTCAGGACCGCAAGAAGAAATTGTACCACAAGTTTGTGCTGAAGAACGAGACGCCAGATTTCAACTCTAAGGCGTATGTCAAGATAAGGGCCGATTGGGATGAATTTGTACAGTACAAAAGATCACAAGAGAGCGAGGCCCGGGTTAGAGTAAACAAACAGAATGCAGCTCAGAAGAAATACCACCATCATTTAGGATCAGGTGGCTATAAGACTGCCCTTCCAAAGTGGGAGAGACAGGAACAGGAGATGCTTGCCAGGGGGGTAGTCCCGGAGACAATAAGAAGAAATTGGAGTGAACGGTCCAGGAATTGGTTCTACGCTCATGGGGGAACCATAAACCCTAATGACGGGGAGCTTGATTGGGGCCCGCAAATTTCAAGAGCAGCACAGAGGCTAGTTCAAGAATGAAGTGCGGTGTTGGCTGGCGAGTTCAAGCCCAACAGAGAGAAGGATGAACTCACGTACGCGCTGGAGAATCCTAAGCACGGTGGGCGTACGAGAGGCTTTGGGGCCATTCCGTGGTTGCATTCCTTCGAAGCGGATCGAGAAACTTACAGAAGCCGCCAGAGAAAGAAGGACGAGGAGGCAGAGCGGCTCTACAAGTTGGAGGAGTATGTTCTTCAAACACAAGAGCGTGACAAATCTCGTGAAGAATGGATGCAGGAGGAAATCAAAAGGCAAGTGCAAGCGGCACTTAGTCAAATGACGAGTGGGCAAGGTACATCATCACAACAGCCTCAAGCGAACATTAGCCCCCCAGGTCAGATGAAAAGCAGCTGCGCCTCTACGGAAGTACCAACCATTCAAGATGACTCCAAGCTACGCTTCCCCGTGGATGACGTTAAAGAACCTTTTACTACTTGTGAGCTGCACATTCCAGATGGAAATGCCACGAAAAAGGTGGATGTCGGTGTTGTAAACCCTATCGACCGCACAAGAACACCAAGAATCCATGGTCAACCAGTGCCAGCCGGATACGCTAGCGTATCGGTGAATAGGGTTGAGACAGGTTGTGGCAGCGTGGCACTGGAAATCGAAGGGGGAGATGGGGAGAAGACTTTAGGTGAAGCGGAGAAGACATTTATTTGCTGGCGCAAGCGCTTCATTATTATTCCTGGAGTGTCACCGCCGCAACCTCCTCCTACTGATCAAGATCCTCACCATAGGTAGTGTGCGCGTGAACGAGAAACAATTTTTATTACACTAACTTCCTATATGTATATATTAGTTGGATGCTCACATCATTCGTTGTTTTGCGTAGCAGGAACTATAGTCCAGTTCGTCATTATTCCCCAGCGCATCAGAGTGCTGCGGGCGGTGACGATGTGTTGGAGGACACGGCTTCAACCCCATCTCCTGCACAAAGATCTCCACCGCGGGCTCCAACACCGCCACCGGCCCCACCATCTCCTCCACCGCGGGCTCCAACGCCACAACCTCCACCGCGGGCTCCAACACCGCCACCGGGCCCACCATCTCCTCCACTGCGGGCTCCAACGCCACAACCTCCACCGCGGGCTCCAACACCGCCGCCTCCACCGCGCGGCCCTAAGAAGCGGTCCGCCGCCACAGAACCAAAGGTCCCACCTCCAAAGAAGAAGGCTCCTGCGTCAGGAAAAAAAGTCCAAGAGAAATTAGCTTATGAAAAGACTGATGAGGAGTTAGAAATTACGGTGAAAAAAGATGTGCGAAATTTTTTAGATGAATGTGAGGCCGCTGCTAAAGCGAAGAGGAACCCGGAGAAGCCTTACCTCTTGTTAAACCCACAGGAGTTAAGGAAAAGGGTGGACCAACATGGTATCGAGATGCGTGAAGCCCGAAAGGCTCCACGAAAATCAGATTACGAACGCTCTCTTATGAAGTCCGCAAAAGAACAACAATCCAGCAAGAAGAAAGTGGAAAGGGTGTTCCACAGCTCGGGGAAACATCAAGACCTTTGTCCCCGTTAGTTGTGCAAAATCAGTATGGTTCAAACATGGGCAGAGTACAGCGGAAATCTGGAGAGACCACTTTGTCTGAGATAGACTCAATTGAAGATTTTATCATTGACAGCGGTCTCCCGTACGACACGATTAAAAATATTGTTACTGGGCTAGACTTTCCACGAGCGGAAGTAGTTGATGAATGGAGGAGAAATTTTGCACCGGGCAGGAGTCTAATGAACCCCAATCACTTACATGTACTTGGTACGCAGATGTTTGCAATCAACAAATGGTGCATGGAGGCTTCTAAAGACGGTGATGTCAATTGGATTTCTGTCCAAATTCGGAACCATCACTACTTCCGTGGCGATGACCTAATCTTAGTCCAGATGGAGGAATTACACCAGCTATGTCATATGGACGCACTGGACAAATCGCTCCTTAGCTGCTATTGTTTGTAAGTGTTTCTTTTATAGTTTTCATTGAACTCTCTAGTATGTGTATATAGTACGTAGTATTCTTACACACATACTTGTGGATCGACTCGATATTTTGCAGGTATCAGATGACTCAGCTCAGAGATAAACATGACAATTCTGTTGGGTTTGTTGATCCATATGTTGTTTTCAAGGCTCCAAACCCTTCAGCGACTTGGAGCGATGAGTCGTGTATGAATCTCATGAGGTTCTTCGTGAACCAAAAAGATAGAGAAAGAATTCTCTTCTCATACAACTTTAAGTGCGTGAGACATATATAGTTAAAATAAGTATGTGCACATTTTATTTTACTTAACCCTAATAATATATATATATATATGAATCATGTGTATGAACAGCTATCACTGGATATTGATGGTCATCGATCTCAAACACAGCAATGTGTAAATCTATGACTCGTTGAGCAAACCGCAAGAAGATTACCAAGATATGATAGACATCCTCCAAAGGTAATTTTCCGATCCCTAGCTTGCATGTTTAAAGTATAGACTAAGCTTGTATATATGTATACTAATTAAATAATGATCCAACTATTAATGTTTCATTGGCCGGATTAGGGTTTGGGAAAAATTCATTGCTCGGGAACATATGAGTCAGTGTAAGGCCCCACTTACAATAAAGTCACGACTACCAGTAAGTTTACACCTTCGTCAATGTACGTGTATCTTTATTATATCATGTCATATATCATATCTTTATTACAAGATGAATCTTTTTATTCTACAGTGGATTTTGAGACAAAAACAGGGTACCAACTTATGCGGATTCTATGTTTGCGAGTACATGATGATAGAATCAAATAGAATTCCTGAAGAAATCATCAAAGTACGTAACATGTTTCTTTTCATTTTTTATAGACTTAGTATTGATAATATAGATATAACTAATATCTTTTTAATTCCAATTGAAGACTGACTGGTTGAAGCAAAAAGTGATGCTACAAGGCCAATTGAAAGCAATACAAGAGACAATAGCAGGATTTCTTCAGGAACAAGTCATAAATCCAAACGGCGAGTTCTACTATAATACCAACGAGAAGTTGATTCCAAACAATGATGATCATTTGTATGCCCTGTAGATCTTTAGATAGAGTACAACTTGTAATAGGTTTACAGTACTAACTTTGGAGTACAACGTGTGTAGATAGATATTTAGACAACTCCTATATGTATATTGCTTGTAATTTTATGTACATATATTTATATATATATGTAGTTCTATAGTTCAATTATATATGCATGCAATAAGCTTATTGTGTTATGCTGCTAATATATATAAATTATATATATTAGCAGCAAAGAATATATATTGGAAAACCTATTAAATAAATAAACAAAACTAAAAACAGAACTGAAATGAAAATAAAAAGGAAAAACCAGGGGACCCTTTAGTCCCGGCTGGTAATACCAGCCGGGGCTAAAGGGTGCTGCTGCGTTGCACCGCTGGCAGCACCCTTTAGTCCCGGCTCGTATTACCAACCGGGACTAAAGGGTGGCTTTCGCCCCGGTGGCCGAAGCCGGGACTAAGGGGGGGGCCTTTAGTCCCGGAAGCGTAGTCCCGGCTCGGCAACCGGGGCGAAAGGCCCTTGCCGACCGGGGCTAAAGCCCAATTCTGTTGTAGTGGCAGCTCCGGCAGTGTTATACCCTCCAACCCGTTTTACCCGACATGAGAGCCTGGATTACAGATACCAAGGAGTACACGGAAGTATGTGAAGAGCATTAAGTACATACGTCATGAATAGCGCCGCGCCGCCAGCCATGAGTCCTTCTTAATCCCTCTTTCATCCACGAGTCAAAAAATTGCAAAAAATGTGTAGTATAAGAGCAAGTATAATAACCGGTTGTAAGCCGGCTAAATGCAGAGGTGGGGGAGAGAGAAGAAGAAAGAGAAGAGAAGCGAGCTGTAAGTTTACAGCCGGCTTCGACACAAGAACCGAGAAACTCTGTGAGAGTGATGAGTGGGCCATGTATTAATTGTGAAGCACTAGCCACTGTACAAGCGGGCTGGGAGAAGGCTGTAAGGATTCTTACAACCAACTTGATGGATGTATTATTAGCCTTGCTCTAAGGCCAATCTCAGTGGTGAGTTTCATTTTGGTGTTTCCAAGACTGCCATGTCATATGAAAGAAAATGAAACTTGAATGAAACTCTCCATTAAGAGTGAGAGTTTCATTCTAAAGTTTCATAGACATTAAATTCCATGACTCATAGAGAGTTGGTATTCGTGCCAAGAGAGTTTTATCTAGATAAAACCCATTTCATCTCTCTCTTCTTAAATACATTGTCATGTCATCAAAAACGCTTATGTGGCACCATATTTAATACAAATGAAACTCTCATTGAGATTGGCCTAAGAAGAGTACGAAGTACTGTACGACTCTAGCTTGCATGCAGTGACGTAACCGGTAAAGAGTAAATGACTGCTGCCTCGACATCCATGCACTACTACAGGAAAGAGGATCACTGGCGGTTCAAACCCCTCCTTCACTGGCGGATTTTGAACCGCCACAACCAAAGCGACAGTGAAGGGGGCTTCCATCACTGGCGGTTATTTCAAACCGCCAGTGATCCATAACTTTCACTGGCAGTTTGTACCATAAACCGCCAGTGTTGATATAGCCAACACTGGCGGTTCATATCACGAACCGCCAGTGTTGGCAAAGTTAACACTAGCGGTTTATGATACAAACCGCCAGTGTTTCATCCAAATCACTAGCGGTTCAAAATAAACCGGCAGTGATCTGATAAATTCCGAATTGTATTGGTTTCTATTATTTTTGTTTGTTTTTTATTTGCCACATTGCTAGATATGATATCATAGATATGAAACCTTAAATGCATCGAGATTACAATTACATCGAAATTGTTCTAATTAATGTATCACAATCCATATAGAATCCTATTAAAACAAATATCACAAATGTTACATTGAGTCTAGAACTTAAAGACAGAATTACAGTAGCCTATCCATGTGCTCTCGACCATATTGAGCCTTGAACTTCTTGGTCTTAGCGACTGAGAATGATCCTTCCTTACTTAATACCTCTTCATTTAAGAATTTTGCTAGGTCCCCACTTAGTCCTTTAATCTCGAAGTATAACAACTTATTATGGCCTAACTTCTTGCGCTATAATAAAGATATTAAATTGCATCAATTAAGGACAAAATAGTGGATTCTTTTATCTAGTGTGAAGCATACATACCATATCATCTCCAATGGAATTGTTGGAGCCCAGCATGACGTACATTGCCCACATTACGTAGAAGCCACAATGATTGTTCCCCGCCGGCTGGTCCAGGGACTTCAACTCCGAACGATGAACCTTGAAAAGTCGGTTCTTGTGCCCGTCCAACTCCGCCTTGATACTACGCCAATTTATAGGGTGTAAAAGGCCTAAAATGTGTTATATTAATTCAATAATCTGATGATAATGGGATCACTTACTCATTCAGCAACCTGACTAGGGGATCAATCTGCGAAAGTGGCTTCTTCTTTGAGTCCCACACCTCTATGCGATCTTCTCCAAATATGACATCTACGAGTACGAAATGATGCCTGCAAGCACAAAGTCCTTGTTAATCAATAATAAACTTTATAAAACCAGAGTCAAATAAATAGAGTCAGGGAGGGGGACCAATTAAGGATTGCCTGACGCTGACTGCAACAGGGCCATTAGTCAGGCACAGAAAGACTGAACAAAGAATATGATAATGTTTAGATTTTAGAATGAAGCAGATCACTGGAGGAGACTTTGAACGTCTCCGCTAAACAACAGGTCACTGTTGGGAAAAGGTGAGTTGGAATCATGTGTGTGATCACGATTCACAGCAGATCTCTGCGCTCCAGCTGTAGCTGATCAGCAGATCAGGTTATTAGGGAAGCTAAGAAAAAAAACAGATAGAAGAAATTTATTTGCATTTTCTATTTGTCTGAACTCACTGAATTGTTTAGGTTCTAGTCTTGTTTGTGCACAATAAACTGGAGGAATTGCCTTGAATGTGTCGGTCAGATACCAGCCGACTTACAGAACCTCACCTATCTCAATAACCTATATGGCATCTGACTGACCTGTGTATATTCTCAAGTTTAATTTTTTTCCTGAAAAAATCAGTCTCAATGACTATTCAGAATGCCCTTTTGCTCGCCAAGAAGCAGCAAACGCTGGTATTCTTTAATTATCTGGCTAACTGGTTCCCTGCATGCATCTTTGGGATGCAGGATGCGTGGATCAAGTTCAGTATAAGTACGTTACAAGTCGACTGATTTGTATGGCTAATTTTTTTAAGAAAAAAAATACCATTTCACCGGCAGAGTGACTCAAACGAACCAAGCATTTGAATGAAAAGAAAAAAAACATGAAGTCCTTTGCTGAAGCTGAACATCTATAGCTGAACCCCGGCGCGGCGGACGACGCTAAGCATTCAGCAAATTAAAGACAGCAGAGCGCATTTTAAGATGATTACTCATGAAGCACAGAACGAACTCGCCACAACCTACAGCTAGAATAGCAATGGCGGATAGTAAACAAGCGATTCCCGCTCCAGCATGTGAATCCAATCCAGGGTTCCACATCAAGCCAATGCCAACCATTTTGCAGAGAGAGAATAATAAGACTAGAAAAAGGGGAGGAGGTCTGAGCCCTCACCGGCGTCGATGATGGCGTCCCAATCGACGATGCCGCCCTTGTCGAACTTGGTGAGGTCCCAGGTGCTGTTGACCCACCTAGCATCGCGAAAGGCCGGGACGGGTGCGGGCGGGGCCTCAGCCCCACGGCCTTCGGCGCGGGCGCCTCGGCCTTGACGGCGGCCCCGATGGAGGCCGCGGCGGGGGCCGGCTCCGCCTCGTCCCGCTGCTCGACCTCGACGGGCGGGGCCTCAGCCCCACGGCCTTCGGCGCGGGTGCCTCGGCCTTGATGGCGGACCCGTTGGAGGCCGCGGCGGGGGCCGGCCCGGCCTCGTCCCGCTGCTCGACCTCGACGGGCGGCGCCTCCCCAGCGGCGGTGGCGCAGACGAGCCGGCCGGCGGCGTGGAGGCGCGGGAAGGGGCGGCGGTGGCAGAGAGCGCCGTTTTTGCGAGCGGATGAGTAGGGGCGGCGGCCTCCTTTGGATTGTAGGAGAAATATAGGAAAACCATAGTAATTGGATTCCTATATGAATAGTTACTGTTCACTCCTTTGGCTTGTAGGATTGGGGCAAAGGAATACCATAGGAAACTTTCCTTTGCAACAAGTTTTGGAGGAAAAGTACAGGAAAAAAGAATCCACTCCAAGCTCTTTGTTTCTCTCTCGTTGGTGTAGGATCTAGGCAGATTCCTATGTGTTCCCTATAGCTCATCCAAACAACATTAGCAACAAAATTCCTATGTTTTTCAATCCTCTGTTTCGCGTATGGATTGCTACCATAATCATATGTTTTTCCTGTTCCTATGCTTTTGTTATCCTGTGTTCCAAAGGAGGTCTAATATGGGGAACGAACATCACTAGCGGTTCTAAAGGTGAAACCGCCAGTGATTGCTTACGCTTTAATATACGCCAAAACCCCCCAATTTATCACTACCACTACTTAGTCCAGTTGGTTGGTGTGTTTGTCTTGTGCCGTAAGGTCCTAGGTTCAATTCCTTGTTTTGACTCCCCATGGGACCATTTTTTATTTTTTATTATCTGTAGATTTAAATTAGCTACCAAAAAATATTGTACCGCACTCCCTTCTTAGGTGCTATTTTTTTATTTTTTATTATCTGTAGATTTAAATTACTCCCTCCGTCCACGAATAAATAGATTTTTAGAGTTGTCCTAAGTCAAACTTTTTAAACTTTGACCGAATTTCTAGAAAAAACTATCAAGATTGATGATCTCAAATTTGTATCATTAGATATACAATAGAGTATATTTTCATAATATGTCTATTTTATACCATAAATGTTATTACTCTTTTCTATAAAGTTAGTCAAAGTTTAAAATGTTTGACTGGCACGGATTCTAGGAATCGATTCTTTGGTGGACTGAGGGAGTAGCTACCAAAAAATACTGTACCACACTCCTTTCATAGGCGTGAAGTATGAATTCAAAAAAAACTCCATTGAAGTAACTCCATCTGTTGTATTCCATTGAAGTTTAAATTCACGCATGTTAATTTAGAAAAAATACCGTGGAAAAAATACCATAGAATTTTAGATGGTGACATAATCTCTTTCTACAACTAAAAAATACGGAGAGGACCCGTCTACTGGCCGTGGTGAAGCCGCTCACTAAAAGATACCATCCGGCCATGGTCAAAATCTTCTGAAAAAAAATTCCACCCGGCCCTCTCCTGAAATCACGGCAACTAAAAAATACGGAGAGGACCTGTCTACCGGCCGTGGTGAAGCCGCTCACTAAAAATCCCGTCCGGTCATGGTCAAAATCTTCTGAAAACATGACAGTCATGGGCCTTCATACAACCATAGTTAAACTTCAATTCTCTCATGTTCACTATCCTCTTTGTGTTCGCACAGTAGCCTGACGGGACTTTGAGTTCATTGAAGAAAGCAATGAGCATTTCTTTTTCTGCCTTTTTCAGTGTCCATGATGCAACCGGAAGTTCAAACTGACCATCCTCAAACAGTTTTGGATGCAGCTCCTTCCTGAGTCCCAAGTGTTTCATGTCCATGCGTGTTGCGAGAGAATCCTTCGATGTGCTCCCAGTGTCCATCAAGGTGTTGAGTGTGTTACCGCAAACGTTTTTAGTTATGTGCATTGGATCAAGACAGTGTCGTACACTCAAAAGAGGCCAATAAGGTAGTTTGCAAAAAATCGATTTTTTCTTCCATATAGAATCAGCAGGCGCATGTACTGCCCCTTCCCCCTTCCCATGGACAACATTGAGTTTGCTTACTTCTTTTAGTATCTGTTTCCCGTCTCGATAATCTGGAGGCCCACGTGTTTCAATAGTCCCATTAAAATCTTTTTTGTTTCTACGGTAAGGATGACCCTTATCAAGGTACCTATGGTGTCCCATATAAGCCATCTTCTTATTTTCTGGTAGATGTACAGCATCAGTATCGTCCAAGCACTCGACACAACCAGTATATCCCTTTGTCTTCTCTCCAGACAAGCAACCTCGCCCAGGCAGGTCTGTGATTGTCGCGATAAGTACCGCATTGATCGTGACATGTTCTTTTTTGTACTCATCCCAAACATCATTCACCTCATTTTGCCACATATCTACAAGTTCATCAATGACCGGTTCCAGAAACACATCGATCTCATTCCCAGGTTGTTTTGGCCCTTGGATTAGCAGTGGCATCTGGATGTATGACCGCTTCATACAAACCCAAGGTGGAAGATTGTATATACAAAGCGTCACTGGCCAAGTGCTATGATTGCTTCTAACCTGGTCAAACGGATTCATCCCATCTGTGCTCAAACCAAACCAGAGGTGTCTTACCTCTCCACCGATGTTCTTATAGAACATAGTATTAACAGTTCTCCAATCTGACCCATCTACGGGGTGTCTCATCATTGTATCTTTCTTACGCTCTTCCCCATGCCAACGCAATAGCTTAGCTGACTTTGCATTTGCAAACAACCTACGCACCCGAGGAGCTATGGGGAAATACCAAACCACCTTTACGGGCCCTCCTTTGGTCTTGGTACCCTCTTTTGATGGCCCTTGCTTGTACCTAGGAGCTTTGCACCTGGGACAAGTATCCAAGTCTTTGTATTTGTCTCCACGGTACAATATGCAATCATTAGAACATGCGTGAATTTTTTCTACCTCAAGGCCGATTGGGCAGATCATTTGCTTGGCCAAGTATGTCTTCTCTGGCAACTCATTATGTTCTGGTAGAAGTTTCCCCACTATTCCTAACAAGTCATCAAAGCCTTTATCGCTCAATCCATGCGTAGATTTGAACTCTAATAGCATGATGTTGGCTTCCAGTTTGCTCACCGAACAACTGTGATACAATGGTGTTTTGGCATCCTTTCTCATTATCTCTAGCTTTTTCAACTGTCGATCATTAAGACATCCTCCCTCCACATCACGTAGCATCTTAGGAAGGCCATCTTCATCCTCCATGTTATCAGCTAATGTATTCGTAAACACATTGTCATTGGTAGCCATGGGTTGCGTGTGAACACTAGTTTGCTGATGAGTTGCATACTCATTAAGTGCTATGTCGGGCATTGTTACATCATCATTGTTTTCTTGTGAAACATTAGCACCATCCTCACCATGCATATGCCATATTTTGTAGTCCCTCATGAACCCCCTAGTAATTAGGTGGCATCGTATAGACTCCATGTTTCCCCATTTCTTTCTATTTTTGCAATCTCTGCATGGGCAAAATACAAGCTTTTCATCCCTAGCGTTGGCTACGGCTTCAGTGATGAATGTGCTGATGCCCATCAAGTACCGCTCGTCCGTCGGTGCCAGACCGTACATCCACTCTCGATCCATCTCTACACAGGAAAATTGAGGGAGTAATTATAGTGAAATAAAAAATGGTCCTTTCATGATCAAGAATTTCAGCTCCTAATTCCATGCCCACAGTATATTCCACTTATTTTTTGCTCCTTATTTTTTGAACAAAATTAATTCTACACCTAGCTTATCATGGCCAATTTAAATTTGAGACCAAATAGAGTCCCTAATTATAAAAAGTTAAATTTGGATGCACTCTTAATCAACAACACAATGTAGCTCCAAACAAATGGGTTGGTAGGTGTCACATAGATTTTTCTGTTCAAAATAAAAAATTAAGAGTGTAATTACAGTGAAATAAAAAATGGTCCTTTCATTATCGAGAATTTGCGCTTCTAACTCCATGCCTACAGTAGTATATATTCCACATATTTAAATTGGTCATTGTTTTTGAAAACAATAATCTACACTTAGTTTAGCATGGTAAATTTAAAATTGAGAACAAATGGAGACACTAAATATAAAAGGTTAAATTTATAAACTTAATCAACAAAAACAATTTAGCTAAACACAAATGGCTTGGTAGCACATAGATTTTGTTCATCAAAATAAATAATCCATGAGCTAATTAAAGCATGACATAGTAGCAATTATCCAAACAACCATGCAATTAGCTAGTAAATATGATGGACTCATAAACACCAACCTTTTGCAAGATGGATTCACCACAACTTGGATGCCTACCTCAAAATCCAATTGAAAAGTGCTCTCTAAAATGGAGAAACAATTACAATGACAATGTAGCCATGCAAAACACTCTAAAGCTATAAAATCGAAGGAGTCGAGGCTTTTTATTACTAACCTTAAAGCAAGAAGATCATGCCCATGCTTGAAAGAACTAGATCCACGTTGAGCATTTTGGTGAAAAATGGCCGCAACAATGGAGTGAGGATGGGGGAAAACTGCTCATCTGCTTGTGGAGCTCGAGCTGGCAGAGAGCAGGGGGAAGAGATTGACCTTTTATACACGATTCATCACTGGCGGTTTAAAACCAAACCGCCAGTGATACCAAACTATCACTGGCGGTTGGAGTTACGAACCGCCACTGTTAGCTATCTTCACTGGCGGTTTGAGCTACGAACCGCTAGTGAAGCTTCACTGGCGGTTTGAGCCACCAACCGCCACTGTTAGCTATCTTCACTGGCGGTTTGTGGCCTCCCCCAATCATTGTCTGGTTTTCAATCTTCAAACCGCCAGTGAAGAAGCATCAGTGGCGGTTGAATAGAAACCGCCAGTGATGTACCGACAGTGAATGTCATTTCTGTAGTAGTGATGCACTGCGCCATGGGGTAAACGACGGATGCCTCGGTATACATGCACCGCCTGGTATTATGACCAATTTGAAGAACAGGTGCACGCCACATAAAATGGGTCCGAGGGAGTATATCCAACTGTGCTAATTTTCTCACGAGACAAAGATGCTAGCATGATCATTAGCATAACATAAACCTTCCACAGATATACGTACTAGCTATCAAACGAATATACATTAAAGAATTCTTACATTTGATTGCAAAAAAAATTTATTATTATACCCCTAGAAAAATATAATTATACCCCTAGAAAAAAATACTCCCTCCATCCCAAAATAAGTGCACTTCTAGAGTATGAATAAAAATGCTAAGGTTAGTATAAAATTATATTTACACCCCTAGAAAGATATAAATCATTATATCTCGAAAAATAAGAAAGTAGAAAAGGACAAATAGGACTAGTTTGTCTTTTATATAAATGTGTATTTATTTTGGGATAAAGTTTGAACTCTAGAATGTGCTAGCATGATCATTGGGAAGACATAAACCTTCCACGGATATACTAGCTATCAAACGAATATACATTAAAGAATTCTTACATTTGATTGCAAATCTGCAAAGAAACTAGCTAGATGAGAGCTTCACTCATGTTATGTTGACAACAATACCCATCTCATCTCATCTCATTTCACATATATAGTTCATCATCCCGGCCAAGTTCTCAACAAAGGCAAAGCATTACTGAACTGATATGATAGACTGATGTATACTCTGTACACCGGGCTACTAGGGAGGATATGATGGCGTTGACAAGACACACCCCGATCTAACTATATGTCGACGCATGAGACCGTCGCGACTTGCATTTTGTAAATGAAAGAGTTGGAGTACTGGAATGAGATGCTATCTCCAAGGCCGATCGGTCCACCGTTCCTGACTAGGCAGTCGCCGTACGACAGGCGTCGGAAGTCGCTGGGGTCAACGAGCTCCGTGGAGGCGAACTCGCCGCACGAGACATGGACGTCACGCACGGTGCAGTCCAGGCACGTGTTGGTGATGGTCACGCTGTAGGACGGCACGCCGTCGGGCAGGCTGCCCGCGTTGCCCTGCAACACCTCCACCACCTCCTCCGAGCAGAGGTCCGGCGGCGACGCCATGGTGGGCGACGGTTCACAAGACACTACTCCAGCTGCTTAGACAGTGATCATGCGTATCATGAACACAATCGAAAAGACGATCGAAAAGGGGGCATCACTAATCACTTCATAAGTTTTCATGGACTGATAAGAGAGCAACAAACTAAATACAGCATGCAGACCTTGGACAGCTAGAAGGAAGAGCAACGCCATGAACACAATCGCGACAGCAGATCCCTCTCGAGGTCGAGGGCAACCCATGCGGTCGACGGCGCGGCGCAGATCTGGAGCAAGAGGACAGCGAGTGCCGGCGGAGAGCTAGAGGTCGTCGTCGTCGTCCAGCCGCGGTAGCTGGGCTTCCACCATTCGCAGTCAAGGCCGACGACGCTGAGAGCGAGGGACCCTGCTCGATCGGGTGCGTGGCTCGAATCGAAATAAGAGAGCATGCAAGCTACGGAGCCCTCGACCGTACGGAGTATTTGTATTGGTGTGAAGTGTTTAACTGTGGGTACACAAACTAACATTTCGTTGAGAGTCAAAGCGCAATTCCGAGGAGTCGTCGTCGTCCTTTTTGGAAGTTACGCCGAGCGAGGCAGTAATTAATTCTTACTGGAAATTGTGGAATGGTCATGCGCTTCATGCATGGTTTCCATCAAAAAATTTGCGTTTGAGGATTGGCCAGACGAGATGAGCGTTAAGCGTGTTCACGAGGCAGTGGAACATGATCATGTTTTATCAGGCCAGGCCGTATCTCTTGGCATATTCGGAGTGTGCCTGATAGACACACATGGTGATCGTGCCTCAAATCTTAGTATTTACTTACTTCTTTGCAAGACATAAGTCCATCTAGGTTTATCTTAAATCAACTCTTTTAATTTTAATTATTTAATTATATCCTAACTTTATACAGTATTATATCTTTCCAAAATATACAACTTTGTCAATTAAGATAATGTGTTATGTAAAGATTTTCTGTTCAAAGCAATTAAAATTTTATTATAACAAGCTTTTTGGATGTAATTTGTTTAGGTTCAGTGTAAAAATATATATCGGTGAAATTAAATGATTTTTGGTCGAGATCATCTTGCCTATGATGATTCCAGAGATTGCCACAATGAGCTCCTCATTGCGTCGATTTCATCACTAGGAGGCCAATTTGTGGTCATTATTATCTATAAGTGGAAGGGGTGCTCCCGAGCACTTCCCATAAGGACAATAATTTTGGGTTATCTATCTCATCTTCAATGACCATGGAGAAAAAATTACGCATCCAACATCACGCAAGGATTGGAGGTGAGGTGATGAATTTGCAGCTTTGCTCTTTTATGTTATGAATCACGACGACTAAACGACGATGCACACAAGATCAATCACAGCAGAGACACAAGATTTAACGTGAAAAAACCCTCCCAATGTGGAAGGTAAAAACCACGGCGCCAGCCAGCAAACACTCCTCACTATTATCAAGATTCGAGTTATTTTTAATGTTTGAATTGCCTCTTTACGAATATATGTTATTTTTAATGTTGGCGATTACATGTCACCTAAAACTCAAAACCCTAAAACCCGAAACCCTAACCCTAAACCCTCAAACCTAAACCCCTAAACCCTCAAACCCCTAAACCCCGAAACCCTAAACCCCGAAACCCCGAACCCCTAAAACCTGAAACCCTAAGACCCGAAACCCTAACTCTAAACCCTCAAACCCCTAAACCCCGAAACCCTGAACCCCGAAACCCCGAACCCCTAAACCTTGAAACCCTAAACCCCGAAACCCTAAACCCCCAAAATCCTAAACCTCTAAACTCTCAAACCCCTAAACCCCGAAACCCTAAACCCCGAAACCCCGAACCCCTAAACCCCAAAACCCTAAACCCTGAAACCCTAAACCCCGAAACCCTAAACCCCTAAACTCCAAACCCTAAACCCTAAACCCCTGAACCCCTAAACCCCAAAACCCTAAACCCCCCGAAATCCTAAACCCCAAACCCTAAACCCTAAACCTCTAAACCCTAAACCCCTAAACCCTAAACCCCTAGTTTTCGGTTTTGGTTTCGCATACATGTATAAAGCTCCTCTAAGTGTTCAATCATATTGTATATATATTTTAATATTCGCAGAAATGGCCGACCCAAATGAGAACATGGAGGAGCAAATGATGAATATCATCGCCGGCGACGATGACGGGAGTCAATACTTATTGAATTACGAAGACATGACCATGCATGATGAAAATCCCCCTGAACAACAAGTTGAGATGGAAGAAGGCAATACAGACGAGGTATATATACAATATGTCGTGTTATGGTTTACATTTACTTTATTACTTGATTAGGTTTTATCTCAACTTGTATTAGGGTTTCATCTTCGTGTCTTTACCTATATGTAGCCCTCTGGATCGACGTCTGCGATGGGGCAGAGCAGACCAAAACGAGGGCCGAAGAGGCCGTTGAAGGGCCGTCATGTAATCTCCGAATTCGATATGGCTACAGGCCAACCACTAGGACCCCATGCACAGAAATATGTCTTTCACTGTGGGTTCCTTGTGAGAGATCGGATTCAAATAAGTGCCCGTGAATGAAAAGAGAGGCGAAGTGCTCCCGAGATCAGTTATGTCTCCAATCTTGACAAGCAGCTAGTCTGGGATGACATCCAAGCTCATTTCTCGTTCGACACGGATGATGAGGAGCTGCTGAGGCGAATTCGGGAGTGGACAATGAAGAAGATGGCCACACTTTTTCAGGACCGCAAGAAGAAATTGTACCACAAGTTTGTGCTGAAGAACGAGACGCCAGATTTCAACTCTAAGGCGTATGTCAAGATAAGGGCCGATTGGGATGAATTTGTACAGTACAAAAGATCACAAGAGAGCGAGGCCCGGGTTAGAGTAAACAAACAGAATGCAGCTCAGAAGAAATACCACCATCATTTAGGATCAGGTGGCTATAAGACTGCCCTTCCAAAGTGGGAGAGACAGGAACAGGAGATGCTTGCCAGGGGGGTAGTCCCGGAGACAATAAGAAGAAATTGGAGTGAACGGTCCAGGAATTGGTTCTACGCTCATGGGGGAACCATAAACCCTAATGACGGGGAGCTTGATTGGGGCCCGCAAATTTCAAGAGCAGCACAGAGGCTAGTTCAAGAAAGAAGTGCGGTGTTGGCTGGTGAGTTCAAGCCCAACAGAGAGAAGGATGAACTCACGTACGCGCTGGAGAATCCTAAGCACGGTGGGCGTACGAGAGGCTTTGGGGCCATTCCGTGGTTGCATTCCTTCGAAGCGGATCGAGAAAGTTACAGAAGCCGCCAGAGAAAGAAGGACGAGGAGGCAGAGCGGCTCTACAAGTTGGAGGAGTATGTTCTTCAAACACAAGAGCGTGACAAATCTCGTGAAGAATGGATGCAGGAGGAAATCAAAAGGCAAGTGCAAGCGGCACTTAGTCAAATGACGAGTGGGCAAGGTACATCATCACAACAGCCTCAAGCGAACATTAGCCCCCCAGGTCAGATGAAAAGCAGCTGCGCCTCTACGGAAGTACCAACCATTCAAGATGACTCCAAGCTACGCTTCCCCGTGGATGACGTTAAAGAACCTTTTACTACTTGTGAGCTGCACATTCCAGATGGAAATGCCACGAAAAAGGTGGATGTCGGTGTTGTAAACCCTATCGACCGCACAAGAACACCAAGAATCCATGGTCAACCAGTGCCAGCCGGATACGCTAGCGTATCGGTGGATAGGGTTGAGACAGGTTGTGGCAGCGTGGCACTGGAAATCGAAGGGGGAGATGGGGAGAAGACTTTAGGTGAAGCGGAGAAGACATTTATTTGCTGGCGCAAGCGCTTCATTATTATTCCTGGAGTGTCACCGCCGCAACCTCCTCCTACTGATCAAGATCCTCACCATAGGTAGTGTGCGCGTGAACGAGAAACAATTTTTATTACACTAACTTCCTATATGTATATATTAGTTGGATGCTCACATCATTCGTTGTTTTGCGTAGCAGGAACTATAGTCCAGTTCGTCATTATTCCTTAGCGCATCAGAGTGCTGTGGGCGGTGACGATATGTTGGAGGACACAGCTTCAACCCCATCTCCTGCACAAAGATCTCCACCGCGGGCTCCAACACCGCCACCGGCCCCACCATCTCCTCCACCGCGGGCTCCAACGCCACAACCTCCACCGCGGGCTCCAACACCGCCACCGGGCCCACCATCTCCTCCACTGCGGGCTCCAACGCCACAACCTCCACCGCGGGCTCCAACACCGCCGCCTCCACCGCGTGGCCCTAAGAAGCGGTCCGCCGCCACAGAACCAAAGGTCCCACCTCCAAAGAAGAAGGCTCCTGCGTCAGGAAAAAAGTCCAAGAGAAATTAGCTTATGAAAAGACTGATGAGGAGTTAGAAATTACGGTGAAAAAAGATGTGCGAAATTTTTTAGATGAATGTGAGGCCGCTGCTAAAGCGAAGAGGAACCCGGAGAAGCCTTACCTCTTGTTAAACCCACAGGAGTTAAGGAAAAGGGTGGACCAACATGGTATCGAGATGCGTGAAGCCCGAAAGGCTCCACGAAAATCAGATTACGAACGCTCTCTTATGAAGTCCGCAAAAGAACAACAATCCAGCAAGAAGAAAGTGGAAAGGGTGTTCCACAGCTCGGGGAAACATCAAGACCTTTGTCCCCGTTAGTTGTGCAAAATCAGTATGGTTCAAACATGGGCAGAGTACAGCGGAAATCTGGAGAGACCACTTTGTCTGAGATAGACTCAATTGAAGATTTTATCATTGACAGCGGTCTCCCGTACGACACGATTAAAAATATTGTTACTGGGCTAGACTTTCCACGAGCGGAAGTAGTTGATGAATGGAGGAGAAATTTTGCACCGGGCAGGAGTCTAATGAACCCCAATCACTTACATGTACTTGGTACGCAGATGTTTGCAATCAACAAATGGTGCATGGAGGCTTCTAAAGACGGTGATGTCAATTGGATTTCTGTCCAAATTCGGAACCATCACTACTTCCGTGGCGATGACCTAATCTTAGTCCAGATGGAGGAATTACACCAGCTATGTCATATGGACGCACTGGACAAATCGCTCCTTAGCTGCTATTGTTTGTAAGTGTTTCTTTTATAGTTTTCATTGAACTCTCTAGTATGTGTATATAGTACGTAGTATTCTTACACACATACTTGTGGATCGACTCGATATTTTGCAGGTATCAGATGACTCAGCTCAGAGATAAACATGACAATTCTGTTGGGTTTGTTGATCCATATGTTGTTTTCAAGGCTCCAAACCCTTCAGCGACTTGGAGCGATGAGTCGTGTATGAATCTCATGAGGTTCTTCGTGAACCAAAAAGATAGAGAAAGAATTCTCTTCTCATACAACTTTAAGTGCGTGAGACATATATAGTTAAAATAAGTATGTGCACATTTTATTTTACTTAACCCTAATAATATATATATATGAATCATGTGTATGAACAGCTATCACTGGATATTGATGGTCATCGATCTCAAACACAGCAATGTGTAAATCTATGACTCGTTGAGCAAACCGCAAGAAGATTACCAAGATATGATAGACATCCTCCAAAGGTAATTTTCCGATCCCTAGCTTGCATGTTTAAAGTATAGACTAAGCTTGTATATATGTATACTAATTAAATAATGATCCAACTTTTAATGTTTCATTGGCCGGATTAGGGTTTGGGAAAAATTCATTGCTCGGGAACATATGAGTCAGTGTAAGGCCCCACTTACAATAAAGTCACGACTACCAGTAAGTTTACACCTTCGTCAATGTACGTGTATCTTTATTATATCATGTCATATATCATATCTTTATTACAAGATGAATATTTTTATTCTACAGTGGATTTTGAGACAAAAACAGGGTACCAACTTATGCGGATTCTATGTTTGCGAGTACATGATGATAGAATCAAATAGAATTCCTGAAGAAATCATCAAAGTACGTAACATGTTTCTTTTCATTTTTTATAGACTTAGTATTGATAATATAGATATAACTAATATCTTTTTAATTCCAATTGAAGACTGACTGGTTGAAGCAAAAAGTGATGCTACAAGGCCAATTGAAAGCAATACAAGAGACAATAGCAGGATTTCTTCAGGAACAAGTCATAAATCCAAACGGCGAGTTCTACTATAATACCAACGAGAAGTTGATTCCAAACAATGATGATCATTTGTATGCCCTGTAGATCTTTAGATAGAGTACAACTTGTAATAGGTTTACAGTACTAACTTTGGAGTACAACTTGTGTAGATAGATATTTAGACAACTCCTATATGTATATTGCTTGTAATTATATGTACATATATTTATATATATATGTAGTTCTATAGTTCAATTATATATGCATGCAATAAGCTTATTGTGTTATGCTGCTAATATATATAAATTATATATATTAGCAGCAAAGAATATATATTGGAAAACCTATTAAATAAATAAACAAAACTAAAAATAGAACTGAAATGAAAATAAAAAGGAAAAACCAGGGGGCCCTTTAGTCCCGGCTGGTAATACCAGCAGGGGCTAAAGGGTGCTGCTGCGTTGCACCGCTGGCAGCACCCTTTAGTCCCGGCTCGTATTACCAACCGGGACTAAAGGGTTGCTTTAGCCCCGGTGGCCGAAGCCGGGACTAAGGGGGGGGGGCCTTTAGTCCCGGAAGCGTAGTCCCGGCTCGGCAACCGGGGCTAAAGGCCCTTGCCGACCGGGGCTAAAGCCCAATTCTGTTGTAGTGGCAGCTCCGGCAGTGTTATACCCTCCAACCCGTTTTACCCGACATGAGAGCCTGGATTACAGATACCAAGGAGTACACGGAAGTATGTGAAGAGCATTAAGTACATACGTCATGAATAGCGCCGCGCCGCCAGCCATGAGTCCTTCTTAATCCCTCTTTCATCCACGAGTCAAAAAAATTGCAAAAAATGTGTAGTATAAGAGCAAGTATAATAACCGGTTGTAAGCCGGCTAAATGCAGAGGTGGGGGAGAGAGAAGAAGAAAGAGAAGAGAAGCGAGCTGTAAGTTTACAGCCGGCTTCGACACAAGAACCGAGAAACTCTGTGAGAGTGATGAGTGGGCCATGTATTAATTGTGAAGCACTAGCCACTGTACAAGCGGGCTGGGAGAAGGCTGTAAGGATTCTTACAACCAACTTGATGGATGTATTATTAGCCTTGCTCTAAGGCCAATCTCAGTGGTGAGTTTCATTTTGGTGTTTCCAAGACTGCCATGTCATATGAAAGAAAATGAAACTTGAATGAAACTCTCCATTAAGAGTGAGAGTTTCATTCTAAAGTTTCATAGACATTAAATTCCATGACTCATAGAGAGTTGGTATTCGTGCCAAGAGAGTTTTATCTAGATAAAACCCATTTCATCTCTCTCTTCTTAAATACATTGTCATGTCATCAAAAACGCTTATGTGGCACCATATTTAATACAAATGAAACTCTCATTGAGATTGGCCTAAGAAGAGTACGAAGTACTGTACAACTCTAGCTTGCATGCAGTGACGTAACCGGTAAAGAGTAAATGACTGCTGCCTCGACATCCATGCACTACTACAGGAAAGAGGATCACTGGCGGTTCAAACCCCCCCTTCACTGGCGGATTTTGAACCGCCACAACCAAAGCGACAGTGAAGGGGGCTTCCATCACTGGCGGTTATTTCAAACCGCCAGTGATCCATAACTTTCACTGGCAGTTTGTACCATAAACCGCCAGTGTTGATATAGCCAACACTGGCGGTTCATATCACGAACCGCCAGTGTTGGCAAAGTTAACAATATCGGTTTATGATACAAACCGCCAGTGTTTCATCCAAATCACTAGCGGTTCAAAATAAACCGGCAGTGATCTGATAAATTCCGAATTGTATTGGTTTCTATTATTTTTGTTTGTTTTTTATTTGCCACATTGCTAGATATGATATCATAGATATGAAACCTTAAATGCATCGAGATTACAATTACATCGAAATTGTTCTAATTAATGTATCACAATCCATATAGAATCCTATTAAAATAAATATCACAAATGTTACATTGAGTCTAGAACTTAAAGACAGAATTACAGTAGCCTATCCATGTGCTCTCGACCATATTGAGCCTTGAACTTCTTGGTCTTAGCGACTGAGAATGATCCTTCCTTACTTAATACCTCTTCATTTAAGAATTTTGCTAGGTCCCCACTTAGTCCTTTAATCTCGAAGTATAACAACTTATTATGGCCTAACTTCTTGCGCTATAATAAAGATATTAAATTGCATCAATTAAGGACAAAATAGTGGATTCTTTTATCTAGTGTGAAGCATACATACCATATCATCTCCAATGGAATTGTTGGAGCCCAGCATGACGTACATTGCCCACATTACGTAGAAGCCACAATGATTGTTCCCCGCCGGCTGGTCCAGGGACTTCAACTCCGAACGATGAACCTTGAAAAGTCGGTTCTTGTGCCCGTCCAACTCCGCCTTGATACTACGCCAATTTATAGGGTGTAAAAGGCCTAAAATGTGTTATATTAATTCAATAATCTGATGATAATGGGATCACTTACTCATTCAGCAACCTGACTAGGGGATCAATCTGCGAAAGTGGCTTCTTCTTTGAGTCCCACACCTCTATGCGATCTTCTCCAAATATGACATCTACGAGTACGAAATGATGCCTGCAAGCACAAAGTCCTTGTTAATCAATAATAAACTTTATAAAACCAGAGTCAAATAAATAGAGTCAGGGAGGGGGACCAATTAAGGATTGCCTGACGCTGACTGCAACAGGGCCATTAGTCAGGCACAGAAAGACTGAACAAAGAATATGATAATGTTTAGATTTTAGAATGAAGCAGATCACTGGAGGAGACTTTGAACGTCTCCGCTAAACAACAGGTCACTGTTGGGAAAAGGTGAGTTGGAATCATGTGTGTGATCACGATTCACAGCAGATCTCTGCGCTCCAGCTGTAGCTGATCAGCAGATCAGGTTATTAGGGAAGCTAAGAAAAAAAACAGATAGAAGAAATTTATTTGCATTTTCTATTTGTCTGAACTCACTGAATTGTTTAGGTTCTAGTCTTGTTTGTGCACAATAAACTGGAGGAATTGCCTTGAATGTGTCGGTCAGATACCAGCCGACTTACAGAACCTCACCTATCTCAATAACCTATATGGCATCTGACTGACCTGTGTATATTCTCAAGTTTAATTTTTTTCCTGAAAAAATCAGTCTCAATGACTATTCAGAATGCCCTTTTGCTCGCCAAGAAGCAGCAAACGCTGGTATTCTTTAATTATCTGGCTAACTGGTTCCCTGCATGCATCTTTGGGATGCAGGATGCGTGGATCAAGTTCAGTATAAGTACGTTACAAGTCGACTGATTTGTATGGCTAATTTTTTTAAGAAAAAAAATACCATTTCACCGGCAGAGTGACTCAAACGAACCAAGCATTTGAATGAAAAGAAAAAAAACATGAAGTCCTTTGCTGAAGCTGAACATCTATAGCTGAACCCCGGCGCGGCGGACGACGCTAAGCATTCAGCAAATTAAAGACAGCAGAGCGCATTTTAAGATGATTACTCATGAAGCACAGAACGAACTCGCCACAACCTACAGCTAGAATAGCAATGGCGGATAGTAAACAAGCGATTCCCGCTCCAGCATGTGAATCCAATCCAGGGTTCCACATCAAGCCAATGCCAACCATTTTGCAGAGAGAGAATAATAAGACTAGAAAAAGGGGAGGAGGTCTGAGCCCTCACCGGCGTCGATGATGGCGTCCCAATCGACGATGCCGCCCTTGTCGAACTTGGTGAGGTCCCAGGTGCTGTTGACCCACCTAGCATCGCGAAAGGCCGGGACGGGTGCGGGCGGGGCCTCAGCCCCACGGCCTTCGGCGCGGGCGCCTCGGCCTTGACGGCGGCCCCGATGGAGGCCGCGGCGGGGGCCGGCTCCGCCTCGTCCCGCTGCTCGACCTCGACGGGCGGGGCCTCAGCCCCACGGCCTTCGGCGCGGGTGCCTCGGCCTTGATGGCGGACCCGTTGGAGGCCGCGGCGGGGGCCGGCCCGGCCTCGTCCCGCTGCTCGACCTCGACGGGCGGCGCCTCCCCAGCGGCGGTGGCGCAGACGAGCCGGCCGGCGGCGTGGAGGCGCGGGAAGGGGCGGCGGTGGCAGAGAGCGCCGTTTTTGCGAGCGGATGAGTAGGGGCGGCGGCCTCCTTTGGATTGTAGGAGAAATATAGGAAAACCATAGTAATTGGATTCCTATATGAATAGTTACTGTTCACTCCTTTGGCTTGTAGGATTGGGGCAAAGGAATACCATAGGAAACTTTCCTTTGCAACAAGTTTTGGAGGAAAAGTACAGGAAAAAAGAATCCACTCCAAGCTCTTTGTTTCTCTCTCGTTGGTGTAGGATCTAGGCAGATTCCTATGTGTTCCCTATAGCTCATCCAAACAACATTAGCAACAAAATTCCTATGTTTTTCAATCCTCTGTTTCGCGTATGGATTGCTACCATAATCATATGTTTTTCCTGTTCCTATGCTTTTGTTATCCTGTGTTCCAAAGGAGGTCTAATATGGGGAACGAACATCACTAGCGGTTCTAAAGGTGAAACCGCCAGTGATTGCTTACGCTTTAATATACGCCAAAACCCCCCAATTTATCACTACCACTACTTAGTCCAGTTGGTTGGTGTGTTTGTCTTGTGCCGTAAGGTCCTGGGTTCAATTCCTTGTTTTGACTCCCCATGGGACCATTTTTTATTTTTTATTATCTGTAGATTTAAATTAGCTACCAAAAAATATTGTACCACACTCCCTTCTTAGGTGCTATTTTTTTTATTTTTTATTATCTGTAGATTTAAATTACTCCCTCCGTCCACGAATAAATAGATTTTTAGAGTTGTCCTAAGTCAAACTTTTTAAACTTTGACCGAATTTCTAGAAAAAACTATCAAGATTGATGATCTCAAATTTGTATCATTAGATATACAATAGAGTATATTTTCATAATATGTCTATTTTATACCATAAATGTTATTACTCTTTTCTATAAAGTTAGTCAAAGTTTAAAATGTTTGACTGGCACGAATTCTAGGAATCGATTCTTTCGTGGACTGAGGGAGTAGCTACCAAAAAATACTGTACCACACTCCTTTCATAGGCGTGAAGTATGAATTCAAAAAAAACTCCATTGAAGTAACTCCATCTGTTGTACTCCATTGAAGTTTAAATTCACGCATGTTAATTTAGAAAAAATACCGTGGAAAAAATACCATAGAATTTTAGATGGTGACATAATCTCTTTCTACAACTAAAAAATACGGAGAGACCCGTCTACTGGCCGTGGTGAAGCCGCTCACTAAAAGATACCATCCGGCCATGGTCAAAATCTTCTGAAAAAAAATTCCACCCGGCCCTCTCCTGAAATCACGGCAACTAAAAAATACGGAGAGGACCTGTCTACCGGCCGTGGTGAAGCCGCTCACTAAAAATCCCGTCCGGTCATGGTCAAAATCTTCTGAAAACATGACAGTCATGGGCCTTCATACAACCATAGTTAAACTTCAATTCTCTCATGTTCACTAGCCTCTTTGTGTTCGCACAGTAGCCTGACGGGACTTTGAGTTCATTGAAGAAAGCAATGAGCATTTCTTTTTCTGCCTTTTTCAGTGTCCATGATGCAACCGGAAGTTCAAACTGACCATCCTCAAGCAGTTTTGGATGCAGCTCCTTCCTGAGTCCCAAGTGTTTCATGTCCATGCGTGTTGCGAGAGAATCCTTCGATGTGCTCCCAGTGTCCATCAAGGTGTTGAGTGTGTTACCGCAAACGTTTTTAGTTATGTGCATTGGATCAAGACAGTGTCCGTACACTCAAAAGAGGCCAATAAGGTAGTTTCCAAAAAATCGATTTTTTCTTCCATATAGAATCAGCAGGCGCATGTACTGCCCCTTCCCCCTTCCCATGGACAACATTGAGTTTGCTTACTTCTTTTAGTATCTGTTTCCCGTCTCGATAATCTGGAGGCCCACGTGTTTCAATAGTCCCATTAAAATCTTTTTTGTTTCTACGGTAAGGATGACCCTTATCAAGGTACCTATGGTGTCCCATATAAGCCATCTTCTTATTTTCTGGTAGATGTACAGCATCAGTATCGTCCAAGCACTCGACACAACCAGTATATCCCTTTGTCTTCTCTCCAGACAAGCAACCTCGCCCAGGCAGGTCTGTGATTGTCGCGATAAGTACCGCATTGATCGTGACATGTTCTTTTTTGTACTCATCCCAAACATCATTCACCTCATTTTGCCACATATCTACAAGTTCATCAATGACTGGTTCCAGAAACACATCGATCTCATTCCCAGGTTGTTTTGGCCCTTGGATTAGCAGTGGCATCTGGATGTATGACCGCTTCATACAAACCCAAGGTGGAAGATTGTATATACAAAGCGTCACTGGCCAAGTGCTATGATTGCTTCTAACCTGGTCAAACGGATTCATCCCATCTGTGCTCAAACCAAACCAGAGGTGTCTTACCTCTCCACCGATGTTCTTATAGAACATAGTATTAACAGTTCTCCAATCTGACCCATCTACGGGGTGTCTCATCATTGTATCTTTCTTACGCTCTTCCCCATGCCAACGCAATAGCTTAGCTGACTTTGCATTTGCAAACAACCTACGCACCCGAGGAGCTATGGGGAAATACCAAACCACCTTTACGGGCCCTCCTTTGGTCTTGGTACCCTCTTTTGATGGCCCTTGCTTGTACCTAGGAGCTTTGCACCTGGGACAAGTATCCAAGTCTTTGTATTTGTCTCCACGGTACAATATGCAATCATTAGAACATGCGTGAATTTTTTCTACCTCAAGGCCGATTGGGCAGATCATTTGCTTGGCCAAGTATGTCTTCTCTGGCAACTCATTATGTTCTGGTAGAAGTTTCCCCACTATTCCTAACAAGTCATCAAAGCCTTTATCGCTCAATCCATGCGTAGATTTGAACTCTAATAGCATGATGTTGGCTTCCAGTTTGCTCACCGAACAACTGTGATACAATGGTGTTTTGGCATCCTTTCTCATTATCTCTAGCTTTTTCAACTGTCGATCATTAAGACATCCTCCCTCCACATCACGTAGCATCTTAGGAAGGCCATCTTCATCCTCCATGTTATCAGCTAATGTATTCGTAAACACATTGTCATTGGTAGCCATGGGTTGCGTGTGAACACTAGTTTGCTGATGAGTTGCATACTCATTAAGTGCTATGTCGGGCATTGTTACATCATCATTGTTTTCTTGTGAAACATTAGCACCATCCTCACCATGCATATGCCATATTTTGTAGTCCCTCATGAACCCCCTAGTAATTAGGTGGCATCGTATAGACTCCATGTTTCCCCATTTCTTTCTATTTTTGCAATCTCTGCATGGGCAAAATACAAGCTTTTCATCCCTAGCGTTGGCTACGGCTTCAGTGATGAATGTGCTGATGCCCATCAAGTACCGCTCGTCCGTCGGTGCCAGACCGTACATCCACTCTCGATCCATCTCTACACAGGAAAATTGAGGGAGTAATTATAGTGAAATAAAAAATGGTCCTTTCATGATCAAGAATTTCAGCTCCTAATTCCATGCCCACAGTATATTCCACTTATTTTTTGCTCCTTATTTTTTGAACAAAATTAATTCTACACCTAGCTTATCATGGCCAATTTAAATTTGAGACCAAATAGAGTCCCTAATTATAAAAAGTTAAATTTGGATGCACTCTTAATCAACAACACAATGTAGCTCCGAAAAATGGGTTGGTAGGTGTCACATAGATTTTTCTCTTCAAAATAAAAAATTAAGAGTGTAATTACAGTGAAATAAAAAATGGTCCTTTCATTATCGAGAATTTGCGCTTCTAACTCCATGCCTACAGTAGTATATATTCCACATATTTAAATTGGTCATTGTTTTTGAAAACAATAATCTACACTTAGTTTAGCATGGTAAATTTAAAATTGAGAACAAATGGAGACACTAAATATAAAAGGTTAAATTTATAAACTTAATCAACAAAAACAATTTAGCTAAACACAAATGGCTTGGTAGCACATAGATTTTGTTCATCAAAATAAATAATCCATGAGCTAATTAAAGCATGACATAGTAGCAATTATCCAAACAACCATGCAATTAGCTAGTAAATATGATGGACTCATAAACACCAACCTTTTGCAAGATGGATTCACCACAACTTGGATGCCTACCTCAAAATCCAATTGAAAAGTGCTCTCTAAAATGGAGAAACAATTACAATGACAATGTAGCCATGCAAAACACTCTAAAGCTATAAAATCGAAGGAGTCGAGGCTTTTTATTACTAACCTTAAAGCAAGAAGATCATGCCCATGCTTGAAAGAACTAGATCCACGTTGAGCATTTTGGTGAAAAATGGCCGCAACAATGGAGTGAGGATGGGGGAAAACTGCTCATCTGCTTGTGGAGCTCGAGCTGGCAGAGAGCAGGGGGAAGAGATTGACCTTTTATACACGATTCATCACTGGCGGTTTAAAACCAAACCGCCAGTGATACCAAACTATCACTGGCGGTTGGAGTTACGAACCGCCATTGTTAGCTATCTTCACTGGCGGTTTGAGCTACGAACCGCTAGTGAAGCTTCACTGGCGGTTTGAGCCACCAACCGCCACTGTTAGCTATCTTCACTGGCGGTTTGTGGCCTCCCCCAATCATTGTCTGGTTTTCAATCTTCAAACCGCCAGTGAAGAAGCATCAGTGGCGGTTGAATAGAAACCGCCAGTGATGTACCGACAGTGAATGTCATTTCTGTAGTAGTGATGCACTGCGCCGTGGGGTAAACGACGGATGCCTCGGTATACATGCACCGCCTGGTATTATGACCAATTTGAAGAACAGGTGCACGCCACATAAAATGGGTCCGAGGGAGTATATCCAACTGTGCTAATTTTCTCACGAGACAAAGATGCTAGCATGATCATTAGCATAACATAAACCTTCCACAGATATACGTACTAGCTATCAAACGAATATACATTAAAGAATTCTTACATTTGATTGCAAAAAAAATTTATTATTATACCCCTAGAAAAATATAATTATACCCCTAGAAAAAAATACTCCCTCCATCCCAAAATAAGTGCACTTCTAGAGTATGAATAAAAATGCTAAGGTTAGTATAAAATTATATTTACACCCCTAGAAAGATATAAATCATTATATCTCGAAAAATAAGAAAGTAGAAAAGGACAAATAGGACTAGTTTGTCTTTTATATAAATGTGTATTTATTTTGGGATAAAGTTTGAACTCTAGAATGTGCTAGCATGATCATTGGGAAGACATAAACCTTCCACGGATATACTAGCTATCAAACGAATATACATTAAAGAATTCTTACATTTGATTGCAAATCTGCAAAGAAACTAGCTAGATGAGAGCTTCACTCATGTTATGTTGACAACAATACCCATCTCATCTCATCTCATTTCACATATATAGTTCATCATCCCGGCCAAGTTCTCAACAAAGGCAAAGCATTACTGAACTGATATGATAGACTGATGTATACTCTGTACACCGGGCTACTAGGGAGGATATGATGGCGTTGACAAGACACACCCCGATCTAACTATATGTCGACGCATGAGACCGTCGCGACTTGCATTTTGTAAATGAAAGAGTTGGAGTACTGGAATGAGATGCTATCTCCAGGGCCGATCGGTCCACCGTTCCTGACTAGGCAGTCGCCGTACGACAGGCGTCGGAAGTCGCTGGGGTCAACGAGCTCCGTGGAGGCGAACTCGCCGCACGAGACATGGACGTCACGCACGGTGCAGTCCAGGCACGTGTTGGTGATGGTCACGCTGTAGGACGGCACGCCGTCGGGCAGGCTGCCCGCGTTGCCCTGCAACACCTCCACCACCTCCTCCGAGCAGAGGTCCGGCGGCGACGCCATGGTGGGCGACGGTTCACAAGACACTACTCCAGCTGCTTAGACAGTGATCATGCGTATCATGAACACAATCGAAAAGACGATCGAAAAGGGGGCATCACTAATCACTTCATAAGTTTTCATGGACTGATAAGAGAGCAACAAACTAAATACAGCATGCAGACCTTGGACAGCTAGAAGGAAGAGCAACGCCATGAACACAATCGCGACAGCAGATCCCTCTCGAGGTCGAGGGCAACCCATGCGGTCGACGGCGCGGCGCAGAGCTGGAGCAAGAGGACAGCGGGTGCCGGCGGAGAGCTAGAGGTCGTCGTCGTCGTCCAGCCGCGGTAGCTGGGCTTCCACCATTCGCAGTCAAGGCCGACGACGCTGAGAGCGAGGGACCCTGCTCGATCGGGTGCGTGGCTCGAATCCAAATAAGAGAGCATGCAAGCTACGGAGCCCTCGACCGTACGGAGTATTTGTATTGGTGTGAAGTGTTTAACTGTGGGTACACAAACTAACATTTCGTTGAGAGTCAAAGCGCAATTCCGAGGAGTCGTCGTCGTCCTTTTTGGAAGTTACGTCGAGCGAGGCAGTAATTAATTCTTACTGGAAATTGTGGAATGGTCATGCGCTTCATGCATGGTTTCCATCAAAAAATTTGCGTTTGAGGATTGGCCAGACGAGATGAGCGTTAAGCGTGTTCACGAGGCAGTGGAGCATGATCATGTTTTATCAGGCCAGGCCGTATCTCTTGGCATATTCGGAGTGTGCCTGATAGACACACATGGTGATCGTGCCTCAAATCTTAGTATTTACTTACTTCTATGCAAGACATAAGTCCATCTAGGTTTATCTTAAATCAACTCTTTTAATTTTAATTATTTAATTATATCCTAACTTTATATCTTTCCAAAATATACAACTTTGTTCATTTAAGATAATGTGTTATGTAAAGATTTTCTGTTCAAAGCAATTAAAATTTTATTATGACAAGCTTTTTGGATGTAATTTGTTTAGGTTCAGTCTAAAAATATATATCGGTGAAATTAAATGATTTTTGGTCGAGATCATCTTGCCTATGATGATTCCAGAGATTGCCACAATGAGCTCCTCATCGCGTCGATTTCATCACTAGGAGGCCAATTTGTGGTCATTATTATCTACAAGTGGAAGGGGTGCTCCCGAGCACTTCCCATAAGGACAATAATTTTGGGTTATCTATCTCATCTTCAATGACCATGGAGAAAAAATTACGCATCCAACATCACGCAAGGATTGGAGGTGAGGTGATGAATTTGCAGCTTTGCTCTTTTATGTTATGAATCACGACGACTAAACGACGATGCACACAAGATCAATCACAGCAGAGACACAAGATTTAACGTGAAAAAACCCTCCCAATGTGGAAGGTAAAAACCACGGCGCCAGCCAGCAAACACTCCTCACTATTATCAAGATTCGAGTTATTTTTAATGTTTGAATTGCCTCTTTACGAATATATGTTATTTTTAATGTTGGCGATTACATGTCACCTAAAACTCAAAACCCTAAAACCCGAAACCCTAACCCTAAACCCTCAAACCTAAACCCCTAAACCCTCAAACCCCTAAACCCCGAAACCCTAAACCCCGAAACCCCGAACCCCTAAAACCTGAAACCCTAAGACCCGAAACCCTAACTCTAAACCCTCAAACCCCTAAACCCCGAAACCCTGAACCCCGAAACCCCGAACCCCTAAACCTTGAAACCCTAAACCCCGAAACCCTAAACCCCCCGAAATCCTAAACCTCTAAACTCTCAAACCCCTAAACCCCGAAACCCTAAACCCCGAAACCCCGAACCCCTAAACCCCAAAACCCTAAACCCTGAAACCCTAAACCCCGAAACCCTAAACCCCTAAACTCCAAACCCTAAACCCTAAACCCCTGAACCCCTGAACCCCAAAACCCTAAACCCCCCGAAATATTAAACCCCAAACCCTAAACCCTAAACCTCTAAACCCTAAACCCCTAAACCCTAAACCCCTAGTTTTCGGTTTTGGTTACACATACATGTATAAAGCTCCTCTAAGTGTTCAATCATATTGTATATATATTTTAATATTCGCAGAAATGGCCGACCCAAATGAGAACATGGAGGAGCAAATGATGAATATCATCGCCGGCGACGATGACGGGAGTCAATACTTATTGAATTACGAAGACATGACCATGCATGATGAAAATCCCCCTGAACAACAAGTTGAGATGGAAGAAGGCAATACAGACGAGGTATATATACAATATGTCGTGTTAGGGTTTACATTTACTTTATTACTTGATTAGGTTTTATCTCAACTTGTATTAGGGTTTCATCTTCGTGTCTTTACCTATATGTAGCCCTCTGGATCGACGTCTGCGATGGGGCAGAGCAGACCAAAACGAGGGCCGAAGAGGCCGTTGAAGGGCCGTCATGTAATCTCCGAATTCGATATGGCTACAGGCCAACCACTAGGACCCCATGCACAGAAATATGTCTTTCACTGTGGGTTCCTTGTGAGAGATCGGATTCAAATAAGTGCCCGTGAATGAAAAGAGAGGCGAAGTGCTCCCGAGATCAGTTATGTCTCCAATCTTGACAAGCAGCTAGTCTGGGATGACATCCAAGCTCATTTCTCGTTCGACACGGATGATGAGGAGCTGCTGAGGCGAATTCGGGAGTGGACAATGAAGAAGATGGCCACACTTTTTCAGGACCGCAAGAAGAAATTGTACCACAAGTTTGTGCTGAAGAACGAGACGCCAGATTTCAACTCTAAGGCGTATGTCAAGATAAGGGCCGATTGGGATGAATTTGTACAGTACAAAAGATCACAAGAGAGCGAGGCCCGGGTTAGAGTAAACAAACAGAATGCAGCTCAGAAGAAATACCACCATCATTTAGGATCAGGTGGCTATAAGACTGCCCTTCCAAAGTGGGAGAGACAGGAACAGGAGATGCTTGCCAGGGGGGTAGTCCCGGAGACAATAAGAAGAAATTGGAGTGAACGGTCCAGGAATTGGTTCTACGCTCATGGGGGAACCATAAACCCTAATGACGGGGAGCTTGATTGGGGCCCGCAAATTTCAAGAGCAGCACAGAGGCTAGTTCAAGAATGAAGTGCGGTGTTGGCTGGCGAGTTCAAGCCCAACAGAGAGAAGGATGAACTCACGTACGCGCTGGAGAATCCTAAGCACGGTGGGCGTACGAGAGGCTTTGGGGCCATTCCGTGGTTGCATTCCTTCGAAGCGGATCGAGAAAGTTACAGAAGCCGCCAGAGAAAGAAGGACGAGGAGGCAGAGCGGCTCTACAAGTTGGAGGAGTATGTTCTTCAAACACAAGAGCGTGACAAATCTCGTGAAGAATGGATGCAGGAGGAAATCAAAAGGCAAGTGCAAGCGGCACTTAGTCAAATGACGAGTGGGCAAGGTACATCATCACAACAGCCTCAAGCGAACATTAGCCCCCCAGGTCAGATGAAAAGCAGCTGCGCCTCTACGGAAGTACCAACCATTCAAGATGACTCCAAGCTACGCTTCCCTGTGGATGACGTTAAAGAACCTTTTACTACTTGTGAGCTGCACATTCCAGATGGAAATGCCACGAAAAAGGTGGATGTCGGTGTTGTAAACCCTATCGACCGCACAAGAACATCAAGAATCCATGGTCAACCAGTGCCAGCCGGATACGCTAGCGTATCGGTGGATAGGGTTGAGACAGGTTGTGGCAGCGTGGCACTGGAAATCGAAGGGGGAGATGGGGAGAAGACTTTAGGTGAAGCGGAGAAGACATTTATTTGCTGGCGCAAGCGCTTCATTATTATTCCTGGAGTGTCACCGCCGCAACCTCCTCCTACTGATCAAGATCCTCACCATAGGTAGTGTGCGCGTGAACGAGAAACAATTTTTATTACACTAACTTCCTATATGTATATATTAGTTGGATGCTCACATCATTCGTTGTTTTGCGTAGCAGGAACTATAGTCCAGTTCGTCATTATTCCCCAGCGCATCAGAGTGCTGTGGGCGGTGACGATGTGTTGGAGGACACGGCTTCAACCCCATCTCCTGCACAAAGATCTCCACCGCGGGCTCCAACACCGCCACCGGCCCCACCATCTCCTCCACCGCGGGCTCCAACGCCACAACCTCCACCGCGGGCTCCAACACCGCCACCGGGCCCACCATCTCCTCCACTGCGGGCTCCAACGCCACAACCTCCACCGCGGGCTCCAACACCGCCGCCTCCACCGCGTGGCCCTAAGAAGCGGTCCGCCGCCACAGAACCAAAGGTCCCACCTCCAAAGAAGAAGGCTCCTGCGTCAGGAAAAAAAGTCCAAGAGAAATTAGCTTATGAAAAGACTGATGAGGAGTTAGAAATTACGGTGAAAAAAGATGTGCGAAATTTTTTAGATGAATGTGAGGCCGCTGCTAAAGCGAAGAGGAACCCGGAGAAGCCTTACCTCTTGTTAAACCCACAGGAGTTAAGGAAAAGGGTGGACCAACATGGTATCAAGATGCGTGAAGCCCGAAAGGCTCCACGAAAATCAGATTACGAACGCTCTCTTATGAAGTCCGCAAAAGAACAACAATCCAGCAAGAAGAAAGTGGAAAGGGTGTTCCACAGCTCGGGGAAACATCAAGACCTTTGTCCCCGTTAGTTGTGCAAAATCAGTATGGTTCAAACATGGGCAGAGTACAGCGGAAATCTGGAGAGACCACTTTGTCTGAGATAGACTCAATTGAAGATTTTATCATTGACAGCGGTCTCCCGTACGACACGATTAAAAATATTGTTACTGGGCTAGACTTTCCACGAGCGGAAGTAGTTGATGAATGGAGGAGAAATTTTGCACCGGGCAGGAGTCTAATGAACCCCAATCACTTACATGTACTTGGTACGCAGATGTTTGCAATCAACAAATGGTGCATGGAGGCTTCTAAAGACGGTGATGTCAATTGGATTTCTGTCCAAATTCGGAACCATCACTACTTCCGTGGCGATGACCTAATCTTAGTCCAGATGGAGGAATTACACCAGCTATGTCATATGGACGCACTGGACAAATCGCTCCTTAGCTGCTATTGTTTGTAAGTGTTTCTTTTATAGTTTTCATTGAACTCTCTAGTATGTGTATATAGTACGTAGTATTCTTACACACATACTTGTGGATCGACTCGATATTTTGCAGGTATCAGATGACTCAGCTCAGAGATAAACATGACAATTCTGTTGGGTTTGTTGATCCATATGTTGTTTTCAAGGCTCCAAACCCTTCAGCGACTTGGAGCGATGAGTCGTGTATGAATCTCATGAGGTTCTTCGTGAACCAAAAAGATAGAGAAAGAATTCTCTTCTCATACAACTTTAAGTGCGTGAGACATATATAGTTAAAATAAGTATGTGCACATTTTATTTTACTTAACCCTAATAATATATATATATGAATCATGTGTATGAACAGCTATCACTGGATATTGATGGTCATCGATCTCAAACACAGCAATGTGTAAATCTATGACTCGTTGAGCAAACCGCAAGAAGATTACCAAGATATGATAGACATCCTCCAAAGGTAATTTTCCGATCCCTAGCTTGCATGTTTAAAGTATAGACTAAGCTTGTATATATGTATACTAATTAAATAATGATCCAACTTTTAATGTTTCATTGGCCGGATTAGGGTTTGGGAAAAATTCATTGCTCGGGAACATATGAGTCAGTGTAAGGCCCCACTTACAATAAAGTCACGACTACCAGTAAGTTTACACCTTCGTCAATGTATGTGTATCTTTATTATATCATGTCATATATCATATCTTTATTACAAGATGAATCTTTTTATTCTACAGTGGATTTTGAGACAAAAACAGGGTACCAACTTATGCAGATTCTATGTTTGCGAGTACATGATGATAGAATCAAATAGAATTCCTGAAGAAATCATCAAAGTACGTAACATGTTTCTTTTCATTTTTTATAGACTTAGTATTGATAATATAGATATAACTAATATCTTTTTAATTCCAATTGAAGACTGACTGGTTGAAGCAAAAAGTGATGCTACAAGGCCAATTGAAAGCAATACAAGAGACAATAGCAGGATTTCTTCAGGAACAAGTCATAAATCCAAACGGCGAGTTCTACTATAATACCAACGAGAAGTTGATTCCAAACAATGATGATCATTTGTATGCCCTGTAGATCTTTAGATAGAGTACAACTTGTAATAGGTTTACAGTACTAACTTTGGAGTACAACTTGTGTAGATAGATATTTAGACAACTCCTATATGTATATTGCTTGCAATTTTATGTACATATATTTATATATATATATATATATATATGTAGTTCTATAGTTCAATTATATATGCATGCAATAAGCTTATTGTGTTATGCTGCTAATATATATAAATTATATATATTAGCAGCAAAGAATATATATTGGAAAACCTATTAAATAAATAAACAAAACTAAAAACAGAACTGAAATGAAAATAAAAAGGAAAAACCAGGGGACCCTTTAGTCCCGGCTGGTAATACCAGCCGGGGCTAAAGGGTGCTGCTGCGTTGCATCGCTGGCAGCACCCTTTAGTCCCGGCTGGTATTACCAACCGGGACTAAAGGGTGGCTTTAGCCCCGGTGGCCGAAGCCGGTACTAGGGGGGGGCCTTTAGTCCCGGAAGCGTAGTCCCGGCTCGGCAACCGGGGCTAAAGGCCCTTGCCGACCGGGGCTAAAGCCCAATTCTGTTGTAGTGGCAGCTCCGGCAGTGTTATACCCTCCAACCCGTTTTACCCGACATGAGAGCCTGGACTACAGATACCAAGGAGTACACGGAGGTATGTGAAGAGCATTAAGTACATACGTCATGAATAGCGCCGCGCCGCCAGCCATGAGTCCTTCTTAATCCCTCTTTCATCCACGAGTCAAAAAATTGCAAAAAATGTGTAGTATAAGAGCAAGTATAATAACCGGTTGTAAGCCGGCTAAATGCATAGGTGGGGGAGAGAGAAGAAGAAAGAGAAGAGAAGCGAGCTGTAAGTTTACAGCCGGCTTCGACACAAGAACCGAGAAACTCTGTGAGAGTGATGAGTGGGCCATGTATTAATTATGAAGCACTAGCCACTGTACAAGCGGGCTGGGAGAAGGCTGTAAGGATTCTTACAACCAACTTGATGGATGTATTATTAGCCTTGCTCTAAGGCCAATCTCAGTGGTGAGTTTCATTTTGGTGTTTCCAAGACTGTCATGTCATATGAAAGAAAATAAAACTTGAATGAAACTCTCCATTAAGAGTGAGAGTTTCATTCTAAAGTTTCATAGACATTAAATTCCATGACTCATAGAGAGTTGGTATTCGTGCCAAGAGAGTTTCATCTAGATGAAACCCATTTCATCTCTCTCTTCTTAAATACATTGTCATGTCATCAAAAACGCTTATGTGGCACCATATTTAATACAAATGAAACTCTCATTGAGATTGGCCTAAGAAGAGTACGAAGTACTGTACAACTCTAGCTTGCATGCAGTGACGTAACCGGTAAAGAGTAAATGACTGCTGCCTCGACATCCATGCATGCACTGCGCCGTGGGGTAAACGACGGATGCCTCGGTATACATGCACCGCCTGGTATTATGACCAATTTGAAGAACAGGTGCACGCCACATAAAACGGGTCCGAGGGAGTATATCCAACTGTGCTAATTTTCTCACGAGACAAAGATGCTAGCATGATCATTGGCATAACATAAACCTTCCACAGATATACGTACTAGCTATCAAACGAATATACATTAAAGAATTCTTACATTTGATTGCAAAAAAAAATTTATTATTATACCCCTAGAAAAATATAATTATACCCCTAGAAAAAAAATACTCCCTCCATCCCAAAATAAGTGCACTTCTAGAGTATGAATAAAAATGCTAAGGTTAGTATAAAATTATATTTACACCCCTAGAAAGATATAAATCATTATATCTCGAAAAATAAGAAAGTAGAAAAGGACAAATAGGACTAGTTTGTCTTTTATATAAATGTGTATTTATTTTGGGATAAAGTTTGAACTCTAAATGTGCTAGCATGATCATTGGGATGACATAAACCTTCCACGGATATACTAGCTATCAAACGAATATACATTAAAGAATTCTTACATTTGATTGCAAATCTGCAAAGAAACTAGCTAGATGAGCGCTTCACTCATGTTATGTTGACAACAATACCCATCTCATCTCATCTCATTTCACATATATAGTTCATCATCCCGGCCAAGTTCTCAACAAAGGCAAAGCATTACTGAACTGATATGATAGACTGATGTATACTCTGTACACCAGGCTACTAGGGAGGATATGATGGCGTTGACAAGACACACCCCGATCTAACTATATGTCGACGCATGAGACTGTCGCGACTTGCATTTTGTAAATGAAAGAGTTGGAGTACTGGAATGAGATGCTATCTCCAGGGCCGATCGGTCCACCGTTCCTGACTAGGCAGTCGCCGTACGACAGGCGTCGGAAGTCGCTGGGGTCAACGAGCTCCGTGGAGGCGAACTCGCCGCACGAGACATGGACGTCCGCACGGTGCAGTCCAGGCACGTGTGGTGATGGTCACGCTATAGACGGCAACCGTCGTGCAGGCTGCCGCGTTGCCCTGCAACACCTCCACCACCTCCTCCGAGCAGAGGTCCGGCGGCGACGCCATGGTGGGCGACGGTTCACAAGACACTACTCCAGCTGCTTAGACAGTGATCATGCGTATCATGAACACAATCGAAAAGACGATCGAAAAGGGGGCATCACTAATCACTTCATAAGTTTTCATGGACTGATAAGAGAGCAACAAACTAAATACAGCATGCAGACCTTGGACAGCTAGAAGGAAGAGCAACGCCATGAACACATCGCGACAGCAGATCCCTCTCGAGGTCGAGGGCAACCCATGCGGTCGACAGCGCGGCGCAGATCTGGAGCAAGAGGACAGCGGGTGCCGGCGGAGAGCTAGAGGTCGTCGTCGTCGTCCAGCCGCGGTAGCTGGGCTTCCACCATTCGCAGTCAAGGCCGACGACGCTGAGAGCGAGGGACCCTGCTCGATCGGGTGCGTGGCTCGAATCGAAATAAGAGAGCATGCAAGCTACGGAGCCCTCGACCGTACGGAGTATTTGTATTGGTGTGAAGTGTTTAACTGTGGGTACACAAACTAACATTTCGTTGAGAGTCAAAGCGCAATTCCGAGGAGTCGTCGTCGTCCTTTTTGGAAGTTACGCCGAGCGAGGCAGTAATTAATTCTTACTGGAAATTGTGGAATGGTCATGCGCTTCATGCATGGTTTCCATCAAAAATTTGCGTTTGAGGATTGGCCAGACGAGATGAGCGTTAAGCGTGTTCACGAGGCAGTGGAGCATGATCATGTTTTATCAGGCCAGGCCGTATCTCTTGCATATTCGGAGTGTGCCTGATAGACACACATGGTGATCGTGCCTCAAATCTTAGTATTTACTTACTTCTATGCAAGACATAAGTCCATCTAGGTTTATCTTAAATCAACTCTTTTAATTTTAATTATTTAATTATATCCTAACTTTATACAGTATTATATTTTCCAAAATATACAACTTTGTTCATTTAAGATAATGTGTTATGTAAAGATTTTCTGTTCAAAGCAATTAAAATTTTATTATAACAAGCTTTTTGGATGTAATTTGTTTAGGTTCAGTCTAAAAATATATATCGGTGAAATTAAATGATTTTTGGTCGAGATCATCTTGCCTATGATGATTCCAGAGATTGCCACAATGAGCTCCTCATCGCGTCGATTTCATCACTAGGAGGCCAATTTGTGGTCATTATTATCTACAAGTGGAAGGGTGCTCCCGAGCACTTCCCATAAGGACAATAATTTTGGGTTATCTATCTCATCTTCAATGACCATGGAGAAAAAATTAGGCATCCAACATCACGCAAGGATTGGAGGTGAGGTGATGAATTTGCAGCTTTGCTCTTTTATGTTATGAATCACGACGACTAAACGACGATGCACACAAGATCAATCACAGCAGAGACACAAGATTTAACGTGAAAAAACCCTCCCAATGTGGAAGGTAAAAACCACGGGCGCCAGCCAGCAAACACTCCTCACTATTTTCAAGATTCGAGTTATTTTTAATGTTTGAATTGCCTCTTTACGAATATATGTTATTTTAATGTTGGCGATTACATGTCACCTAAAACTCGAAACCCTAAAAACCCGAAACCCTAACCCTAAACCCTCAAACCTAAACCCTCAAACAACCCCTAAACCCCGAAACCCTAAACCCCGAACCCCGAACCCCTAAACCTGAACCCTAAGACCCGAAACCCTAACTCTAAACCCTCAAACCCTAACCCCGAAACCCTGAACCCCAAAACCCCGAACCCCTAAACCTTGAACCCTAAACCCCGAACCCTAAACCCACGAATCCTAAACCCCTCCCCTAACCCTAACCCCGAAACCCCGAACCCCTAAACCCCAAAACCCTAAACCCTAAAACCCTAAACCCCGAAACCCTAAACCCCTAAACTCCAAACCCTAAACCCTGAACCCCTAAACCCCAAAACCCTAAACCCCCCGAAATCCTAACCCTAACCCCAAACCCTAAACCCTAAACCTCTAACCCTAAACCCCTAACCCTAAACCCCTAGTTTTCGGTTTTGGTTTCGCATACATGTATAAAGCTCCTCTAAGTGTTCGATCATATTGTATATATTTTAATATTCGCAGAAATGGCCGACCCAAATGAGAACATGGAGGAGCAAATGATGAATATCATCGCCGGCGACGATGACGGGAGTCAATACTTATTGAATTACGAAGACATGACCATGCATGATGAAAATCCCCCTGAACAACAAGTTGAGATGGAAGAAGGCAATACAGACGAGGTATATATACAATATGTCGTGTTAGGGTTTACATTTACTTTATTACTTGATTAGGTTTTATCTCAACTTGTATTAGGGTTTCATCTTCGTGTCTTTACCTATATGTAGCCCTCTGGATCGACGTCTGCAATGGGGCAGAGCAGACCAAACGAGGGCCGAAGAGGCCGTTGAAGGGCCGTCATGTAATCTCTGAATTCGATATGGCTACAGGCCAACCACTAGGATCCCATGCACAGAAATATGTCTTTCACTGTGGGTTCCTTGTGAGAGATCGGATTCAAATAAGTGCCCGTGAATGAAAAGAGAGGCGAAGTGCTCCCGAGATCAGTTATGTCTCCAATCTTGACAAGCAGTAGTCTGGGATGACATCCAAGCTCATTTCTCGTTCGACACGGATGATGAGGAGCTGCTGAGGCGAATTCGGGAGTGGACAATGAAGAAGATGGCCACACTTTTTCAGGACCGCAAGAAGAAATTGTACCACAAGTTTGTGCTGAAGAACGAGACGCCAGATTTCAACTCTAAGGCGTATGTCAAGATAAGGGCCGATTGGGATGAATTTGTACAGTACAAAGATCACAAGAGAGCGAGGCCCGGGTTAGAGTAAACAAACAGAATGCAGCTCAGAAGAAACCCACCATCATTTAGGATCAGGTGGCTATAAGACTGCCCTTCCAAAGTGGGAGAGACAGGAACAGGAGATGCTTGCCAGGGGGTAGTCCCGGAGACAATAAGAAGAAATTGGAGTGAACGGTCCAGGAATTGGTTCTACGCTCATGGGGGAACCATAAACCCTAATGACGGGGAGCTTGATTGGGGCCCGCAAATTTCAAGAGCAGCACAGAGGCTAGTTCAAGAATGAAGTGCGGTGTTGGCTGGCGAGTTCAAGCCCAACAGAGAGAAGGATGAACTCACGTACGCGCTGGAGAATCCTAAGCACGGTGGCGTACGAGAGGCTTTGGGGCCATTCCGTGGTTGCATTCCTTCGAAGCGGATCGAGAAAGTTACAGAAGCCGCCAGAGAAAGAAGGACGAGGAGGCAGAGCGGCTCTACAAGTTGGAGGAGTATGTTCTTCAAACACAAGAGCGTGACAAATCTCGTGAAGAATGGATGCAGGAGGAAATCAAAAGGCAAGTGCAAGCGGCACTTAGTCAAATGACGAGTGGGCAAGGTACATCATCACAACAGCCTCAAGCGAACATTAGCCCCCCAGGTCAGATGAAAAGCAGCTGCGCCTCTACGGAAGTACCAACCATTCAAGATGACTCCAAGCTACGCTTCCCCGTGGATGACGTTAAAGAACCTTTTACTACTTGTGAGCTGCACATTCCAGATGGAAATGCCACGAAAAAGGTGGATGTCGGTGTTGTAAACCCTATCGACCGCACAAGAACACCAAGAATCCATGGTCAACCAGTGCCAGCCGGATACGCTAGCGTATCGGTGGATAGGGTTGAGACAGGTTGTGGCAGCGTGGCACTGGAAATCGAAGGGGGAGATGGGGAGAAGACTTTAGGTAAAGCGGAGAAGACATTTATTTGCTGGCGCAAGCGCTTCATTATTATTCCTGGAGTGTCACCGCCGCAACCTCCTCCTACTGATCAAGATCCTCACCATAGGTAGTGTGCGCGTGAACGAGAAACAATTTTTATTACACTAACTTCCTATATGTATATATTAGTTGGATGCTCACATCATTCGTTGTTTTGCGTAGCAGGAACTATAGTCCAGTTCGTCATTATTCCCCAGCGCATCAGAGTGCTGCGGGCGGTGACGATGTGTTGGAGGACACGGCTTCAACCCCATCTCCTGCACAAAGATCTCCACCGCGGGCTCCAACACCGCCACCGGCCCACCATCTCCTCCACTGCGGGCTCCAACGCCACAAACCTCCACCGCGGGCTCCAACACCGCCGCCTCCACCCTGCGCGGCCCTAAGAAGCGGTCCGCCGCCACAGAACCAAAGGTCCCCACCTCCAAAGAAGAAGGCTCCTGCGTCAGGAAAAAAAGTCCAAGAGAAATTAGCTTATGAAAAGACTGATGAGGAGTTAGAATTACGGTGAAAAAAGATGTGCGAAATTTTTTAGATGAATGTGAGGCCGCTGCTAAAGCGAAGAGGAACCCGGAGAAGCCTTACCTCTTGTTAAACCCACAGGAGTTAAGGAAAAGGGTGGACCAACATGGTATCAAGATGCGTGAAGCCCGAAAGGCTCCACGAAAATCAGATTACGAACGCTCTCTTATGAAGTCCGCAAAAGAACAACAATCCAGCAAGAAGAAAGTGGAAAGGTGTTCCACAGCTCGGGGAAACATCAAGACCTTGTCCCCGTTAGTTGTGCAAAATCAGTATGGTTCAAACATGGGCAGAGTACAGCGGAAATCTGGAGAGACCACTTTGTCTGAGATAGACTCAATTGAAGATTTTATCATTGACAGTGGTCTCCCGTACGACACGATTAAAATATGTTACTGGGCTAGACTTTCCACGAGCGGAAGTAGTTGATGAATGGAGGAGAAATTTTGCACCGGGCAGGAGTCTAATGAACCCCAATCACTTACATGTACTTGGTACGCAGATGTTTGCAATCAACAAATGGTGCATGGAGGCTTCTAAAGACGGTGATGTCAATTGGATTTCTGTCCAAATTCGGAACCATCACTACTTCCGTGGCGATGACCTAATCTTAGTCCAGATGGAGGAATTACACCAGCTATGTCATATGGACGCACTGGACAAATCGCTCCTTAGCTGCTATTGTTTGTAAGTGTTTCTTTTATATTTTCATTGAACTCTCTAGTATGTGTATATAGTACGTAGTATTCTTACACACATACTTGTGGATCGACTCGATATTTTGCAGGTATCAGATGACTCAGCTCAGAGATAAACATGAAAATTCTGTTGGGTTTGTTGATCCATATGTTGTTTTCAAGGCTCCAAACCCTTCAGCGACTTGGAGCGATGAGTCGTGTATGAATCTCATGAGGTTCTTCGTGAACCAAAAGATAGAGAAAGAATTCTCTTCTCATACAACTTTAAGTGCGTGAGACATATATAGTTAAAATAAGTATGTGCACATTTTATTTTACTTAACCCTAATAATATATATATATGAATCATGTGTATGAACAGCTATCACTGGATATTGATGGTCATCGATCTCAAACACAGCAATGTGTAAATCTATGACTCGTTGAGCAAACCGCAAGAAGATTACCAAGATATGATAGACATCCTCCAAAGGTAATTTTCCGATCCCTAGCTTGCATGTTAAAGTATAGACTAAGCTTGTATATATGTATACTAATTAAATAATGATCCAACTATTAATGTCTCATGGCCGGATTAGGGGGTTGGGAAAAATTCATTGCTCACCGGGAACATATGAGTCAGTGTAAGGCCCCACTTACAATAAAGTCACGACTACCAGTAAGTTTACACCTTCGTCAATGTACGTGTATCTTTATTATATCATGTCATATATCATATCTTTATTACAAGATGAATCTTTTTATTCTACAGTGGATTTTGAGACAAAAACAGTACCAACTTATGCGGATTCTATGTTTGCGAGTACATGATGATAGAATTCAAATAGAATTCCTGAAGAAATCATCAAAGTACGTAACATGTTTCTTTTCATTTTTTATAGACTTAGTATTGATAATATAGATATAACTAATATCTTTTTAATTCCAATTGAAGACTGACTGGTTGAAGCAAAAAGTGATGCTACAAGGCCAATTGAAAGCAATACAAGAGACAATAGCAGGATTTCTTCAGGAACAAGTCATAAATCCAAACGGCGAGTTCTACTATAATACCAACGAGAAGTTGATTCCAAACAATGATGATCATTTGTATGCCCTGTAGATCTTTAGATAGAGTACAACTTGTAATAGGTTACAGTACTAACTTTGGAGTACAACTTGTGTAGATAGATATTTAGACAACTCCTATATGTATATTGCTTGCAATTTTATGTACATATATTTATATAATATATATGTAGTTCTATAGTTCAATTATATATGCATGCAATAAGCTTATTGTGTTATGCTGCTAATATATATAAATTATATATATTAGCAGCAAAGAATATATATTGGAAAACCTATTAAATAAATAAACAAAACTAAAAACAGAACTGAAATGAAAATAAAAAGGAAAAACCAGGGGACCCTTAGTCCCGGCTGGTAATACCAGCCGGGGCTAAAGGGTGCTGCTGCGTTGCATCGCTGGCAGCACCCTTTAGTCCGGCTGGTATTACCAACCGGGACTAAAGGGTGGCTTTAGCCCCGGTGGCCGAAGCCGGTACTAGGGGGGCCTTTAGTCCCGGAAGCGTAGTCCCGGCTCGGCAACCGGGGCTAAAGGCCCTTGCCGACCGGGGCTAAAGCCCAATTCTGTTGTAGTGGCAGCTCCGGCAGTGTTATACCCTCCAACCCGTTTACCCGACATGAGAGCCTGGACTACAGATACCAAGGAGTACACGGAAGTATGTGAAGAGCATTAAGTACATACGTCATGAATAGCGCCACGCCGCCAGCCATGAGTCCTTCTTAATCCCTCTTTCATCCACGAGTCAAAAAATTGCAAAAAATGTGTAGTATAAGAGCAAGTATAATAACCGGTTGTAAGCGGCTAAATGCAGAGGTGGGGGAGAGAGAAGAAGAAGAGAAGAGAAGCGAGCTGTAAGTTTACAGCCGGCTTCGACACAAGAACCGAGAAACTCTGCATTAATTATGAAGCACTAGCCACTGTACAAGCGGGCTGGGAGAAGGCTGTAAGGATTCTTACAACCAACTTGATGGATGTATTATTAGCCTTGCTCTAAGGCCAATCTCAGTGGTGAGTTTCATTTTGGTGTTTCCAAGACTGCCATGTCATATGAAAGAAAATAAAACTTGAATGAAACTCTCCATTAAGAGTGAGAGTTTCATTCTAAAGTTTCATAGACATTAAATTCCATGACTCATAGAGAGTTGGTATTCGCCAAGAGAGTTTCATCTAGATGAAACCCATTTCATCTCTCTCTTCTTAAATACATTGTCATGTCATCAAAAACGCTTATGTGGCACCATATTTAATACAAATGAAACTCTCATTGAGATTGGCCTAAGAAGAGTACGAAGTACTGTACAACTCTAGCTTGCATGCAGTGACGTAACCGGTAAAGAGTAAATGACTGCTGCCTCGACATCCATGCATGCACTGCGCCGTGGGGTAAACGACGGATGCCTCGGTATACATGCACCGCCTGGTATTATGACCAATTTGAAGAACAGGTGCACGCCACATAAAACGGGTCCGAGGGAGTATATCCAACTGTGCTAATTTTCTCACGAGACAAAGATGCTAGCACGATCATTGGCATAACAAACCTTCCACAGATATACGTACTAGCTATCAAACGAATATACATTAAAGAATTCTTACATTTGATTGCAAAAAAAAATTATTATTATACCCCTAGAAAAATATAATTATACCCCTAGAAAAAAAATACTCCCTCCATCCCAAAATAAGTGCACTTCTAGAGTATGAATAAAAATGCTAAGGTTAGTATAAAATTATATTTACACCCCTAGAAAGATATAAATCATTATATCTCAAAAAAAAGAAAGTAGAAAAGGACAAATAGGACTAGTTTGTCTTTTATATAAATGTGTATTTATTTTGGGATAAAGTTTGAACTCTAGAATGTGCTAGCATGATCATTGGGATGACATAAACCTTCCACAGATATACTAGCTATCAAACGAATATACATTAAAGAATTCTTACATTTGATTGCAAATCTGCAAAGAAACTAGCTAGATGAGAGCTTCACTCATGTTATGTTGACAACAATACCCATCTCATCTCATCTCATTTCACATATATAGTTCATCATCCCGGCCAAGTTCTCAACAAAGGCAAAGCATTACTGAACTGATATGATAGACTGATGTATACTCTGTACACCAGGCTACTAGGGAGGATATGATGGCGTTGACAAGACACACCCCGATCTAACTATATGTCGACGCATGAGACCGTCGCGACTTGCATTTTGTAAATGAAAGAGTTGGAGTACTGGAATGAGATGCTATCTCCAGGGCCGATCGGTCCACCGTTCCAGACTAGGCAGTCGCCGTACGACAGGCGTCGGAAGTCGCTGGGGTCAACGAGCTCCGTGGAGGCGAACTCGCTGCACGAGACATGGACGTCGCGCACGGTGCAGTCCAGGCACGTGTTGGTGATGGTCACGCTATAGGACGGCACGCCGTCGTGCAGGCTGCCCGCGTTGCCCTGCAACACCTCCACCACCTCCTCCGAGCAGAGGTCCGGCGGCGACGCCATGGTGGGCGACGGTCACAAGACACTACTCCAGCTGCTTAGACAGTGATCATGCGTATCATGAACACAATCGAAAAGACGATCGAAAAGGGGGCATCACTAATCACTTCATAAGTTTTCATGGACTGATAAGAGAGCAACAAACTAAATACAGCATGCAGACCTTGGACAGCTAGAAGGAAGAGCAACGCCAGGAACACAATCGCGACAGCAGATCCCTCTCGAGGTCGAGGGCAACCCATGCGGTCGACGGCGCGGCGCAGAGCTGGAGCAAGAGGACAGCGGGTGCCGGCGGAGAGCTAGAGGTCGTCGTCGTCGTCCAGCCGCGGTAGCTGGGCTTCCACCATTCGCAGTCAAGGCCGACGACGCTGAGAGCGAGGGACCCTGCTCGATCGGGTGCGTGGCTCGAATCGAAATAAGAGAGCATGCCAGCTACGGAGCCCTCGACCGTACGGAGTATTTGTATTGGTGTGAAGTGTTTAACTGTGGGTACACAAACTAACATTTCGTTGAGAGTCAAAGCGCAATTCCGAGGAGTCGTCGTCGTCCTTTTTGGAAGTTACGCCGAGCGAGGCAGTAATTAATTCTTACTGGAAATTGTGGAATGGTCATGCGCTTCATGCATGGTTTCCATCAAAAAATTTGCGTTTGAGGATTGGCCAGACGAGATGAGCGTTAAGGGTGTTCACGAGGCAGTGGAGCATGATCATGTTTTTCAGGCCAGGCCGTATCTCTTGGCATATTCGGAGTGTGCCTGATAGACACAAATGGTGATCGTGCCTCAAATCTTAGTATTTACTTACTTCTATGCAAGACATAAGTCCATCTAGGTTTATCTTAAATCAACTCTTTTAATTTTAATTATTTAATTATATCCTAACTTTATACAGTATTATATCTTTCCAAAATATGCAACTTTGTTCATTTAAGATAATGTGTTACGTAAAGATTTTCTGTTCAAAGCAATTAAAATTTTATTATAACAATCTTTTTGGATGTAATTTGTTTAGGTTCAGTCTAAAAATATATATCGGTGAAATTAAATGATTTTTGGTCGAGATCATCTTGCCTATGATGATTCCAGAGATTGCCACAATGAGCTCCTCATCGCGTCGATTTCATCACTAGGAGGCCAATTTGTGGTCATTATTATCTACAAGTGGAAGGGGTGCTCCCGAGCACTTCCCATAAGGACAATAATTTTGGGTTATCTATCTCATCTTCAATGACCATGGAGAAAAAATTACGCATCCAACATCACGCAAGGATTGGAGGTGAGGTGATGAATTTGCAGCTTCGCTCTTTTATGTTATGAATCACGACGACTAAACGACGATGCACACAAGATCAATCACAGCAGAGACACAAGATTTAACGTGAAAAAACCCTCCCAATGTGGAAGGTAAAAACCACGGGCGCCAGCCAGCAAACACTCCTCACTATTATCAAGATTCGAGTCTTTACAATGTCATATGATGACTTACAAGAGTAATCAAGGCGAAACCCTCGCGGGGGCTTCGCTCCGTCAGAAGTCGGCCAATATAATGTGCAAATGAATTTGGAACATATATAACATTTTATCGTTTAGATAGATGTGTTTTGGATTGGTTCTAGAACATTGGATATTATGGCATGTTCAACATTTTAGGATTCATCATTGGATTTAGTATAAGGATTGCACTCTAGCTTTGATGTTCAACAAGCTCCTAAGAAAGGAGATGATGAAAGAATATGTATAGAATATTGTATCTTTTTTGTTTTAGGTTTTTTCATGTGTAATTTGGGGAGAAATATATATAACTTTTATAATTCATCCCTCGCAAAAAAACCACTAAGAAAGATGATGATGAGAAGAATCTGTATAGAATATTTGTATATTTTTTGTTTAGGTTTTTCATGTGTAATTTGGGGAGAAATATATATACATATACATATTTTATTAAATTCATCGTCCCTTCAAAAACAAATTATAATTTCAAAAAAAAAACCTTGTTTGACCTAGATTGTATCTTGATTAATTTTCATTTTAAAAATAAAATACTTACACCCTGATTCACAATGATTACAGTTCTAACTTCATATAAGTCAAACACTTCTAGTTCTTACCATCAAAATCCTCATAACCTTGTATAGTTTAACAACATGCAAATTCCATATGATGAATATATTTCTCATTAGGAATCTAAAATTATAAATGTTATGATGCTAAACAATATGAATTTTAGAGATTAATGGTTAAAGATATAAATATTAGATGTGAGTGTTTACCGAACTGACCGACAAGTTTCTTGGACCATCCACATAATGCCATGTCACTTCGTCATGTTGGATGAACATTGGCTAGATCAACTTATTCGTCATACTGTGAGACGATACCTCTAGGACTAGGGATGGTAATGGTACTACCATCGATAAATATCTCCCTATCCCCATGCGAAGAAACATTCCACATCCCCAAAACTTGTGGGGTGCTTTTCTCTTTGTTTTCATCCTTGTCCCATGCAGGGATTAATACATGTGGGACTCCATCCCCACATGTTCATCAATTCATCACCCATATATGTTCATCATCAGTTCTTCATACATCGCGTATTCACATGACATATGTGATCTGTTAAACATATACCTATTTCTTATTAGTTATTATTTTACTAGTCCATAAGTAAATAGCCATATGCTTTATAAAAGGAATAAATAGTTATACACATCTAGCACTAGTGGTGGATCTAGAAATATATAGCATGAGAGGGTGCTTGTGCCCGCTCACCCCACCACTACATTTGCCCTGTCTAGCACAAACACACACACACACATGGAGAGAGAGAGAGAGAGATTGATTGATCGACTATCACCTTCCTTCACACTTTGTTGGAGCTGAAGGACTAATCAATTTGGAGCAGATAGGAGGTAAACACATCCATCGTCAAAGATAACTTCCACCATCATTGTGGTCATGGATCCAATGAGGTGACAACTCATCATCTTCGAATCTAGGTGCTCCACGAATGAGCACGTTTGGGGCTTGAGAAGCTTGAATTGTAGCAGATGAGCAACTCTACCTCATGCATTTGTGTCTTGTGCATAGGGTTCTGGCCTACGGGATTGTGGGACAAGGGCTACAATCAGAATGAGATCATGTTGAGCATAGGGTTATGTCATGTGGGAGCGCATAGGGTTTGTGGTGAGTGGGCTTCAACCCTAAATCATCTTCGCGTTAACTGGTAGCGGGGGAAGGTGGAACAATGAAGGACCAAAAGTGCTACCAGAAAGTGACCAGAGGGGGGTGAATGGGACCTTCAAATTTCCTTTCGGAAACTAATAGCCTCTGTCCAGAGAAATCAACCCAAGAGCAAAACCAATGCGCGTAATGTCCACGACCCAAGAGAATGGGTGGATGTTCCCTAGGAACACAGCGGGACACCACAAAAGCTTCCTCACCCAAGTTCACGCAAGTCAACTCGTGACAGGATGGACTTTGGGTAACCTCAAACCCCCGAGCAACGCGAGGGGGATTTAGGCTATTTGCAAAGCGGGAAGTCCGATTTCTGAAGAACACGAAGTCAGAAATCCAACGCAAAAACCCAAAAACCAAATCCGAAGTCGAACGATCAACCGCGCGACGAAACAGTGAAGAAATCACTGCATCGGACGCTGGCAGCATCCGATGCCCAAACGTCGGACGCGTCCGATGCAAACAATGCCTCTCGGGAACCTTACTGTATAGACATCGGACGCTGCTACAGTGAAAGCTCAGGTCCGATGCTCGACCTCCGGCGCGTCCGATGACAACAGACACTCCGATGGTCAGCGTCTGATGCTCTTAAAAAAACGCTGTCAGATGACACATGGCAACGGACGCTCCGATGCGATGAATCAGCGTCCGATGCCTATAGACTCAACGTCCGTGGTCCCGAAAACAGCACAGTTCTTCACGAAATTCACTCGATCTCCTCCGAATCAAAAGCACTAAGGCTTAGACTTGGATGAGGAGTTCTAAGGAGGTTAGCGGTCGGTGTTTCGTACCCGGGGGTATCACACCAACGAGTAATATGATCGCGTGCTTCTCTTCCTGGATGGTGATGCAAGGGGACACAAGGATTTATCCTGGTTCGGGCAAAGAAGGCCCTACGTCCAGCGGGGGGGAGATGTTCTTGTATTACTTGCACCTAAGTGCTTGTACAGGGGAAAATACAAGCTCAGTGAGCGTGGACCGGAGTCCGGACTCGTGTTTGTGCGTGGACTCGTGTGTTGTTCGTGTCTCTCCCGAATGAGGGCCCTAGCGTCCCCTTTTATAGAGCAAGGGGAGGCCAGGGTTACAAAAAGTATTACAGGTGTCGGGGCGCATGGTGCCCCATACGGAGAAGGGTAGGAACTCTGTCTTGTCGGGGCCACTGGAGCCGATGTGATCGTCGCTGTTGAGGCGTCCTTGAGTCGTGGCTTCCATCCCGGGCGCGGACGTGGGGACGCGACAAGGCGGGAGCCGTACAGCACCCATCCCGGAATGTACAGTACGCGGTGAGGTCCCTCCGGGTCTTGGGGTACCTGTCCTTCAATAGCACGAAAGTAGTTAGGGCTCGAAGGGCGCGGAGCCGGCTTCGAGGTGGTGCCACGGGGGCTCGAGGGGCGCGGAGCCGGCTCGAGGTGTTACAGTGCAGGCTCGTGGGGCGCGTAGCCGGCCTCGAGGGTTACAGTGCAGGGCTCGAGGGGCGCGTAGCCGGCCTCGAGGGTTACAGTGCAGGGCTCGAGGGGCGCGTAGCCGGCCTCGAGGGGTTACAGTGCCGGCGTGGCCGAACAGTGCTGCACTGGTGCCCTTTTGCCCATGCTTGTGGTGAAAACGTGACTTGACCTTTACACCGGGTTACTGTGGTACATGCCGTGCACTAGTGGACGTGACCGGAGTAGGTGAAGGCATTAAATGCGTGGTATGGGCTGGTACAGCTGACTGTACAGCTCGAGGTCCGTGCGTTAAGGCTCGAGGTGTGGAGGCGCGCTTGCCCGAGGTTGGAGGGCTCGAGCGAGACGGGAGTGGCGTGCTCGCCCGAGGCCTCGCTGGGGGCTCGGGCGAGACGGAGACAGAGCGTTCGCCCGAGGCCTCCTGGGAGGGCTCGGGCGAGACGGAGACGGGAGGCCTCGCTGGGAGGGCTCGGGCGAGACGGAGAGGAGGTTCGCCGAGGCTCGCTGGAGGGCTCGGGCGAGACGAGGCGGAGCGTTCGCCGGGGCCTCGTGGGAGGGCTCGGGCGAGACGGAGACGGAGCGTTCGCCCGAGGCCTCGCTGGGAGGGCTCGGGCGAGACGGAGACGGAGCGTTCGCCCGAGGCCTCGCTGGGAGGGCTCGGGCGAGACGGAGAAGGAGCGTTCGCCCGAGGCCTTGCTGGGAGGGCTCGGGCGAGACGGAGACGGAGTGTTCGGTGTTTGCGTTGATTGGGGTACCCCTTTTCGTACCACCGACAGTAGCCCCCGAGCCCTTGTTTGAGTGCTTGCACTCGAGCAGGGGCTCCAGGTCGGGATCTCGATGGGTAGCTGACTGGTCTCGAGGGTCTCGTCGATTTGATTTCGTGGGTGTCGTGCGAGCGACACCCGCGGGTGTAGCCCCCGAGGCCATGGGGGAGTGGTTAGAACTCCCTCGTGGACTTTCCGAAGAATCCTTCGTCGGTTGGGAGCCTTCTGCCAGCGGATGCGCCTTGTTAGGCGGATATCGTCAGGACGCGCAGATCGCGGCGCCGTGTGTACCTGTCAACAGGCTCGAAATGTGGTTTGGTAATAATATTTAAATGTTCGAAGCAACCTTCCTTTGTCGTGGGGGACTCCGTCCGAGGCTTGGCTCGGAGGGCTCGGACGAGATGGAGAGCAAGCGTTCGTCCTGGGCCTGGTCTCGAGGGCTCGGGTGAGAAGGAGGTCGAGCGTTCCCCCGAGGCCTGAAAATCCCATGTTCAGACAAAGAAAGAGATTAGTCGTAACTGTCCGAGTTTTTAGACCCTCTTTCGTCGAGGGGTGCCAGGCTGAACCGACTGGCCGGCTCCTCGAGCTGTCCGGCATGCCGATTGCCCTGGCTTGTCATCCCGCGAGTCCTTTCGATCGGATGCGAGGTGGGATGCCTCGTACTACCCCGAGTGGGCGAGTATCGAGGTTCCCGGTGAGCTAGTAACGGGGAATCCAAGTGAGAGCTCGTGCCCCGTTCGTTAGGGGTCGACTGTGGCCCGGAGGCGGTCTCATATAGCATGGGGGCTCAGTCTGCAGGAGTGCCGGGTCCATTCGATAGGACCCGGTGGCTCGATGCCTCCCTCCGAGGGGATCTCACTGCACGTCGAGCTCCCTGCCTTGGATACACGTGAGAGCCTCGAGGGTTCGGCCCTCGAGTAATGCCGCGAGTGGCGCCCCTTGGTGTCCCTGACTCGGGTGCTCGAAGCCGGCTGTCGAACCCTTTTCGAGGGCCAGCCTTCGCTGCTTCGAGACTTAGGGCCGGGGCCCGTTTTTACCTTTGTGAAGAAGCCTCCGTCGTCTGGAATTCTTCTGCCCGTTGGGCGCGCCTTTTTAGGCGGAAACTGTCGGGGAGGGCGACGGGCGCGAAGCCGGAGCGACGGTCGTGGCGGGCCCGGGTAGTGGAGCGAATGGAGAGGTAACGCGTGTGACCTGCACCCGGCTCGAGACGCGGTTAGGTAGGCGCATTGAATGCATTCTGTTACCTTTTTACGTCGTGGGAGATCCCGTCCCTTTGGATTTCTCCCTATAAATATCGAAAAGAGGGGAAAGAGAACCCTTTACTTTGCCTTTGCCTTCGCCGCCGCTGCTGCCTTAACGCGCCCTCTCCTTCGAGCTAGCCGCCGCCCGTCCGCTGCTCGGATCCGCGCCGCGCCACCGTCATGGCCGCCCAGACACAGATATCGCCGGCCGAGGACTGGAGCCCGTCGAAGGGTGACGCAGAGTGAGATGGACTCGCTGGTGGCCAGGGGCTCTTGCGCCCCAATCCGGAGGAGGGGCCCGCATGGTGGGTCATCCCGTCGGCGGAGCACCGGGAGCCGCACCCGCCGGAGGGGTATGTGGTGAGCTTCACGCGCTACCACCGCATGGGGCTCGGCGTCCCTCCGAGCCGCTTCCTGCGAGGGCTGACCCACCATTTCGAGGTGGAGCTTCAACACTTCTCCCCCAACTCCATCTCGCACGCCGCCATATTCGCCGCGGTGTGCGAGGGGTACCTGAAGATGGAGCCGCACTGGGAGATGTTCGTCCATCTCTTCCGGGGCGAGCTCTTCATCAAGTCCCTGAAGCCCAGCGGGAGGCGGCTCGTGCGTATGGGCTCCCTTGCCATTACTGCGAGGGCGGGGACCTCGTCGGCCAATGTCCCCCGCGAGTACCTACGGTACAAGCTTTCCTCCAACCAGGCCGGGTGGGACGACCATTGGTTCTACCTTCGGAACGAAGGTGGCCTCCTCCGCAGTACACCGGCCGGGTCCTCACTCAACGCCCGGAGAAGTGGACCTGGGGTGTTGCGGCGGACAGGCAACGCCACCTGGTCCCGTTGATGGAGATGATGAAGACGCTGGTGGATGAGAAGAAGCTGACCGTGCAAGCGGTCATTTGGGCGTTCCACCAGCGAAGAGTTCTTCCGCTGGCGGACCGCCCCCTTCTTATGCACGAGATGGGCCCGCAGGCTCAGCTCGAGGCGCTCAACCGTTCGAGGATGGCCGAAGAGAGGCTGTCCCGGAACGAGGGCGTCTCCCGGGTGTCGATTACGATCCAGGGGACGTTCACCCCTGAACTCTCCCACCTGGTTGCGATGGCGCCCGACGAGGGGTGTCTCGACCTGGTAAGCTTCCCTCGAGTCGAGCTATCTCGAACCTCCTCCCCCTTTTCCTCCTTCGATCCGTTTGCATCCGTCTTGTGGTTTGTCTCCTCATGCTTCTCCTTTCTTCAGGGGGCGTTTACTTGTCGCGCGTCGAGGCCCCCGGTGAGGGAAGACGCCGCGGATGCTCAGGTGAGGCGCCTCTCTGCTCAAAAGGACAAGGAGAGCAAGGATGCAAAAAAGAAGAAAGAGAAAGATAAAAACTTGCGTCGCTTAGCTCGGGAGCAGAGACTGGCGAGGGCCCGTCGCAACCGTCAGCCTGGGGACGGGTCCCCCGAGCTGAGCTCCTCGAGCTCGGAGGAGGAGAGTAGTGACGAGGAGGGGGACGACGACGAGGGGATGGATGCGCGCTTGATGCGCGCGGGGCTCTTCGATGGCAGGGCTGACCGCTCCTCTGTGCAGGGGGGTACGCTGGAGGTCCCACCGACAAAAGGGGCACGCGGGACGCAGCCGCGGAAGGCGGCGCCGATCCCTGCCTCGTCGGGGGCCCGAGGTCCGTCGAGCTCCGCGCCGGACGTGCCTCCAATCGCAAGGAAGCCCCGGACCCGGAGCGCCTCCGCCACTGCGCAAGCGGAGGCCGCCCCCGCGTCAGCCCAGACGGGGGGTCTCGAGAGGGGGCGGGCCTCGAGAGGCGGCCGACAGGTCGAGAAGGGTTCGGGCCCGACCCCCGCGAGCCGTCAAGGGCGCCGTCGAGCCCGCGGAGGAGTGGGCGCCAAGAAGGGGCGTCGAGCCCGCGCCATCATGAGCGTCGGGGAGGGAGCCCCCGAGCATCTCGTGACCAGGGGCGCGAGCGTCCCCGGAGTTCATCGCCGCACCGCCACCGGACGCGGAGGCGGACGCGGGAGGGCGCGACCACCAGCGCGGGCGTCGGAGCAGGTCCCGGAGCCCGCGTCGGAGCGAGCGCCATGACATCAGCACGAGGGTGGTGCGGTCGCCCTCCCGCGATGTGGGGCGGAAGGAGAGCTCTCCCTCGAGGTCGAGCCATGGCAGGCGTCGGGAGCCCTCCCCCCATCCCAGCCCTGCGGAGACGGCCCAGGCGCAGGGCTCGAGCCGTGGGGTGGGCTCGCAGCCCCCGAGTGGGTCCGGCGACTCCGGGAAGAAGCCCAGCCGCCGCTTCGGGTGAGTAGTTTCCTTGGACCTCGTCGGTAGTGAGGCTTTACCTTTTTACTTTTTGATGACATACGCTATCTCTGTTTCTCAGGGGGAAGCGCTCCTATCAGGAGGTGGACCTCGCCTCGTCCAAGAGGGCCAAGACCTCGGGCCCCATCGAGGCACAGGCACCTCGAGGTATGGCTCCTTCCTCCGCTAGAGAAGCCGCTTGGCTGGAGAAGGCTCGAGCTGCCATGGCTCGAGGGGGCCGACTGGTCGTCGCGAATTTTGGTGAGGCCGTCGCCATCGACCACAGGGGTCGAGGCATCCTTCCTGATTCTGACACCGCTGTTATCTCATACTGCAGGGGCCTCTGCTCATGGCATCGAGCCTGCCACCGCCGTGTCCGCCGAAGCGCTGCCTTCCCCTCCTCCTCCCGCGATGGTGCCAACTGGGAGCGCCACCCTTCCCCTCACCACGACGGTTGCTCCGGGGGAAGCGCCTGGGGCGAGCACGGCCCCGCCGGCGTCGGGGCTGAGGAGACTGCGCCCCTTGTGGCCCAACCAGCACGGGCCGGGCTGCGGAGGAGGGAAGGGGGGGAGAGGCATCGGCGGAGAAGGAGCCGACGGTGGAGGACCTCCTGAACGAGCTGGAGCAGGGGCCGCTCCTCGCCGCGGGCTCGATGACGGTGGAGGCGCCCGTCGTGACGGCTAGCGCCGACGAGGCGCCGGAGGGCCCGGCCAGGGAAGAGGGCCCAGGGTCGAGCCTTCATCGACCGATCCGCAACAGGAGGCGCCGGCGGAGGGACGGACGGAGGGAGGGGGCCGTGCCGTCGAGCGGCGGGTCGCTGTCGGGGCAGCTCGAGGCGGAGGAGGAGGGTCTGCCCGACATCGAGCTCGACCGGCCGATATGGCCGTTTCCCGTCCCACTGAGCCCGCCCCTTGCCGTGGTTCCCGTCGAGCAGCCGGCCCAGCGGGGGGCACCGCGCGAGGTGCGGTCCATCTTCCGGGAGGTGGCCGCACTTATGGCGGAGGCGGAGCGGTCCTGCTCCGAGGAGGCGAGCCGATCCGCACAGGTGTCAGCCGCCCTCGAGCGGGCCGAGGCGGAGCTTCGAGATCTCCGCGCGGAGCTGAGCCGGAACGCCCAGATGGCGAGCCGGCTTAACGAGGCGGAGGCGGAGGTCCAGGCGGCTCGAGGTGAGGTCGCCCGATCCAGGGAGGAGGCCGCCGCCGCTCTCGAAGCGTCGAGGAAGGAGGCCGCGGACGCTCGAAGCGAGGCCACCTCTGCCCGGGCTGAAGCCGAGGCGGCGAAGCAGGAGGCTGCTGACGCCCGTGGCGTGGCCGCCGCTGCCCGGACCGCAGCGGAGGCGGCCAGAAAAGAGGCCGAAGACGCCGCGAGTGGCGCCGCCACCGCCCGAGCTGCCGAGGGGGCGGCGCGGCAGGAGGTGATCCGCAAGGATCTGGCCCTGGTGGAGGCGGGCCGGCTGATCGAGGGCCTTAGGTCCGAGAAGCTCCTCACGCTGGCCGAGAAGCGCAGGCTGGAGCAGCGTGCCGAGGGCCTGACCAACGACCTCGCCGCACTGGGGCAACACTGCGACGGTGAGGCTTACATCTTGTTTTTGTTTGGGTTTCGAAGTTTTTCGTTATGCCGTCGTCTCACTCTTCCTTGTTTATTGCGCAGGGGTCGAGAAGACGGTCGAGGAGCTCCGTGAGACGAACCAGGCTCTCTTGGACCAACTCCAAGACGAGACGATGGTGGCGGAGCGGGCTCGCACCTCCCTCGACCGGCTCGTCCCATGTGGGGTGCTCCTGCGGTAGCTGCGGCAGAAGGCGCGATGGCTCGAGGCGACGCCTTGGTCGACGCCTTATGCTTCTTCGACGCAGCCGCTCGGGACCGCGTCCGGCAAGCTCTCCATCACGGTGTCAAGCAGACACTCGCGGTTGTTCGTTCCGGTTTCCGCTTCCCGGTCCATGTTGTCGCGAATGGCTTCATCGAGATCGAGGGGAAGGATGAGGAATGGAACAACCGCCGAGTTGACAAAATTTTGGAGAAGATGGAGAGGGCGGGGGCGTCGCTTGCGAAGATCTTCGAGGAGGACGTGATGCCTCCTGACGCCAGCAGCGGCGTCGGGAGCCCTCCTCCCTCGAGCTCGGGCGTCGAGGTCGAGGCTGCCCCTGCGGACCTGGGGAGGAGTACCGCACCGACGAGGATTGAGGCCTGCGTGCCAAATTTGGGCGTCGAGGCCCTTGTAAGAATTTTGTGAGATAAATGAGGATAAGTCGAGATCCGAATGTATACGTGATTTGTTTATGGAAAGAGTTGTTTTCTTTTCAAATGCGTTTGACCGCTTCTCTTTGTCGCAAGCTCGAGTTTTGCTAACTTAGTCTGTGTTCCTTAGATACGTCGCGAGCCCTCGAGGGGAGGCGTAGGTAGGGTACCGTAGCCCGGGGGCGTAGGCGGCCGTCTACGTCGACGCCCCCCGACCTTGGGGCTCGAGGTACTTTAGGATTTAGACGTTGCTAGTTCGTTCGAGGCGTGAGTCGAGACGAGGGTCAAACTTTTGAAAAGAAAAAACGCTTTTTTCCGGAGTCTGGGGGAGGGGCCCCCCGTCAGCCCCCGAGGGAGGCTGACCCTGAGCAGGCAGGGTCGAGGCTACCTTAAGATGCGAAGCAACATGAACGATAATGCACGAGTTTGTTCATTCATTTGACATGTTTGTACAAAGTGATAAAATGAACGAGGCCTCGAGGCCTTTAAGGGTAGAAGCGACGTAGCTGAGATATGTTCCACGCGTTCGCCAGGATCCTGCCTTGGTCGTCGTAGAGCTTGTACGTGCCTGGCTTGAGCACTTCGGCCACGGTGTATGGGCCTTCCCACGGAGGGGTGAGTTTATGGCGCCCTCGATTATCTTGCAGCCGTCGAAGCACGAGGTCCCCCACCGCCAGGTCCCTTTTGCGCACGTGCCTGTCGTGGTAGCATCGAAGTGTTTGCTGGTAGCGTGCAGAGTTGATGAGCGCCACGTCTCGGGCCTCCTCGAGCTGGTCCTTGGCGTTGGCGAGCCTTTCGTCACTGGTTTGCTCGTTGTAGGCTCGAAGTCGAGGTGAGCCGTACTCGAGGTCCGTAGGTAAGACGGCCTCGGCGCCGTAGGTTAGGAAAAACGGAGTGAACCCGGTGGCTCGACTCGGCGTAGTCCTGAGGCCCCACAGCACCGAGGGAGTTCCGTAGCCCACCCCTTTCCGAAGTCTTTGAGGGTCTTGAACAGCCTTGGCTTTAGCCCATGGAGTATCATGCCGTTGGCACGCTCGACCTGCCCATTGCATTGGGGGTAGGCGACCGAGGCCCAGGTTACGCGAATGTTGTTGTCATCGCAGAAGTTGGTGAACTTTTTGCCTGTGAATTGGGTGCCGTTGTCGGTGATGATGACATTAGGCACCCCAAACGGTACATGATGTTGGCGATGAACTCGACAGCCCTCTCGGAGGTGGGGTCTCCTATCGGCTTAGCCTCGATCCACTTGGTGAACTTGTCGACGGCCACGAGCATGTGTGTGTACCCTCCTTGTCCTTTTGAGGGGACCCACGAGGTCGAGCCCCCATACGGCAAATGGCCAAGTGATTGGGATCATTTGCAGGGCGTGTGCGGGCTGGTGCGTTTGCTTGGCGTAGAATTGACATCCGTGGCACGCTTGGACCAAACGCTTGGCGTCCCCAATGGCGGTCGGCCAATAGAAGCCTTGGCGGAAGGCGTTCCCAACCAGGGTCCTCGGCGCTGCGTGGTGGCCGCAAGCCCCCGAGTGCATATCGTCGAGGAGCTTGCGCCCTTCCTCGAGTGGGATGCATCGTTGAAGGATCCCGGTCGGGCTTCGTCGGTACAGCTCCCGTTCGTCGCCGTAGATGACGTAGGTCTTGGCCCTCCGGGCGATGCGTCGGGCCTCCGTCTTGTCTTCTGGTAGTTCGCCTTGTGTCAGGTAGTCGAGGTAGGGCGTCCGCCAGTCAAGGGGCCGTGACGACGGGGAGGCGTGTGTGTCGACCTGCATCGCTTCTGCGGACGTCGAGGGGTCCTTCTCGAGGGGTGGCGTCGAATCTCGAGCCCCCGTGCCTGCTCGAGGTGGCGTCGAGGTCCCAGCCCCTGGGTCGATCTCGACGGATGGCTCAAGGAGTCCCCGCGAAAACGTTGGCGGTACCTGTGACTGCGCGTGTACGCCATTTTGCCGCCTCGTCTGCGGCTTCGTTGTACTTTCGAGCTACGTGGTTGAGCTCGAGGCCGTAAAACTTGTCTTCTAGCTTGCGCACCTCCCCGCAGTACGCCTCCATCTTGGGGGTCGACGCAGCTTGAGGCCTTCATAACCTGGTTGACGACGAGCTGCGAGTCTCCTCGGGCGTCGAGGCGTCGGACCCCGAGCTCGAGGGCGATGCGCAGCCCATTGACGAGGGCCTCGTACTCGGCGACGTTGTTGGAGGCGGGGAAGTGCAGGCGTAGCAGGTAGCGCAAGTGTACTCCGAGGGGCGAGATGAAGAGCAGGCCTGCTCCTGCCCCCGTCTTCGTGAGGGATCCATCGAAGTACATGGTCCAGAGCTCGGCTTGAATCTGTGCCGGCGGGAGCTGAGTGTCGGTCCACTCAGCAACGAAGTCTGCCAACGCTTGCGACTTGATGGCCTTTCGCGGGGCATAGGTGATGGTTTCCCCATTAGTTCGGCGGACCACTTGGCGATGCGTCCCGTGGCCTCCCGATTGTTGACGATCTCTCCGAGGGGGAAGGACGACACCACCGTCACGGGATGAGCTAGGAAGTAGTGCTGGAGCTTGCGCCTTGTGACGATTGATGCCGTAGAGTAGCTTTTGGATGTGCGGGTACCGGACCTTGGCCTCGGAGAGTACCTCACTGGTGAAGTATACCGGTCGCTGGACCGGCAATATATGGCCCTCCTCATGCCTCTCGACGGCTATGACCGCGCTAACCACCTGAGTGGTTGCAGCCACATAGAGGAGGAGGGGCTCGGGGGAATCGTCACCTTCGGCTGGTCGCGGGGGCACGAGAATTGGCGCAGAAGTCAGCAACCCTTTTAATTTGGTTAAGGCCTCCTCCGCTTCAGTGGTCCACGCAAAGTGTTCCGTCTTTTTTAGCAGGCGGTAGAGGGGCAGTGCTTTTTCCCCCAGCCTCGAGATGAATCTGCTGAGAGCGGCTAGGCAGCCTGTTACCTTTTGCACACCCTTGAGGTCACGAATCGGGCCCATCCTCGTGACTGCTGAGATTTTTTCAGGGTTTGCCTCGATCCCCCGTTGTGAGACGACGTAGCCAAGTAGCATGCCTCGAGGCACACCAAAGACACACTTCTCGGGGTTGAGCTTCACATTCTTGGCCCGGAGGCACACGAACGTGGTCTCGAGGTCACTGATGAGGTTCCCGACTTCTTAGTTTTAACCACGATGTCATCGACGTAGGCCTCGACGGTTTTGCCTATGTGCTCGCCAAAGATGTGCTGCATACATCGTTGGTATGTTGCCCCGGCGTTTCGAAGGCCGAAGGGCATCGTAACATAGCAGTACATACCAAATGGCGTGATAAAAGAGGTCGCGAGCTCATCGGATTTTCTCATTCTAATTTGGTGGTAGCCGGAATACGCATCAAGGAACGAAAGTACTTCGCACCCAGCAGTGGAATCGACGATCTGGTCAATTCTAGGTAAAGGGAATGGAACTTTTGGACATGCTTTATTCAGACCAGTGTAATCTACACACATCCGCATTTTTCCATTCTTTTTCCTAACTAGTACAGGATTAGCTAGCCACTCTGGGTAAAATACCTCCTTGATGAATCCGGCCGCCAAAAGCTTGTGCACCTCTTCGCCGATGATCCTGCGCTTTTCCTCGTCGAAGCGGCGTAGGCGTTGCTTCACCGGTCTGGACCCGGCCTGGATTTCCAAGGCGTGCTCGGCGACTTCCCTCGGTATGCCCGGCATGTCCGAGGGGTTCCACGCAAACATGTCGATGTTCGCGCGGAGAAAGTCGACGAGCACTGCTTCCTATTTGGGCTCGAGGCTGGTGCTGATGGTCAGCGTCTTGCCATTGGCTGAGGTCGGGTCGACGGGTATTTGCTTGGTGTGCTCGGCTGGCTCGAAGGTGCCGGCGTGACGCTTTGCTTCTGGGGCCCCCTCGGTGGCCAGAGCTGCCAAGGCCTCGAGCGAGTCAAGGTGGACGTTGGCCTCCCCCCGCTCTACGCACTCCACGTCGCAGTGGTATGCGTGCTCGTAGTAGGTGTCAACGGTGATGACTCCTTTCGGCCCCGGCATCTTGAGCTTCAAGTACGTGTAGTTAGGAATCGCCATGAACTTGGCGTAGCCTGGCCGGCCGATGATGGCGTGGTAGGTCCCTTGGAAGCCGACCACCTCAAAGGTGAGCGTTTCCTGTCAGAAGTTTGCCGGCGTGCCGAAGCAGACCGGTAAATCGATGCGCCCGAGGGGGTGGGCCTTCTTTCCTGGCACCACTCCGTGGAACCCCCCGACACTGGGTCGGAGCTGTCCTTCTGAAATCCCCAGGAGGTCGAGGGTCTCGAGGTATATGATGTTGAGGCTCGAGCCCCCATCCATCAACACCTTGGAGAACCGAACGTCGACTATGACGGGGTCGACGACGAGGGGGTAAGCCCCCGGGTTTATGACCTGGTCCGGATGGTCGTCACGGTCGAACGTGATTGGCGCATCGGACCAGTCAAGATACCGGGGGGCGTCGTGGCCAAGCGAAAAGATTTCCCGGCGCTCCTTCTTTCTTTCTCGAGCTGAGAGCCCGACGGTCGGTCCCCCGTAGATCATGTAGCAATCGCGCACCGGGGGGAAGTCGCCATCTGCCTTCCGGCCGCCGCGTTGATCGGTATCCTTTCCCTTAGGCGCGTCTTCCCTCTTATCACCGAGCTTGGAGTAGTAGCCCTTCAACAGTCGGCAGTCTTTCAACTTGTGGTTTACGGGGCCTCTGTGGAAGGTGCAGGGGTCCTCGAGCATCTGGTCGAAAACAGCCCCGTCGGGGGGGCCTCGGGGCTTCTTAGGCTCGAGGGCGCCCGCGAGCACTTCTTTGTCGTCGTCGTCATCGGCGCCACGCTTCGCCTTCTGGCCTTTGCGCTTGTTTTTCTTCCTTTTGTTGCTGTCAATGTTGTCGTTCTTGGCGTCGTCGCCCTTGTTGGAGCCCTCCGGTACGATCACCGCCTTGCCTTTGTCCGTGGAACGGCCAAAGAAGGCCCCCACTGCCTCGTCGCCCGAAGCAAAGCTGGTGACGCGATCCATCAGGTCCTCGACCGTCCCGGGACGGTAGCGTCCTAGCTCATGAACAAGCTTTTGGCAGGTCGTGCCCGCGAGGAATGCTGAGATGACGTCTTCGTCAGGTACGTGGGGGAGCTCGAGACGCTGTTTCGAGAAACGTCGAGCAAAGTCGCGGAGGGGCTCGTCCGCCGCCTGTCTGCAACGCCGTAGGTCCCAGGGGTTGCCTGGGCGCACGCAGGTCCCCTTGAAGTTTCCATCGAAGACCCTGACTAGGTCGGCCCAGTCATGGATCCGATCCGGCGGGAGCCCCTCGAGCCACCGGCGGGCGGTGTCCGAGAGGTAGAGTGGGAGTTGTCGTATGATCACGCGGTCGTCGTTTTTTGCTCCGCCCAGTTGACAGCCAAGGCGGAAGTCCGAGAGCCAGAGCTTGGGCTCGACCTCCCCGTCGTACTTCACGATGTTGGTAGGCGGTCGGAAGCGGTCGGGGAGGGTTGAGCTGCGGATGGCTCGGCTGAAGACTCGGGGGCCCGGGGGCTCGAGGACCTGCCAGTCCTCGTCGCTGTCATAGCGCCCCCCCCGATGGGCGCTATAGCCACGCTCTTGGGCCCCCTTGTCCTTGCGCCGCCGATTGATGTCGTTGCGGGCGTCGTTGGGGTCTCGAGGCGGCCGGTTGTCGACGATCCGTTCGCGGACTGGCCTGGCTCGAGAGGCGTCCGGCTGGTGGACGGAAGCCTCGCGAGCTTCGCGGGGCGTGTCTGCTGGTTTCCCTGAGGCTGCTTCGCGTCGGCGCGACGCCGAGCTCTCGGCCTGCTGTACCGCGGCTGTCTCAAGGAGGTTTTTCATTTCTCCGAGCATGCGCCTGGCGTCGGGGTTGGAGACGGCGGGCAGTTCACGGAGCATCATCGCCGCCGCCACCACGTTCTGGCCGGCTCGTGGGAAACATACCTCGGGGCGCACTGGTGCCCCGTCCTCGAGGATCCGTCGGTGGACCTCTCGAGCCCGGCCTCGAGCTCCGGCTCCTCGAGGCTGGGGTGGTTCCTGCATCAGGGTTTGCCGGAGCTGCAGCAGGTGTCGCCGTTCTTCCTCGGCTTTGGTGATTGCCTCTTGCACCTGCGCGAGTTGTGCCGCCCGGCCGTCGTCGTGCCGAGGTGACACAGCCGATGCCAGAGGTTCGTCCCTCCTTTGAACGCGTGACCCGCCTGCCGCGGCCACGTCGCTGGGGCCTTCTAGATCGAGCGCTGGTCTGCCGTCATCGCCCTCGTCCTCGGTATCGCACGCGACCCCCTCGAGTTGAAAGCACTCCCTGGTGGGATCCCAGAAGTCGAGGTCGTGGTAGTCGTATTCGTCGGAGCCGGAGCCGTCGACGGCGTGCCGTCTTGGCAAATGCTGGGATCGCAGCTCGCGGTGCCATTCTCCGACGGTGGATCGCCGAGGTGGCTCGAAGGCTGGCAAAGAGTCGCGGTTGACGCGCGCGGGGTGGACGATCTCCAGGCTGGCCATGGCCTGCAGCAGCGTGCCCGGACGCTGCCCCCGGTCCGCCATCGCCTGGTCCTGATGGCGCCCGTCGCGGCGGTGGGCGTGCACAGCCGCTGAGCGGTCGAGGCCGACCGGGAGCCGCTGGCGCCAAGCGCGGCGCGACCCGCGCGGGAGGAGGCTGAATGGCGTCGGCGGCGCTCGGCTCGGAGGCCTCTGGCCTGGTTCCTGGTCCGTACGTATGATGAATGCGAAGTCGCTCGGCGGGCGTGGGTGCGCCCTGGAGGTTTCCGGCCGCACGCCGGGCTGGTTTCCCCTTGGGGACCCTGCACCGGCTACAGGGTCGCAGGAGTTTGCCGCGGGTACCGCCTGCGCCCGGCGATGACGGTGACGACGACGCCGCTCGCGATGTGGCGACGCGTGGTGGTGCGGGTGACGCGTCGCGCCCCCCGCGCGGGGTGGCGTGACGCGCTCTCCGCTCAGGCCCTCCGTGGAGAGCAGAGTCAGCTCGTTGCCGATGCCTGTGGCCAGGAACTCGAGGCTCCCGAACCAGACGATGGCACCAGCCGAGAACGGAAGAGGGGATGAAGCCATCCAAGAATCAACGAGAAAACGGCTCGGACACGCGAAGTCCCCTACCTGGCGCGCCAACTGTCGGTGTTTCGTCCCCGGGGGTATCACACCAACGAGTAATATGATCGCGTGCTTCTCTTCCTGGATGGTGATGCAATGGGACACAAGGATTTATCCTGGTTCAGGCAAAGAAGGCCCTACGTCCAGCGGGGGGGGAGATGTTCTTGTATTACTTGCACCTAAGTGCTTGTACAGGGGAAAATACAAGCTCAATGAGCGTGGACCGGAGTCCAGACTTGTGTTTGTGCGTGGACTCGTGTGTTCCGTTCGTCGTCTCCTCCCGAACGAGGGCCCTAGCGTCCCCTTTTATAGAGCAAGGGGAGGCCAGGATTACATAAAGGTATTACTGGTATCGGGGCGTATGGTGCCCCATATGGAGAAGGGTAGGGACTCTGTCTTGTCGGGGCCACTGGAGCCGATGTGATCGTCGCTGTTGAGGCGTCCTTGAGTCGTGGCTTCCATCCCGGGCGCGGACGTGGGGACGCGACAAGGCGGGAGCCGTACAGCACCCATCCCGGAATGTACAGTACGCGGTGAGGTCCCTCCGGGTATTGGGGTACCTGTCCTTCAATAGCACGAAAGTAGTTAGGGCTCGAAGGGCGCGGAGCCGGCTTCGAGGTGGTGCCACGGGGGCTCGAGGGGCGCGGAGCCGGCTCCGCGGTGTTACAGTGCAGGGCTCGTGGGGCGCGTAGCCGGCCTCGAGGGGTTACAGTGCAGGGCTCGTGGGGCGCGTAGCCGGCCTCGAGGGGTTACAGTGCAGGGCTCGAGGGGCGCGTAGCCGGCCTCGAGGGGTTACAGTGCCCGGCGTGGCCGAACAGTGCTGCACTGGTGCCCTTTTGCCCATGCTTGTGGTGAAAACGTGACTTGACCTTTACACCGGGTTACTGTGGTACATGCCGTGCACTAGTGGACGTGACCGGAGTAGGTGAAGGCATTAAATGCGTGGTATGGGCTGGTACAGCTGACTGTACAGCTCGAGGTCCGTGCGTTAAGGCTCGAGGTGTGGAGGCGCGCTTGCCCGAGGTTTGGAGGGCTCGAGCGAGACGGGGAGTGGTCGTGCTTGCCCGAGGCCTCGCTGGGATGGCTCGGGCGAGACGGAGACAGAGCGTCCGCCCGAGGCCTCGCTGGGAGGGCTCGGGCGAGACGGAGACGGGAGGCCTTGCTGGGAGGGCTCGGGCGAGACGGAGACGGAGCGTTCGCCCGAGGCCTCGCTGGGAGGGCTCGGGCGAGACGGAGGCGGAGCGTCCGCCCGGGGCCTCGCTGGGAGGGCTCGGGCGAGACGGAGACGGAGCGTTCGCCCGAGGCCTCGCTGGGAGGGCTCGGGCGAGACGGAGACGGAGCGTTCGCCCGAGGCCTCGCTGGGAGGGCTCGGGCGAGACGGAGACGGAGCGTCCGCCCGAGGCCTTGCTGGGAGGGCTCGGGCGAGACGGAGACGGAGTGTTCGGGTGTTTGCATCGATTGGGGGTACCCCTTTTTCGTACCACCGACAGTTAGTGAGCTATCCCAAAAGAATCATGGCTCGAACCTAACTCCAAATCAGTGAATTGGAAGAAATCGGGACTAAGGAAGCAAAACCGATCCAAAACTAAAATCGCTCGATCTCCTAGACCGTGGGGTTTGGGGTGAATTCCTTCGGTGGAAAGGAGTGCCTCACGATCTAGAACAACTTGGTTCAAACGGATTTGCAAAAGATGAACCGAGCAAAGAAATCAATCGACGGGAAAAACATGGAGAAAAGTAATCCGCGAAGAACACAAACAAAACACGAATCACAACCACGAAATTGCAACCGTGTGGCTACCACACGCTACAACAGTGAGATTACGGTCTCACTTCCTCAAAATCTCACGGGCACAGAGGTATTGTTCTCTTCTCTGTGGATCTCAGGTTCGCTACAGCAGGGATGTAGGAGAGCAGGAAACCCTAGAAGCAAAAGAGCAAATGACTGAGATAGTTGGGAAGGAGGGTGTCTCCCCCTACTTAACCTATTCCTAATTCCTACTCTATTCCTATTCTACCCCTCTCTACTTACAGAGCGAACCAGCTAAACCCTAAGGTTATTCTGGACCAACTCGGTGGTAGGTAGATCCGACGGCCACGCCCGCACAACTCGTAGCGTTGCCTCGACGCAACCTCCCGATTGCCGCCACGTGCTGCCACTGCTTCGCGTCCTTTTCCTGGACGTCGCACCCCCGGTTTTGAGGCCCAAACCGGGAAACCAGCCTTCACAGCCAACCCCCGGTTTTGAGGCCCAAACCGGGAAACCAGCCCACCAGCATCTGAGTTTTGAGGCCCAAACTCAGCAAACCCGCAGCGCCCAGGTTTTGAGGCTCAAACCTGGAAACCGTCCTCAGCCCGAGTTTTGTGGCCAAACTCGGAAACCCTCAGCACCCAGGTTTTGAGGCCCAAACCTGGAAATCGTCCACCCGATGGTTTTTCTCTGGCTCTACCACCAAACCGACGTCGTAGATGGGATGCACCGCCCGTGCACCCCGTCCATCGACATGTGTCCCCAAGTCCACGACTCAGGCAACACCTGACCGCAAGTCTTCGCTCGTCGCTGTCCCAGGCTGCCAGCCACCACAGCTGATCCTCGGGCCACCGGTCCCTCAGTCCAAGCCTCACGTCCGCCCTTCGCCACTCTCGGTCCATCGGCACGGCACGTCTCTACTTGACCTTCACCTTGCCTCTGATCACTATATCCGTGCTCGACACCTGCACAACACAAGCCAAAGAACATGCGCATCATCCCAGTTGACAATCACTCATCACTCAGAGACTCGGCATACACCCATGTATCCGCAAACAAGGAACAATAGTAGATTTTATTTTTGATAGGAGGAATGGTAGTATATAGGATGTAGGGTTAGCTACTTTTTTATGTGGCAACTCAACATGGGTTTTTGATAGGCTAGTTAGGTATAGAATAAGTATAGGGTTAGCTATCTAGGATCTCCTTTGGGGTTGAGTACTTCCCTTGCCAATGACCTATTGGGTTGCACTCTGAATTTTGGCCTATATATTTGCTCGCTTCTTTAATAGTTGACCAGGAGAACTATCTTGGCTTAGATTTTTCCCACTGTATAGTATAGAGAGACAAGAATTAGGTAATCCACTTTTTTGTTCATGTTCTCACCAATTTCTCTTCTTTGTCGTCTTCTCTAACATCAATAGAAAAGTAGGAATGACCTTCTCTATGGAGCCTAGCCATAAGAGGAATCTGGCATGTCTTCAATTTAACTGCTTTATACATGCAACCAACCAAACAAGTAACTAAATTTTACAAAAAAAAAGTATACACCAGTAGTGCAACTAGGGCACCAGGCCTAAGGCCTACACCTCATCAATCACACCCTTAGAGATTTTGTGCCACTGTATATACATATGCAGCAATACAACTTGGTAGCTGAAATGTTAACTATCCTAGCTTGATCTGTTGGAACACCATTGGCTTTATAGTTAAATAGAGTTACTAACACAATCACTAGGATAATGCCTTCTTCCGCTATATTGACTATAGTCAAACAAACATGCATTTGATAATTCTAGCATTTGATTGCTAAGGAACAAACTAGAAGAAGAATGGTCAAGATCCAAGAAGAAATAAAGTGAAGATACTTCATTGGAGAACTTGATTAGGCCCAACAAATCATATGGTGACGTGCAGAAATTATGCATAGTGAAGCTAGAGTTCACCAGATGATATCTTGAGGAAAAGTGAAGGCTGATCAAGCAATGATGAACATAAGTGTACACTTTATTGAAAGCCTTGGTCAATAAGGCTAACGGTTCATACGATAAAGAAGTTAAAGTAGGTGGTTGTTCATCTGGTGCTACTTAGAGGCATGTGGGAAAGTGAGCCACTAGATGATATGGTGCACAACATGGTACCAATTGGTGAATCATTCAATGATGTGGGACCCCGTGGCAATGGCTCAAATGTCAACAACTAGAAATGTTTAAATAGCCTACTACAAAATCTGATGAGTTCTAGGGAGCATCAGATCATCTAGTGATGTTTGTGTTTGTAGTTTTTTCTCAATGCTATAAGCTTTTACATGCTACAAATATGCCCTTAACCAACCATTTACAGTGTGTTTGAGTGCCCTCGAGCTATGAGAATCTAGATCAAGTGTTAGAACACTAAATTCACCATATGTCATGACTTAGAGACCAAATCCAAGGTTAGGTTTGAGCTTACTTAACCTATTTTTGGGAGTTTTAGGCCAATAACTTGAGAGCTTGAGTGAGAGGATTTTATGTAATCTTGATGATGCAAAGCGCATAGAATCTTGGTGACTCTTCATCAATGTCACCATATGAGCATAGTAGGATATCATATCCTTTGTTATGCTCCAATGTGGACTAGGGGTCAAATTTTAACATCAAATGCCACAGGATACATCATGTGTCTCATGGTTTTCCCCCTCTTGAGTTGGTTTCCTTACAAAATTTATGTTTCTGCATGTGCCTGGCTATGTGCCTTTACCTTTTCTATATTAGCTTAGGCTAGTTGGTATAATTGGTTCTATGTTGCAAAACTCTTGGTGGGTTTCCTAAGTAGAGAACATTAGAAAATCATAAGTGCATAATTAGATTATTGTTTTTTAGTCTAAAATCAATTAAGTAGAGCCCTAGGTTGAGAATTTACCACAAAACTCACCCCCTCCCCCTCTTGGATCAGCGCCTCAAGTTTCATACAACTACCAAATGATGATAGCAACTCATGTCGTACATGCCAATGGTACATGCAAATACTAGAATCTAACTCATATGCTACTTGTCTATATATTTTTAGTATATGTCACATAAAGTGCCTTGAGTTTAATTGATGTGAATAGATCAAATCCTTATGAGATTTTTTCTGTGAATAAATAAACTTCATTAAAGATCAAATCATATCATTATAGACCAAGGAAAGAACGAACTTAGAAAAAAAATCAAAAAAACTTGACCGTAACCCATCCTAAGAGCAAAATGAGCAAGTTCATGAGCTACATTATTTTGACTTCTACTAATCTTAACCACTTCTAAGCTACAAAGATCTACCATATGAACCTGCGCTTCATGTAGGATTGGCCACACTAACAAGCCATCTTCCTTCATGCTTTTAGCTCTTCTCGGTAACACCTGCAAAATCAATCTCAAGCACCATAGGAGGTCAGGCCATCTTGCCTCCATGTCCTGCCATGTCACGGCCTTGGCTTATTTTGCATCCCTGCAATGGAAGAGTATGTGCTAGGTCATTAATTTTACATGACCTTCATGGTCTTTAATGATCACTCCCACCGCAACCCTACCCAAGCCATGTAGAAAGGCCCCATCTACATTAATCTTTAGAGTTCCAGAAGCCGATGCTAGTTTATGGCAATAAGTAATAAAAAATTGTGCAATCCCTTACATTAAGTGTTACTTAATTGATGATTGATGGATTAAATGTATGTTGTAGCCCTATGGCTTTCTCCCCTAGGAAAGCATGGGCATGCTTTCTAGTTTATACTAATTGAGCCAACTGTGACATATTAGCTTTGGTGGAATTTTTTTTAAAAAAACAAAAGTATATGATGAAAACCACCTAATAGCTAGTACGAACTAACAATTTCATAGGGTGTTTGATCAATTGATATTTATGGAATCCAATGACGCAATGGATTGTTACAGAGGAAACACTAGCACAACATACATTTTCACATATGGGGTACAAAGTTGGTCACATTGCCTACATGTGAATCTTGATTTCCGAAGACATCATATGTGCATTTAACGTCCAACTAGTAATTGATATATCATACATGGTAGGGTAACACACGAGCCACAAATTTATATTGGTTCAAGCATATGTGTCCTATATATGTTTAGTGCATGATGATGCTTTTATTGCTTGTGTGTGGTATACTTGGGTTGGTTGTGGGTAGGGGATCGTAACTAACGCCTATTGGTTGTTGTTATTGGGTTGAGGTGTCGATCAGGTGATACTTACCCCTCCTTATATAGTCCAGAAGGTAGGGTTACAAATACAACCATGATCGCGCTTTAGAGGTCGGTTTCATTATCGCTTACAATAGATGGAGTAAGTTTCTATGTATATCTTGCCCATGCCTTGTCGTCCAAGTCAGTGAGACACTTTTGGGTTGGATTGTCCTAGGTCAGGCACCCTAGGAACCTCCTCCTAGCGGTCCAGTTATAGCCTCGGTGAGCGTACCAGGGTCCATGTAATTGATAGTAGCCCAAGCCTCCATGCGATTCAGAGAATCTAATAGAGGTTTAGTTTTAGTTGAAGCCCAAATGCGGGTGCTTTTTGTGTCTGAGTCCTCTGCGTGCATCATGTCGCCAAGCTCAAGTGCTTTTCTGGTCATAGTTTACCAGATTCGTGCAAGCAGACCCGATGGGTCTAGCTCCTGAGCTTCAATCACTTCAAAGAATCAGCCAGAGGCTAAACTTGCATTGAAGCCATTCTTTTCTTCTAATACCTGAGAAAGCGACAAGCAAACTTAGTGGCATGGTGGTATGACCAACTTGGGTGAGCCCAGTGGCGATGTGCCCAAGTGGTCATAGCTGGGTGGCATGACTGACTCGGGTGACCCCGACGAAGGCATGCTATGTAGTTGAGCCTAGTGACATTGTTGGCAATGACATGGCAAACTTGGTGAGCCCAAGTGAACATGATTGATGATATTGCCGACGAAAGTGTGACTGACTTTTGTGAGCCCATCCAATGCTGGCATGCTTGAGTGGTCGTGGGGTCGATGATGTCACTGGTGGTGGTGGCTGCATGACGACATAGGTGATCATGATAAAATTATAAGCGGTAGCATGGTGGCATGATTGAATCGGCTTATCAAAGTGTATCCTGAAACGTGAGGACAAAAAGATTACTAGTCACTTTCTGTTCTCAAGTGCAAACCCTTAAAGAAATGGCTTGATCAGTTTTAGTTTTACATAGTTCTTTTTTTTTTCTCTCCCTTTTGTGCAGACTTAAAATTTTATAAAATGAGTTCATTAGGGAATTCCCCTCCGGTTTCTTCAAAAAAAAAGCATATAAAAAAAGAAGAGGCAGTTTTTTATTTGTGAGTTGTTCCTTGCAATATACAGTTTATTGACTGGATTATAGCCCCCCTATGTAAGGATAGCTAGCGCTGTCTTATTATAATATCTTGTGTAGCACTGTAGCATTAGGGCAATCTCAGTGGTGAGTTTCATTGTCTTTCTAAGACTGTCATGTCATGTTATATGAAATAAAATGAAACTCGAATGAAACTCTCTATTGAAAATAAGAGTTTTATTCTAGAGTTTCATAGGCGCATTAAATTTCATGACTCGTACAGAGTTGATATTCGTGTCAAAATAGTTTCCATGACTCATCTGAATGAAACTTATTTCTTCTCTCTTTTTTTAAATATACTGTCATGTCATCAATACCGCTTATGTGACACTATATTTAATGTAAATAAAATTCAGATGAAATTTCCACTGAGACTAGCCTTAGGTTCATGGCGGCGTAAGTTGTGGTGAACAAAGTTTAACACTCAGAAGTTAAAAAAAAGTTTGACACGCGCGGAGCATAGTATGTCACTAGCATACAACACCTTCGATATATTTTTTTTGAAATATAATATGTTTATATCCAGATACGGATATATAGGTCGAAATGTATTTAATTGTCTCCAAGTTGCCCTAAAATCCTTTTTAGTAGATGCAATGTTTTATGGAAGGCCTTAATAATCTACATTGAAGGCCTTAATAATCTACATTTAGTAAAAGGTAACGCTAGAATGTGCACATCATGTATAATTTTCTTATAAACTAATAGGTATACAAACCTTCTTATAGCAGGCTTCATCACAACATAATGCCTTTCTGTAACGGTGATAATCATTTGGTGACCTCGTCGCGCTGACTAGATAAGAACAGTCGTATAATATTATGCCTTCTTTTTGCGGACGTCAGGCGTAATTTGTTTAAGCAATACTATCTCCAAAGACTCTAGATGTTGTAAAAAATTCTTTGGTGTGCATACATAGCAACCAGCAAATACAGTGCTAAAGCATTTTTATGGACTATACTAGTGTAGTTGTATTATTTCTAGTATACACTAAAACTTGCTTATAATTTTGAATAAGTATAGGTTTTTTTTTTTATGAAAACTGGAGGGAAGTATGCTAGGTTTTATGAAGGCAAAAAAAGAGAGGCTAATCAGCGTAGAGAAGCAGAGTCTTTGAAACCTTCCTCCATCTCCATGGGTGGAAGGTGAGGATCACGAAGAAGCAGGTGCGGGCTAGACAAGGCGCAAAAATCACGTGAGACGATACGCATTCGCAGGCAGCTTATAGAAACATGGGAACTGAAACGATTACTTGCCAAGCTCAGAACGGCCGGGGATCCAGCCATGACGACAATTACTCGCCCCTGGATTTACTCCCTTCTAATTGCCCCGTCGTCCACCGCGCTGCTGCTGCCCTGCTCCCATCTGCTGCCGCCGCCGACGCCGGTAGGTCTTCTCGGGGCCGGGCAACATGAGGCTCCGGCGACGGCCGTTGGTGAAAATGTCCCTAGCCGTCTTAGCCGCCGTGCTCGCTTCCATGGCGCCCGCCGTGATGCCTCGAGGCCGCTGCGACGCTTCGAGGGCCGTGGTGGCCAGAAGCATCTTCGTCAACCGGAAGGGCGGCGCCGACTTCACGTCCGTCCAGGACGCCGTCGATGCTGTACCGTTCGGCAACGGCCAGTGGATCCGAGTTCACGTCGCCGCGGGCGTGTACAAGTAAGCAGAATTCATGCGCGGTGCACAGCACTGCTAGCTTGCATTGTGTAGTTCGAGTGCAACTTGTATTGTTGAATCCAGAGCGTAAAAGGTTTTAGTTTGAGTGTCTTCAATCCAGATTCACTCCATTTTTCCCTGCCCCAGCTTTCAGTTACTTATTTTGCTCGTCTAAGAAGAAAGATTTCTCAACAGGCGGTTTCAGTGTTTCGCGCAGGCACAGATGCGTACTGCAGCTAATTTTCTCTCTGTTTTATTTATTTATTTATTTTTGGTTGGAAAGTGAGAAGGTGACAATACCGCAGAACAAGAGCTTCATCCTGCTGGAAGGCGAGGGGTGGCAGCAGACGTCGATCGAGTGGGCGGACCACGCCGGCGGGGACTCGAGCACCGCCGCCTCCCCGACGTTCGCCGCGTACTCAGCCGACTTCATGGCCCGCGACATCACCTTCAAGGTCCGTCGTCGTCGTCCTTCTTCAGTCGTTTGTTTCTTATATATAATTCTTACAAGGAGTGCAACCGACGGTACGGTCGTCGTCGTCGCAGAACACGTACAACGGGGCCGCCGGGATGATCTCGCCGGCGGTGGCGGCGCTGGTGGCGGGCGACCGGTCGTCCTTCTACCGGTGCGGCTTCGTGAGCGTCCAGGACACGCTGAGCGACATCCAGGGGCGGCACTACTACGAGGGCTGCTACATCGAGGGCGCCATGGACTTCATCTTCGGCAACGGCCAGTCCATCTTCCAGGGCTGCGAGATATGGACGGCCCGGACGCCCGTGTGGCCCGGCTTCATCACGGCGCAGGGGCGGACGAGCGAGGCCGACTCGAGCGGCTTCGTCTTCAAGAGGTGCACCGTGGGGGGCGTCACGCCGGCGTACCTGGGCCGCGCGTGGCGCCGCTACGCCAGGGTCATCTTCTTCCAGACGGACATGTCCGGCGTCGTCGTCACCCAGGGCTGGGACGCGTGGAGCTACAAGGGCACAGAGTGAGTGGTGGCCCCTGGCCCGGTCGTCGGTCGTTTCTCGTTCACCCTGCTGACTGACTGGTTTTTTTAATAATAAATAAAAAATCTAATCTCTGCAAACAGGGGCACGCTGACCATGGTGGAGGAAGAGTGCACGGGGCAGGGGTCCAACCGGACGGGCCGGGTGCCATGGACCAAGAACCTGAGCGGCGACGGCCTCGCCAAGTTCGTCGACCTCTCCTACGTCTCTGCTGACGGCTGGCTCGACGCGCAGCCACGCTAGATTACAAGTATTCCGGCCAGCAATAACAATGTGATGATGCACAAAGTTATGTATGTACTTGTTGGGCTGTACCAGACTCGGATGCTCACACACAGGCAATGAAAATGATTACAGGTGTTCCTTGACCATCTGTTGAGTAGAAATCTGGAGGAAATTTGGATGGGAAAAAAAAAGAAAGATTGGCAACCATCACAAACGTTGCGTGCCTGGAGAAATGCAATTTATCAACGCATAAATCTATAAGAGACTTCATTTTAAGGGAAACTTCTATTCTGAGGCCATATATCATGTAACAATAATGGAAGCATCCTTTCCAATACAATATGGCCTAACGGTTCTTGGCAGGACAAAAATCAGGACTCGGATTTTCAATTCAACACAAAACACACAATCTAGTGCTGACTAGTGATGTTCCTCTTCCTCTCTCTCTCTCTCCCCTAGTTTCATCAACAATCACAACTTCGACCTTTTTTGCAACTGCTCGATTTATGAAGCGTACAGACAACTGGAAGCTCTAAGCGACAATAATACTTTATGCCTTGCAAAGAAGGGTTCTATCTCACTTGGTGTACAGGACATCCTCCCATGGGTGGCGGTAGAGTGGCTGTTTAAGCCTCTTCTGGTCGAAGGTGTGTCTGCGAATAAATGTAGCACAATTTTTTTCAAAAGAAGTGACATGTAAAACAAATGGTCAAAATATGAAAATACATAACTGCAACATAAGACTCAAACATTACCATCCGTTGCATAGCAAAACCACAGAGAAGTCAATTAACAACAGAATAGGACTCACCCGATCAGGCCAATCGAACGTGCAAGCACAAAGAGCCCATTAAGATAACCAATTTCCACAATCTCGTCGATCTCCTGTTTGGTGAACATTCCACTTCCAGATAGAAGGTCCAAGAAAAGTGACCCGATCGCACCATCGACATTCAGAACCAAATTGTTGGCTTTTGACAAGGTGTAGGTCTCAACCTGAACAGCATATTCCATGTACTTGACTGAAGGGAAATGCGTGTGAGCATATTTTTGTAGAAGCTGCACACGCTTATCCCTGTTGTCTCTGCTCTTAATCCTAATTGACACAGGCAAGTTAACTTTCTGTCTCAGCGATTTTCAAGTGCAAAGATTTTTTTATGATTGACTCATGAAAAGGCTGTGTGCTATACCTGTGACCAATCCCAGGCACACGGATTCCCTTCTTTTTCATGCCTTCAACAAACTCATATGGCGTGAGGCCCTGCAACCAATTGATAGACCCATTACAGTGATTAAACGATCTAAGAAACATGGAGATGCTAAAACCTAAAGGAGAACCTAAGTTGGCTCACCCTATCACATGCATCTTTGAAGTATCGGGCTGCATCATCAATTGCTCCACCGAAACGGGGACCAATTGTCAATAATCCTGTGATAACAGAATTCCATTTTAATGTTTCAGCCCCAACTATTGGTAATCTATGCAGTCAAAGGGTAGAAGTTTTGCATGTAGACATCAAAGCTCACCAGACACCAAGCTGGAAACAAGGTCCTTTCCAGCCCTAGCAGTAACTATAGAGTTATGAGCACCAGAGACACAGGGACCATGGTCAGCACAAAGCATGATGCATATCTGAGGCACATGAAAAAAAACTATTAGATTAAATGAACTCCAGATATATAAAACCATTGTTGGTCAGAATAATCAACAGCTACTACAGCTTGAACTCTGTAAAGAACATATGATACCAATGTCAGTATATCATATACTCCCTCCGTATCACAAATAGAGTTCGTTTTGGAAAGGCTTTCGGTCAAACATTGGGAATATAAATCATGAATAGCTTTTAAATTATTGAGTTTAGAAATGTAAAAATCATATAAATAAATTTATCTTGAAAAGTACTTTCATAAAAGTATATATATACCACTTTATAAAAAATATTTTTAAAGAAATAAGTGGTCAAAGTTATGCTTTGGAGACCGTGTCGCTGTCCAAAACGAACTCTATTTGTGATACGGAGGGAGTATGCCCATAACTTACCTCAATAAACTGAGTGCAATAGCGAGGAAGGCTGCGCTTGAACCACAAAAGAGAGATAACATCACCAACTCCATAACCCCGTTCAATAATTGTAGACATAGGGACACCAGCATAGCATGGTTCCTCACCTGTGTCACAACCATGCACCCAATATTACTTCCTCAGTTTTGAGAGAGGGAAGAGAGACATACAGATGAAAAAAAACAGAGCACAAATAGAATAACATGGCACCAGCAACCTAACCTCTGTCATCAGAAATAGTGGAGATGATGTGGGTCGGAGCTCGGACCTTCCCACTCTTGATTGCAGTTTTAAGGTCCTCAGGAATGGGAGGAGGTGTAATTTCAGTCACAGGAGAAATTTTTCCTTCCTCAGCCTGCCAAATATATTTGAGCCTCAGAACCTTGATTCCCATACAATAGATTATTTAATACTAATGCTTGAAACACGACAATGTAGCAAAACTCATCAACATACCAGTTTGTCAAATGTCTCCTTAATTGCACTTTCGAGAGCTTCATAGGAAGTAGGCACAATCGCACCAGCTTCCCTTAGTGCCTGATTCTTAGCTTGTGCTGATTCCAACTCACCACCACTCTTGGCACCCTGTTACGTCCCAAGAAAAAAGATCTATGGATAGTAAATACACCAACCTTCTGACAGAAACTCAGGGGAAGGGGCAGGGGGGTCAAAGTAATTTTCCAAAACTTACAGCATGACCAAACTGCACTTCTGATTTGAATAGACGTGCACAAGTCCCACTAACCCATGCAACAACCGGTTTCTGAACCTTTCCTTGTTTCAATGCTTCCACAAGTGAATACTCGTCTTTTCCACCAAGCTCCCCAAGAACAACCATCATTTTAACCTAAAACCAACAAATATAGAATACAACAAGTTGGTACACCAATGCCCCAGGCTTTATTTACAAATGGTAAACATTGAACCTTACATTGAAAGCTTTCTTTATGCTGAACAACAATTTAAGTCATAAGATTTTATTTGTTGTATAAAAGGTGTGCAGGACTATGGTACAGGAGTGGTCTTAAAATATTATTAGAGTGTAGACATAATCACAAACAGTTCACCATAAAGATAAACAAAGAATATGCATATGCATAACACTACAAAAACTAACTATTTTTCACCAGTGCAAATGTCAAACCTGTGGTATGTTATTAAACCGCAGAATGTGGTCTGACAGAGTTGATCCAGGGAAAACATCCCCTCCAATTGCAATTCCTGACCATTTAAAATAGTAGTTAGTACACATTCATCTGTGTGCCTGAAAATATGAAATATTCTCATTTACGTACACAACTGTGTTACCTTCATAAATACCATCTGTAACTCTGGCAATGGTGTTGTACATCTCATTTGACATGCCACCCTAAGGATGTAAATGAAATGTTAGTTTATCATGGCCTATCTGGCATTTGGGAATGCATATGATCATTCAAAACTACACTCAGAATATACTCATGCAAATGAACATGAACTAGTCAATGAGTGAGAAACAGAACAAAAATTCAGCAATTTAAGCTAAAAAGTAATTGCATATGCATTCACATTTCCATATTAGCTAAACATAAAGCCAAGGCTCATGCTCTACATTCAAGATTCTAGAAATCTTGTACTAATAATACTGTACTTTCTATTTCCTTTTTTTGCTTTCTCCTTTTGGTGTCAGTAGCTCTTGTTTTGGATTCATCTCTAGCAATAATGAAAGAACGGTATAAAGGCACTACCGATTTGGACACAAAACCAACAGATCCAGGCCTGTAAAGCTTGCACTGAATTATGTTGTCAATGGTACCAGCGGTATCACCAATCTTGAAAGCACCAGCTTGAATTCCTCCAACTGTTGCAGGTCCAATGATGACCTACAAACAATATTAAAACTGTTTACCAAAAATAAGGGACAATATGCAGATGACAAGACATGGAGTGTGCCAATAGCAATGTCTAGGATGATCCAGAACATTTTTTATAAACTTTTCTAGAAGGATATAATCCCTTATTGATATGAAACCGTACCATCTGTGATCTGAAAAACAGTTTGTTAAGCTTAGTCCTTACCTTGTTATTAGCACGTGCATAACTAATTAGCTGCTTTGCATCTGATTCAGGAACACCCTCAGCGATAATGGCTACAACCCTTATTGTTGGCTGCTTCAAAGCTGACATTGAAGAAGCAGCAGCACTGCAAAATCCTCAAATATAGTTAAAATCTAGTTACTCAAGACCATGTGCTCTTCCGCAAAAGAATAATTGAAATAATAGTTAACCTCCGGAAGGATGCAAAGTTGATAAATACATCAGCTGTTGGGTGTGCATTGCAGGCAGCTTCAATTCTGCAAAAGATACACAAGTAAATACCAAGTTGTGCTAGCAATCAGATAGCATAGTCATCACCAAAGCTAGAACAAATCAAATGGCAGATACGAGGACCTATAGTACTTACGTAGGATGAACTGGAATAGCAATTTCCTCTTGTCCAAAGAAAAGTTTCTGAAAACCATCAGAACCAGGATTGATTATTCCAGCAATAGAAGGTGTTTCTCTCCCTATAAAGAAGCACAAAGTTGGTAAGGAATAAATAAGCCAGGAATGCCATTCAACCATGATAACAAAGAATGAAGAGTACCACAGAGGAAGTCAAAATCAAGCATTCGTTGGATGGGAAGTTGCTTGTAATTGTAGAATAATGCTTGGGTAGTCTTCGAGAAAAGTTGGCCAGTCGCCATGATTTACTGCACATGTAAAAAAATGAATTATATATTATGCTAAACAGAAAAGTTAGTGGGCAGACAATACAAAATCATAATAAATATTACTTCCGACAGTCCTTGACTCCTTGTACATAACTCCAGCGAGCTACCAGAACCAAACTAACAGTGGACTATCATACAATCCATCCCATTGCAATGAACAGCTACAAGATGAATCTCAAATGCGAGAAAATACAAAAGCTGAAAGCTCTATAGCTAACATAGTTAATTTCTTTGAATTCTTTTCCAGTAACCAAAAGTAAGGAATCTTTTACAATGATCTCAAACAAAGAATTACAGGCATAATTTATAGCAGACACAAAAAAAAAAAATTACCGTCCTAAACTATAAAGACTAATGCAAGGTGTATTAAATCCTATTATAATATGACCACATCAAGAAAATACAAAAGCATAAACAGGACAGCCTCCAACCGTTCACATGCCTATGTAGAAACGGGTGAAATGTTTCGGTTCCGAATCACTTGCTAGAAAGACGTGAATACCTGATTCACCTAATTCTCACAAGAAACTGAAACGTTTCTTCAATCCAAACACACCCAGGTGTGACCTTGTCTTCCAAAATCCACTGTACACCAAATAAAATAGGAAGCTCGACAACCCGCAGAATACTGCCCAATATTTAGAAGCATACCATAAAGGAACTGAAATCAAAGCAGAAAATCGGATCTCAAGTACAAGATACAGAATACAGCTCAACATCCAAAAGTACACCATAAAGGAGCCAAAATTGAAGCTGAAAATCAGATCTCAAGTACAACAGACCAGCACATTGCATTGGCATCATTGCCCAACAACATCCATCATTCTTCAATGACGAAATGGAGCAAATTATACACTACAACATCCAAGTCGTCCAAAGTCCAAACCTCTTTGTTTCTCTAGCATCCTAGTCCAATATTGGTAAAGGCTACTATTCCTGCTGTCCAAATCTCTCTCTCTCTCTCTCTTTTTCTAATAACATACAAGTCATTGAATTAAAATCCCCAGAATTGACAACGTTACCATTCCTGCAAGATCATGGACATCACTAGCAAACGAGTTAAACGATCATTAACAACCGGACTAAGCCAGAATGAATATCGAAGTTAACTTCCCGGACACGACAAATTTAAACCCTCGCTAATTGCCGCTGCCAAAGCCACCAAACCAAACACTACCAGACCGCTAGATCCCCTCAGATCCCTACAAAAACCGCACTCGGAAGTCCAAATCACCAGTATCCAATAAAACCCAACGACTCCACGCACCAACGGGCAGGAACCGGACCAAACTCGCGCTATGGGATCGTTTTACGGCCAAATTCAGATCACAAGCCGCATGCTGGGAGCCCATTCCCACCCGAACCCACTAAATCACACGCGAGGCGCGAGATCCACGCGCGATCCCGCCGCCAGCCGCGCACGGGGATCCTCAGATCCGCAGCCCGGCGATCCGGGGCGCCGAGCGTTCGGCCTAATGCCGCAGAGAGCGTGAGCGGCAGCAGAAGCAGAGGGGGAGTGTGCATGCTGTGGGGTATGGAAGCTGCGAACCTTCCGGAGCGGGGCCGAAGCGAGGTGCGGCCGGAGTGGGAGGCGCGGGAGCGGGATTTCGCCGGGAGATCAGTGGTGCGTCGCTGGGACGGGCGGAGCAGAGCTGGGCGGAAACAGAGGGGCATTTATAGTGGCGGGCGGGTGGAGCGGGGCCGGTGAGGAGTAGGCGAGGCGAGCGACGCACTGCCCATCTACCCACGAGCCCCCCCGACCACCCCACGCCGCCGCGAGGACTGTCTGGACCGGGTCCATGAGCCGTAGCAATGGACTCTGGGTTTCACTTCACAGCCATTAGTATTTGGCACTCTCAGTATTTACTACGTACGGAGTACTTGTCAAATGTACTTTTATTTTAGGCAGGCACGTCTTTAAAAATGAGCATGCTGATTAAAGAATTTATCATTTTTAAACTTACAGTTGTATATCTTTAATGAGTCTTGACTGAGATGCGCGGTCATGGCCACAACCTCGAAGCCTCCTTCTTTCCCTCCCCTGCCGCCACCATTGTCATGGTTGTCCCCACCCCAAACATGTCTGGCCGCCACCTCCACCACCACTTGCTCCGCGCGAAGACATTGTCGTCTTCATCTTGTCATTGTCCCTTCCAACCTTACCGTCGGGCCTACCTGCCTTCCCTGATTCCTTTCTAAGCCCACCGAAGATGGAGAAGAAGAGAGGGAGAGGAAGACTATTGGGTCAATCTATCCTAAAGGCGCCATGTAGTCGCGACCGAGCATGATGGGTCGCCAAGATAGACTTTGCGATATATAAAAGGAATTTGGCAATAGGATGGAAAAAAAAAACACAAACTCTAACACATGATGGTCACATGCTTCTGATTATGATGTCGATATATGTATGAATTTTGATCCTGACATATATATATATTGTGCTCTTGATTTTGTTCTTAAAATCAGGGTGTGACAATATGGGAATGACTGGACGTCCTGGATCTCCTCTCTTCTCGGGCATAGAGTCATCTCTCCAGTTGCTTCCATTTGAGTGAGTGTAACCTGCATTGTAAACATCTACAAGATGCGTAGTTTCTAATTCTCCTTGTTTCTCCGGAACCTTACCTTTATCGGATAGAGGTACTGCAACCATAAGCTGAGATAGTTGTGACTCTACCGTCTTATTAAAGTTATGTTGATTCTTAATGGCAATAGTAAAGCTATCCATTTTAGTGTTTATATTTTCAAGGAGCTTATCATTAGTTTCCATTTTCTTAGCTAGTTGATCCAAAATTTTAGATTGACCAGCAAATACTTCTTTCAAGTGTTGAGGAAAATTAAGTTGAAGTCTATCTTGAGAGTTACCTTAACGGTTACCTTGATAATTTGGCCTTGGTTGCTGATTCCATCCTTGTCGTGGCTGAGGACAATAAGTGTTGATGTTGTTGTTGGCGTAGTTCATATCCTCATGGGTTTCAGGATAGTTACTTCCTGTATGCCCATAATTGCCACGTACTTCACATGTCATGCGGGAATCACTGATGCGCATGACTTCTCTCTTCTCCATAGCTTGATCATCGAGCCTCTTGATCAGCAGATCGATCTTGTCGGTCAGCGTGTCTACCTCCTTGAGTTGATGCACTCCTCCACCTCTCTTCCGAGGTTGTGTACGTTCTTCATTCCAGCTTTGATTGGAGGCTATCTTGTTAACGAGAGTTGTTGCTTGTGTGGTTGTGAGTGACAGGAAAGCACCTCCAACAGCAACATCCATCGTCTCACGGGCACTCAAAGTCAACCCATCATAGAAAGTTTGCATGAGTAGCCAACTTTGCATTCCATGATATGGGCATTCTGAAATATAATCTTGAAAGCGCTCCAAGGCTTCAGGAATTGACTCGTCGGGGTTCTGCTGAAAACGTGTAATTCTCCCACGCAAGATATTAGTCTTACTAGTGGGGAAGAACTTCACTAGGAAGGCAGCTAAGCATAGGTCCCATGTAAGAAGCATATCTTGATTTGCGTAGAACCATTGCTTGGCCTTTCCCAATAGTGAAAACGGAAAAAGACAAAGTAAGATGGCATCCTTGGATATTCTTTGATAGTGAACGTGCTACAAATCTCCAAAGTGTTGGAGATGAGCACTTGCATCTTTATGTGTCTTTTCACAAAATTGGCCAGCTTGCACCATGTTTATAAGCAAAGGCTTGAGCTCAAATCCTTGATCTCCAACGTCGGTGGGTGGTCCGGTACGGATGTTGGCAGTGGTTGGACCAGAGTACTCATAGAGCGACTTGTTCACCATCCTTAGGATTTTCAACGTAGTCCTCCAAGAGATCAAAACTCATACGTTACCCTGCATAAAATAACACAAGTAGACAAAAACAACGGTAGGTCTGTTCGAGTAGAGGATCATGGTTATTTTAATCATATCAATATCAATATTGCATGTTCTGATAACCTTCCCCGGCAACGGCGCCAGAAATGCTTGTTGGCATTCCTTAGCGTCACCGCCATAAAAGCAATGGCACCAGAAATGCTTTAGGTAAATAATTAACTTACTACTTGATCATGGCATTAGCCCTAAAGATTAAGCCTTTATCTTATTGCATGTAGAACTAGCTTGTCATCCCCAGCTATGATGATACAAAAGATATGCTAGCTATCTAATATTAAACAAGGCTAAAGATAAAATATGTAAAAGATATATATATATATGTAAAATACATACGGATTTGAATATAGCAGATCCTTTGACAAAGGCTCTTCCACAGCCTAAGCATGAGGCGCATGTGAGGTCTATGGGTATTAGATATCTAAAAGATTAACTCTAGTGCAAGTGGGAGACTGTTGGAAATATGCCCTAGAGGTTATCATAGAGATGATGATATTTCTATTGTATCCATGATTTATTATATGTTCATTGAATATCCATTAAAGACAACTTGTATTGATTGGCAATTATGTGAATTGTCTGTGAAACTCTTTTACTTGTATGGTTATTCGATAGTTGTCCCTGATCGGAGTTCATGTGAGGACACACATGAATATTAGATCAGCACATGTATTAGTTGATGACTATGTTTCACAAGTCATAGACATGGAGATGTCAAACTAATAATGTGGGCACATGTATGACATGGGGCTGGACTGACCCAACGTGAGATGTTCTTATTATCTCTTTACACATCATATACGTTATGTCCTTCGACCTGAGATTGTGGTATGTTCTCAAGATATGAATCGACTTACTTAGGGACTATCAAACGCTACTTCATAATAGGGTAGTTATAAAGATAGTCTTTGGGTTTATCAGGAAGTATGCTGTGAGACATAGACGATCAAGATGGGATTTGCCCCTCTCTATGCGAGAGAGATATCACTGGACCACTCAAATGATTGGATCATAAAATGCATGGTCGTGCTTAGGTTAAGTGTTAACCTATGAGTTGGACCAAATATTGTGTGGCAAGGGAATTACGTATATGTGATCGTGGTGGTTCGTCAGATATGATCTTTTGCGTATACATAGGAGTTGGCACGTCTTGCTAGAGGCCGCTGTCAACTATCGGGCGAGTATGAGTACTCGGGCCGTGTCTATGTGTGCGTGAACCCATAGGGTCGCACGCTTAAGGGGCTGGAAGCCTGATTCGAGTTGGACTCGAGTCAGACCGGGATTAGGGTTTGCTAATGGGCCTCCAGGTCGGTGGGCTCATTAGGGACGCCTATATAAAGAGGGGTGGGGCAACCAGGGTTGTCACCACGTCAATTATTGACAGCCGTCGCCCACCCCACACCCGCGCCTATTGCTCCTCGCAGACCTAGCAGTCTGGAGGTGTGACGCTTCCTCCCTGTATGTGTGGGATACCTCGGAGGTGCTGCATCTGGAGCACAAGTACGAACCGCACATGGAGACGTGAAGGACGGACGTGAACATCTACACGGCATCGCTGCAACGCGCACGTCTACACCGAGACGTCTTCCGCTGCACCTGCGCGTCTAGTGGTAATCCCGTGATCTATAACTAGCAGCAGTTCCTGGTTTATGGGGTCGAAATTTTTGCGTTCGGCTAACTCAGCAGAAGCGTTCGGCTAACGTAGCGGAACCGTTTTTTCGGCTACCACAACGGTAGCATTCGGCTAGTGTAGCATCCCCATATCCCTACACAATGATCGTGTGTAATAACCATGATGACCTCTCTACTCATAAACAGGGGTAAGTCACATAATAAACACAAATAAATGATAAGTGCAGATCAGTCCATAATAAAGATAAACAGCTTAGAGCAGTCCTATTCTAGTGCAATAACGTCGTTAGGTAGATAATAGAAGAATAACTCCTAAGTAGTCCTTAAGTACAGGTCAAAGCATGCGATGATTAGGGCAATACATGTAGCAATCATTGTTAAGCCTACCTACATATCCAACACAAGGGGTGTTAACCTATGGAGGTTGAGAACAGAGCTCTCACTCCACATGTAACAAAGGTCCTCCTTCTACACCTAGAAATGGGGAGTGGACTACAAAGGACTCAACAGGAGTGTCACAGCTGCGATCTACCACATGACCTAGAATATAGAGAGTATTCGCAAATAAATATCGTATAAGCACCACGCTTACATCGTCTTTATCACCTATCCTACTACAGATAGAATAAGCGCTTTGCGACCATATGCATGAATAAGAGAACAAACTAACTATACTAAACATGTAATCAAAGTAGACAATGAAAATAGTAAACGAGAACATAAACAATATAAGATCTAATGTCATTACGATCATAGAAGACACACTGAAGTAGTAAGTTACAAAAGTGAGAGGGGTACAAATAACCATACCGAGCCACACTCTTGACAATGTCGGGAATCCAAGCTCTGCTTGTCTCCCTCTACTTCTACTCTAACTAGGCTAAGCTCTAGAATGGAGAGAAGACTAGGGTTGCTTTGGGACTTGATCTCTCAAATGACTTAGGGTTTGGGTTGATGCTTCAGCCAGGGGTCCAGGGCCCTGTATTTATAGCCTTGAGGGAGCAACGACAGCCCTTGGATCAAACCGACCTTGTCAACAGCTTAGATGCGTTCTAGATTTCGGTAGGGAACCGCCTTTCGAAGGAGAGACCGCCAGGTGGGGACACCTGGCCGACCAGCCAAAGGGTGGGGCCGGTCGGCCCCCCTGTTAGCCTCTTGTGTCCCCGCTTCGATGTGTTGTCTTTTAGAGTCTTCTAGAATGTAGTAGGGTAGATTTTGTCTCCGCCAAGTCTTGTATTATTTGACGTTGAGGTCCCTCTTGATTGCTTTTCTGATTAACTCCTACAGAAACAGAGAATTCACCAAAACTCATGGAATTTGTTAGTTTAACCCATAGACCTATGTTGGTGATTTCAAAAGTGCCTTTATACATGTTTAATTCTTATATAAAAATGGTTTTTAACTACCATCAACAACTATTACTTTATGCACTGGTTAATGTGGCATCGGACGCACTGACAGCTAGCATCGGACGCGTCCGTTGCCCTATATCTCATTTCATCTCTTCTCTGGACTCGTACCCGACGCACACATCGGATGCATCGCTGGAAGCATCTGATGTCTATGCAAAGAGGTTCCAGAGAGCGCTCGAACATGTTGGACGCGTCAGCTGGAACCCCATCGGACGCTAAGGAGCATCTGATGCTCTCTAGTCAGTTCAGCTCGCGCCACGTCATCAACACCGGACGCATGCACAGTTGAAAGCCCTAGTTTTTGTTTTGGTTAATTGATGAAACCTATTTAGTCTAATCCTATTGCTAAGCATGTGTGTAGCTAATGAGAAAGGATTATGACCAAGCCAAGTGGTGGAGCTAGCAAAGTGGCAACCATGGAGGATGGTGATGACCACAGGCACTCAAGTGATCAAATATTCTACCAGTAGTGAAATGAAGAAGAGAAGAAATGGAGCAAAGAGGCCTGGAGGCAAAGGTATAACCTATATGGCTCTTTGTTTTGGTGACCAAGACACTTAGTGTGATCACATTTAGGATACATAACCGTACTATTAAGAGGAGATAATTCACGGCTTATGCGGTGTTCAAGTGCCACTAGGAGTTCTCTAACATATTGATGCTTTAGACCTAGTGAGTGACTAACAAAACCCTTGGAAAATGCTTTGCAAAATGCTAACACACGTGCACAAGTGGTGAAACACTTTAGTGTTGGCACATGAAAGCAAGGGTAGAAGTTAGAAAGCAAAAGATGCCAAGTTAGGGGCATCAGACGCTGCAGGCGGCAGCATCGGACGCTGGCAGGCGCGTCCGATGCAAACCCTAGCTACTGACAAATGCTGAAGGAGCATCGGACGCTGGCAATGGACGCTGGGAAAACACCGTTGCAGAGTCTGATGTAGGTAACGTGGCGCGAGTTGGTTTTCCAGGGAGCATCGGACGCTGGCCTGCGTCCGATGCGGAACCATCAGACGTGTCTGATGTGTTTTGGCCCTCTCTGGAACCTCTTTGCATGGTCATCGGACGCTGGGGTCTAGCGTCCGATGCAAGGGTCCCGGTGCGTTCGATGGGGCACTAATCAGTGCAGAAAAGAGCAGCGACATCAAAGCATCCGATGCCTGGCATCGGCGCGTCCGATGTCACTTTAATCATGGCGCGAAGAAATGTGACTGTTGGGATCGAGCGGCCTGTATTCATAGCAGGGGGACACGCCCAACGGCTAGGCCGTCTTGTGTGGCCTATTTAAGTGGCTTGGTCGGCTCACATGGGTTCTCTCTTGAGCATTTTGATGCCTAAACATTCTTGTGAGCATAGCCAAGCCTCCCCACTCATCTCTAGTGTTGATTTGATCGTTTGCTAGTGAGATTGAGTGATTAGTGCTAAAGATTTGAAAGAGTTCATTCTAGTGGCACTAGTTCTTCGCATCGGCTTTGAGTTGCTTGTTACTCTTGGCATTTGTCGTTCCCTAGACAACTTGGAAGCATTGAGGTGGAGTTGGCAAGATTGGTGATTGTTCTTGGCCACCACCGTTCGTGTTTGTGAGAGGTTTTTGGAGCCTCACCTCGCCAGAGCGGCAAGAGGCATCCTTAGTGGATTGCTCGTGTCATTGAGCTACCTCGCTAGTGTCAGATTCTTGTGGCGCTCTTTATGAGCTTGGAGTGGTACCAATTAGCCACCGGGTCACCTAGTGTTGGTCGACACAACGGGGAGTAGCGTGCCGGCAAGCACGTGAACCTCGGGATAAATCTTCATGTCCCGTGTGCTTGATTATATTGGATTGGTCATCTTCTTGATTGGACTTCATTCATATTCTTGGTGATTGGCTTCACAAGTGGATTTCCCCGGTGATTGGCTTTCTTCTAGGCGAACCTGAAGGCTCGGTGAAAAACACCTCTATCTAGCTTATTTACTTTGTACTTTCATATTCATTTGAGCTAGTCACTTATATCTTGCGTAGATAGCACTTAACTATATTGTCTTTCGATTCTTAGTATATATCTTGTGTAGATTATACTTGTCAATTCATTTAGTTGTATCATACTCATATCCCTAGAGTAAGTCAATTGTTTATGTGACATAGAGATATTAGGTAGTTTTGTTGGATAGGTGGCTTGCAACACACTATTAGGTTAGTGCAAAAAGCTTCGCCATTTGTTTCACTAATAGTGTTTGCCTAAGTAATTTTGTAGATTTTTAATTAGGCTATTCACCCCCCCTCTAGACAATTTGGACCTTTCAACAGTGTCACTTGTGTGTCTGGTGCTGCGTTCGATGCTCACCCAACATCAGGCAGACTTAGGGTTTGCCATCAGACGCACCTGGGGAGCATTCGATGCCCCTATCTTAGCACCTTTTGCTTTCTAACTTCTACCCTTGCTTCCATGCGCCAACACTAAAGTGTTCTATCACTTGTGCACGTGTGTTAGCATTTTTTAAGAGTTGTGTTAGTCACTCACTAGGTCTAATGAATCAACAAGTTAGCGATCACCTAGTGGCACTTGAACAACGCATAAGCCATGAATTATCTCCTCTTGATAGTACGACTATTTATCCTAAATGTGATCACACTCGCTAAGTGTCTTGATCACCGAAACAAAGAGCCCTATAGGTTATACGCTTTCCTTCGGGCCTCTTTGCTCCTTCTTTTATCTTCTTCTCTCCATTTCACCAAATGTGAGCATTTGATCACTTGATTGCATGTGGTCATCACCATCTCCACCACTTGGCTTGGTCATAATCCCTTCTTATGCATGCTTAGCCATAGGATTAGACCAAATAGGTTTCATCAATTATCAAAACCAACTTAGGGCTTTCAACATGTCTCTTGGCTATGTCATTGTGCAGGTGTGGAGCTAGGAGGCAATGGTCGATGGCTAGGTGAAGGTCAAGTAGAGATGTGTAGTACCAACAAACCGAGAGCGGTGCAGACGTGAGGCTTGGACTGATGGACCAGAGGGTCGGAGGACCAATTGCGGTGCTGGCACTTGGCATTGGCAAGCAAGTGCACATGTGGATGAAGACGATGTCGATCGAGTCAAGATGGAGGGAGATGGCATTGCGGCACCTGGTGGAGGCCAGACATAGGCTTGCGTGGGAGATGCAAGTGTCGTTGGTCGATTTAGGAAGGAAGGCTAAGGCATCGAGTTTGGCGGAAGTTTGACACCTGTCGACATCAGTGTAGTAGATAGGGACGTAGCACCTATGCTCCCTCTACGACACGGGTTTGGTGGTTGAGACTCGAAAAACCACCGATGGCGGTTTCCATGTTTGGGCCTCAAAACCTGAACATACCAGTTTCTAAGTTTGGGCCTCAAAACTCAGGGAGGTGGGTTTGCGAGTTTGGGCCTCAAAATCTGGGCGGAGGTTCCAAGGTGGAACGGGGCAGCACATGGCAACATCACAGGGCTTGCATTGAGGCGAAGCAAGCGATGAGGAAGGCACGTGACTATCAATCAGGAAATCCTTCAAAGTTGAGGACTAAAATGCCCCTGGACTAGTTAGTTTGCTCTTGTATCCTAGGGGAAGAAGGGGTATTGTGTAATAGGTTTTAAATAAGGAATGCCACCCCTCATCCAATTTCATCACTTCAGACTGCTATTTTGCAGTTTCTTTGGATGGTAGTGAAGAACAAGGTGAGATTAGTAGCCCAAGGCTTTTGTTAGAAGGAGGGTATAGATTATGAGGAGACCTTTGCCCCTGTAGCTCATTGAGAGGCCATACAGATCCTTTTAGCTTTTGCTGCTACAAAAGGGTTCAAACTTTACCAAATAGATATCAAGAGTGCCTTCCTAAATGGGTATATAGAGGAAGAGGTCTATTTAGGCAACCTCCTGGTTTCGAGAGCCCCAAGTTTCCAAACCATGTGTATAAACTTCAGAAAGCTTTGTATGGTTTGAAACAAGCCCCAAGAGCGGTATGAGCGTTTGAAAACCTTTTTGCTCTCTAAGGGTTTTAAAATGGGGTCGGTTGATAAAACTTTGCTTCTCCTCAAGCAAGGCAATGACACCCTTTTAGTTCAGATTTACGTGGATGATATCATCTTTGGTGTCTCTTCTCATGCACTTGTTGCCAAGTTCACAGATCTTATGAGCAAGGAGTTTGAGATGAGCATGATGGGTGAGTTGACCTTCTTCCTCGGGTTGCAAATCAAGCAAACCTAGGATGGGACGTTCGTGCATAAAGGCAAATACACGAAGGACGTCCTGAAGAAGTTTGACATGGGCGAGGCCAAGCCTCTCATAACACCCATGGCGACAATGATTGCGATGGATGCAGACGAGGACAGAGAGCCTATGGAGTATAGGAGCATGATCGACTCTCTCCTATACTTGACGGTGACAAGGCCAGACATACACTTCACAGTGTGTCTGTGCACTCGCTTTCAAGCACTCCCCTCCTGTTAATTATACATCCACCCAGAGGGAAGGGGGGTTAGGTGTGCCTGGCATGGTTTTCGAAACAATAACCCCCAGAGGGAAGGGGGCTGGGTGGGCCTGACAATGTTTTTGAAACAATAATCCCCTAGAGGACAATGGTATGGTTGGGGTTATATATATGCCTGCCCTCCTGTTATTATACATACTGTAGAGGCAAGGGGGTTGGGTAAACTTGGCACAGTTTTTGAAACAATAACCCCCCTAGAGGACAGGGGTGGGGTGGGGTTCTATGCACTCCCCTATTATTAATTATACATCCCCTAGAGGGAAGGGGGGTTGGGTGGGCCCAACATGGTTTTCGAAACAATAATCCCCCTAGAGAACAGGGGTGTGGTTGGGTTCTTTGCACTCTCTCCTGTTAATTATACATCCTCTAGAGGGAAAGATGAGGTGGTTGTTCCGACACAATTTTCGAAACAATAATCTCGCATCGAGAGGAAGGAGAAGGGAGAATGATTCTTGCTTTGTAGGGGTTCATGCATTTTTCACTCCTTAATTATGAATTGCTCTATGATGAAAACTTCCGATCAATGTGCCTTGATTCAAATTTAAAATTTAAGAGAACATCAGATCGTCCACTAGTTTCTATGCATTTCAAATTTTTAGAGAACATCAAATTTTTAGTAGAAAGCATTAACTATTGAAGGATCAAGATGCAAGAGGGGGGGGATTGGACTTCGTCAACTTTTTGCAAGAATTAAAACTATCAAGCCAAGTAACCCTTTGTGTTTCAAGTGCTGTTGGGTCTTCGGCGGTGGATTTGTCCTATCAGGAATCATTTTTATGAGTCTTCTTCTGATTGTGTCTTACAGTGACTGTTTCAGCCACCTCTATTTGTTAGTAGAGCGAAGACAGCCAGTACCAAAATACTACTCAAGTACGAGTTATGGTTTCTTAGACTATGTTTTACAGCCAGCGATAAGTTCGACTTGAACTGTTATGCGGACCGGTTGTATCCATACGTGACAATTGTTACCAAAGGTCTGCTACAATCTGGGTCCAATGTGAGTAGGGCGCTTAGCCATGCTTCATAATTAGAAAAATGGCCGCTGGAAGCCACACTCAACAAAGAATAATGAGAGAGTGGGCCCAAATGCAGCACTAAGGACTTTCGGGAGATCATTCTCCAATCACCTGTCGGGGCCGCAAAAGGGGTACCCCCAATCAACGCAAACAAATAGGGTAAACCTAGAACACCGGTTAATAACAGACCTAACTAGTCTAACCCCCTAAAAAGCCGACCCCCGAGGCCTACGACGCTGGCCCACCGAGCCGAGCCCTCCAAGCCAGGCCTCGGGCGCGCAATCGTTTTCCGTCTCGCCCGAGCCCTCCAAGCCAGGCCTCGGGCGCACGATCGTTTTCCGTCTCGCCCGAGCCCTCAAAGCCAGCCTCGGGCGCACGCTCGTTTTCCGTCTCGCCCGAGCCCTCCAAGCCAGGCCTCGGGCGCACAGTCGTTTTCCGTCTCGCCCGAGCCCCCACGAGGCCTCGGGCAAGCGCTCCACTACCCTTCGAGCCCCCCACAGCCGAACACCACACCTCGAGACCCCACGCGGGGACCTCGAGCCTCTCCAACACAGGCCTATCCCTCGAGACGCGTTTTGCCTCCCTCGCGGTGCAGACATCGGATGCCAGCCCATACCGCGCACTTAATTCATCCACCTACTCCAGTCACGTCCTCTGTAACACAACGTGTGCCACAGTGGTCTGGGGCAGAGTCAAGTCTCGTTTTCACCACAAGTATGGGCGAAAAGGCACCAGTGAAGCACTGTTAACCCACGCCCTACACTGTGGCACGTCCAAGACACGCCTCGAGGCCCAGATGCCTGCCGCTCAATCGATTTTCACGGGACTTGCCCATACCTGCGGGGACTCGAGCCCCCCGTAGGCGCCGCCTCGAGGCCGGCTCCACGCCCCTCGAGCCCTAACTACTTTCATGCTATTGGAGGACAGGTACCCAAGACCCGGAGGGACCCCGACGCGTCCTGTACGTTCCGGGATGGGTGCTGTACGGCTTCCACCTCGCCGCGCCATCACGTCCGCGCCCAGGGATGGAGGCCACGCTTCAAGGACGCTTCAACAGCAACGCCCACGTCGGCTACAATGTCTTCGACAAGACAGGGTTCCTACCCTTCTTCGTAAGGGACACAATACACCCCGATACCTGTAATACCCTGTGTAACCCTGGCCTCCCTTGCTCTATAAAAGGGGACACCAGGGCCCTCATTCTGGGGGGACGGGGACAGACACGTTAAGACACAAGTCCACACACACACGAGTCCGGACTCGGTCCACGCTCACTGAGCTTGTATTCGCCCCTGTACAAGCACTTAGGTGCAAGTAATACAAGAACATCCCCCCCCCGCTGGACGTAGGGCCTTCTTTGCCCGAACCAGGATAAATCCTTGTGTCCTCTTGCATCACCATCCAGGAAGAGAAGCACGCGATCATATTACTCGTTGGTGTCATACCCCCGGTTTCGAAACACCGACAGTTGGCGCGCCAGGTAGGGGCTTCGCGTGTCGAGTCGGTTTCTCGCCGTTTCCTGGATGGCTGCTTCGACTCCTTCGTTCTCTGCCGGCCCGTCATCTGGTTCGGGAGCCTCGAGTTCTGGCCACTGACAACGGCAACGAGCTGACCTTGCTCTCCACGGAGGGCCCGAGTGGAGGGCGTGTCGCGCCGCCCCGTGCGAGGAGCATGGCACGTCGCCCACACCATCGCGCGTCGCCACCCCGTGAGCGGCGCCGTCGTCATCATCGTCGCCAGGCACAGGCGGCGCCGGCGGCATACACCCACCTCCCGCGGCCAGCGCGGAGTTCCGAGGAGGAGCTTGCCCGGCGCACGGCGGAGGAGACTTCCCGGCGCGCCCGCGCCCGCCCAGCGACTTCGCGCTCATCATGCGCACGGACAAGAGCCAGGCCAGAGGCCTCGAGCCGCGCACCGTCGACGCCGCCCGGCCTCCTCCGCACGGGGTGTACCGCGCTCAACGCCGGCAGTTCCCGTTCGGCCTCGACAGCTCCGCGGCAGCCTACGCCCGCGAGCTCAACGAGCGCAGTCGGGGCCGACACCCGGCGGAGCAGGAGGAACGCCCGGGCGTGTGCTGCTGCAGGCCATGGCCAACCTGGAGATCGTCCACCCCGCACGCGTCGACCGTGGCCTCTCACGAGCCGTCGGGGCCACCTCGTCAAGCCACCTTCGGGGAGTGGTACCGCGAGCTGCAGCCCCGGCACGAGCCAAGGCGGCGCGGCATCACCAGCCCCGACTCCGACGAATACGACTACCACGACCCCGACCTCTGGGATCCCACCAGGGAGTGCTTCCAACTCGAGGGGGTCGTATGCGACACCGAGGACGAGGGCGACGACGTCAGGCCGGCGCTCAACCTCGAAGGGCCCGGAGACGTGGCTGCGGCAGGCGGGTCACGTATTCACGGGAGGAACGAACCCCCGGCACCATCCCAGCACAGCGACGACCGAGCGGCGCAGCTCGCGCAGCTGCGGGAGGCCATCGCCAAGGCTGAGGAGGACCGACAACGCCTGCTGCAGCTCGAGAAAACCCTAGCACAAGAACCAGCCCAGCCTCGAGGTGCCGGCGCTCGTGGCCGAGCTCGAGAGGTCCACCGGCAGATCCTCGAGGACGGGGCGCCAGCACGCCCCGAGGTGCGTTTCCCGCGAGCGGGACAGAACGTGGTGGCGGCGGCGATGCTGCTCCGCGATCTGCCCGCCGTCTCCAACCCTGACGCCAGGCGCATGCTTGGGGAAATGAAGAACCTCCTCGAGACAGCCGCTGTGCAGCAAGCCGAGAGCTCGGCGTCACGACGACGCGGAGCAGCCTCGGGGAAACCGGCGGACACGCCCCGCAACGAGCGCGAGGCATCCGTCCACCAACCTGACGCCTCTCGAGCTAGACCAGTCCGCGAACGGATCATCGACAACCGGCCACCTCGAGACCCCAACGACGCCCGCAACGACATCAACCGCCGGCGCAAGGACAAGGGGGCCCAGGAGCGTGGCTATAGCGCCCATCGAGGGGGGCGCTACGACAGCGACGAGGACCGGCAAGCCCTCGAGCCCCCGGGCCCCAGAGTCTTCAGCGGGCCATCCGCAGCTCAACCCTCCCCGACCGCTTCCGACCGCCGACCAACATCGTGAAGTATGACGGGGAGGTCGAGCCCAAGCTCTGGCTCTCGGACTTCCGCCTAGGCTGCCAACTGGGCGGAGCGAAGAACGACGACCGTGTGATCATACGCCAACTCCCACTTTACCTCTCGGACACCGCCCGCCGGTGGCTCGAGGGGCTCCCGCCGGATCGGATCGACGACTGGGCCGACCTAGTCAGGGTCTTCGACGGGAATTTCAAGGGGACGTGCGTGCGCCCAGGCAACCCCTGGGATCTACGGCGTTGCAGGCAGGCGGCGAACGAGCCCCTCCGCGATTTTGCTCGACGGTTCTCGAAGCAGCGCCTCGAGCTCCCCCACGTGCCTGATGAGGACGTCATCTCAGCGTTCCTCGCGGGCACGACATGCCAAGAGCTAGTCCATGAGCTAGGACGCTACCGTCCCAGGACGGTCGAGGACCTGATGGATCGTGTCACCAGCTTTGCCTCAGGCGACGAGGCAGTGGGGGCCTTCTTTGGCCGTTCCACGGACAAAGGCAAGGCGGTGGCCGCGCCGGAGGTCACGAACAAAGGCGACGACGCCAAGAACGAACCAACAACAACAGCAACAAAAAAGAAAAGAACAAACGCAAAGGTCAGAAGGCGAAGCGCGACGCCAATGATGACGACGACGACGAAGTGCTCGCAGGCGCCCTCGAGCCTAAGAAGCCCCGAGGCCCCCCTGACGGGGCTGTTTTCGACCAGATGCTCGAGGGCCCTGCACTTATCACAGGGGCCCCGTAAATCACAAGTTAAAGGACTGCCGACTGTTGAAAGGCTACTACTCCAAGCTCGGCGATAAGAGAGAAGACGCGCCTAAGGGCAAGGATACCGATCGACGCGGCGGTGGGGACGCGGACGGCGACTTCCCCCCGGTGCGCGACTGCTACATGATCTACGGGGGCCGACCGTCGGGCTCTCGGCTCGAGAAAGAAAGAAGGAGCGCCGGGAGGCCTTTGCACTCTGCCACGACGCCCCCCGGTACCTTGACTGGTCTGATGCGCCGATCACGTTCGACCGTGACGACCCCGGACCGTGTCATAAACCCGGGGGCGTACCCCCTCGTCGTCGACCCCGTCATCGTCGACGTACGGTTCTCCAAGGTGTTGATGGATGGGGGCTCGAGCCTCAACATCATATACCTCGAGACACTCGACCTCCTGGGGATTTCAGAGGGTCAGCTCCGGCCCAGCGTCGGGGGGTTCCACGGAGTCGTACCGGGGAAGAAGGCCCACCCCCTCGGGCGCATCGACCTGCCGGTTTGCTTTGGCACGCCGGCTAACTTCCGCCGGGAGACGCTCACCTTCGAGGTGGTTGGGTTCCAAGGGGCCTACCACGCCATCATCGGCCGGCCGGGCTACGCCAAGTTCATGGCGGTTCCCAACTACACGTACTTAAAGCTCAAGATGCCGGGGCCAAAAGGGGTCATCACCATCGACACCTCCTACGAGCACGCATACCACTGCGACGTGGAATGCGTCGAGCGGGGGGGGGAGTCCAACCTCGACTCGCTCGAGGCCCTAGCCGCCCTGGCCACCGAGGGGGCTCCTGAAGCGAAGCGTCACGCTGGCAACTTCGAGCCGGCGGAGCACACAAAGCGGATACCCGTCGACCCGACTTCGACCGATGGCAAGACGCTGGCCGTCAGTGCCAGCCTCGAGCCTAAATAGGAAGCCGTGCTCGTCGACTTTCTCCGCGCGAACATCGACATGTTTGCGTGGGGCCCCTCGGGCATGCCGGGCATACCAAGGGAAGTCGCCGAGCACGCCTTGGAAATCCGGGCCGGTTCCAGACCAGTGAAGCAACGCCTGCGCCGCTTCGACGAGGAGAAGCGCAGGATCATCGGCGAGGAGGTGCACAAGCTTTTGGCGGCCGGGTTCATCAAGGAGGTATTTTACCCAGAGTGGCTAGCTAACCCTGTATTAGTTAGGAAAAAGAATGGAAAAATGCGGATGTGTGTAGACTACACTGGTCTGAATAAAGCATGTCCAAAAGTTCCATTTCCTTTACCTAGAATTGATCAGATTGTCGATTCCACTGCTGGGTGCGAAGTGCTTTCGTTCCTTGATGCGTATTCCGGCTACCACCAAATTAAGATGAAAAAATCCGACGAACTCAACCTCTTTTATCACGCCATTTGGTATGTATTGCTACGTTACGATGCCCTTCGGCCTACGAAACGCCGCGGGGCAACGTATCAACGATGTATGCAGCACATCTTTGGCGAGCACATAGGCAGGACCGTCGAGGCCTACGTCGATGACATCGTGGTTAAACCAAGAAAGTCGGGAACCTCATCAGCGACCTCGAGACCACATTCGAGTGCCTCCGGGCCAAGAATGTGAAGCTCAACCCCGAGAAGTGTGTCTTTGGTGTGCCTCGGCATGCTACTTGGCTACATTGTCTCACAACGGGGGATCGAGGCAAACCCGAAAAAATCTCAGCAGTCACGAGGATGGGCCCGATTCGAGACCTCAAGGGTGTGCAGAAAGTGACTGGCTGCCTAGCCGCTCTCAGCAGATTCATCTCGAGGCTAGGGGAAAAAGCGCTACCCCTCTACCGCCTGCTGAAGAAGACGGAACACTTTGCGTGGACTGTCGAAGCCGAGGAGGCCTTAACCAAGTTGAAGGGGTTGCTGACTTCCGCACCAATCCTCGTGCCACCGCGACCAGCCCAGGTTGGCGATTCCCCCGAGCCTCTCCTCCTCTATGTGGCCGCAACCACTCAGGTGGTCAGCGCGGTCGTAGCCGTCGAGAGGCACGAGGAGGGTCATGCATTGCCGGTCCAACGACCGGTGTACTTCACCAGTGAGGTACTCTCCGAGGCCAAGGTCCGGTATCCGCACATCCAGAAGCTGCTCTACGGCATCATCGTCAAGGCGCAAGCTCCAGCACTACTTCCTCGCTCATCCCGTAACGGTGGTGTCGTCCTTCCCCCTCGGAGAGATCATCAACAATCGGGAGGCCACGGGGCGCATCGCCAAGTGGTCCGCCGAACTAATGGGGGAGACCATCACCTATGCCCGCGAAAGGCCATCAAGTCGCAAGCGTTGGCGGACTTCGTTGCTGAATGGACCGACACTCAGCTCCCGCCGGCACAGATTCAAGCCGAGCTCTGGACCATGTACTTCGACGGATCCCTCACGAAGACGGGGGCAGGCGCAGGCCTGCTCTTCATCTCACCCTCGGAGTCCACATGCGCTACCTGCTACGCTTGCACTTCCCCGCCTCCAACAACGTCGCCGAGTACGAGGCCCTCGTCAATGGGCGCATCGCCCTCGAGCTCGGGGTCCGACGCCTCGACGCCCGAGGAGACTCGCAGCTCGTCATCAACCAGGTTATGAAGGCTTCAAGCTGCATCGATCCCAAGATGGAGGCATACTGCGGGGAGGTGCGCAAGCTGGAAGATAAGTTTTACGGCCTCGAGCTCAACCACATAGCTCGAAAGTACAACGAGGCCGCAGACGAGCTGGCAAAGTTGGCGTCCACGCGCGGCACGGTACCACCAGACGTCTTCTCGAGGGACGTCTTCGAGCCATCCGTCGAAATCGACCGGGGGCTGGCCCCTCGACGCCACCCCTCGAGCTAGACACGGGGGCTCGACTTTCAACGCCACCCCTCGGGAATGACCCCTGGACATCCGCTGAGGCGATGCAGGTCGACGCAACCGCCTCTTCTTCACCACGACACCTCGACTGGCGGACGCCCTACCTCGACTACTTAGCGCTAGGCGTGCTACCGGAAGACAAGACGGAGGCTCGACGCATAGCTCGAAGGGCCAAGACCTACGTCACCTACGGCGACGAACGGGAACTATACCGAAGAAGCCCGACCGGGATCCTTCAGCGCTGCATCCTCCTCGAGGAAGGACGCAAGCTCCTCGACGACATGCACTCGGGGGCTTGCGGCCACCACGCAGCGCCGAGGGCCCTGGTTGGGAACGCCTTCCGTCAAGGCTTCTATTGGCCGACCGCCATTGGGGACGCCAAGCGCTTGGTCCGAGCATGCCATGGGTGTCAATTCTACGCCAAGCAAACGCACCAGCCCGCACACGCCCTGCAGATGATCCCAATCACTTGGCCATTTGCCGTTTGGGGGCTCGACCTGTGGGTCCCCTCAAAAGGACAAGTGGAGGGTACACACACGTGCTCGTGGCCATCGACAAGTTCACCAAGTGGATCGGCTAAGCCGATAGGAGACCCCACCTCCGAGAAGGCCGTCGAGTTCATCGCCAACATCATGTACCGGTTTGGAGTGCCTAACGTCATCATCACCGACAATGGCACCCAATTCACGGGCAAAAAGTTCACCAACTTCTGCGATGACAACCACATTCGCGTAACCTGGGCCTCGGTCGCATACCCTCAATGCAACGGGCAGGTCGAGCGCGCCAACGGCATGATACTCCATGGGCTGAAGCCGAGGCTGTTCAAGACTCTCAAAAATTTCGGAAAGGGATGGGCCGCAGAGCTCCCCTCGGTGCTGTGGGGCCTCAGGACTACGCCGAGTCGAGCCACCGGGTTCACTCCGTTTTCCTAACCTACGGCGCCGAGGCAGTCTTGCCTACGGACCTCGAGTACGGCTCCCCTCGACTTCGAGCCTACAACGAGCAAAACAACGACGAGAGGCTTGCCAACGCCAAGGACCAGCTCGAGGAGGCCCGAGATGCGGCGCTCATCAACTCCGCACGCTACCAGCAATCACTTCGACGCTACCACGACAAGTATGTGCGCAAAAGAGACCTAGCAGTGGGGGACCTCGTGCTTCGACGGCTTCAAGACAATCGAGGGCGCCACAAGCTCACCCCTCCATGGGAGGGCCCATACACCGTGGCTAAGGTGCTCAAGCCAGGAACATACAAGCTCTACGACGATCAAGGCAGAATCCTGGCGAACGCGTGGAACATATCTCAGCTACGTCGCTTCTATCCTTAAGGGCCTCAAGGCTTTGTTCATTTGTTGCTTTGTACAAACATGTCAAATATGAATGAACAATCTCGTGCGTTGTCTTTCATTTTGCTTGGCAGCATAAGGTAGCCTCGACCCTGCCTTGCTCAGGGTCGAGCTCCCTCGGGGGCTGACAGGGGGTAACCGCCCCCAGACTCCGAAAAAATGCGTGTTTTCTTTTCAAAAAATTCGACCCTCGTCTCGACTCGTGCCTCGAGTGAACTAGCGACGTCTAAATCCCAAAATACCTCGAGCCTCCAAAGGTCGGGAGGCGTCGACGTAGACGGCCACCTACGCCCCGGGCTACGGTACCCTACCTACGCCTCCCCTCGAGGGGCTCGCGACGTATCGAAGGAGTACGGACTAAGTTAGCAGAAACTCGAGCTTGCAACAAAGAGAAGTGGTCAAACGCATTTGAAAAGAAAAAAACACCTTTAAACAAACAAGTCATATATGCAAATGGGTCTCGATAGACCCTCATCCATGCCATAAAATCTTTACAAGGGCCTCGACGCCCAAATTTGGCACGCAGGCCCTAATCCTCGTCGGTGTGGTACTCCTCCCCGAGGTCTTCCACGGCGGGCTCAGCCTCGACACCCGAGCTAGAAGGAGGAGGGCCCTCGACACCGCTGCTGGCGTCAGGAGGCAGCACGTCCTCCTCGAAAATCTTGGCGAGCGATGTACCCGGCCTCTCCATCTTCTCCAAAATTTTGTCAACACGGCGGTTGTTCCACTCCTCGTCCTTCCCCTCGATCTCGATGAAGCCGTTGGCGACAACGTGGACGGGAAAGCGGAAACCGGAGCGAACGACCGCGAGCGTCTGCTTGACGCCATGATGGAGAGCTTGCCGGACACGGTCCCGCGCCGCTGCGTCGAAGAAGCACAAGGCGTCGACCAAGGCATCGCCTCGGGCCACCGCGCCTTCTGCCGCAGCTACTGGAGGAGCACCCCACATGGGGCCAAGCCGGTCGAGGGAGGTGCGAGCCCGCTCCGCCACCATCGTCTCGTCTTGGAGTTGGTCCAAGAGAGCCTGGTTCGTCCCGCGGAGCTCCTCGACCGTCTTCTCGACCCCTGCGCAACGAACAAGGAAGAGTGAGACTGCGGCGTAACAAAAAACTTCGAGACCCAAACAAGAACAAGGTGTAAGCCTCACCGTCGCAATGTTGCCCCAGTGCGGCGAGGTCGCTGGTCAGGCCCTCAGCACGCTGCTCAAGCCTGCGCTTCTCGGCCAGCATGAGGAGCCTCTCGGACCTAAGGTCCTCGATCAGCCGGCCCGCCTCCACAAGGGCCAGATCCTTGCGGATCACCTCCTGCCGCGCCGCCCCCTCGGCAGCTCGGGCGGTGGCGACACCAATCTCGGCGTCTTCGGCCTCTTTTCTCGCCGCCTCCGCTGCGGTTCGGGCAGGCGGCGGCCTCGCCACGGGCGTCAGCGGCCTCCTGCTTCGCCGCCTCGGCTTCAGCCCGGGCGGAGGTGGCCTCGCTTCGGACGTCCGCGGCCTCCTTCCTCGACGCTTCGAGAGCGGCGGCGGCCTCCTCCTTGGATCGAGCGACCTCGCCTCGAGCCGCCCGGACCTCCGCCTCCGCCTCGTTGAGCCGGCTCGCCATTTGGGCGTTCCGGCTCAGCTCAGCGCGGAGATCTTGAAGCTCCGCCTCAGCCCTCGCGAGGGCGGCCGACACCTGTGCGGACCGGCCCGCCTCCTCGGAACAGGACCGCTCCGCCTCCGCCATGAGCTCGGCCACCTCCCGAAAGATGGCCCGCACCTCGCGCGGAGCCCCCCGCTGAACCGGTCGCTCGACGTGGACCATGGCAAGGGGCGGGCTTGGCGCGTCAGGAAACGGCCATACTGGACGGTCGAGCTCGATGTCGGGCTGATCCTCCTCCGTCCCGAGCTGCCCCAGCTGCGGCCTGCCGCCCGACGGCACGGGCCCCGGCTCTTCCCTGGCCGGGCCCTCCTGCGTCTCGTCAGCACTTGCTGGCGCCTCGGGCGCCTCCACCATCGGCAAGCCCGCGGCGAGGGGCGGCCCCTGCTCCAGCTCGTTCAGGAGGTCCTCCACCGTCGGGGCCTCGAGGGGCGTAGTCCCCTCGGCCCCAGACGCCGGCGGGGCCGTGCTCGCCCCAGGCGCTTCCCCCGGAACAGCCGCTGTAGCGGGGGGAGGGGTGGCGCTCCCGACAGACGCCATCGCAGGAGGAGAAGGGGGAGACGGCAGCGCCTCAGTAAGCATGTAGCGGCGGGCTCGATGCCGTGAGCTGAGGCCCCTGCAATGCGAGATGACATTGATATCAGAATCAAGAGGAATGCCTCGACCCCTGCGGTCGACGGCGACGGCCTCACCAAAATTTGCGACGATCATCTGGTCACCTCGAGCCATGGCAGCTCGAGCCTTCTCCAGCCAAGCAGCTTCTCTAGCGGAGGAAGGTGCCATACCTCGAGGTGCTTGTGCCTCGACGGGGCTCGAGGTCTTGGCCCGCTTAGACGAAGCGAGGTCCACCTCCGGGTAGGAGCGCTTCCCCCTGAGAAACCAGAGATGGCATGTGTATCAAAAGTAAAGAGGTCAAGCCTCGCTTCCGACGAGGTCCAAGAAAATTACTCACCCAAAGCGGCGACTGGGCTTCTTCCCGGAATCGCCGGACCCACTCAGGGGTTTCGAGCCCACCCCGCGGCTCGAGCCCTGCGCCGGGCCTCTCCACAGGGCTGGGATGGGGGAGGGCTCCCGACGCCTCCCGTGGCTCGACCTCGAGGGAGATCCCTCCTTCCGCCCCACCTCGCGGGAGGGCGACCGCACCTCCCTGTGCTGTCATCGTGGCGCCCGCCCCGGCGCGGGCTCCGACGCACGCGCTGGCGGTCGCGCCCTCCCGCGTCCGCTTCTGTGTCCCGGCGGCGGTGCGGCGATGGACTCGGGGACGCTCACGCCCCTGGGCACGAGACGCCCGGGGGCTCCCTCCCCGACGCTCGTGATGGCGCGGGCTCGACACCTCCTCCTGGCGCCCGCTCCTCCGCGGGCTCGACCCCGACCTTGACGGCTCGCGGCGGTCGGGCCCGAAATCCTTCTCGACCTGTCGGCCGCTTCTCGAGGCACGGCCTTCTCCAGCCTCCCGCCTGGGCTGGCGCGGGGGGCGGCCTCCGTTGGTGCTGTGGCGGAGGCGCTCCGGGTTCGGGGCTTCCTCACGACCGGGGGCACGTCCGCCGCGAGCTCGACGGACCCCGGGCCCCCGACGAGGCAGGGATCGGCGCCGCCTTCCGCGGCTGCGTCCCGCGCGGTCCCTTCGCCGGGGGGACCTCCAGCATACCCTCCTGCACAGAGGAGCGGTCAGCCCTGTCATCGACGACCCCCGCGCGCTTCAGGCGCGCCTCCATCCCCTCGTCGTCGCTCTCCTCCTCATCACCGCTCTCCTCCTCCGAGCTCGAGGAGCTCAGCTCGGGGGACCCGTCTCCAGGCTGACGGTTGCGACGAGCCTTCGCCAGTCTCTGCTCCCGAGCCAAGCGACGCAGGTTTTTGTTTTTCTCTTTCTTCTTCCTGGCATCCTTGCTCTCCTTGTCTTTCTGAGCAGAGAGGCGCCTCACCTGAGTATCCGCGGCGTCCTCCCTCACCGGGGGCCTCGACGCGCGACAAGTAAACGCCCCCTGAAGAAAGAAGAAGCGTGACGAGACAAACCACAAGAAGAATGCAAAAGGTTCGAAGGAGGAGAAAGGGGGAGGGGGCTCGGAATAGCTCAGCTCGAGGGAGGCTCACCAGGTCGAGACACCCCTCGTCGGGCGCCATGGCGACCAGGTGGGTGTACTCAGGGATGAACGGCCCCTGGATCGTGATTGACACCCGGGAGACGCCCTCGTTCCGGGACAGCCTCTCCTCGGCCATCCTCGATCGATTAAGCGCCTCGAGCCTGGCCTCCGGCCCCATCTCGTGCATGAGAAGGGGGCGGTCCGCCAGCGGGAGAACTCTTCGCTGGTGGAACGCCCAAATGACCGCTTGCACGGTCAACTTCTTCTCATCCACCAGCGTCTTCATCATCTTCATCAGCGGGGCCAGGTGGCGTTGCCTGTCCGCCGCGACGCCCCAGGTCCACTTCTCCGGGCGTTGAGCGAGGACCCTGCCGGTGTACTGCGGAAAGAGACCATCTTCATTCCGCAGATAGAACCAATGGTCGTCCCACCCGGCCTGGTTGGTGGAAAGCTTGTATCGCAGGTATTCACGGGGGACGTTGGCCGACGAGGTCCCAGCCCTCGCAGTGATGGCAAGGGAGCCCATGCGCACGAGCCGCCTCCCGCTGGGCTTAGGGCCTTGATGAAGAGCTCGCCCCGGAAGAGAGAGGACGAACATCTCCAGTGCGGCTCCATCTTCAGGTACCCCTCGCACACCGCGGCGAATATGGCGGCGTGCGAGATGGGGGGGGAGAAGTGCTGCAGCTCCACCTCGAAGTGGTGGGCCAGCCCCCGCATGAAGCGGCTCGGCGGGACGCCGAGCCCCATACGGTGGTAGCGCGTGAAGCTCACCACGTACCCCTCCGGCGGGTGCGGCTCCCGGTGCTCCGCTGACGGGATAACCCACCACGCGGGTCCCTCCTCCGGGTGGGGCGCAGAAGCCCCTGGGCCACCAACGAGTCCATCTCGCTCTGCGTCACCTTCGACGAGCTCCAGTCTTCGGCCGGCAGCACTTGTGTCTGGGCGGCCATAGCGGTGGCGCGGCGCGGACCCGAGCAGCGGACGGGCAGCCGGAAAATCCCCAATCAACTAGCTCGAAGGAGAGGGCGCGTGAAGGCTACGGCGGCGGTGAAGGCAAAGGCAAAGTGAAGGGTTCCTGTTCCCCTCTCTCGATATTTATAAGGGGAAACCCCGACGGGCGGGGTCTCCCACGACGTAAAAAGGTAACCGCATAGCATTTAAGGCACCCACCTAACTACGTCTCGAGCCGGATGCAGGGAACACGCGGCAGCTCACCGTTCGCTCAACTGCCGGGGCCCTCTGCGGCCGCCGCTCCGACTCGCGCCCGCCGCCCTGGCGCCACGATCTCCACTCCCTGGCGGTTTCCGCCTAAAAAGGCGCGCCCAACGGGCAGAAGGATTCCAAGCGACGAAGGCTTCTTCCTGAAGTAAAAAACGGGCCCGGCCCTAAGTCTCGAAGCAGCGAAGGCTGGCCCTCGAAAAAGGGTTCGACAGCCGGCTTCGAGCACCCAAAAACGGGCCCCGGCCCTAAGTCTCGAAGCAGCGAAGGCTGGCCCTCGACGAAAGAGGGTTCGACAGCCGGCTTCGAGCACCCGAGTCAGGGACACCAAGGGGCGCCATTCGCGGCATCACTCGAGGGCCAAGCCCTCGAGGCCCCTCACGTGTATCCAAGGCGGGGAGCTCGACATGCAGTGAGATCCCCTCGGAGGGAGGCATCGAGCCACCGGGTCCTATCGAATGGACCCGGCACTCCTGCAGACTGAGCACCCATGCTTTATGAGACCGCCTCCGGGCCACAGTCGACCCCTATCGAACGGGGCACGAGCTCTCACTTGGATTCCCCGTTACCAGCTCACCGGGAACCTTGATACTCGCCCACTCGGGGTAGTACGAGGCATCCCCCTCGCATCCGATCGAAAGGACTCGCGGGATGACAAGCCAGGGCAACCGGTGCGCCGGACAGCTCGAAGAGCCGGCCGGTTCAGCCTGGCACCCCTCGACGAAAGAGGGTCTAAAAACTCGGGGGCCTGACACCCCCGAACCTAAAAATCGCAACTAAAACTCGCAAAAAGCCCACGAGGAAGTTCTAAACCACTCCCTCGTGGCCTCGGGGGCTACACCCGCGGGTGTCGCTCGCACGACACCCACGGAATCGAATCGACGAAACCCTCGAGGCCAGTTAGCTAACCCACGAGATCCCAGTCGGGAGCCCCTGCGAGTGCAGTGCAAGCACGAGCAAGGCTCGGGGGCTACTGTCGGGGGTCCGCAAAAGGGGTACCCCCAATCAACGCAAACAAATAGGGTAAACCTAGAACACCGGTTAATAACAGACCTAACTAGTCTAACCCCCTAAAAAGCCGACCCCCCGAGGCCTACGACGCTGGCCCACCGAGCCGAGCCCTCCAAGCCAGGCCTCGGGCGCGCGATCGTTTTCCGTCTCGCCCGAGCCCTCCAAGCCAGGCCTCGGGCGCACGATCGTTTTCCGTCTCGCCCGAGCCCTCCAAGCCAGGCCTCGGGCGCACGCTCGTTTTCCGTCTCGCCCGAGCCCTCGAGCCAGGCCTCGGGCGCACAGTCGTTTTCCGTCTCGCCCGAGCCCCCCACGACAGGCCTCGCAAGCGCTCCACTAGCCTTCGAGCCCCCTACAGCCGTGACAACACCTCCACCTCGAGACCCCACGCGAGGACCTCGAGCTCTCCAACACGGTAACCTATCCCTCGAGACGCGTCGTGCCTCCCTCGAGCGGTGCAGACATCGGATGCCAGCCCATACCGCGCACTTAATTCATCCACCTACTCCAGTCACGTCCTCTGTAACACAACGTGTGCCACAGTGGTCTGGGGCAGAGTCAAGCTCGTTTTCACCACAAGTATGGGCGAAAAGGCACCAGTGAAGCACTGTTAACCCACGCCCTACACTGTGGCACGTCCAAGACACGCCTCGAGGCCCAGATGCCTGCCGCTCAATCGATTTTCACGGACTTGCCCATACCTGCGGGGACTCGAGCCCCCCGTAGGCGCGCCTCGAGGCCGGCTCCACGCCCCTCGAGCCCTAACTACTTTCATGCTATTGGAGGACAGGTACCCCAAGACCCGGAGGGACCCGCCGCGGTCCTGTACGTTCCGGGATGGGTGCTGTACGGCTTCCACCTCGCCGCGCCATCACGTCCCGCCCAGGATGGAGGCCACGCTTCAAGGACGCTTCAACAGCAACGCCCACGTCGGCTACAATGTCTTCGACAAGACAGGTTCCTACCCTTCTTCGTAAGGGACACAATACACCCCGATACCTGTAATACCCTTGTGTAACCCTGGCCTCCCTTTGCTCTATAAAAGGGGACACCAGGGCCCTCATTCTGGGGAACGGGACAGACACGTTAAGACACAAGTCCACACACACACGAGTCCGGACTCCGGTCCACGCTCATTGAGCTTGTATTCGCCCCTGTACAAGCACTTAGGTGCAAGTAATACAAGAACACCCTCCCCCCGCTGGACGTAGGGCCTTCTTTGCCCGAACCAGGATAAATCCTTGTGTCATCTTGCATCACCATCCAGGAAGAGAGCACGCGATCATATTACTCGTTGGTGTCATACCCCGGTTCGAAACACCGACATCACGGTATTGAAGATCGAAATCGGGAAGCATCACATGTAGGTTCCAGATCCAAGTGGTAGTATCGGGCGCCCTTAGGCTATTGTTCTTGAGAAATGCCCGCTTTTCCCTTTTAAAACAACAAGTACTAGGGTGATTGATTGCATGATATCTTTCAGTGATGAGGCATAAGGCTGGATAGCTCCTAAACTCCTATCACACAAAAGGACTATAACTATCTTGACTATAGGGCCTGGTGATCGCTAACTACCGCGTCACAAACTTAACTTGGGTACCCACAAAGCTTCGGATGATCACCGTTCTCATCGCCCAGCCGTCTAAGTGATTGCCGATCACCATGGGTAACAAGCTAGAACTCTCACTGACCAGCCAAGGCCAAGAGATGATGGATGCACACTGCCTAACTCTTCACTAATGAGGTCACTAATTCTCTGATTAACAATTCTCTCAACCTACTAGGGCACTTGCCTTCCTAGACTCTCTCAAGTGTTTCTCAACTGAACAAATGATCATGAAACACTCTATGGAGGTGGGGGAGAGTATAAAATACTCACCCCAACCGACCATCCAAAGAGCTCGAACAACACAGTTTTCCGGGGCATCGGACACGCCGATGCCCTCGATCCAACGATCAACTGTACTTTTCTGACACGCAGTTTAAAGTGACATCGGATGCTGGCAGCGTCCAATGCCCCTGCCTCAGATGCGTCCGATGCAGAAATTGCCTCTTTGGAACCTCCCTGCATGACCATCGGACATTGGCTCCTAGCGTCCGATGCCAGCGCCCGATGTGCCCCTTAGGGCACCCTCTCATGAACAGTGGCATCTCAGCGTTCGATGTGACAACATCGGAGCGTCCCATTGCCACCAGATACTCTCAAGTCTAGTGAGCTCGGACGCGCGCGCGATGCACACCAGGCCAGTGTTTGATGCCCATAACAGGGGCAAAATGACCTCGGATCGTGACGCTGCCTTAACGACTTTTCATCCTCACGACATAAGGGCTATCTCTCAGCTACCTAGGGATATGAAATAACAAGTGTGCACCACACCTACCTCAATAGACTCATCTAGGTCAAGTTACTGATTCACGCTCTCCTTTATAGTACGGCCAAAGGAAAAAACAAAGACACTATATGACACTTAGTCTAGCCTATCACCGTCTTCGTCGTCTGTCTTTGAAACCGAATCGATTTCCATCGCCAGGGGACATGAAACTCCATACGCCCGTATCGTCGCCATTACTTGACCTAACTCAATCCCTGCCCCTAACTCATCCCGTTTTCTGCAAAACACACGTTAGTCACAAGTTAATCTTGTGTTTTCATCCAATCCACCGAACCCACTAGGGGCCTAGATGCTTCAATCTCCCCCCTTTTTGGTGATTGATGACAACACGACCTCGAGTATAGAGAGAAAAGGTTTTCAAATCATGATGTGTATGAACTTGCGATAAATAAGAGAAAAATGGTTAGGGGCAAGCTTATACACATCATGCTAACATCCTGCACTCAACAAGTTAGAGTGAAAAGCAAGTGCAAGAATAATAGAGCTCGAATACATAATGAATATGAATTAAGCATAAGTAATCGAGCGAAATGAAATGACATGTCATATAGAATAACATAGTGAGCACAAACATGTCATAAGGTCCATATCACACATAAAGTAAACAAAGTGCAAAAGGTACGATATGCAGAGCGTATGTGAAACAAAACAAACAAAAGATCCAAGACCCTCTCACATCGCTCCCCCTATCACTATACTCGACCACTCTCCCCCCTTGGCATCAAACACCAAACTAAGTGTCGGAGGGCAGAGGTGGCGCAGACAAGTCAGGAGCAGCTGTCTCTGGAGTACGCTGAGCTATCTCGAACTACTGAAGGAGCGCCTCAGAATTTGAAGAAGACGAACCAGCAGTCTGACCCTCTGTAGCCGGAAGCTGTGGAGAAGCGGTCTGGCTCTGCTCAAGCTGCTCTGACTGTTCGGTCTGCTCTACAGTCTCTGTCGCAGCCGCTGTAGCTGTGCCAACCTGAGCATCAGAGTGCGGAAGCTCTGGAATCAAAGACAACTCAGGCTGCACTATCGTTGTAACGTCCCGCCTCCACGCGGCCGGACCCACTTACATCTGGCAGCTTTTCTAGGACATAGACTTCCCTCACAGACCAACACCAGTCTTTTCTGCGCACTTTGTCCTCACTCGTGCGCACCCGGAAAGAACTTCCCGGTCGGTCACCCATCCCTAAATTTCTCCAGGCCAAGCACGCTTAACTTTAGAGTTCTTTGGAGATGGGCTTCCGAAAAAGAAGTTGCAACTTATTGGTATGAGTATCCTATTATTCTTATTAAGCCTGTAACACCCTAGGTGTTAAGCATTCCTTAAACTGCATAATTTGTCATGGCATAAGCATAGCATCTCATCTTTTCATGTGCATATGTTTGTTGAAGTGTAAGTCCTTGTTTGGTCTCTAGTGTAACCTTTTTATGCTTTCTGTTTCTGACCAAGTGCCTTATAACAAAGTTGTAGATCTTGATGAAAGGAACAACTTTGCTTTAAAGCACTTTTCTCAGAAAAAGCTTTCAAATTATGATTTCTTGCATTAGAAAAATGGTTTAGCACTAAATTTCTTTTTCTAAGCAGAATTTGGACTGGAGCCTTAAAGATGATTTGTTCCTTATAAAATTCTAAGCAACTTTGCTTTTAGGACCTTCTCCTAATTCGGCTTAGTTTAGGAGTTATAGAGCATCAAAGTTTTAAAACCAAACTTCATTAGTTTAAACCCCAGTGGGACCCCCTGTCAGCCCCTCTCTCTCCCCCCCGCGCGCGCCGCTCCCTCCGCGCCGCAGAAACCGCCTCGCCGCCGCGAGACCGCCTCGCCGGCCGGCCAAACCACCGACTTCGCCGCCCGTGGTTTGCGCAGCAAGCGCCACGTCGCCCCATGCACCCCGTCCTCGCCCGCCGCGTGTCGCGCGATGCCTGCCGCCGCCGCGCCGGTCGGAGCTCCTCCCCGACGGCAACCGGCCAGGTGCAATGCACCTGCGCCCTCCGCTCTCTTGCATGCTCTCCACTCCGCGCTCGTGCTCTGCACGCTCACTCGCTCGCTCTCTCACTCGCTCTGCTTCCCTCCATCTTCACCAGAGCTCCACGCCGCCGCCGCCCACCGAACTCCGGCGAGCAATTTCCCGCTCCACCGTTCACCGCTGTCCAATTCCTCTCGCCCGTCTCTCCGCCCTGATCTCCTCTTTCTCCGACAAGGTTGGTTTCCCCTCTCTCCCTCTCTGGCCGCCGGAACAGCGGATGCCATCCTCAAGCTTCAGCCATGGCCGCCGCCGTGACCTTCATGTGAACCGGCCATCTCCGGCCAAACCACCCCAATCCGAGCCCAGTTCTTACCTTCCCAACCTCCATAGTAGCTTAGGGTCAGATGGAGACCTCTCTCGTGCCTTGAGTTCGCCGGATCAGGGGCCAGTCGCGCCGTGTCCGCCGTGGACCGCCGCCGCGCATGGCGCCGAGCAATGCCGAGGGAGCCGCCCGAAAGTTGCTCCAATAGGTCGCTTAGGACGTGCTTGGGCTAGTATTAGTCTCGCCGAGTCTCAAGCTCGCCGGGAAGAGCTTCGCCGCCGAGCCGCCACTCCGCCATGGCTGCCGTCGAGCTTGCTCGGTATCCCTCTGGCTCGGCAAGTCAGTCAGTCGTGTTCGTCTCGCAAACCGCGTCCAGTGGTAGCCTCGACGTCGCCAAAAGCCTCGCCGCCGGTGAGCTAGGGCCGGTCAACAGCGACGGTGCCAAAGTCCGTCGTTGACCGCCGAGCCTGCTCGCGCGCGGTAACGTGCCGAGCCAGGCCTCGGTAGCTTGGTCGCCCTGACCAGCGGGCCCCGACTGGCAGTAAGAAAGAGAGAAAGGGAAGAGTTTGGTGCAGTAGGCTCGGGAAAGCCGTGTGTGCCGAGCGTTTGCCTCAGGCCTCGGCTGAGTCAAGTTGGGTGTCCGTAGCGTTTTAGGTCAAGTTTTCTTTTAAATAAGTTTTGCAGAATTTATGTAAAGGCTTCAAAAAATTCCTACAAGGCTCATTTTAAGTCCAAATCCTGTGAAACAAATTTTGTTGTGTTCAGCATGATTAGATCTATCTGTGAAAAATGTTAAATGCATTTTTGGTGATATTTGTATGTGTAGATTAATTTAAATTGGGAAGTTGTTGTTAACTTGGAAAATGCATAACTAACTATGTATAAGTCAGAAAAATGTGATTCCAGTTTTGTTAGGTTTGTATGGATATATAGTTTCAGGGAAAATATAATATAAGGTTTTCTATGAATTATTTTAGCAGTAGTAATTAAAATGGTTAAATGCTGCTTTCTTGTTTTTTGTAGTAATTAAAATATGAAGAGTATGGACTTGGAAAATTTTGCTGACTGCTCTTGTGCTAAGAAGTTCAGAAGAAAATTATGAAATCTGTTGTTTGACACTTTTGGCTAGGGTGTGTAGTTCAAAGCACCTTTCCACGGTAGAATTTGTCTTTTTCATAGGGATAGAGTTTAAGTCCAAATGGGTTGAAAATTTGACAAAGAACTAGTTTGAGTGTTGTTAACTTCTAGTAATTTTTGTAGATTTTTCTGAAGCCGTCTAAATGGGTTGCTGTTTTAAGCATGTTTAAATAGATTTATTTCAGTAAGTATTTAGAAGGTAATAAACTCGTTAAATAAACTTTGATGTGGTGACAACCTAGCTTAACAAGTTGATTATGATAGGTTAAATAGTTGGGATAATGTTGACTACCTTGTTGAAGAGAATGCAGTAGATGACATGTGCTTATCCCCTGATTGCTATGATCATGTGCATCACATATGCATTCTATGTGCATTCATCCTATTCATGCACATTATGCATCATACAGGGTCAGCGGAGGAGATCCAGACCCAGTCGACACCGGAAGAACCCAGTCCGGAGGAGAACCGGACAGAGGAAGCCGGAGGGACAGACGCCGACGAGCTACCAGAGTGCCGCGACCACCGTCCGTCGGACTTTGAGCAAGGCAAGCCCCGGAGCATTCTAACTCCTACGGTTTGCAAATGCTTTACAATTAACCTGATGATGGATGTTGCATTAGGTTATAGGAATTGATTGCTACCGTTGATGCATTATTACTTATCCTTGTCCACCTGCAATATATCTTGATATCCCTGTTTAGGTCTAGGCTCGTTATATGCTTAGCCCTGCTTAGACCGGTAAAAGTCGGGTGATTTCCTGTCTCCCGCAATAGGTGGATACTGATCATGTTTAGCCTGTGCTATCATGAGATAACCATGTGATAATTAATCTGAGACGGAGGCGGGATGTAAGAGCAGCAGGACATGGGTTCTGTGTGCTAGTAGTCTCCCGTCTGTGTCGCCTAGGACCCGTTCGGGAATGTAACTTCAGTCAAATTGAACGCGTCGATCACTTAACGGAGTAGGTCTGAGTACCTCCGCGAAGCCGAGTAAGGTTATTCGAGCCGGTGATGGAGATGTTGACGCCTAACACCCAGGGCCTCAGCTATACCGTGGGCAAACTATTCTGATCAACCTGGCATGGTCCGAGGGCAGGCAGGGCCTGATCGACCTGGCATGACCGTGGGCAGTTATAGTGAGCGACCTGGCACTGAGATAACCCCCGGTGTAGAACGGGCCCATGGCTGTCCGCGCGCATTGTGTTCTTGAATCCCCTGACTGGTAGCTTACGACTGCCGTAGCCGGAATTGTGCCGGGCGAGTGTGAGACATTTTATCCCCAGCTGGGTAGGAATCGATTATAATCGCCATCGCTCCTGGACAGTGAGCAGTTGACTTTAGATCATCTCCCGTAGAACTTATGGAAACTAAAATGGTTATGGAATCTGAAAGGCTATTGATGAAATAGTCACTCTTGATTGATTAATTAGCAAGTGCTTGTTTTAGTACAGGTGCAAATCTAGTAAGGTAGAGTTAATGACTAAAAGCAAATTGCCAACATCTGAAACTGAGTTTTAGTACTAAAGCTTTCATGCAAAGGAGTATGTACAGCCAACCCCACTTATATAGCCTACATGATCCTTGGTGTCTCATTATTTCTGATTTTGTCGGGTAAGTCTAGCTGAGTACCTTCTCGTACTCAGGGTTTATTTCCCTTGTTGTTGCAGATGGCCAGTGCTTTTATGGCTACTGCGAGAACTGCTTGTACCCGGTAACGGGTGATGACTAGACCAAGGGCATGGTCAACACTTATCTCATCCATTGCTTTTGTGGACCCGGTCAACTGATGGCACCGTATTTATGAACAATCCAAACTTATGTTTTAAAGACTATGTTGCTTCCGCTACTACTATCAAAACTATGGTTTGTAATATTATTTCGTACTCCGATGTAATTTGAACTTTATGCAACTATGATGTAACCCGTGAGCATATTCGTGGAACAAGTACGATCTTGGCTGGATGTCGTTGAATGATTTGAAATCCTTCGAGATTTCCGGACTACCGGGTTTGTACGAGCTTAAGTACTCGATGATTTCTGCGAGAGCAGAGGTTTTCAGTGCTTAATCTGGTGCAAATTGGTTGGTTCTGTTACAATCGTGGTAGCTAGTCTCAGACTGGACTGGCTCTGTCTGCCCTGAAGACGCGACTGAGCTTGGAAGGGTCTCGGTAGTGGAAGTCACAGGAGCCGTCGATGTCTGCACTGAACCTCAGAAGTATGGAGTAGGCATCCCGGTCAACTCGCTGAAACTGGCAGACAAGTCACGCATCACGGTAGTCATCGTCATGAACAGAGACTCTGTCGAACGTGGAGTGAAACCCGTGTGAAGCGTAGTGAAGAGCGGGGCCCCTCCAGGTGGAGTGGTGTACCAGGTAGATTGGGAGGGACCCGAGAACTGCGGGAGCTGGCTCTGCTGCTGCTGGGGTGGGACAGGAGGCGAGCACTGAAGCTACTGCTGAGGTGGAGGCTGCTGCCACTGCCACTGAGGGGTCCGCTCATGATCCTCTCCATGAAGCTAAGGGTTTGCTGCTGAAGCGCGAGCATCTGCCTTTGAAGTGCATCTGACCGCTCCTGAGCCTGCTACTGGGCAAGAGCCTGGGCCTCTGCTAGACGCTGCTACTCCTGTGATAGACGCTGGACGTCCTAAGTGACTGTCCACTGTTGCTCCTCCATCCGAGTAAGAATAACAAGTAAAGCTGGATCGGAGGAAGCAGTACCAGACGTCTCGACCTCTGAAGGGTATGAGGAAGAGCGGGCGTGAGGCGGGAGCTGGTAGTCCTCGTCAGAGCTGTCGTTGGGATCCTCGGTGACAAACTGTCCCTCTCCCTCTAACTCTGCTAGCTCCTTCTCGGCAAGGACTCTGACCGTCTCGTCCTGCTCCTATGCTAACTCTGGCACGTCTAGACGCTATCGGGAGCTGGATGGAGTTGAAGCTATCTGCTGCTGCTGCCTGCGGTCACGACCGTGTCCGAGAAGCTGACTCATGCTGTACTCGGGGAACACGGTCGCTGAGCTGGTGAGTGACTGCCCTGGGTCTGTCCCTGTGGTGGCAACTACCTTGAATAGGATATAGGAGATCCAGTGAGCATAAGGTAGCTGTCGTCGGGCCTTGATGCCCTATGCTATAGTGTCCTCCATCTCAGAAAGAATCACATCCTAGACATCGAACTCCTGCTGACGAACCATATATGCAAGAAGCCATAGCTGGAGTCGTGACAGTCCCTCTCTGAAGCCCACCAAGGGAAGCAAGGTACGTCGTAAGATCTCATTGAGGATCTGAGTCATCGGGGTGAGATCCCTAGGTGCGTGACTCGAACCCTCACCGAAGGGCTCTGTGAAACAGGGTCATACCAGCTCTGTGCTCGGCTGCTCTCCGCCGTGAGGGCGTCTAGGTGGCTCTGTCTTGTCATAGCATAGGGTGTGGATTCGGGTCTGTGAGTGTCGAAGTCCAAACCACTCCCGGATCTCTAAAGAAAATAGCCTATAGTGCTCCCCTCTGAAAGCGAACTCGATCGTCTCATGGTCTGGGTGCACCCACAGTGAAGCTTAGAACTAAAAGACCCAATCCTCGATATATGAGCCAGACCGCCCCAACAGCTCTGCCAGACCAGGTAACAAGGTGAGGATGGGGCGAAGCTGCTCTCCTGCTGCTGCAACCACTGACTCCAAGTGACACACTCGTTGTGAACGCAGACTGATCCCGGCGTTCCTATAGCCCTGGTAGAAGTCCTCCTGCAACACGGTGAAGAAGTCTGGACTAGCCTGTGTCTGCCGCTCACGAGGAAACCACTACTTAACAGGAACTAGCCGAACTGTCTGAATCTATGAGCAGGTGGCGCACGTCGTGAAGGAGCATGAGCACCGCGCAGTGGACCCTGGGCCGAGGTGGCACCTCGGTCCTGCGACGAGACGACTGGTGCCTGGGCTGCTCCTCTGGCACCTCCTCCTCTGCTGCTGGCTCAGCTGCCTCGACCTCTGTTGCCTCGGCTGTCTCGGCCTCTGGCTGGCCCTGCCCTGAGCCCTGCGGCTCGTCCACTGGGTCTGTGAAGGCGACTCGACGACCGGCTAGCATAAGAGTGCCACCTGGTGAACCATGTCGGCGCTCTATCTCCTCTATCATCGTCCTCTGCTCGGGGGTGAGAGAGTCCTCAATACGTAAACTGCCATTGCAGCCTCCTCTCTTAGCACGCTCTGCGGCGTCTGCTACTGCCTGAGCCTGATCGGCCTCCCTCTGGTCCCTGGTGCGCTTCTTGCACGTAACAACCTTCGCCTTCCCCTTATCGGCACGAGAAGGTGGACGGTGTGGAGGAGAGTCCTTCGGGGCACCACCGACATTCTTGCAGCGCATAACTAACAAGAACAAAGAGAAACTACCACTAAAGAGAGCTAGACTACCACTGAAAGACCAACTGCCAACTAGAAACCCCTGACAAGTCCACTGACAAGAATCCACTGACACAAACTCCCCCTGAACCTGACAGCCTCTGAAACTGACACCCGCGAGGCTTGGCCTCGATCCGTACCCGCGGGCTTGGCCCCGGGTGAACTGACACTGTCAAACTGATTCTGCACGGGCCACTGACTCGCTGCAATGACATAGATTGGAGGTATATAAGAATATATAATCTAGAGATGAGAGTGCCTAAATAGGAGCAAAGCAACATGATAAGAGTGGAGATGGTTTTGCTACCTGACGATCCGACCAAGCACAAGGTAAGCACTGATGGTCTAGCGCCCATGAGTCACGTGAAGGAGGTCTGCAAAGAAATCAAGGTGAAACGGGGTGAAACCGGCTTAGGCAATTCATCGAGCACTTGGCAGGCATGAGATATGAAAGAGACGGAGAGGAGCTCACTGTTTGGCAAAGGCTGGCCGGAGGAAGCACGCTGGGGTAGGATGTCAACGCCGGGAGGGAGAGGCGGGCTGATGGAGCAGACTCCGATGAAGTCTCCAGCGAGGAGAGCACAACGACCGGAGAAGAACAGACCCGCGACGAGGGACGGACGGGAGCACGCGCGAGAGCAAACAGCGGTGGAGCAGAGGCGCGATGGAGGAACGGCGGCCGGCGGCGGAGCGAAGAGCGGCGGCCGACGGATGCGGGTGGAGCGGGGACGACGCTAGGGTTTGCTTGCTTGGGGGCGGCGACGGTTCGCTTGAGCATGGGATCGGGCTCGGTTGCGGGTGCATTGAGGACGAAGACAAGGCGTAATGACGCGTGGGGCCTGAGTGTCGGTGAAAAGAACAAACCAGGCCGCTTAAAGGAGCATCAGACACGCCGATGTAAACACATCGGACGCTCTGATGTCCATCCAGAGAGCTCTAGAATTGCCAAAAACACATCGGACGCGTCATGTGCCTTGGCATCGGACGCTGGGGCCTCGAACGCGCCGATGATGACACATCGGACGCAACGTCATCACTATTTCAGCCGAGGCTACCTACAGTGGGGGCATTGGACGCTGAGCCTGAGCGTCCGATGCAGCATCCAATGTTGCATTTTGGGCAATTTTGAAGTTTTCTGTTGCATCTCCCTCTCCCAACCAAGTTCCAACTCAAATAAGAGGCAAATAAACACCAGTTGGAACCTAGTATGAGCATCCTCTCATAAACCCTCAATTTTGTAAATATTTTGTCATAGGCTTGAAGGACCGAGAATGCAACCAGAAAGCGACCAGAGGGGGGGGGGGTGAATGGGAGCTTTAAATTTCCTTTCAGAAACTTTAAACCTCTGTCCCAGAAAATCAACCCCAAGAGCAAAGCGATGTGCGTGATGTCCACGACCCAAGAGAATGGGTGGATGTTCCCTAGGAACACAGCGGGACACTGAAAGTCCTTGTTTGGTTTTGGATAATTGATGTCACCTAAAGTACTAACCTTGTCATGAAGTGTTTATGAGCTAGGTTGGTACATTCCAAGTACGGGAGCCAAATGATGATCATGGTATTGGTGGTGATGACCAAAAGATGGATCAAGTGCTCCACATTTGAAAGAAGAAGAAGAGAAAAACAAAATCCTATGGAGATCAAGGCAAAGGTATAAATAGGAATTTTGTTTTGGCACTCAAGACACCATAGAGGGTGTGAGTGCATTTAGGATAGATAGCCGTACTATTAAGAGGGGAATATCTCAGTGATCACGGTTATCAAGTGCCATTAGGTGAATTCATACATGCATATGCATTAGGACCTAGTGTGCTAACTCGAATCCTTTGAATATGTTTGTGAAAATGCTAACACACATGCACATGATGTTGTACACTTGTTGGTGTTAGCACATTTGCAAAGGAGAAGTTGTTGAAGTTGGTTTGGATCAACACAGAGAAGAAAATGGAGTTTTCTGTGTATGGTCGGTGGTACCGACCAGGTGGTCGGTGGTACCGCCCATAGGTGCTGAGTGCAGCCTTCTCTGTAATGGGGCGTTTTTGGCCTGGCGGTGGTACCGCTTTTACCTCGGTACTACCGCCGGCGGTGGTACCGACCGGATGGTCGGTGGTACCGTGGCCCTGAGGAGTTTCGCGAGGCTCTCTGTAGTTTTTGAAAATGGCTTGCCGGTAGTACCGCCATTACCTCGGTACTACCGCCCACGGTGGTACCGACGCAAGGTCGGTAGTGGCTGGTTTTTCGCAGAGCTCTCTGTTCGCGGCGTTTTTTGGCCTGGCGGTAGTACCGCCATTACCTCGGTACTACCGACCTCGGAGGTACCGACCAGAGTCGGTGCCTCGCCTAAATCAGCGGGACGTGTGTTAAACGGCTAGTTTGACTCTGTCGATACTACCGCCCAGGAGGGGTCGGTACTACCGACCAAGCGCAGAAAGGTAGGGTTCGGGCCGCCGCCCTCCCTTCCCTATATATTGACCGTGGCCGCCGTTGGGGAGAGTTTTCTGGACTCTCTGACTTCTTGAACATCCTCTTGAGCAAGATCTAATCCCTCTCTCCGATCTCTTTGCTTGTTAGTGCGAATCCAAGTGAGATCGAGAGATCCAAGTGCATTTGCTTGTGAGTTTGCATCTAGTGGCACTTGGCGATTGTGGTTGCTGCGGATATTCTCATTACTCTTGGTGGTTGCCGCCACCTAGACGGTTTGGAGCAGCGGAGGAGATTAGGCACGAGTGGTGATTGTTCGTGGCCATCTCCCGGTGATTTGTAAGGGGTTTCTTGTACCTTCCCCGGCGGAGCGCCAAAGGTAACTCTAGTGGATTGCTCGTAGCTTGTGGATCCCCATCTTGTGTTGGTTGTGCGGCACCCTATTGAGGGTTAGGCGTGTGATGCCTATTAGCGCGTGAACCTCCAAGTGGGTGTATCGCTACAACGGGGACGTAGCTTGCCGGCAAGCAAGTGAACCTCGGAGGAAAAATTATTGTGTCAACTTGTCTCCGTGGTGTTCTTTGATATTCATTTATTAATCTCTTGCCGGATCGGTATACACACTTCTATCTCTTGTACTTACATTAGTTACTTTCTTGCAAGTTAATGTTATACCTTGTTGTTAGTTACATTCTCTTATCTTGTGTAGTGATATACATTATTGCTTATCTAGTTGTTGAATGGTTCCTTTGATATTGTGTGACTTAGAGTTTGTGGTTATCTAGAATCGTGAATAGGTGGCTTGCATCTGTGTAGAGCTAGCGCAAACTTCGCTTCGCCATTTAGTTGTCTAACTAGTTTGTTTAAGTGTTGTTGTAGAATTTTTTTTATAGGCTATTCACCCCCCCCTCTAGCCATTTAGGACCTTTCAATTGGTATCGGAGCAAGGTCACCGTTTATTTGAGGCTTAACAACCTTCGGTGTCAAAATGGCTCATATCAACAACACCAAAAGGCCACCCCCAATTTGATGGCACAAACTATGGCTATTGGAAGGCAAAAATGACCACTCATTTAAAGTCAATCAATAGAAAGATATGGCAAGTTGTGGATGTCAAGATTGAGATAGTTGATCCGGAGCATCTCACCAATGCCGAAGAAGAGAAGATGCAGAACAATGACATTGCTCTCAGTGCTATTCATGATGCCGTTGATGAGAGGGTATTTGAGCAAATCAAAAATTTGGAGATGGCATATGATGCTTGGAAGAAATTAGAAGAATCATTTGAGGGCACTCAAGCAGTGAAAGGAGCAAAAGCATACATTCTCAAAGAAAAGTTTGCTAGCTTCAAGATGAATGAAGATGAAAGTGTTCCAGAGATGTTCCATAGGCTTCAAGTGCTTGTTAATGATCTCAAAGCACTTGGAGAAGAGGTGAAGGACAAAGACTTCTCTCATAAATTCTTGAGATGTCTTCCCAAGAGATTTGGCATGTTAGTCACGTTGCTTGTAAGAAGCGGTTTGGACACTATGACACCAAACCAAGTTCTTGGAGATGTAATGACCGATGACACCTATAGAGATGAGAATGATCAAGAAGTGAAGAAGGATGAGAAGAAGAAGAGTGTGGCATTCAAAGCCACAACATCATCATCGAAGAACAAGGGCAAAGCAAAGAAAGAAGATTCTAGCGAAGATAACTGCTCAAATGACAGTGATGACGATGATGAAGAGATGGCTCTATTTGTCAAAAGGTTTGGCAAATTCATGAAGAAGAAGGGCTACCGGGCAAGGAGGAAGAAAACTTCATACAAGAACAAGGATGAACCAAGGAGGTGCTTCAAGTGCGGTAGCAAGGACCATCTTGTTGCTCAATGTCCGTACAACAGTGAGAATGATGATAATGACAACAAGAAGGACATGAAGAAGGAGAAGAAAGAAAAGAAGAATTACACAAAGAAGAAGAAGGGGCAATCATATATGGTCACTTGGGATAGTGATGCATCCACAAGTGATAGTGATGAAGATAGTGATAATGAAGATCGCAAGACAAGCAAGAAGAAGGCACTTGCAAGTATTGCTATCAACAACAAGCCTTCAATCTTCGATACTCCATCATGCTTCATGGCTAAGGCCACAAAGGTACTATCTGATGATGATGAGAGTGATAGTGATGATAGTGATGATGATGAACCCACTAAAGATGAATTAATTGAAATGCTTGATGATGCTAGAGAACATTTTGATAAAAAGAGAAAGGAGTGCAAAGAATTGCAAAAGAGACTAAAAGCTCTTGAGCAATCCTTTGAGGAGCTCAATGCTACTCATGAGAGGCTAGTGGAAGCCCATGAGGAGCTTGGCAATGCTCACACTAAGCTTAAGGAAGCTCACTCCTCACTTGTTGATCAAGCTAAAACTGAAAAAGTGGTTAAAACATGTGACATAGGTATAGCCTGTGATATAATCGATGAATCTTTCTATAAGCCTATTGTTATTGCTGCTACTAACCCTTCATGTAGCTCATCATCTACCACTACTACTTCATCTATGGATGATGGCTTCACTTGTGATGCCTCACTCATGGTTGAAAATGAGACATTGAAGAAGGAGGTAAATGAGCTCACTCACGCCTTAGGTAAAGCCTATGGTGGTGAGGCCCGCTTGCTTAAGTGCTTGAGTAGCCAACGTTTTTCTCTCAACAAAGAGGGATTGGGCTATACCCCCAAGAATGGCAAGGCGGCTTTTGCTACTCACAAGACTAGTTTTGTGAAGAGCAATGGTCGGTTTTGCACTAGATGCAAGCAAAGTGGGCATGTAGAGCAATATTGCAAGAACAAGAACAAGAACGCTAGTGTATCCTCTATTAAATTTGATTCTTGTTATTTGCTTACCAAGGGTGTTAATGGCATAAAAGCTAAATTCATTGGTACACCAATTGTGGGCTCAAAGAAGAAAGCTATTTGGGTACCAAAGAGTTTGGTCACTAATCTTGGAGGACCCAAAAAGGTTTGGGTACCTAAAAAGGATTGATTTGTTCTTGTAGGTCAACTATAAAGCCGGAGGGAGGCATTGGGTGCTTGATAGTGGGTGCACTCAACATATGACCGGGGATTCAAGAATGTTCAATTCAATCAATTCAAGTGGCAATCATGGTTTTGATTCTATCACTTTTGGTGACAATGGCAAAGGCAAGGTTAAAGGGCTTGGTAAGATTGCAATATCAAATGACATGAGCATTTCCAATGTGTTGCTAGTTGAGAGCTTGAACTTCAATTTACTGTCAGTCGCTCAGTTGTGTGATCTTGGTTTCAAATGCATTTTTGGAGTTGATGATGTAGAAATCATAAGTGTAGATGGTTCTAATTTGATATTTAAAGGATTTAGATATGAGAACCTATACTTGGTTGATTTCAATGCTAGTAAAACCCAGCTGTCAACATGCTTGTTCACTAAATCTGGTTTGGGTTGGTTATGGCATAGAAGACTTGGTCATGTTGGAATGAAACAGTTAAACAAAATAGTGAAGCATGATTTAGTTAGAGGCTTGAAAGATGTCACTTTTGAGAAGGATAAACTTTGTAGCTCTTGTCAAGCTGGCAAACAAGTTGGTAACTCCCATCCTAAGAAAAGCATAATGAGTACTAGCAAAGCATTTGAGTTATTGCACATGGATTTATTTGGACCAACAACATACACTAGCATCGGTGGAAGTAAATATGGCTTTGTGATAGTGGATGATTACACTAGATACACATGGGTCTTCTTTCTTAGTGATAAAAGTGAAACTTTTGATATCTTCAAAACTTTTGTCAAGAGATGTCAGAATGAGTTTGAAACAACAATCAAGAAAGTTAGAAGTGACAATGGGAGTGAATTTAAGAATACAAGAATTGATGAGTTGTGTGATGACTTTGGCATTAGACATCAATTCTCACCCAAGTATACTCCTCAATCAAATGGGATTGTTGAAAGGAAGAACAGAACTTTGATTGATATGGCAAGGTCTATGCTCAGTGAATACAGTGTCAGTCATTCTTTTTGGGCCGAAGCTATTAATACGGCTTGCTATTGTAGCAACCGTCTCTATTGCCATGGCATGCTAGAGAAGACACCATATGAGCTATTAAATGGAAGAAAGCCAAATATCGCTTACTTTAGAGTTTTTGGTTGCAAATGTTATATATTGAAGAAAGGTGCAAGATTGAGCAAATTTGAGAAGAAATGTGATGAAGGATTCTTACTTGGATATTCAACAACAAGCAAAGCATATAGAGTTTGGAACTTGGCTAGTGGTATTATGGAAGAAGTGCATGATGTTGAATTTGATGAAACTAAGGGCTCTCAAGAAGGAAATGAAAATCTTAATGATGTGAGAGGCACTCAATTGTCAAATGCAATGAAGAATATGGATATTGGTGATATTAGGCCAAGACAAGTGGATGATAATGAAGATGACCAAATGTTCTCCTCAAATGTGCAAGTTGATGCAAATCAGGCTAGTGGTTCTCATGATCAATCAAGTGCTAGTGATGATCAACAAGCTAGTTCATCTCAACCAAGCAATCAAGTGCAAATCCTCCAACCAACCAATATTGCAAGAGATCATCCCATAGATCAAATTGTTGGGGATATTAGAAGTGGTGTGCAAACAAGATCAAGATTGGCATCATTTTGTGAGCGTTTTTCTTTTGTGTCATCATTTGAACCAACCAAGATAGAAGATGCATTGATGGATGTTGATTGGGTAAACGCTATGCATGAAGAGCTAAACAACTTCACCCGCAACCAAGTTTGGGAACTTGTTGAGAGACCAAAGAATTACAATGTAATTGGAACCAAATGGGTATTTCGCAATAAGCAAGATCAAGATGGGATAGTAGTAAGAAACAAAGCAAGATTGGTAGCTCAAGGTTACACTCAAGTTGAAGGTCTTGATTTTGGAGAAACATATGCACCGGTTGCAAGAATGGAAGCAATTAGAATTCTATTGGCTTATGCATGTGCTCATAATATCAAGTTATATCAAATGGATGTCAAAAGTGCATTTCTAAATGGGTATATCAATGAGTTAGTATTTGTAGAACAACCTCCCGGTTTTGAAGATGACAAGAAGCCCAACCATGTTTACAAGCTCAAGAAGGCGTTGTATGGTTTGAAGCAAGCACCAAGAGCATGGTACGAGAGGTTGAGAGATTTTCTACTCTCTAAAGGGTTCAAGATGGGCAAGGTTGATACTACTCTCTTCACCAAGAAGATTGGCAAAGACTTGTTTGTGTTGCAAATATATGTTGATGATATTATCTTTGGGTCAACCAACCAAGAGTTCTGTGAAGAGTTTGGGAATATGATGGCAAATGAGTTTGAGATGTCTATGATTGGAGAGCTTAGTTACTTCCTTGGTCTTCAAATCAAGCAAATGAAGAATGGCACTTTTGTGAGTCAAGGCAAGTACATCAAAGATATGCTTAAGAAGTTTGGTCTAAATGATGCAAAAGCTATTAGTACACCTATGGGAACAAGTGGACATTTGGATAGTGATGCTAGTGGCAACATGGTGGATCAAAAGTTGTATCGGTCTATGATTGGAAGCTTACTCTATGTGACCGCTTCTAGGCCGGACGTCATGTTTAGTGTATGCATGTGTGCAAGATTTCAAGCTTCACCAAGAGAGAGTCACTTGAAGGCAACTAAAAGAATATTGAGATATTTGAAGCATACACAAAATGTTGGATTGTGGTATCCCAAGGGGTCAAACTTTGAGTTGATTGGATATTCGGACTCCGACTATGCAGGATGCAAAGTTGATAGAAAAAGCACATCGGGCACATGTCAATTACTTGGAAGATCACTTGTATCATGGTCATCGAAAAAGCAAAACAGTGTTGCACTTTCAACCGCCGAAGCAGAATACATATCCGCAGGGAGTTGTTGTGCTCAATTACTTTGGATGAAAGCAACTTTGGATGACTTTGGAATTAAATTCAAACAAGTACCATTGCTATGTGACAATGAGAGTGCAGTGAAGCTCACCAACAATCCAGTACAACATTCAAGAACAAAGCACATTGACATTCGCCATCACTTCATAAGAGACCATCAACAAAAGGGTGATATTTCAATAGAGAATGTTGGTACCGATGATCAACTTGCCGATATATTCACCAAGCCACTTGATGAAAAGAGATTTTGCAAGCTAAGGAATGAATTGAATATACTTGATTTCTCAAATATGAGTTGATGCACCCTCCGTTATATGACATGCCTCTCCTTCGACAGAGCAAAGGTAAAATTGTTTGGCATGACATTCATTCTTGCTTAGGATATGTTTAGTGCATTTAGTAATTCCTTGCATCTTATAGGCTCATTCATGAAAATAAAATACTTTGGATGTACATATGGTACCACTATTGCTTCTATGTTTGATATGATCTAGTGGTAGCATATGACATGTTTATGGGCTTGTGAACCTTGTGTTTGATCTTGAAAACAAGCATTCAAGGGTTTAACCGACGTGAGTAAGATAACCATTGAAAGATGTGTGAAGAAGCTTACTCTAGAGCAAACCGTGTTAAATATCTTATGATTGTTTGCTAGGCTGCACCATACTACAAACTTGATCACCCTATTGATTACCTTAACTCCTACTAAAATTGGTGTGCCTTTTATGGTACTTAATGACAACGGGGGAGAAATGGTTAAGATAGATGTATATAACAAAGGGAGGATCAAGGATATCAATTAAAATTTGAGCATATAAGTCGGGGGAGCAAGCTCATGAACCGATTGTTGCATTTGAATGTGCATATTCATATGAGTGATTGCATTATAGACAATTTAAATTCAATATACATGCTTGTGTGATGTATGCTAGAAATAAATTTTTAATGATGATTTGTGAACTAGCATGTATAAGTGGTAGCTAGATGTAATCCGTTTTTGCAAAGCGGTACTAGAACCTTTTATATAATGTTGATCTCATAAGGTATCTAGTGTTTTTGTAAGTCTAGCTAATCAAGATGCTAAGGATGGTGTACATTGGCAACTCCGATTGGTATCACGCTTCAAAGGTCCACTCTTTACACCTTAGCATCATTTGATAGTATTACTCTCCCATATTTTATATCTATGCATATGTGCCGAACTTGAACCAAACACTATAGCACATATGTAGGGGGAGCTAATACTAACAAAGTGGTGACTCAAATTTTCAAACATATATCTCTGTGAAAGGTTGTCATCAATTACCAAAAAGGGGGAGATTGAAAGTCCTTGTTTGGTTTTGGATAATTGATGTCACCTAAAGTACTAACCTTGTCATGAAGTGTTTATGAGCTAGGTTGGTACATTCCAAGTACGGGAGCCAAATGATGATCATGGTATTGGTGGTGATGACCAAAAGATGGATCAAGTGCTCCACATTTGAAAGAAGAAGAAGAGAAAAACAAAATCCTATGGAGATCAAGGCAAAGGTATAAATAGGAATTTTGTTTTGGCACTCAAGACACCATAGAGGGTGTGAGTGCATTTAGGATAGATAGCCGTACTATTAAGAGGGGAATATCTCAGTGATCACGGTTATCAAGTGCCATTAGGTGAATTCATACATGCATATGCATTAGGACCTAGTGTGCTAACTCGAATCCTTTGAATATGTTTGTGAAAATGCTAACACACATGCACATGATGTTGTACACTTGTTGGTGTTAGCACATTTGCAAAGGAGAAGTTGTTGAAGTTGGTTTGGATCAACACAGAGAAGAAAATGGAGTTTTCTGTGTATGGTCGGTGGTACCGACCAGGTGGTCGGTGGTACCGCCCATAGGTGCTGAGTGCAGCCTTCTCTGTAATGGGGGCGTTTTTGGCCTGGCGGTGGTACCGCTTTTACCTCGGTACTACCGCCGGCGGTGGTACCGACCGGATGGTCGGTGGTACCGTGGCCCTGAGGAGTTTCGCGAGGCTCTCTGTAGTTTTTGAAAATGGCTTGCCGGTAGTACCGCCATTACCTCGGTACTACCGCCCACGGTGGTACCGACGCAAGGTCGGTAGTGGCTGGTTTTTCGCAGAGCTCTCTGTTCGCGGCGTTTTTTGGCCTGGCGGTAGTACCGCCATTACCTCGGTACTACCGACCTCGGAGGTACCGACCAGAGTCGGTGCCTCGCCTAAATCAGCGGGACGTGTGTTAAACGGCTAGTTTGACTCTGTCGGTACTACCGCCCAGGAGGGGTCGGTACTACCGACCAAGCGCAGAAAGGTAGGGTTCGGGCCGCCGCCCTCCCTTCCCTATATATTGACCGTGGCCGCCGTTGGGGAGAGTTTTCTGGACTCTCTGACTTCTTGAACATCCTCTTGAGCAAGATCTAATCCCTCTCTCCGATCTCTTTGCTTGTTAGTGCGAATCCAAGTGAGATCGAGAGATCCAAGTGCATTTGCTTGTGAGTTTGCATCTAGTGGCACTTGGCGATTGTGGTTGCTGCGGATATTCTCATTACTCTTGGTGGTTGCCGCCACCTAGACGGTTTGGAGCAGCGGAGGAGATTAGGCACGAGTGGTGATTGTTCGTGGCCATCTCCCGGTGATTTGTAAGGGGTTTCTTGTACCTTCCCCGGCGGAGCGCCAAAGGTAACTCTAGTGGATTGCTCGTAGCTTGTGGATCCCCATCTTGTGTTGGTTGTGCGGCACCCTATTGAGGGTTAGGCGTGTGATGCCTATTAGCGCGTGAACCTCCAAGTGGGTGTATCGCTACAACGGGGACGTAGCTTGCCGGCAAGCAAGTGAACCTCGGAGGAAAAATTATTGTGTCAACTTGTCTCCGTGGTGTTCTTTGATATTCATTTATTAATCTCTTGCCGGATCGGTATACACACTTCTATCTCTTGTACTTACATTAGTTACTTTCTTGCAAGTTAATGTTATACCTTGTTGTTAGTTACATTCTCTTATCTTGTGTAGTGATATACATTATTGCTTATCTAGTTGTTGAATGGTTCCTTTGATATTGTGTGACTTAGAGTTTGTGGTTATCTAGAATCGTGAATAGGTGGCTTGCATCTGTGTAGAGCTAGCGCAAACTTCGCTTCGCCATTTAGTTGTCTAACTAGTTTGTTTAAGTGTTGTTGTAGAATTTTTTTTTATAGGCTATTCACCCCCCCTCTAGCCATTTAGGACCTTTCAGACACGACAAAAACTTTCTCACCCAAGTTCACGCAAGTCAACTAGTGACAGGATGGACTTTGGGTAATCTCACCCGAGCAACGCGAGGGGGATTCAGGCTATTTTGCAAAGCGGGAAGTCTAATTGCTATAGAGCACAAAGTCAGAAATCTAACGCAAAAACCCAAAACCAAATCTGAAGTCAAACGATCAAACTGCGGACGAAACAGTGAAGAAATCACTGCATCGGACGCTGGCAGCGTCCGATGGCCAAGCACCGGACGCGTCCGATGCAAACAGGACCTCTCTGGAATCTTACTGGACTGGCATCGGACGCTGCTACAGTGAAACCCTAGCGTCCGATGATAGACCCCCGGCGCGTCCGATGGCAACGGACGCTCCGATGGTCAGCGTCTGATGCTTCTTCAAAAACACTGTTAGACGACACGTGGCACCGGACGCTCCAATGGAAACGACTCAGCGTCCGATGCTCAAGAACACAACGTTCGATGGTCCTGATACTGCACTGTTCTTCCGTGAAAATCACCCGATCTCCTCCGAATCAAAAGCACTAAGGCTTAGACTTGGTATGAGGAGTTCCAAGGAGGTTAGTGAGCTATCCTAAAGGAATCATGGCTCGAACCTAACTCCAAATCGGTGAATTGGAAGAATTTGGGACTCAAGAGCAAAACTTGGTCCGAAACAAAAATCGACCGATCTACTAGCTTGTGAGGTTAGAGTTGATTTCCTTCGGTGAAAAGAAGTGCCTCACGATCTAGAACAACTTGGTTCAAACGGATTTGCAAAAGACGCACCAAGCAAAGAGATCGATTGACGGGAAAAACATGGAGAAAAGCAATCCGCGAAGAACACAAACAAAACGCGTATCACAACCATGAATTTTCAACCGTGTGGCTACCACACGCTACAATAGTGAGATTACGGTCTCACTTCCTCAAAATCTCACGGGCACAGAGGTATGGTTCTCTTCTCTATGGATCTCAGTTCGCTACAGCAGGGAATAGGGAGAGCAGGAAACCCTAGAAGCAAAAGAGCAAATGACTGAGATGGATGGGGAGGTGGGTGTCTCCCCCTACTTATCCTAATTCTAACTACTCCTAATTCTCACTCTACCCCTAACTACTTACAGAGCGAACCAGCTAAACCCTAAGGTTATTCTGGACCAACTCGATGGTAGGTGGATCCGACGGCCACGCCCGCACAACTCATAGCGTTGCCTCGACGCAACCTCCCGATTACCGCCACGTGCCGCCACCGCTCTGCGTCCTTTTCCTAGACGTCGCACCCCTGGTGTTGTGGCCCAAACTGGGAAACCCGCCTTCACAGCCAACCCCCGGTTTTGAGGCCCAAACCGGGAAACCAGCCCACGCAGCCTGAGTTTTGTGGCCCAAACTCAGGAAACCCGCAGCACCCAGGTTTTGAGGCCCAAACCTGGAAACCGTCCTCACCCCGAGTTTTGTGGCCAAACTCGGAAACCATCCGCGCCCAGGTTTTGAAGCCCAAACCTGGAAACCGTCCACCCGATGGTTTTTCTCTAGCTCTACCACCAAACCGAAGCTGTAGAGGGGATGCACCGCCCGTGCACCCCGTCCACCGACACGTGTCCCCAGGTCCTCGACCCGAGCAACACCATGTCCCGCAAGTCTTTGCTCGTTGTTGACGCTCACCAAGTGTCATATTCTTAGCATCAACAAGGTCATATAATGCAACACAAGGGCCTAAAATCAACCAAAAACCTTTTATAAACTAACGATTTCCACTTGTCCTTGAGTTTTATTTGAATGTAGGAAATTGCAGGGTTTTTGAGCAAAATGACCAAATGGACCCACCAGGAAGCAAGCCCACTTGCCTGGGCTCACATTGGGCCAAGGAGGGGTGGCGCCCGCCACCCCTAGCTGGCGGCCGCCAGGAGGGAGAAGCCCAAACTCCCCCCTGCCACGTCACTGATCCAGGGGAAGCACCCCACATTCACTGGCAGTCGTTGCTCACCTAAGTCGGTTCATCCAAGGGCTAAGAAGCAGTGTCACATGGATCAAGGCCTAATTGCCCATGTGACGGTTATTGGACAACCCTAACCGAACCCTAACCGACTTGGAGGACCTCCTGGATGCCATTGGTGAAGAGGCAGTGGATCCAAGGGCCAGAGGGGTGGCGCCCGCCACCTAGGGCTGGTGCCCGCCACCACACTCACCCCCCTGACCTAACCCTAGGTCCCTAGGCTATAAATAGGACCCCCCTAGCTCATTTGTACTCAGACCTCACCTCATTAGTCCCACTCTCTTGTAAGCGAAGCTCTGGTGAAGGAACACTCTAGTTGAGAGACTTAGAGTGAGAGCGAGAGTGTAGAAGAGAAGAGCTGGAGTTGTAATAGAGGATCTTCCAAGTCTCTGGTATAATTCCAAGTCTTCCTTCATTTATCTTAGTGTTCTTCTACTTTCAGCATTTTCTTTAAGTTCTTTACTTATTGTTCTTGTTGAGTGCTTTCGATCATAGATAACTTAGTATTTAGTTTATATCTAGTTTGGGTTCTTCGCTGAGTAATCAGTGCTCTAGTTTTGGATGCAAGATTAGAGTAGTATATATTAGTGTAAGCGTGGTGCTTAGACTATTTATACCTTAGTTTGTGGCTAGCCCCCCGGATAGCTGTGGTAGCAAACAGGTGGTGACAGCCCTGGGAGCCTTGAATTCCATCACGTAGTTGGGTTAGTTCTTAAATCATAAACCTCGTTGTGCACGTCTGAGGTAAATAGTCCAGAGGGTGTGTACGGTTCGAAGAACTAGATAGAACCTTTATTGCTAAGTTAGTTGTGATCGTAAGTGTGTAGGAAAACATTAATCTATTCATCGGCCAGACCCCGCCGATTTAGGTTAGTAGTAGTTAGTCTTTCTTTTCTTTTTAGTAGTAGTAGAAACCAACCCCCATTCATACTTTTCGATCAACCCTGCTAGAATCACTAGTTGTTCATAGCAGTCCTAGTGTTAGTTCTGCCATAGTAGCTTCCCTGTGGAAATAAATACGATACTCGGTTACTCCCGGGTGAAGTGCTACAATAGACTTATTCTGTGCGCTTGTGAAACCTACCAATAGTCATACGAATAGTTAGTTATACTTCTTACACTAAGAAGTATCAACAAACCTTTCTGGCGCCGTTGCCAGGGATAGATTCCATAGTCTACTCCTAGTGCCGACGTTAGCAAGAGTCAACACTCGTCGCTGTCCCAAGCTGCCAGCCACCACAGCTGATCCTCAGGCCACCGGTCCCTCAGTCCAAGCCTCACGTCCGCCCTTCACCGCTCCCGGTCCGTCGGCACGACACGTCTCTACTTGACCTTCACCTTTCCCTGATCACTGTCTCCGTACTCGACACCTGCACAACACAAGCCAAAGAACATGTGCATTATCCCAGTTGACAATCACTCATCACTCAGAGACTCGGCATACACCCATGTATCCGCAAGGCTAAGAATCTTTTTAGAGAAAATAGGCGATAAAACCCGAGGAGACAACATGTGGCCACCAAAACTAGGGGTCTTAACCATTAGGAGCCTCTAATGCTCCCCCTAGCGGTGGATGAACACAACGGTTGCTCAAGCTTAACCAAAAAAGAACAACAAGCAACACACATGCAAATGCAATGCAATACAGAATTTCAATCTAGGTTGCTTGTCAAGTTTGCTCATGGGTAAGCTTCTTCACATGCTTTTTAGGGCGGTTATCTTAACCACGTCTGACAAGCCTATATGCATAGCATAATTTAAACATGGCATATTATACAATGCAATGCAAAGACAACCACCTTTCACCTTTTGACGAAGTTACTTAGATCAAGCACATTAAGCTCACTTCACAATCTACAAAGGGTACTCTCATCTAGGGGTTTTGTGAAGATATCCGCCAATTGATCTTTGGTTCTAACTCCTTCCAGAGATATATCTTTCTTTGCCACATGGTCTCTAAGAAAGTGATGGCGAATATCTATGTGCTTGGTGCGAGAGTGTTGAACCGGGTTGTGAGCAAGCTTGACTGCGCTCCCATTGTCACACAACAAAGGTACCTCTTCTAAAACTACACCATAGTCTAGAAGAGTTTGTTTCATATAAAGGATTTGTGCACAACAAGCTCCAGCGGCTATGTATTCCGCCTCGGCAGTAGACAAGACCACACTATTTTGCTTTTTCGAACTCCATGAAACTAGTGATCGCCCAAGCAAATGGAACCCTCCGGATGTGTTTTTTCTATCTACTTTGCAACCCGCGTAATCCGAATCAGAATACCAATGAGTTGGAAGTTAGCTCCTTTGGGATACCAAAGGTCAATGCTTGGGGTGTGCATTAGGTACCTAAGGATTCTCTTTACGGCTATGAGATGGGTTTCCTTAGGATCGGCTTGAAATCTAGCACAGATGCACACACTAAACATGATGTCGGGACTAGATGCAGTCAAATATAACAAGCTACCAATCATAGAATGGTAGAGAGTTTGATCAACCGAGTTACCTCCCTCATCTAGGTCGAGATGTCCGTTTGTTGGCATTGGAGTCTTGATAGGCTTGCAATCATTCATGTTGAAGCGCTTAAGGAGGTCTTTTGTATACTTCTCTTGAGATATAAAAGTCCCCTCCTTCATTTGTTTGACTTGGAAGCCTAGGAAGAATGTGAGCTCGCCAATCATGGCCATTTCAAACTCCTTCGACATCAATTCACCAAATTCCTTGCAATACTCTTCATTTGTTGACCCGAAGATGATATCATCAACATAGACTTGACAAATGAAGATCTCTCCATCAAGCTTCTTGGTGAATAGTGTGGTGTCGACCTTCCTAATGATGAAGCCCTTCTCAATGAGGAAGTCCCGGAGGCGCTCGTACCATGCTCTTGGGGCTTGCTTGAGCCTATATAGCGCTTTGGACAACCTATAAATATGATTACGATATCTAGGGTCTTCAAACCCGAGAGGTTGATCAACATAGACTAGTTCATTTATGAAGCCATTTAAAAATGCACTTTTCACATCCATTTGATATAATTTAATGTCATGATGTGATGCATATATAAGGAGGATACAGATGGCTTCTAGTCTTGCAACCGGTGCAAAGGTCTCTCCAATATCTAAGCCTTCAACTTGAGAGAACCCCTTTGCCACTAGTCTTACCTTGTTTCTAACAACCACGCCTTGATCATCTTGCTTGTTTCTAAACACCCATTTTGTTCCTATCACTCTTGCGCCTTTAGGTCGCTCTTCAAGGGTCCAAACTTGATTATGGGTGAAGTTGTTCAATTCTTCATGCATAGCATTCACCCAATCCGAATCCTTTAGAGCATCTTCTACAAGTGTAGGCTCAACAAGAGAAACAAAAGAGTGATGTTCAATATAAGAAGTAAGTTTTTGAGATCGAGTCATTACACCCCTTGTTGGACTCCCTATGATGAGATCCTGAGGATGAGCTTGAAGTAGAGGAGAAGTCCTTTGATCAACCACTTGAGGGGCCGCTTGTGGAGTATCAACATCTTGAGCTTGTACCACCATTTGATCATGGGAGACATAAGTATCTTCACTTGGTTCTCTCCCATCTTTATCATCATCTTGTGGTACATGTGATGAGGATGGCTTGTCAATAACTTGCACATCATCATCATCATCATCATCATCATCATCATCTTTAGGCTTGATGGCTCCAACCGACATGTTCTTCATTGCTTCCCTCAATGGTTCATCGCCTACACCATCAAGATTCTCATGTGCTCCTTGAGAGCCGTTAGATTCATCGAATTCCACATCATATGTTTCTTCTACCATCCCGGTGGCATGGTTGAATACTCGATATGCTTTGGACTTCAATGAGTAACCAACAAGAAAACCAATATCACATCTGCGTTGAATCTTCCCTAGGCGTTGGCGCTCTTGTAGATGTAGCATTTGCAACCAAACACTCTAAAGAATGATACGTCTGGCTTCTTGTTGTTGAGTAGCGCATAGGGGGTCTTGCCAAGGAGATGATGGGGGAACAACCGGTTGGATGCATAGCAAGCGGTGTTGATTGCTTCCACCCAAAATATTTCCGATGTAGAGTACTCATCTAACATTGTTCTTGCTAGGGTGATTAGAGTGCGGTTCTTCCTCTCAACTACCCCCATTTTGTTGCGGTGTATAAGTTGCGGAGACTTCATGCTTGATCCCAACTTCATCACAATATTGCACAATGTTGGTGTTGTCAAATTCTTTCCCGTTATCACTTCTAATCTTTTTGATCTTCAAGTCAAACTCATTTTGGGCTCTCTTGGCAAACTTCTTGAATCAAGGGGTTGCTTCGGATTTATCATGAAGAAAGAACACCCAAGTGTATCTTGAATAGTCATCAACAATCACTAGGCAATAGAGATTTCCACCCAAGCTAGCATATGTTGTTGGCCCAAATAGATCCATGTGAAGTAGCTCCAACTCTCTTGATGTTGATACAAAGGCTTTGGTTGGATGAGTATTTGCAACTTTCTTGCCGGCTTGACATGCACTACATAATTTGTCCTTCTCAAATTTGACATCCTTCAAGCCTCTAACCAAATCCTTCTTCAATAGCTTGTTGAGAGTGTTCATTCCAACATGTTCCAATCTTCTATGCCATAGCCAACCAAGAGATTGCTTTGTCAACAAACATGTCCTCAAGTTGGCATCTTCGGAGGAGAAATCAACTTGGTAGAGATTGTTGTATCTAAAGCCTTGAAAGATCACTTGAGAATCACCCTTCTTTGTTACAACCACTTCTTTCTCGGTAAATAAGCATTGAAAGCCAAGATCACATAGTTGCCCAACGGATAGCAAGTTGAAGCTCAATGAAGCAACTAGAAGCACATTGGATATCGTATGATCATTTGATATTGCCACTTTGCCCAAACCCTTGACATTGCCCTTTGAGTTGTCACCAAATGTAATCTTTTCTTGGTCATTGACATTCTGTTCTAGTGAGGTGAACATTCGGGGATCACCGGTCATATGTTGTTTGCAACCACTATCAATCACCTAATGAGATCCACCAGTCTTGTAGTTCACCTACACACACAAGAAATCAAGCTTGAGCTTTCAGGACCCAAACTTGTTGAGGCCCTCTAACCTTCTCAACTAGAGACTTAGCAACCCAAATTTGCCTAGGCCTATTCTTGTTTGGAGGCCCCATGAACATGACTTTCATTTTGCCACTTGAATCTTGCTTAAGCATGTAGTGAGCATTGAAAGCAAAGGGCCTAGCATGCTTGGGCAAGGGTGTGGGTGGTGGTGCTTCACAATTATGAGCAAAGTGTCCTTCTTTGCCACACTCAAAGCACCTTCCCAACTTCTTCTTTTGCTTGGGCTTTGAGTTGCTCTTGTGTTGCTTCAACCGTTCTTCCAAATAGCCAATACCATTTCTATTTGTCTTCATCACGATGTTTATGAGTAGCTCACTTTGAAGACATTGACCCTTGGTGAATTTCTTCAACCCGATGGCTCGATGCTCTTTCTCTTTCTTTAGCTTGTCATTCTCTTGTTGGAGTTCCACTTGGGATGGTGTCAACTTGTGATCCCTCTCCATCTTCAATCTCTTGTTCTCTTCTTTCAACAAGTTAAGCTCATGTGTCATGTTGTAATCTTCATCATGAGTTTCAATGACAATTTGCCTGGTTGTTGCTAGCTTCTCTAGATCAATCTTGAGCTTTGCATTCTCATTCTTGATCTTGATGTAATCATCATAGTTATCGGTCACAACCACTTTCTTGCCCTTGCCACTAGTTCTTTGCTCATCATGCTCACTAACCAAGTCCTCACAAGACGTTGCTATGTCACACTTAACAACATGGTTAGGGGCATCATGTGTCTCATTTGAAAGTAAATCATAAGCAATAGCAAGAGCATCATGATCAACTTTAACTTGAGTGTATTGTTCCTTGAGCAAAGCATAACTAGTGTTGAGCTCACTATGCATCCTATCAAGTTTCTCATTTTTAGTTTTGAGCTCGGTTGCCCCCTATAAGTACCCCCCTCACTCACTTGGGCTATAAATACCCCCCTGGAGGCATCACTTCATTTCAAGCAAGCAAGGAGGGGAAGCAAGCAATGTAGAAAGCAAGTGAGAGCTAGGTTAGAAGCTTAGAGAGCTTAGGCAAGTAGGTTAGCTAGTAGAGAGAGCATAGCTCTAGTGCCCTCGCTGCAGCGCGGCTTTTAGTTTAGCACAGCTCAGCCCTGACTAGTGGTATAGTAGCGTAGAGCTTGCTAGGAGAGAAGCGGGTGCGAGTGACTGGCATCGGAGGTCGGTTGATTTCCCGGCGTCTCTGGTCTGGTTTTCTCTCTTGTATCTCAGGTACGCTTATCATTATTCTAATATTACTTTCAGTATTACTTTATCAAGTGCCTTGAGTGTGACCTAGTTATCCCTACATTTCAATTCACTTAGCCATAGTAGTTAATCTCTTGTGTGCTTAGTGTTTGATCTTTGCCAATAGGTTACTTAGTCAGTTTAGTGTTTATCTCATTAAGTCAAGTATTTGCTCTGACGTCCGCAAGGGTGTCTCTATTCAAAGCTAGGGTAGAGATAGTTAGAATATAATTAAGCGTGGTGCTTAGTTATAGACTTACCTTCAGATACGGCTAGACCCCCGGATAGCTGTGGTAGCAAGCAGGTGGTGACAGCCCTATGTGCCTTGAATTCCACCACGTAGTTGGTCTAGTTTAACAGTAAGGCTCGCTGTGCTAGCGTTCAACCTAAGTCAGTGGTAAAGGCTAGTACGCCTCCGTACTTGACAAGATAGGAATAAAACTATACTTAACTTGGTTGCTTATTTGGCATTTGCCTATCTTGCTTCGTAGTTATCTAGGAGTAAATACTAATTATATTTATTAGTTATTTATTAGTTAGTTATCCTTAGTTATCTCATTCTATCCATCTACCTATTTATCCACCTTACCTTAGCCATTTCATCCATCCTTACCTATCCATCCATATATTCTTTCTAGCCTCTCATCCTCTCTCATCCCTTTCATCTCCTCCCTTCTCCTCTTTCCCTTTTCTTATTCTTCGACTTTCATCCCCTCCTTGACTCGACTCATACACCACCCTAGCCTTCCTTTGGGATTAAATAAATCGACCCCTGGTACTCCCAGGGAAGTGCTACTACGATAGTTCTGTGCGCTTGCAGAATCTCCTCCTGGTAGATTGCATTCTCGCTAGTTAGCTCCTACTAGTATCGGGACTGACAACCCCATTTGACATTAGTAGATAGCTGCTTTAGCTTCACTCCTTTAGGTATAGTGACTGGACTTGCTACAAGCATTTCTGGCGCCGTTGCCAGGGATAGATTCCATAGTCTACTCCTAGTAACGACGTTAGCAAGTGTCAACAAGCATTTCTGGGCCGTTACCGGGGATAGTTGCCTAGCTCTATCTTTAGTGAAGTTAAGAACTACCAACATTGAGCTCCTTGATAGAAGATGTCATACTAGCAAGTTCATTTTGTAACTCATCACTAGCATGGGTAGCATTGTTATACTTGTCAACAAGAGATTCGTTGTCACGAACAAGCCTTTCATTTTTAGCTCTAGTCTTTCTTATGATTTTAGAGTAGTTGTTAAGCAATTCAACAAGTTCGTCATAAGAAGGAGCTTGGAACTCTCCATCACTTCCATCATCATCACTAGAGTCATCATCACTTTGTACCTTCCGGTCACCCTTTGCCATGAGGCATAGGTGTGTAGAGGATGATGGCGACGGTGGTGGTGGTGGTGGTGGTGGTGTAGAGGTCCCAATCACTAGAGCGGCCACCTTCTCCTTCTCATCATCACTATCTTCATTTGATGATCCACCGGAGGAGTCAATGTTGGTGAGCCAATCACCAAAAATGTAAGCTTTGCCACCTTCTTGTGGTATTGCTTCTTCTTATCGTCCTTCTTCTTGTAGGGCTTATCACTTTTCCTCTCATCTTCACTTGAAGAATCATATTTCTTGCCCTTGTTCTTGTTCTTGTAGCTCTCTTTCTTGGGCTTGGTGCATTGATGAACAAGATGGCCAAGATCACCACAATTATAGCAATCCATTTTGGAGATTGGCCTTCTCTTTCTACTTGTGAAGAACTTCTTCTTTCTTGAATCAAAGTTGACTCCATTTTTGTGAAGCTTCTTCAACATCTTTGTAGTCTTCCTCAGCATGAGAACAATGTTGGAGTCATCTTCATCATCACTTGTGCTCTCATGATGCACCTCAATTGCTTTGGCCTTGCCCTTCTTCTCTTGACTTGCCTTGAAAGGCAAGTCCTTCTTTTCGGAAGAAGAGCCACCACTTGGAGTGATGTGCATGTACATCTCATGCGCATTGATCTTTCCAAATACTTGTGTTGGTGTAGATGTGGAAAGATCACCTTGATGTAGCACGGTCACAATGTGTCCATACTTTGCAATTGGGAGGACACAAAGAATCTTCCTCACAACATCAGATGGTTGCATTTGTGTGAGGCCAAGTCCATTCAATTCTTCTACAAGAACATTCAAGTGTGAGTACATTTCATTTGCACTTTCATTTGCATGCATTTCAAAGGAATTTAGCTTTTGCATGACAAGATGATATCGTTCCTCGCACTCACTCTTAGTTCCCTCATGGAGCGTACAAATGTTCTCCCATAATTCATGGGCGTCCTTGTGGTTTCGGACACGATTGAACACATCCTTGCAAATGCCTCTAAAGATGATGTTTTTGGCTTTTGCATTCCACTTCTCATTTTCCTCCTCATGAGGTGTGAGTTGAGTGGCGTCCTTGGGCTTTGTGAAGCCGGTTATCGCGGCTTGGCGGCATTTAACATCCACCGCCTCTAGGTACGACTCCATACGGATTTTCCAATATGGAAAGTCGTCTCCCTCGAATATGGGAGGTGGTCCATCACCTCCGAAAATCTTAACTCTAGGCGGTTAAGCCTAAATCGAGAGCATGAGGCTCCGATACCAATTGAAAGGATCAAGATGCCCAAGAGGGGGGTGAATTCGGATTTTCTAAACTTTTTGCAAGAATTAAAACCTATGAAGCCCAATTAACCCCTTTGTGATTTCTAGTGTGTTTCTCTAAACTCTACCGCACAAAAGACTATACCTATTCCATTCCTACTCTAGCATGGCAATTCAATTATGAAAGAACAACAAGTAAATTGCGGAATTGAATTGCTCAAATGTAAATGTGTATGTAAAGAGAGTAGAAATGACTCGACGACTTTTCCTGAGGTATCGAGATGTCGACACACCCCCTAGTCCTTGTTGGAGCACCCGCGCAAGGGTATAGTTCCCCCTTGATCCGCGCAAGGATCAAGTGCTCACTATGAGCTGATTCTTCGCCACTCCGGCCAGGTGACCCACAAAGCCTTCCGATGATCACCAAGCTTCTCGATCGCCACCAAGTCGTCTAGGTGATGCCGATCACCAAGAGTAACAAGCTAGAACTCTCACTTGACCAAGCTAAGGCCAAAGAGATGGATGGATACACACTTGCTACTCTCTTTCACTAATGAGGTCACTAATTCTCTCGATTAGCAATTCTCTCAACCTCACTAGGGCTCTTGCTCTCTCAAGGTGTTTCTCAGCTGAACAAATGGGCAAGAACACTCTAATGGAGGTGGGGGAGGAGTATAAATACTCCCCCAACCGGCCATCCAAAAGAGCCTCGAACAACACAGTTTCGGGGGCATCGGACGCGCCGATGCCCTCGATCCAACGGTCAACTGTACTTTTCTGACATGCAGTTTAAAGTGACATTGCCCCTGCCTCAAACGCGTCCGATGCAGAAACTGCCTCTCTGGAACCTCCCTGCATGACCATCGGACGCTGGCTCCCAGCGTCCGATACCAGCGTCTGATGTGCCCCTCAAGGCACCCTCTCATGAACAGTGGCATCTCAGCGTTCGATGTGACAACATCGGAGCGTTCGATGCCACGCACCAGATACTCTCAAGTCTAGTGAGTATTGGACGCGCGTCCGATGCACACCAGGCCAGCGTTCGGTGCCCATAACAGGGGCAAAATGACCTCCGATCGCGATGCTGCCTTAACGACTTTTCATCCTCACAACATAAGGGCTATCTCTCAGCTACCTAGGGCTATGAAATAACAAGTGTGCACCACACCTACCTCAATAGACTCATTGCGGATACGTGGGTGTATGTCGGATCTTGAGTGATGAGTGATTGTCAACTGGTTTGATGCGCATGCTCTTTGGCTTGTGTTGTGCAAGTGTCGAGCATGGATACAGCGATCGAAGGCAAGGTGAAGATCAAGCAGAGCATGTCGTGCCGATGGACCGGGAGCGGTGAAGGATGGGCGTGCCGTGCGGCAGACGTGCCATGCCGATGGACCCAGAGCGGTGAAGGGCGAACGTGAGGCTTGGACTGAGGGACCGGTGGCCTGAGGATCAACTGTGGTGGCTGACAGCCTGGGACAGCGACGAGCGGAGACTTGCGGGGCACGATGTTGCTCGGGTCGAGGACCTGGGGACACGTGTCGGTGGATGGGGTGCACGGGTGGTGCATCCCCTCTACGACGTCGGTTTGGTGGTTGAGCCAAAGAAAAACCACTAGTGGATGGTTTCCAGGTTTGGGCCACAAAACCTGGGTGCGGCGGGTTTTCCGAGTTTGGGCCACAAAACTTGGGCTGAGGACGGTTTCCAGGTTTGGGCCTCAAAACCTGGGCACTGTGTGGCGGAACGGTCCTAATCCCATGGCCCACAGGTCACCGTCAGCCTCTGACAGCCGAACCTATGTTCCACGTGATCAAGACAGTTCGTCACCGGGCTGCATCAGCGCCCATTGTCCGCAGGATCACCTCACCTTTCGGTTACAGCACCGGATACTTTTACAAATAACATCGGAATACAGAGCAGAAGACTTAAATAACATTAGTTTTACAAACCGAGGTTCCAAATAAGATTAAAGGTGCAGTTATTACAAACCATGTTCGGATAATAGAAATAGGCAACGTAGCGGAGTACAACAAAATAAAGATACTTGTAATCACCCAGCCCGAGGGTGCACAACTATTCTTCGGCCTCATCGGCCTCTTCCTAGACGATGGTCATGCAGCAGGGCGCAAGACACATCGGGGACTCAGTCATACCTGCAGCATGGGTAACAAACCCTGAGTACTGGAGTACTCAACAAGACTTACCCGACTAAAGAAAAGGAAGAAGACTCAGGGATGAGAGGCTTAGGGTAGTCAAGGTAAGGCTTAAGCAAGACCAAGTATTTTGCAAAAAGGCATTTTGTAAACCTCGTGCTATTTTTGGAAAGATTCAAGTATTTCTCAATTCTCCATTGTTCATGATTCATTTTACCTTTCAAAAACATTCCTAGTTGAGAACCACTCTCCGTTGACAGTCAGTGACCAAGTCTCCATAACCGAGGAGCAGCGTTAATCCGGATAAATTATACTCAGCTGAGGATCCCTATCCACACTGCATATGTAGCACTCAAGCTTGCATATGCCAACTTGTCTACCACGATTCCTCCAAGATTGGACCGGTCCTACGCCACCCGAAAGTACAGTACACCACTCATATCCAGGCACGACGACCACGTGGGTACAAGCTACTTCCACCATCTCGCCACTCCCATTGCGCGGTTGTCGGTCCCAATTAAGGAGTCCTCGGAGCCAGAGCTTTCTGAAGTATGTGAATAGCTGCAAGTCTTGGCCAGCAGGCCCCCATACGGATGGTCCCTAATTTTTCTGCCAGAACCATACCTCGGTTATATCTCACCCAAGCGTAATAGTCCTGTCAGTTTTTCAACCCTGTCCCGGTCGGTGTCAACTGTTGAGTCCCGGACTACAACATGACGGCACCGTACGCTCGGACAACCTCTCCTCGCAATTGACTAGGTACGGATCAGATACTTAGCCAATGGTCGGGGAGTAAAGCCAATTTCCCATAAAAATTCTTTAAGTGATCACACTTTTGAAATTTGCATTTTTATTGCAAATCTATTGTATAGCATCACTAAGCATTTTGCAATTAGTTTTTAAACAGGGCAGGTGGATCTTCTGGTGGAGGTAAACAGTGCAGGTAATAGGTCATCACACAACTCCTATAACCTAATGCAGTAGTTTAACTCAAAGGCATTTTAAGTAAACCTTTTATAAAAACAAGGAAGGGTTAAAATGCACCGGGGCTTGCCTTGAAGAGCAAAAAGGACAGGCTCGGGGTCGGCAGTGCAGGTGTCGGAGCTCGGGGTCGCCTCGGGGGTAGGTTCGTCAGCGGCTGCCTCGACTTTGATGCCTTCTCCTTCAGTCACTATACGTATGCAATGATGTATGCTTATGAGGATGCTAACAAGAACAAGAGACTTGCTAAAGCGCAAGACAATTCCACTGATTCTAGAATACATCTTTCCATCGTGAAAGTGACTTCTTGTATGGACATAAAGTTACTTATCTCTACCCCTAAGCAAGATTAATCAAACCTATTAAGCATCAATTACCCGACCTAAGCACAAGTCACTGCATGACATCACAATTATCATAGACCAGCTGGGTGGGGGTCTATGAACAGCAAACAATCCCAAAAGTCACATCACAGGGCATACAACATGAATCCTAATTGCTTTTCTATTTTTCCTAATTATTTAAAAAGGTCATTTTATGCAGTTGCTCCTAAATTTACTCAATTAATCTCATAAGTTCATTATGGTATAAATAGATGACAAAACAAATTTCATAATTTTTGGAGATCATTAAGGTGCTTAACAAAAATCAAACATTTAATTAACAAAAGACACTATTTAACAATTTAAATAAATACCCAAAAATCAACTTGCTCCAAAAGGCCTCAAAATTTTACCAGAGACTAAACATGACCTAACTAGCACATAAAAATTTATCTCATGATTTTTGGAGCTACACATGATTTTCTAAAAATCTAAAACCATCCATTTCTTAATTAAAAGAAGGATTTTTCATTCTTCAATTTTTGAAGAAAAGTAAAGTTTCTTATTTTTCTAAAATACTACACAGTGCAAGAAGCATACCACATTTTTTTCATGATTTAAGGAACAATAGATTAATTCTCACAAAAAAGAGAAAACAGAACACTATTCACATTTTTCAAAAAAAAGAAAACAACACTGTGCTTCCTCCCCGCGGGCTCGGCGCGCTCGCCGGCGAGAGCGCGCGGCGGACCGGCCGCTCGGGCCTCGCGCTGGGAAAACAGAGGGTGGGGGAAGCTTCGCGGGCTCACCGGGGGTCGGGAACGGGGAACGGCGAGGCGGTGCAAGGGTCGGAGGGGGAGTTCGACGGCGGCGGTGCTTCGGCGGAGCTCTTCGGCGGCGAGCAGGCGTTCCGGCGGCTCTGTCCACCAAAAGGGATCACCGATGTGCGGTTAGGAGCGCACCAAGGTGAGGAAGAGAGGACGGCGGTCGGAGGGACGGGAGGAACACTCACGGCGGCGAATTTCGCTCTTCACCGAGGCGGGGCCGTTCGCCGGAGTCGGGGACGGATCGCTTGCGCCGGTGAAAGGAGGGACGGAGGGGTGAAATTGGTTGCTCGGGAAGGTGGAGAAGCTCAAGGCGAAGGCGATGAGGTGCCCAGCGGGCTCTGGGGCGGTCCGATGGCTCGGGTTGACGAGGTGGCGCCGGTGGCGGCAATGGCGGGAGCTCGACGGCTTTTATAGCCGCGGGGCGGCGCTGGGGGGTCCGGGCGAGGGGTGAGGAGCGTTCGCGCGGCATTAACGGAGGTAGGGGGCAGGGTAGGGCGGCTCGATGTGGGCGGGGAGCTCGCGCGCGGCGCGGCGGCTTGCCGGCGGCCGGCAGCTGCCCGCTGTTCGCGGCCGAGGGGAAAGAGAAGGAGGGTAGGGAACGGGCGAGGCGGAGGTAGGGCCCGGGGAGCTTGCGCGCTAGCGCTGGCGGCGCACGACACGGACGCGGGTCAGCCGGTCGGCGTGGCCGGCGCTCCACCGCCGGCGGCCGGCCCCCCCTGCTTTAAAGATCGTGCACAGTGACATCACCTTCTTCCCTTTTCTGAGTTTTCGAAATTACTCTCCAAATTTGAACTACACAAGGAAAACTCCAAATACCAAAGTTGCTTAAAATTTTGAGATCTACAACTTTGCCAATATAAACTTTTTCTGAAACTCAATGGCTTTTGAGATAATTTTGAAAACTGAAAAGGGGACAAAATTGGAGTTTGAAAGAATTTGAAATTACTTCTGATTTTGCATTGAAACTTGAAAATTTGTAAATAGCAAAGTTGTTCCTTTTGGCAAGATCTACAACTTTTCTTATTGGACCAACTTCAAATTTTGAATAGTTTTTGAATTAGAAAGAAAAGGGTAAAACTAGGGTTTGGAAATTTGGGGTTTTTCAAAAGGAATTTAAATTCTATTTTCGATTTTGAACTTTGATCAACACAACAAAACATCTAGACACTCAACTGAACAAGATTCACACAAAGCTAGACACAGAGGTGAAATTACCATTTTGCCCTTATAGGAAGATTTGGGCCTTTAGGGTTTTTCAAAAAGAGACCACTACACAAGTCACCTCAGAAAAAGGTAAATGCAAAACAAGTATTAGGCAAACATGAATGCATGGCAAGAAAGATTAATGACTAAATATGATGACATGTCAGGTTAATTACATATTAATCACCAGAGGTGTTACACACTGGCGGGTTTCTGAGTTTGGGCCACAAAACTCAGGCGATGGACGTCGGGTTTCTCGGTTTCGGCCTCAAAACCGGGGGAGAACTTGAAGGCTGGTTTCCCCGTTTCGACCTCAAAACCGGGGGCAAGGTCCGTGAAAAGGACGAGCAGAGCGGTGGCGACACGTGGCAGCAATCGGTGAGGTCGCGTCGAGGCGAAGCTACCTGTTGTGCGGGCGTGGCTGTCGGATCACCATCTACTTTGAGTTGGTCCAGAATAACCCTAGGGTTTAGCTGGTTCCCTCTGTAATTAGTTAGGGGTAGAGTGGGAACTAGAATTAGGATAAGTAGAGGGAGACACCCACCTCCCATTCTATCTCAGCTACTGCTATTTTTCATTCTAGGTTCCTGCTTCCCATTCCCTGCTGTAGCTACTGAGATCCGCAGAGACGGTGAACAATACCTCTGTGTATTTGAATTTTGCGAAAACGGGACCGGATTCCCATTGTCTCCTCGTGTGGAGAAGTTTCGGCTGGAAATTGAGATCGATTCGCATTTTGAGCTGTGTTCTTCGTGTTTTGCTTTTCGTTCTCTCGTTGATTTGCTCCGTTCTCCCAATCCGAGGAATGATTTTCAATTCCGGTTGAACTGAGTTGTTCTAGATCGTGAGGCGCATCTTTCCACCAAAGGAATTCACCTTTAACCTCATGAGCTAGTAGATCGATCGATTTTCGTTTCAAATCAGTTTTTTGTCTCTCTTGCCCTGAATTCTTCCGATTTATCGATTTGGAGATAGGATCGAGCCATGATCTCCTAGAAGTAGCTCACTATCATCCTTGTGACTCCTCTCACCAAGTTTGATACCTAGAGGATTCGTTTTGGGTGAGATCGAGTCGAATCGGTGAACGAACAGGGCAGTGTCGTGGTGACCGGACGCACATCGCGAGCTGACCGAACGCTCAGCAGTGAGCCCGGTCGTTGAATGCGTTGACTATGTACTGTTTGGATTTTGACCGGACGCTACTTTTCTTCGTGGCCGGACTCGCCTCTCAGACTATTCCTTGTGCTTGTCTGTGCTGACCGGACGCTCATCACGTTGTGACCGGACGCTCCATACCATGAGTCCGGTCCAACACAGAGAGGTCCAAAATCGGTTTTGAACCGACCGGACGCGTCCGATCCCTACTGACCCGACGCTCACCAAAGTCCAGTCAGTACAAATCAGCACGTTTTCGTCGGCGGTTTGTTCGTTCGTTGTCGGATTTAGTTTCCGGTTTTTGCGTTGGGTTTCTAGAGTCGTGTAGTGTCCCACTGTGCTTCTTGGAAGCATCCACCCTACATCTAGGGTCATGGACACTAACGAGCTCTAAGTCTGCTCTTGGGGTTTGATTCTTGGGACAGTAGCGATAAGTTTCTGAAAAGAAATTTTTAAGGCTCCCATTCACCCCCCTCTGGTCGCCTTTGGTAGCACTTTCGGTCCTTCAATTGGTATCGGAGTAGGTTAAGGATCTTCCACCTTAGCCGGTTCCAGATCCACAGAAGGCGACATTGAAGGACCGAAAATGCTAAAGCAAGGCGACAAGAGGGAGGGGGTGAATGGGAGCCTAAAAATTTCTTTCGAAATTCCGGCCTCTGTCCCAACAAAATCAACCCCAAGAGCAAAACCGACACACGTGATGTCCACGACCCAAGCGAATGGGTGAATGTTCCCTAGGAACACAGCGGGACACCACAAAAACTTTCTCGCCCAAATCCACGCGAGTCAACTAGTGACAAGATGGACTTTGGGTAACCTCAACCTCTCCTGAGCAACGCGAGGGGGATTCAGGCATTTTTGCAAAGCGGGAAGCCCTGTTTCTGTGAAGCACAGAGTCGAGAATCCAACGCAAAAAGCGGAAACCAAATCCGAAGTCGGACGAACAAACGGCGAACGAAACAATGCTGAACTCATAGCATCAGACGCTGACCTGCGTCCGATGGTCAGGCACCGGACGCGTCCGATGCAAAACGACCCTGTATGGATCCTTACTGGACAGGCATCGAACGCTGGCTACAGTGAAACCCTAGCGTCCGATGCTAGGCCCCCGGACGTGTCCGATGGCAGTGGACACTCCGATGGTCAGCGTCCGATGCTCCTTAAAGACACTGTCAGATGACACGTGGCACTGGTGAAGGGTCGAGATGGCGGACTAGAGGGGGGGTGAATAGTCCTTTTTAAAATTAAACTTAATCAGAGCGGCTAACCGAAACAAATGCGGAATTAAAACTATCGGTCTAGCCAAGACTACACCCCTCTACCTATACTCTATGACACCTTACAAAAGATCCTAATCAATGCAAATAAGGTGTCGGGCTAGCTAGAGCTCACCTAACCAATTCTAGAAGCAAGGTCACACAAGCCTATGCAACTAGTACTTCAAGCACAAGGGAGCTCCTATGCAATCTAGCAAGCACAAAGCCTAAGATCACTAGCAATGCTCAATAACAAGGCTACACAAGCCAAATTAGAGAGCTCAACTTAGTTACACAAACTAAGCAACTAAACACTAGCACAAGAATAAGTATTGCAATACAAGCTAGTGTAAACAGCAGGCAGTCGGTACTACCGGGCTGCTAGGCCGGTACTACCGACACCGGTACTACCGGGCTTCAATGCCGGTACTACCGAGCACCTGCAGAAAGCTACGAAATCGAAGGGGATGAGATTTAATCTCAGATCTAGCAATTACCCCACTTCCCTAGATGATGGATGTAGCTTCCACAAGTATTGGTTCCTTGCCAAATGGTAGATCGAGTCTTCCCAACCTAAGATAGAGTGAAGGAGGGAGGAAGAACACGAAGAACACAAACAAGCGTAATATGCAAGGAACAAAGAACAATAAGAGCAACAAGAGACGGGGACACAAGATTTTATCCCGAGGTTCACTTGGTTGCCACCAAGCTAGTCCCCGTTGAAGCAAGCCCAAGGTTGCCGCCGATCCTCTTACTAGTGGTGACACTAAGCCAACCTCTCCACGATGGAGTGCTCACCAAGAGCTCTAGCGTTCGATCCGGCCGGACCACTTGGCGCTCTTCACGCCTCTTCTCCACTAGAGTTGCTCTTCGCGATCTCCCGCGGGGCGAGCACAATGCCCCTCACAAAGCTTCTCCGGAGCCACGCACAATCTTCACGCGGGCTTCACGACGGATGCGGATACATGGGTGTATGCCGGGTCTCTGAGTGATGAGTGATTGTCAACTGGTATGATGCGCATGTTCTTTGGCTTGTGTTGTGCAGGTGTCGAGCACGGATGCAGTGATCGACGGCGAGGTGAAGGTCAAGTAGAGACGTGCCGTGCCGATGGACCAAGAGTGGCGAAGGGCGGACGTGAGACTTGGACTGAGGGACCAGAGGCCCGAGGATCAGCTGTGGTGGCTGGCAGCCTGTGACGATGACAAGTGAAGAAGTGCGGTCATGTGTTGCCTGAGTCGTGGACTCGGGGACACGTGTCGGTGGACGGGGTGCACGGGAAGTGCATCCCCTCTACGACGTCGGTTTGGTGGTAGAGCCAGAGAAAAACCATCAGATGGACGGTTTCCAGGTTTGGGCCTCAAAACCTGGGCGTGGACGGTTTCCGAGTTTGGCCACAAAACTCGGGCTGAGGGTTTCCGAGTTTGGCCACAAAACTCGGGCTGAGGACAGTTTCCAGGTTTGGGCCTCAAAACCTGGGCTCTGAGGGTTTGCTGAGTTTGGCCTCAAAACTCAGATGCTGGTGGGCTGGTTTCCCGGTTTGGGCCTCAAAACCGGGGGTTGGCTGGAAAAGGCTGGTTTCCCGGTTTGGGCCACAAAACCGGGGGTGCAGAGCGAGGGCGGCACGTGGCGGCGATCTGGAGGTTGCGTCGAGGCAACGCTTCGAGTCGAGCGGGCGTGGCCGTCGGATACACCTACCACTCGAGTTGGTCCAGACTAACCCTAGGGCTTAGCTGGCTCGCTCTGTAATTAGAATAGAGAGGGGTAGAGTAGGAATTAGACTTAGGTTAGAATTAGGATAAGTAGTAGGGAGACACCCTCCTCCCATCTATCTCAGTCATTTGCTCTTTCGCACTTAGGTTTTCCTGCTCTCCCATCCCCTGCTGTAGCAAGCTGAGATCCGCAGAGAGACTTGCCTCTGTGTACTGTTGATTGTGAGGAAGTGAGACCGTAATCTCACCTTTGCAGTGCAGATCGATGACTTGATTCATGTTTTGATTCGTGTTCTTCGCGTTCTTCGTTTCCTCGCGATTTTCCCGTCACTCGATCTCCCTCTCTAGTGCGTCTTTGCGAAATCCGTTTGAATCATTTTGTTCGTATCATTGAGGAGGTCATTTCGACCAAAGGAATTCATCTAACTCCTCATGATCGAATAGATCGGGACGATTTTGTTTTCGTGGCGCTTTTTCGGTTCATCCACCTTCCTTTTTTTCCCGGTGATTTGGTTGTTTTGAGCGGATGATTTCTTGGGGATAGTCTCCTAACTACCCCGTGATCATCTTCTCCAAGTTTGGGAACTTGGGATTGTGATTTGATTCGGATTTGGGAGGAGTTTTGAGAAGGGCGATTGAAATCGCCCTCACTGGGCATTGGCGGACAGTCCGCCATCCCAGGTGTGGACAGTCCGCGCGTCGGGGCTGGTTCAGACCAGCCGCGGCCAGTCCCTGCTGTTCTTGGCTCGGGTCACCGGCGGACAGTCCGCCGTGCTAAAGCGCGGACAGTCCGGGACCGAGCAGGGGGACTTCAGCAACTGTGCGGTTTTGCACTTTTGACCGACGGACAGTCCGCCACCAGAGCGCGGACAGTCCGGCCTTGGGCGGACAGTCCGGGACTCCAGGTCCGGACAGTCCGGGATCCTGCTGATTGCTCCGGTTTAGTGCGTTTGCTCTCCCGGCTTGTTCGCTTGGTTTCCGGACTTCTCGTTTGGCCCTGTAGTTGACCAAGGAACCTCTCTAGGTATCTTTGCTACTTGTTAGCATAGGTATTTAGGAGTTTCTCGACGTAGCCATCTATCTACGTCCGGGACTTGGTTTTTGGGGTTGTGTTCGAGCCGGAATTTTTGGAGTTTGGTTTGCTTCTTCTTGGTGGTGCTCCGCTGTGATCCTAGGGATCATCCACCCTCTTCCAAGGGTCGTGAGCATCACGGTTTTGGTCGCCGTTTCTCGGGGTTGATTTTGGGACATTTGGCCAAAGTTTCTGAAGGAAATTTTTGAGCTCCCATTCACCCCCCCTCTGGTCGCCTTGCTAGTGCTTTCTCGGTCCTTCAACGGAGACGAGCACCAAGCCGTCTAGGAGGTGGCAACCTCCAAGAGTAATAAGCACCACCGGCTTGCAACTCGAACACCTAGTGCCACTCGATGCTATCTCTCAAAGCAACGCACTAGGATCGCTCTCTCACACAATCGGATAAGCACTAAAGCATATGTGTGTTAGAGGGCTCACACGCACATCCACACAAGCCACCAAGGCTTTGGAGTGCTCCAACAGCCAGCCCAAAGCCGGCCCCAATGACTATTTATAGAGGGGAGCGACCAACTAGCCGTTTCCCCTTTTCTGCGCTTCGGTCGGTAGTACCGACCCCCCTGGGCGGTAGTACCGACAGTGTCAGAACTAGCTGTTTACACACAGCGCGTTGACCAAAACGAACAACCGACTCCTGGTCGGTACCTCCGACGGTCGGTAGTACCAGCCCTATGGCGGTACTACCGACAGGCCAAACTGGGGACTACACAGAGAGCCCCAAACTCCTTCGCCTTCGGAACTTCCAACGATCGGTAGTACCGGCCCTATGGCGGTACTACCGACAGGTCATCCTGGGACTTACACAGAGAGCTCCCAGACAACTTCCTGACCTCGGTACCACCGAGGGCGGTAGTACCGACATAATGGCGGTACTACCGCCAGGCCAAAACTGGCCACTTCCAGAGAGCCTCCAAAACTCCTCACACCTCGAAACCTCGAACGGTCGGTAGTACCGACGCTATGGCGGTACTACCGGCAGGCCAAACTCAGCTCAACACAGAGAGCCTGCAAAAACCCTTCAGGACCACGGTACCACCGACCCTCTGGTCGGTACTACCGAGGGTCGGTACAACCGACCCTATGGCGGTACAACTGCCAGGTCACTTCAGACCCAACACAGAGAAGGTTGCACGCAGCACCCATGGGCGGTACTACCAACCCCCCTGGGCGGTACTACCGACCACACTCAGAAAACTTCCTTTTCCTCTCTGTATTGATCCAAATCAACTCCAACAACTTCTCTTTTGCAAATGTGCCAACACCACCAAGTGTACAACAACATGTGCATGTGTGTTAGCATTTTCACAAACGTTTTCAAAGGATTTTAACTTGCTCTTACCGCGCCACTCGATCCTAGCAACATCGCAAAGTTAGATCGCTCAAGTGGCACTAGATGACCGATATGCAAACAAGTTTGCTCCTCTTAATAGTATGGCCATCTATCCTAAACCCGGTCATAATCTTCTCTACACACCTATGACCGGTGAAATGAAATGCCCTACAAATATACCTTTGCCTTGCGCATTCCATTCCATCTCCTTCGGTGTTGATGCAACACATGCACCAACCTATCTTCAAATGATATGATCCACTTCATATCATCACATGGCCTCTATGGTCCATCGATCTTGACCTCACTTGCTCTTCACCATCGCTTCGGTCCTTCGGCGCCAAGTCTTGCTTAAGCCTCCCGACACTCGGTACCAATGGCTTCAAAGCCTCCAACTTGCCCTTCACCTTCGCAACCGGTCCATCAAGCCAAGTCTTGCCTTGATCTTCACCATCTTAGCCACATGACCACATGTCATGTTTCATGTGCATTAAGCTCCTTCATCACATGTGTGAGCCTTGCAACATCTTCCAAACCATTTCACCTCTATGGCATATGTTGCTCACACATGATCACCTGTGGATCTCACATAAACACCATTAGTCCACCTAAAGTTGTCACTCAATTACCAAAACCAAACTAGGACCTTTCAACCGGACGCGTCCGATGTGATGAACACAGCGTCTGATGCCCCCGACACGAGCGTCCGATGCCCCCGAAATTGCATTGTTCTTCTGCGGAGTCAACCTGATCTCCTCCGAATCAAAAGCACTAAGGCTTAGACTTGGTATGAGGAGTTCCAAGGAGGTCAGTGAGCTAGCCCTAAGAGATCATGGCTCGAACCTAACTCCAAATCGGTGAATCGGAAGAATTCGGGGCAAAGGGAGCAAACCTCGATTTGAAACAAAAATCGACCGATCTACTAGCTCGTGAGGTTAGAGGAGAATTCCTTTGGTGGAAAGAAGTGCCTCACGATCTAGTACAAATCATTTCAAACAGAATCGAAAAAGACGCAACGAGTAGAGAGATCGATCACCGGGAAAATCGTGGAGAAAAGCAATCCGCGAAGAGCAACACCAAAACGCGAATCACAACCACGAATTGCCAGCCGAAATTCGTCCCCACGAGGAGACAACGAGATTACGGTCTCGTTTCCTCAAAAAGCAAATACACAGAGGTATTGTTCACCGTCTCTACGGATCTCAGTAGCTACAGCAGGGATGTGGGAGAGCAGGAAACCCTAGAATGAAAATAGCAATGGCTGAGATCGTCTGGAGGGAGAGGAGGCCTCTCCTTATATAGCCTAATACAATTATTCCCCTTCTACCCTTACAGCTAATGAGTGAGCAGGCTAACTCTAAGGGTATTCCTGACCAACTCAAGGTAGGTGGTCATCTGACGGCCACGCCCGCATAACTAGTAGCTTCGCCTCGACGCGACCTCACCGATTGCTGCCACGTGCCGCCACCGCTCCGCTCGTCCTTTTCACGGACCTCGCCCCCGGTTTTGTGGCCAAAACCGGAAAACCTGTCTTCACGACCAACCCCCGGTTTTGAGGCCCAAACCGGGAAACCAGCCATCCATAGCCTGAGTTTTGTGGCCCAAACTCAGAAACCCATCAGCACCCAGGTTTTGAGGCCCAAACCTGGAAACCATCCTCAGCCCGAGTTTTGTGGCCCAAACTCGGCAAACCCGCAGCACCCAGGTTTTGTGGCCCAAACCTGGAAACCGTCCACCAGTGGTTTTTCTGTGGCTCAACCACCAAACCAAAGCGTAGAGGGGATGCACCGCTCGTGCACCCCGTTCATCGACACGTGTCCCCAGGTCCTCGACCCGAGCAACACCATGTCCCGCAAGTCTCTGCTCATCGCTGTCCCAGGCTGTCAGGCATCACAGCTGATCCTCAGGCCACCAGTCCCTCAGTCCAAGCCTCATGTCCGCCCTTCACCGCTCCCGGTCCATCGGCACGGCACATCTCTACTTGACCTTCACCTTGCCTTCGATCACTGTATCCGTGCTCGACACCTGCACAACACAAGCCAAAGAACATGCGCATCAAACCAGTTGACAATCACTCATCACTCGAGACTCGGCATACACCCATGTATCCGCAATCTCCCCCTTGATGAGTGCATTGTCAACTACCAACACAAATCATAATGGAATAGAGGAAGGAGGAAGAAGGAGAGAGAATCCGACCAAATGACCCAAAAGCATAGCAAAGCCGAAGAAGGTCAAGTGGCAAGAGCAAGACAACTTGGTCCCCAAAGACATGAGCAACGGCTCGATGCAACCAAGCAAAGCAAAGCTAGCGCTCAAGAAGAGGTATGTGACGGAACGGCCCTAATCTCATGGCCCACATGTCCCTGTCAACCTCTGACAGCCGAACCCATGTTCCATGTGATTAAGACCTGTTCGCCACCGGGCTACATCAGTGCCCAATGTCCGCAGGATCATCTCACAATTCGGTTACAGCATTGCATACTTTTACAAATAACATCGGAATAAAGAGCGGAAGACTTAAATAACAATAGTTTTACAAAGCAGGGTTCCAAATAGAAATTAAGGTGCAGTTATTACAAACCAAGTTCTGATAATAGAGATAGACATAGGCAACGTAGTGGAGAACAGCAAAGATACTTATAATCACCCAGCCCGAGGGTGTACAACTATTCTTCGGCCTCATCGGCCTCTTCCTGGACGATGGTCACGCAGCAGGGTGCAAGACACATCGGGGACTCTGTCATACCTGCAGCATGGGTAACAAACCCTGAGTACTGGGGTACTCAACAAAACTTACCCGACTAAAGAAAAGGGAGAAGACTCAGGAATGAGAGGCTTAGGGTAGTCAAGGTAAGGCTTAAGCAAGATCAGGTATTTTGCAGAAAAGCATTTTGTAAACCTTATTTTATTTTGGAAAGATTCAGTATTCCTCAATTCTTCATCGTTCCTGATTCATTTCACATTTCAAAACATTCCTAGTTGAGAACCACTCTCCGTTGACAGTTAGTGGACCAAGTCTCCATAACCGAGGAGCAACGTTAATCCGGATAAATAATACTCAGCTGAGGATCCCTATCCACACTGCATATGTAGCACCCAAGCTTGCATATGCCAACTCGTCTACCACGATTCCTCCAAGATTGGGCCCGGTCCTACGCCATCCGGAAGTACAGTACACCACTCCTATCCAGGTACGACGACCACGTGGGTACATGCTACTTCCGCCATCTCTCCACTCCCAGTGCGCGGTTGTCGGTCCAATAAAGGATTCCTCGGAGCCAGAGCTTTCCGAAGTATGTGAATAGTTACAAGTCTTGACCAGCAGGCCCCCATACGGATGGTCCCTAAAGTTTTTCCGTGAGTAACAAGCACCTCGGGACTCTAACCCAAGAGTACAGGTCCTGTCGGTTTTTCAACCCTGTCCCGGTCGGTGTCAACTGTTGAGTCCCGGACTACAACATGACGGCACCGTACGCGCGGACAACCTCTTCTCGACAATGACCACATGCTAGCTAGGCAAGCAGTCATCGAACGAGAAGTAAAGCCAAATTCCCATAAAGATTCTTTCAGTGATCACACTTTTGAAAATGGCATTTTATTGCAAATCTATAGTATAGCATCACTAAGCATTTTGCAAATAGTTTTAAAGCAGGGCTGGTGGATCTTCTGGTGGAGGTAAATAATGCAGGTAATAGGTCATCACACAACTCCTATAACCTAATGCAGTAGTTTAACTCAAAAGTATTTAAGGAAAACATTTTATAAATCCAAGGAAGGGTTAAATGCACCGGGGCTTGCCTTGAAGAGCAAAGAGGGCAGGCTCGAGGGCGGCAGGGCAGTTGTCGGAGCTCGGGGTAGCCTCAGGGACAGGTTCGTCAGCGGCTGCCTCGATCTTGACGCCTTCTTCGGTGACTATACGAATGCAATGATGCATGCTCATGAGTATGCTAGCATGAACAATGCAACACATAGCATACAACATGAACCTTAATCACCTTTTCTGTTTTTCTTAATTATTTAAAAAGGTCATTTTATGCAGTTGCTCCAAAAATTACCAAATTAATCACATAAGTTCATTATGGTGTAGATAGATGGCAAAACAAATTTCATAATTTTTAGAGGTCATTAAGGTGCTCAAATAAAATCAGACATTAATTAACAAAAGGCACTATTTAACAATTAAAGATAAATGCTCAAAAATCAACTTGTTCCAAAAGACTTCAAAATTTCACCAGAGACTAAACATGGCATAGGAAGCTCACAAAAATTTATCTCATGATTTTTGGAGTTATAAATGATTTTCTAAAAATCCAGAACCATCCATTTATTAATTAAAAGAGGGATTTTACATTTTCAAATTCTTGCAGAAAAGTCAAGTTTCATATTTTTATAAAATACTACATGGTATAAAGACTCAATTGTAAAACTTTCAGAATTTTTAGAGCAATACAGAAAATCATACAAAAAGATGAAATAACAAGACTATTCATATTTTTGAAAAGGAAAAGAGCACTGAGCTCGAGTCGGAGCGGGCTCGACGTCGAGGCTCGAGGCTCGGCTGAGAAAATAGAGGCTGGGCTCACCGAGAGTCAGAGGCAAGGCTCGACGAGGCGGATGGAAAAGAGGGCTCGACGGGCGAGGCCTCGGCGGGGTTCTCTTGCGGCTAGCCTCTCGAGGGTGGCCTCGGCTCACTCGAGGCTTACAGCCCGAGGGTAGCTGCGATTCGCCCGAGGCTGAGGCTAGTCTCGGCTGCTTCGAGGGGCGGGGTTCGAGGATGTGCTCGAGGGTGTGGCTCGGGAACGTGCTCGAGGGTAGTGCGATTCGCCCGAGGCTTGGGGCTCGATACGGTCGAGGGTGCGGGTCGAGGAAGGAGACGACCGCGGCGGAACTCCGGCGATCCGGCGACTCTGTACACCAGGCACGGTCACCAGTAGCCGGTTAGGGGCGCAAGAAGACAAGGAAGGAATATCAGAGGTCAGGGGGAGGAGAGGTGGAGCGACGGCGGCGAATTCCGTCGACCCGAGTCGGTCGGCTTCTCACCGGCGCTGAGGAAGACAGGCTTGCACTCGGCGGTGGGAGGCGGTATCGGTGGAATTGAGGAGCTGGGAAGCTGCACGGGCTCAAGGCGGAGCTGCTGGGCTAGTTGGTTGAGCTGCGGAGGCACTGGATGGAGCTGGCGATGGTGGCGGAGGTGAGTGAGCTGCTCCGGCCGGCCGGCGGGCCTTTTATAGCCGCGGCTAGGGGCCGTTAGGGAGCGCGCGGGGGTGGATAAGAATGCCCGTGGCGCGTGCTATCGATCTCATGATGAAGAAGGGACGGAAATCAGTTTGGGACCCGGGCGTCGTGCTTGCCGGCGACGGCCACGCGGCGGCGACGTCGGGGAGCAGTGGGGGACGGGGGCGGAGGTCAGCGCTTGCGCGTGCGGATGCGGAATGATGGCGCGGACAGCGGCGGCAGGTTGGAGGCAGGCGAGTAGCTGCCAGGCGCGTGGCGCACGCGGCGCCGGCGAGCTGCCATGACCGGCCCCCTCCTGGCCCTAGGTAGAAGATGAACAGGGCTAGGGTGTAGGGTTTGACTTTCTGTTTTTTGCAAATTTCTCCCAAAAATTAAACTGAGCAGTAAAAACTCAAAATACCAAAGTTGTGCAAAAAAAGGAGATCTACAACTTTGTCAAAAAGAATATTTTCAAATTCCAAACAGTTCTTGAATTATTTTCGAAATCAGAAAAGGGGACACTTATAAGATTTGAATAATTTCAAAATTACTTTTGATTTTATATAGAAACTTGAAAATCTGCAAATACCAAAGTTGTTCCTCTAGATCAGATTTACAACTTTGCTTTTTGGACCAACTCCAAATTCTTAATAATTTTTGAATTATAACAAGAGGGGTAAAAGTAGAGTTTGGAAAATTAGGGTTTTTCAAAAGGCAATCCAATTCTATTTTTGATTTTTGATCTTTGGTCAACACAACAAACATCAGGGCACAAACTGAGCAAGATTTACACAGAACTAGACACAGAGGTGAAATTACCATTTTTGCCCTTTAGGAAGATTTGGGCTTTAGGGTTTTTGAAAAGAGATTGCTACGTAAGTACAAAGCAACATAAATGCAAGGCAAGAATGATTAATGACTAATGATGATGACATGTCAGGTTAATTACATTTTTAAACACCCGAGGTGTTACAAGGTAGAATAGGCTCAACACCGCTAGCAGGAAAGCTCGACACCAATTGAAATATCAGTTGACATACAAGCAAAATAGTGCTAGCCCTCAAGAAGAGGTAGAATGGGCTCAACACCGCTAGCGAGAAAGCTCGATACCAACTGAAGAGCAGAAAAGCTCGGTACCAATTGAGGAACACACTCACAAGGCGAACTGCTAGTCCCTCAAGATAGAGGCACAGAGGCTCAACACAACTAGTATAAAATCGCTTCAAACCAATTGAAAATTCATGAACAAAGCGAGCAAATTCAGCAAGCTCCCCCTCCAGTAGTACACACAACTAGGACATGACCCCCTCCAGTAGTGCACACAACTAGGACATAATTTGTCAAATTTCTCCCCCTTAGTTGATAATGCACTAATCAAGCAAATTTCTTCCCTTTAAAAATGCATATGAGTCAAAATGCAAGTTAGCAGTTTCAGGAATATAGTCGATAGACTGAAAAGATGCTCTACAAAGTTCTGATCCGATGACTCAACAAAAAGTATATATGTCAGCAAAGGCTCAAACTGATCACCAATTACGAAATATGAACATATGAGCAAAGTGAGCAGTTTTAGTCATTCAGAAAGTGATGTTCACCACAGAAATAGCCCTAAACATGAATAGACAGGAAGTCAAACAAGTGATAATCATGTGTACAAGGTGAACTACCCCTAGCATAGTTCAATCATCATGCTAAAGAATGAAACATATACTTGTGATTTCAGATTTTAATCGGAGTTGCAGCGGTGAAAATACACAAGTTCAAAATTCAGCATGTGATTGCGAGAGGTTGAAAACTTGTCATTGCCTAACTTTTCAACCGAGCTAAGCCTATGCAGAAGCAATCAGAAGCTAAAAACGTTAGTTTTGGTCATACACTACATGACTCAAGTTTAACTCATTGTGCAATGAGAAACAGTCTCGATACCGTGATGTGCTGACAAGCAATCCCATCTCGATCTTTTCAAATCACTTAAAACTTGGTTCAATTTTATAATAGAATATGAACAAACCAAGCAAGTGAATGACTTAGAGCTAGAGACATAGCAACCTAGCATATATGAAAAGCACAAGTGAATTCAACACATTCTACACATGCTAGTTGCATATCTCAATGGTGAACAATTTTCAAATTTTATGTTCATTAAGCAAGTTCACCATTCATAAAATAGCTCAGCTCACAACATGTATCAGTGATCAGAAAGAGCATAAGCAACAAGCATCATCATATTGCATCAGAGCATACTAGGAAGAGCATAATCACATTCTAAAGACTATATACATGAAGCTCGAAATGCAAAATGCATAATGAAATGCAAAGACTAACGAAAACAAAATGAAAGAAAAGAGAGTCAGTCAAAGATACAAAAGACAAAATGTTTCCCCCATCTAAAAGGGCAAACACACACCAAGCTCACCTCTCAAACTAGCAAAGGTTGATTGGTCCAAAGGCTTGGTAAAAATATCTGCCAACTGATGATGAGTATCGACATGGCGAAGATCGATATCACCCTTCTCATAGTGATCTCACAGAAAATGAAAGCGCACATCAATGTGTTTGGTCTTAGAATGCAGCACGGGGTTCTTAGCAACGCTAATAGCACTCGTGCTGTCACAAAGCAGAGGGACGCGAGAAAAGCTCAGACCAAAATCACGCAAAGTGGCCATCATCCAAAGCAATTGAGAATAGCAGCTAGCCACAGCAACATACTCAGCCTCTGTGGTAGACTGGGCGACACTAGACTGCTTGCGAGAAGACCAAGATACAAGAGAAGAACCAATAAACTGGCAAGTCCCAGAAGTGAACTTGCGATCAAGTCGGCAACTAGCAAAATCGGCATCAGAATAACCACAAAGGGAGAGGGTGGAGGAAGCAGAATACCAAATCCCAAACTCTGGAGTGAAGCATAAGTACCTCATAATGCACTTGACCGCCTGGCGATGCGAGGTGTGCGGCGACGACTGAAATCGCGCGCAAAGACACACCGCAAACTGGATGTCGGGGCGTGTCATCGTCAGGTACAGCAGCGATCCGATCATACTCCGATACTCCTTCTGGTCCACAGCTTCTCCATCCACATCCGCATCCAGGGCCGTCGTGGTCTACATGGGTGTTGGAAGAGGCTTGGCCTCACCCATATCGAACTTCTTCAGGATGTCCTTGGTATACTTGCCCTGGTGCACAAACGTCCCCTCTCGGGATTGCTTAATTTGCAACCCAAGAAAGAATGTCAACTCGCCCATCATGCTCATCTCAAACTCCCTGCTCAAAAGATCTGCAAACTTGGCAACCAAAGCGTGAGAAGAACCACCGAAAATGATATCATCCACGTAAATCTGGACCAAGAGAGTGTCATTGCCTTGCTTGAGGAGAAAAAGCGTTTTATCCACACATCCCATTTTAAAACCCTTAGCAAGCAAAAAGGTTTTCAACCTATCATACCAGGCTCTAGGGGCTTGTTTCAAACCATATAAAGCTTTATGAAGTTTAAAGACATGGTTTGGAAACTTGGGATTTTCGAAACCGGGGGGTTGTTTCACATACACCTCTTATTCTATGTAGCCGTTTAAGAAGGCACTCTTGACATCCATTTGAAAAAGTTTAAAACCTTTGGATGCAGCAAAAGCCAAGAGTATCCTAATTGCCTCCAAACGAGCTACAGGAGCAAAAGTCTCCTCATAGTCTATCCCCTCCTTCTGACTATACCCCTGGGCTACAAGTCTGGCCTTGTTTCTCACAATGTGGCCATCCTCTCCTTGTTTGTTTTTGAAAACCCATTTTGTACCAAAAGAGTGACACTCAGGAGGAGGTGGAACCAAAACCCAAACCCGATTTCTTTCAAAGTTTTCTAACTCCTCATGCATGGCATTAACCCAATCCGGATCAGATAAAGCATGTCCAACATCTCGGGGTTCAAAATCAGCAACAAATGCAGAGTGAGCAAAGTGAGAGATTTGTTGTGACCTCGACCGAGTGACACGTTTGTTGATGCCGCCAATCATCTGTTGAGGCGGGTGTTGGCGCCAAATGTGTCATGGCGCCTCCCGAGCTGAAGAAATCTCCCCCTCAATAGCAGCTGGTGCCTCCTCGGGTACAAAAGGTACGACCCGAGGTGGCGGATCCCACGGCCCCCCAAGTAGTTGACGAAGAGGGGTTGGGGCCATGAGTCGTCGTAGTAGAAGCTGATGCTTGCGGCACAGCAGGTAGAGGTGGTGCTGGATCATCCATCCCTTCAGTACCCTCGTCCTCGTCATCAAAAAGAGGCTCGCCAACCTCATGATCACCTGCACGCTCAAAACGAGAAGAAGGACAAACCATGGTCTCGTCGAAGGTGACATCGGATGTCTCCATGACTCGGTTAGTATCAAGATTAAGTACACGATATGTGCGAGTATGAGTGCCATAATCCAAAAATACACCGTCAGAAGAACGAGACTCAAATTTGTCCAGGTTGCCTTTCTTAAGTATAAAACAGTGGCAACCAAAAACTCTAAAATAACTCACCTTGGGCAGTTTTCCAAAACGCAACTCATAAGAAGTCTTTTTTAAGAAAGCTCAGAGAAAAATGCGATTGGAAATATAGCATGCAGTGTTCATAGCTTCGGCCCAATATCGCCTAGGAGTCCTATGCTCATCGAGCATCGTCCTGGACATCTCTACAAGGGTCCGATTCTTCCTCTCTACAACACCATTTTGTGGCGGTGTGTTGGGGGAAGAAAACTGATGCTCTAGACCTAAAGAGTTACAAAACTTCTCAAAATCCGAGTTCTTAAACTCGGAACCATTATCACTTCTAATAGCGCGCATCGAGTTCAAAGGGAACTCGTTCTGAAGACGCAAAATCAGATTGCGAGCAAAAGAGAAAGTCTCAGTTTTCTCAGCTAAAAAGAAAACCCATGAATATCTCGAAAAATCGTCAACCACAACAAGTACATACCACTTCCCCCCAACCGAGCTCACCCGAGCCGGACCAACAAGGTCCATGTGTAAAAGCTCTCCAGGGCGCTTAGTCATGACTTGGTTCACAGGATGGTGGGGAGCGGCAACCATCTTCCCATATGTCTACAAGAATGGCAAACAAGATCCTTCTCCATGGACAACTTGGGCAATCCTTGGATTAGGCCAAGTGAACTAAGCCTTGCAAGCAAGTCGAAGCTCAGGTGACCGAGTCTCCTATGCCACTTCCAAAGATCAGAGAAGGAAGGACCAGCCACAAGACAACGAGAAATTCCAAACGACTCCGAGAAATTCGCACGAAAGACTTTCCCAAAGGGCGAAATCAAACAGACAAGATTGCCCTGAGGATCTAAAATATGACTGAGATTCAGCTTAAAACAAATCTCATAGTCATCATCAAAAAGTTGCAAAACAGAAAGAAGGTTAAACTGCAAGTTAGAAACAAGAGCAACATCACGCAACACAAAGTGCTCATTAACTCGCACAGACCCACGAGACAACACCTTACCTTTTCTATTGTCGCCGAAGGTGATAAATTCCTTTCCGGCAACAGGACTAAGACTGGAGAACCACTTGGTGTTTCCGGTCATGTGCCTCGAGCTACCGGAATCCACCAACCAAATGTCCTCCAATCGTTTTACCTACATCAATAAAAAGACATAGGGTGAGCATACGGTCCAACACTGGGGTAAGTAAAATAGGAGTTATACCAGTGTTGAGCCGGCTACTCAAAAGAACGGTTAGTAGAAAAACCATTCCTAGCACGCCTACGGGGAAAGCGATCACCACGCTGAGGAAAACGTGGTCCGTTAAGGGAAGAGCGTCCATCGCGATACTCAAAACATGGTGGAGGGAAACACTCAACAAAGCCACCGCCACGGGGTCCATATCCTGCAAAAACAGGATCCTGCCGGGCAACACCTCCCTGAGGCCTACGACCTTGAGGCACTGTACCTCTAGGCCTAGCAGCACGCCTCTGAACGTTCGGCACATGTACATCATGGAAAGGATGGTACATGTCTGTGTTGTTCATCTCCTTTGCATGGCGCTCCTCTCTCTTGCGCCGAAAGCAAAACTCCCTCAAGTGTCCATCTCTCCCACAGTGCTCACAATGGTACCTCACCGCTCTCATAGGGGGTTGTTGGTACTCATGGTAGTGGGTGTGGATCACTTTGCCCTTCTGTGGCATGAGCTCCTCCTGGATAGGTGGCATTGTGTCTAGCTTGTTCTTGAGGTGGTTTGGTTTTGGAGCCCATGTTTGTTTCTTGGGTGGAGCTCTCGGAGGTTCAACAAACACCCCATCCTTGGTGTTAGGCTTTAGAGGCTCTTTGGGTGGAATCTTGGTAAGCTTGGGAGTAGTGGTAGAGTTGGGCTTCTCACATGGGTTAAGACCACTCGACTCTCCAATCTTACTAAAAGATGAAGCACACTCAACACCCTGAGCAAAGCCAACACCTGGACCTCCAGCAGCACGTCTGAATTGGCCAATCATCATCCCAAGCTGCGGCTCACCACAAGACACCCATGACAAGATGGCCTGAAGGTATGTGTTTTCCTCCACGGTTTGCATCTTGTCATGCTTCACGTTCGCGATCTCCATCTCCAAACCCTCACACAAAGCGCACCTAGACACACAAGTGCTACCCGAGCTGGCCTTCTCAAGAGACACAATCTTGGCATTCTTCTCTGCCAACTCGGATTGCAAGCCTGCACAAGACTTGCACGCACCAAGCACTGAGGATCTAGCTCTAAGCTCATCCACCTCTCCAACCAAGGCAACATACTTCCCCCTCAAGGTGAGAAGGTCAGTCATGTGCCTGGAGCACATCTCACACTCATCCTCCTCGGACACAACAATGGTGGACTTGACAGATTCAAGTTCCTTCACCGTATCCTCCCACTTCTGCCTAAACTCCTTCCGCTCTCTAGCAGCACGCCTAAGCAGTTTATCTTGACTCAGAAGAGCAGCAGTAAGTTTCTCGACCTCAGCAGAAAGCTCATCGGGGGTCTGAGATACCTGGGAGGTGTCGTCGTCGTCGTCGTCGTCGTTCCGAGGGGTCTCCTCTAGCTGGCTGTCGACCTCCTTGCCGAGGGCCATGGTGCAAAGGCCCTCGTTGTCGGCGAAGAAGCAGAGGCCGTTCAGCTTGTCCTCGATTCTCTTCTTCTTCTCGGACTCGTCGTCGCTTGAGGAAGCGGAGTCGTCATCCGAGTCATCGACGTCGCTGAGCGTGGTGAAGAAGGCACGCTGCTCAGCCTGGGCCTTCTCCAAGTACTTCTTCTTGATGTACTCCTTGTTGAAGCCGCCCTTCCGCTTGTGCTTCGCGGGGACGTACTTCTCCTTGTGCTTGCCGAAGTCGTACTTGTGGCCACGATCGCCCTTGCCTGCCACTTGCTTGTTCTTCTTTGGGCAGTTGGCGATGAAGTGGTCTGGATCACCATGCTCGAAGCACCCAGCGCATCCTCCTCCACGATGTCGGTTCATGCGGTTGTTGTGGAACCGCGAGAACCGGTTGGCAAGCAGGGCCAACTCGTCGTCTCCCATGAACTCCAGCTGCTCCTCTGTGACAGAAAGAAGAGAGGAAAGTGCAAAGCCTCCAGAGGGGTTAGCAGAAGAGCCAGAAAGCAAAACCATCGACGAGCCAGAAGGATTTTCATAAAAAGCCCTCGCCATGGCATCAATCTCACTGGACTTGAGCTTACTGAAGAGCTCGTCGCACGTGAGGGTCTCATAGTTAGGCGATTCGATGATCGCCTGAACCTTGGAATCCCACACCGACCGATCAAGAGTGTGTAAAAGCTTCAAGGCCCTCTCATGATCGTCGAAAGGCAACAGCTCCTTGTTAGCCCTCATCCTGTTGACAATCACCTGAAAGCGAGCGAATAAACTCTCTATGCTCTCGCCAGGCATGTGTCGAAAGTTCTCATACTCTCTTGTGCGACTTGTAGAGACGGGTTTTGACTTGAGTGGTTCCCTCATGGAAACGCACGAGGGTAGCCCAAATCTCCCGAGCCGTAGCGAGGTGAGAAACGCGATCAAACTCTGTCATGCTCAAGCATGAGAAAAGAGCATTACGGGCTCGGCTATTGGCATCGTGCTCATCGATCTGATGCTGAGTAGCACGAGCAGCCAAGACCACGTAATCTACAGAGTTCCAAATATCCCAAATGGAAGCACCCAAACTCTGAAGATAGGCCGACATGCGTATCTTCCAATACGCATAGTTCGTCACATCGAAGAACGGCGGTTTGCCCATGCCACGATCCATGTCGCCTTCTGTGGATCTGGAACCAGCTAAGGTGGAAGATCCTTAACCCGCTTCGATACCAATTGAAGGACCGAAAATGCTAAAGCAAGGCGACCAGAGGGGGGGGTGAATGGGAGCCTAAAAATTTCTTTCGAAATTCCGGCCTCTGTCCCAACAAAATCAACCCCAAGAGCAAAACTGACACACGTGATGTCCATGACCCAAGCGAATCGGTGGATGTTCCCTAGGAACACAGCAGGACACCACAAAAACTTTCTCGCCCAAATTCAGGCATTTTCGCAAAGCGGGAAGCCCTGTTTCTGTAGAGCACAGAGTCGAGAATCCAACGCAAAAAGCGGAAACCAAATCCGAAGTCGGACGAACAAACGGCGAACGAAACAGTGTTGAACTCACAGCATCGGACGCTAACCTGCGTCCGATGGTGAGGCACCGGACGCGTCTGATGCAAAACGACCCTGTCTGGAACCTTACTGGACAGGCATCGGACGCTGGCTACAGTGAAACCCTAGCGTCCAATGTTAGACCCCCGGACGCGTCCGATGGCAACGGACGCTCCGATGGTCAGCGTCTGATGCTCCTTAAAGACACTGTCAGATGACACGTGGCACCGGGCGCTTCCGATGTGATGAACACAACGTTCGATGCCCCCGACTCGAGCGTCCGATGCCCCCAAAACTGCACTATTCTTCTGCGGATTCAACCCGATCTCCTCCGAATCAAAAGCACTAAGGCTTAGACTTGGTATGAGGAGTTTCAAGGAGGTTAGTGAGCTAGCCCTAAGAGATCATGGCTTGAACCTAACTCCAAATCGGTGAATCGGAAGAATTCGAGGCAAAGGGAGCGAAACTCGATTTGAAACGAAAATCGACCGATCTACTAGCTCGTGAGGTTAGAGGAGAATTCCTTTGGTGGAAAGAAGTGCCTCACCATCTAGTACAAATCATTTCAAACGAAATCGAAAAAGACGCAATGAGTAGAGAGATCGATCACCGGGAAAATCGTGGAGAAAAGCAATCCGCGAAGAGCAACACCAAAACGCAAATCACAACCACGAATTGCCAGCCGAAATTCGTCCCCACGAGGAGACAACGAGATTACGGTCTCGTTTCCTCAAAAAGCAAATACACAGAGGTATTGTTCACCGTCTCTGCAGATCTCAGTAGCTACAACAGGGATGTGGGAGAGCAGGAAACCCTAGAATGAAAATAGCAATGGCTGAGATCATCTGGAGGGAGGGGGAGGCCTCTCCTTATATAGCCTAATACAATTATTCCCCTTCTACCCTTACAACTAATGAGCGAGCAGGCTAACCCTAAGGGTATTCCTGACCAACTCGAGGTAGGTGGTGATCCGACGGTCACGCCCGCACAACTGGTAGCTTCGCCTCGACGCGACCTCACCGATTGCCGCCACGTGCTGCCACCGCTCCGCTCGTCCTTTTCACGGACCTCGCCCCCGGTTTTGTGGCCGAAACCGGGAAACCTGTCTTCACGACCAACCCCCGGTTTTGAGTCCCAAATCGGGAAACCAGCCATTCATAGCCTGAGTTTTGTGGCCCAAACTCAGAAACCCATCAGCGCCCAGGTTTTGAGGCCCAAACCTGGAAACCGTCCTCAACCCGAGTTTTGTGGCCCAAACTCGGCAAACCCGCAACACCCAGGTTTTGTGGCCCAAACCTGGAAACCGTCCACCGGTGATTTTTCTGTGGCTCAACCACCAAACCGAACCGTAGAGCGGATGCACTGCGCGTGCACCCCATTCACCGACACGTGTCCCTAGGTCCTCGACCCGAGCAAGACCATGTCCCGCAAGTCTCTGCTCGTCGCTGTCCCAGGCTGTCAGCCAGCACAGCTGATCCTCAGGCCACTGGTCCCTCAGTCCAAGCCTCACGTCCGCCCTTCACCGCTCCCGGTCCATCGGCACGACACGTCTCTACTTGACCTTCACCTTGGCTTCAATCATTGTATCCATGCTCGACACCTGCACAACACAAGCCAAAGAACATGCGCATCAAACCAGTTGACAATCACTCATCACTCGAGACTCGGCATACACCCATGTATCCGCAGACATGGATCGCAGCGTGGGCAAACCATCGTTTTTCGATGGGACGAATTATGCGTATTGGAAGATACGCATGTCGGCCTATCTCTAGAGTATGGGTGCTTCTGTCTGGGAGATTTGCAACAAGGACGATTACGTGGTTTTAGATGCTCATGTGACTCAGCTGTAGATCGATGAGCACGATGCCAATAGCTGAGCCCATAATGCTCTTTTCTCCTGTTTGAGCATGTCAGAGTTTGATCACGTTTCTCACCTCCCCACGGCGACACTCATGCGTTTCCATGAGGGAACCACTCAGGTCAAATCCCGTCTCTACGAGTCACACAAACGGAAGTATGAGAACTTTCGACACATGCCTGGCGAGAGCATAGAAAGTTTATTCGCTCGCTTTCAGGTGATTGTCAACAGGATGAGGGCTAACAAGGAGCTATTGCCTTTCGACAATCATGAGAGGGCTCTCAAGCTTTTGCATACTCTCGATCGTTCGGTGTGGGACTCTAAGGTTCAGGCGATCATCGAATCGCCTAACTATGAGACTCTCACGTGCGACGAGCTCTTTAGTAAGCTCAAGTCCAGTGAGATTGATGCCATGACGAGGGCTTCTTATGAGAATCCTTTTGGCCCGTCGATGGCTTTGCTTTTTGGCTCTTCTACTAACCCCTCTGGAGGCTTTGCTTTGTCTTCTGAAGGACCGAAAGTGCTACCAGAAAGCGACCAGAGGGGGGTGAATGGGAGCTTCAAAAATTCTTTTTAGAAATTTGTTGCCGCGGTCCCGAGAATCACCCCAAGAGCAAACCTAGAGCTTGCGAGTGTCCACGACCCAAGATGTAGGGTGGATGCTTCCGAGAAGCACAGCGGGACACAACACAACTCTAGAAATCCAAGGCAAAAAACCAAAAACCAAATCCGAGATCGCACGAACAAACTGCGGACGAGACAGTGCAAAAACCTCAGCACCAGACGCTAGCAGCGTCCGATGGCAAAGCACCGGACGCGTCTGATGCAAAAAGACACGTTTTGGAAGCTTACTGCACAGGCATCAGACGCTTGCTACAGTGAAACCCTAGCGTCTGATCTCGACCCCCGGCGTGTCTGATGGCAATGGAAGCTCCGATGGTCAGCGTCCGATGTTCCTTAGAAAACTCTGTCAGATGACACATGGCACCGGACGCGTCCAATGTGATGAACACAGTGTCCGATGCTCCCGACTCGAGCGTCCGATGCCTCCGAAACTGCACTGTTCTTCAGCGGATTCAACCCGATCTCCTCCGAATCAAAAGCTCTAGGGCCTAGACTTGGTATGAGGAGTTCCAAGGAGGTTAGTGAGCTATCCCAAAGAGATCATGGCTTGAACCTAACTCCAAATTGGTGAATCAAAAGAATTCAGGGGAAAAGAGACAAAACTCGATTCAAAACATAAAACAACCGATCTACTAGCTCTTGAGGTTAGAGAAGAATTCCTTCGGTGGAAAGATGTGCCTCACGATCTAGAACAACTCAGTTCAAACGGAATTGCAAAAGATGTACCAAGTAAAGAGATCGATCACAGGGAAAATCGTGGAGAAAAGCAACCCGCGAAGAACAACTCCAAAACGCGAATCACAACCACGAATTTGCAACCGTGTGGCTACCACACGCTACAATAGTGAGATTACGGTCTCACTTCCTCAAAATCTCACGAACACAAAGGTATGATTGTCTTCTCTGTGGATCTCAGTTGCTACAGCAGGGAAATGGGAGAGCAGGAAAACCTAGAAGGCAAAGAGCAAATGACTGAGATGGTTTGGGAGGTGGGTGTCTCCCCCTACTTATCCTAATTCTAATTCCCACTCTACCACTAACTAATTACAGAGCGAACCAGCTAAACCCTAGGGTTATTCTGGACCAACTCGTGGTAGGTGGTGATCCGACGGCCACGCCCGCACAACTGGTAGCGTTGCCTCGACGCAACCTCACCGATTGCCGCCACGTGCCGCCACCGCTCTGCTCGTCCTTTTCACGGACTCCGCCCCCGGTTTTGAGACCCAAACCGGGAAACCAGCCTTCACGATCAACCCCCGGTTTTGAGGCCCAAACCGGGAAACCAGCCGTCCATTGCTTGAGTTTTGTGGCACAAACTCAGAAACCCGCCAGCGCCCAGGTTTTGAGGCCCAAACCTGGAAACCGTCCTCAGCCCGAGTTTTGTGGCCCAAACTCGATAAACCCGCAGCACCCAGGTTTTGTGGCCCAAACCTGAAAACCGTCCACCGGTGCTTTTTCTGTGGCTCAATCACCAAACCGAGCCGTAAAAGGGATGCACCGCCCGTGCACCCCGTTCACACGCAAGTCTTCGCTCGTCGCTGTCCCAGGCTGTCAGCCACCACAGCTCATCCTCAGGCCACCGGTCCCTCAGTCCAAGCCTCACGTCCGCCCTTCACCGCTCTCGGTCCGTCGGCACGACACGTCTCTACTTGACCTTCACCTTGCCTTCGATCATTGTATCCGTGCTCGACACCTGCACAACACAAGCCAAAGAACATGCGCATCAAACCCATTGACAATCACTCATCACTCGAGACTCGACATACACCCATGTATCCGCAATCTCCCCCTTAATGAGTGCATTGTCAACTACCAACACAAATCATAATGAAGGTAGAAGAAGGAAGAAGAAGGAGAAGAGAGAACTCGACCAAATGACCCAAAAGCATAGCAAAGCCGGAAGAAGGTCAAGTGGAAAGAGCAAGACAACTTGGTCCCCAAAGACATGGGCAACGGCTCAACGCAACCAAGCAAAGCAAAGCTAGCCCTCAAGAAGAGGTAGAACAGGCTCAACACCGCTAGCGAGAAAGCTCGACACCAATTGAAATACCAATTGAAATTCAAAATAGAACTAGCCCTCAAGAAAAGGCAGAACGGGCTCAACACCGCTAGCGAGAAAGCTCGATACCAACTGAAGGAATGCCAACTTAAAAAGCAAAAGAGCTCGAAACCAAGAGAAGAGCATATAGGCAAATTCGCTAGTCCCTCAAGAAAGAGGAGGCTCAACACAACTAGCATATAGGCAAAGTCGCTAGTCCCTCAAGAAAGAGGAGGCTCAACACAACTAGCTACCAAAAATGCTTCGAACCAATTGACAATTCAACAGACAAAACCCGAGCAAAATCCCCCTTCAATAGTGCACATGATTTGACAAATTTCTCCCCCTTAGTTGATAATGCACTATCAGGCAAAATTCTCCCTTCCAAATGCATATGAGTCAAACATGCGAGTAAGCAGCTTCAGAAATATAGTCTAGAGAACGAAGAGATGCTCTACATAGTATAACTCCAATGACTCAACAAGAAGCATACATGCCAGCAAAGGCTCAAGCTGATCACCAAATACGAAATATGAACATATGAGCAAAGTGAGCAATTTTGGCCAAAAAGGTATTCACCATCAAAATAGCACTAAACATGTATAGACATGAAGTCAAACAAGTGCTAAACATGTATACAAGGTGAACTACCCCTAGCAAAGTTCAAACATCATGCTGCAGAATGAAACATATACTTGTGATTTCAGATTTTAATCGGAGTTGCAGCGGTGAAATTACACAAGTTCAAAATTCAGCATGTAATTGCGAGAGGTTGAAAGCTTGTCATTGCCTAACTTTTCGACCGAGCTAAGCCTATGCAGAAGCAATCAGAAGCTTAAAACGTCGGTTTCGGTCATACACTACACGGCTCAAGTTTAACTCAAGAGTGCAATGAGAAACAGTCTCGATACCGTGTTGTGTTGACAAGCAATCCCATCTCGATCTTTCCAATTCACTTAACTTGGTTCAATTTTATGACAGAATATGAACATACCAAGCAAGTGAAAGACTCAGATCTAGAGACATAGCAACCTAGCATATATGAAAAACACAAGTGAATTCAACACATTCTTCACATGCTTAGTTGCATATCTCAATGGTGAACAATTTCAAGTTTTATGTTCATTAAGCAAGTTCACCATTCATAAAATAGCTCAGCTCACAACATGTATTAGTGATCAGAAAGAGCATAAGCTACAAGTATCATCACATAGCATCGGAGCATACTAGATAGAGCATAATCACATTCTAAAGATTATATACATGAAGCTCAGAAAGTAAAGATGCATGATGAAATGCAAAGACTATCTTATCAGAAACGAAAATAAAACGAAAGAAAAAGAGTCAGTCTATGATACAATACCCAAAAATGTTTCCCCTATCTAAAAGGGGAAACAGACACCAAGCTCACCTCTCAACCTAGCAAAGATTGATTGGTCCAAAGGCTTGGTAAAAATATCTGCCAACTGATGATGAGTATCGACATGGCGAAGGTCGATATCACCCTTCTCATAGTGGTCTCGCAAGAAATGAAAGCGCACATCAATGTGTTTGGTCTTAGAATGCAGCACGGGGTTCTTAGCAACGCTAATGCACTCGTGCTGTCACAAAGCAGAGGAACGTGAGAAAAACTCAGACCAAAATCACGCAAAGTGGCCAGCATCCAAAGCAACTGGGAACAACAACTAGCCGCAGCCACATACTCAGCCTCTGTGGTAGACTGGGCGACGCTAGACTGCTTGCGAGAAGACCAAGATACAAGAGAAGTACCAATAAACTGGCAAGTCCCAGAAGTGGACTTGCGATCAAGTCGGCAACCAGCAAAATCGGCATCAGAATAACCGCAAAGGGAGAGGGTGGAGGAAGCAGAATACCAAAATCCCAAACTCTGGAGTGAAGCATAAATACCTCATAATGCGCTTGACTGCCAGACGGTGAGAGGTGCGTGGCGATGACTGAAATCGCGCGCAAAGACACACCGCGAACTGAATGTCCGGGCGTGTCATTGTCAGGTACAGCAGCGACCCGATCATGCTACGGTACTCCTTTTGGTCCACAGCTTCTCCATCCACATCCACATCCAGGGCCGTCGTAGTCGACATGGGTGTTGGAAGAGGCTTGGCCTCACCCATATCGAGCTTCTTTAGAATATCCTTGGTGTACTTGCCCTGGTGCACAAACGTCCCCTCTCGGGATTGCTTGATTTGCAACCCGAGGAAAAACGTCAACTCGCCCATCATGCGCATCTCAAATTCCCTGCTCATTGTATCTGCAAACTTGGCAACCAAAGCATGAGAAGAACCACCAAAGATGATATCATCCACGTAAATCTGAACCAACAAAGTGGCATTGCCTTGCTTGAGGAGAAAAAGTGTTTTATCCACACATCCCATTTTAAAATCCTTAGCAAGCAAAAAGGTTTTCAACCTATCATACCAGGCTCTAGGGGCTTGTTTCAAACCATATAAAGCTTTGTGAAGTTTAAAAACATGGTTTGGAAACTTGGGATTTTCGAAACCGGGGGGTTGTTTCACATACACCTCTTCTTCTATGTAGCCGTTTAAGAAGGCACTCTTGACATCCATTTGAAAAAGTTTAAAACCTTTGGATGCAGCAAAAGCCAAGAGTATCCTAATTGCCTCCAAACGAGCTACAGGAGCAAAAGTATCCTCATAGTCTATCCCCTCCTTCTGACTATACCCCTGGGCTACAAGTCTGGCCTTGTTTCTCACAATGTGGCCATCCTCTCCTTGTTTGTTTTTGAAAACCCATTTTGTACCAATAGAGTGACACTCAGGAGGAGGTGGAACCAAAACCCAAACCCCATTTCTTTCAAAGTTTTCTAACTCCTCATGCATGGAATTAACCCAATCCGGATCAGATAAAGCATGTCCAACATCTCGGGGTTCAAAATCAGCAACAAATGCAGAGTGAGCAAAGTGAGAGATTTGTTGTGACCTTGACCGAGTGACACATTCGTTGATGCCGCCAATCATCTGTTGAGGCGGGTGTTGGCGCTGAATGTGTCGTGGCGCCTCCCGAGCTGAAGAAATCTCCCCCTCAACAGCAGCTGGTGCCTCCTCGGGTACAAAAGGTACGGCCCGAGGTGGCGGATCCCACGGCCCCCAAGTAGTTGACAAAGAGGGGTTGGGGCCATGAGTCGTCGTAGTAGAAGCCAATGCTTGCGGCACAGAAGGTGGAGGTGGTGCTAGATCATCCAGCCCTTCAGCACCCTCGTCCTCGTCATCAAAAAGAGGCTCGCCAACCTCATGATCACCTGCACGTTCAAATCAAGAAGAAGGACAAACCATGGTCTCGTCGAAGGTGACATCGGATGTCTCCATGACTCGGTTAGTATCAAGGTTAAGTACATGATATGCGCGAATATGAGTGCCATAACCCAAAAATACACCGTCAGAAGAACGAGACTCAAATTTGTCTAGGTTGCCTTTCTTAAGTATAAAACAGTGGCAACCAAAAACTCTAAAATAACTCACCTTGGGCAGTTTTCCAAAACGCAACTCGTAAGAAGTCTTTTTCAAGAAAGCTCGGAGAAAAATGCGATTGGAAATATAGCATGAAGTATTCATAGCTTCGGCCCAATATCGCCTAGGAGTCCTATGCTCATCGAGCATCGTCCTGGCCATCTCTACAAGGGTCCGATTCTTCCTCTCTACAAAACCATTTTGTGGCGGTGTGTAGGGGGAAGAAAACTGATGCTCTAGACCCAAAGAGTTACAAAACTTCTCAAAATCCGAGTTCTTAAACTCGGAACCATTGTCACTCCTAATAGCTCGCATCGAGTTCAAAGGGAACTTGTTCTGAAGACGCAAAATCAGATTGCCAGCAAAAGAGAAAGTCTCAGTTTTCTCACCTAAAAAGAAAACCCACGAATATCTCGAAAAGTCATCAACAACAACAAGCACATACCACTTCCCCCCAACCGAGCTCACCCGAGCCGAACCAACAAGGTCCATGTGCAAAAGCTCTCTAGGGCGCTTAGTCATGACTTGGTTCACAGGATGGTGGGGAGCGGCAACCATCTTCCCATGTCTACAAGAATGGCAAACGAGATCCTTCTCCATGGATAACTTGGGCAATCCTTGGATTAGGCCAAGTGAGCTAAGCCTTGCAAGCAAGTCGAAGCTCAGGTGGCCGAGTCTCCTATGCCACTTCCAAAGATCAGAGGAGGAAGGACCAGCCAAAAGACAACGAGAAATGTCAAAAGACTCCGAGAAATTTGCACGAAAGACTTTCCCAAAGGGCAAAATCAGACATACAAGATTGCCCTGAGGATCCAAAATACGACTGAGATTCGGTTTAAATTGAATCTCATAGTCATCATCAAAGAGTTGCGAAACAGAAAGAAGGTTAAAATGCAAGTTAGAAACAAGAGCAACATCGCACAACACAAAGTGCTCATTAACTCGCACCGACCCACGAGACAACACTTTACCTTTGCTATTGTCGCCGAAGGTGATAAACTCCTTTCCGGTGACTGGACTAAGACCGGAGAACCACTTGGCGTTTCCGGTCTTAATCCAGTTGCTGGAAAGGAGTTTTTCACCTTCGAGACTCGGTCACCTGAGCTTCGACTTGCTTGCAAGGCTTAGCTCACTTGGCCTAATCCGAGGATTGCCCAAGTTACATATGGAGAAGGATCTTGTTTGCCATTCTTGTAGACATGGGAAGATGGTTGCTGCTCCCCACCATCCTGTGAATCAAGTTATGACCAAGCGCCCTGGAGAGCTTTTGCATATGAATCTTGTTGGTCCGGCTCGGGTGAGCTCGGTTGGTGGGAAGTGGTATGTGCTTGTTGTTGTTGATGACTTTTTGAGATATTCGTGGGTTTTCTTTTTAGCTGAGAAAACTGAGACTTTCTCTCTTGCTCGCAATCTGATTTTGCGTCTTCAGAACGAGTTCCCTAAGAACTCGATGCGAGCTATTAGAAGTGATAATGGTTCCGAGTTTAAGAACTCAGATTTTGAGAAGCTTTGTGACTCTTTGGGTTTGGAGCATCAGTTTTCTTCCCCCTACACACCGCCACAGAATGGTGTTGTAGAAAGGAAGAATCAGACCCTTGTTGAGATGGCCAGGACAATGCTCGATGAGCATAGGACTCCTAGGCGGTATTGGGCCGAGGCTATGAACACTGAATGCTATATTTCCAATCACATTTTTCTTCGAGCCTTTTTGAAAAAGACTTCTTATGAGTTGTGTTTTGGAAAACAGCCCAAAGTGAGTTATTTTAGAGTTTTTGGTTGCCACTATTTATACTCAAGAAAGGCAACCTGGACAAATTTGAGTCTCGATCTTCTAACGGTGTATTTTTGGGTTATGGCACTCATACTCGTGCATATCGTGTACTTAATCTTGATACTAACCGAGTCATGGAGACATCCGATGTCACCTTCGACGAGACCATGGTTTGTCTTTCTTCTAGATTTGAGCATGCAGGTGATCACGAGGTTGGCGAACCTCTTTTTGATGACGAGGACGAGGGTGCTGAAGGGATAGATGATCCAGCACCACCTCCACCTGTTGTGCCACTAGGATCGGCTTCTACTACGTCGACACACGGCCCCGACCCTTCTTCCTCGACTACTTGGGGGCCGTGGGATCCGCCACCTCGGGATGTACCATTGGTACCCGAGGAGGCGCCAGCTGCTGTTGAGGGGGAGGTTTCTTCAGCTCGGGAGGCGCCATGACATATCCAGCGCCAACACCCGCCTCAACAGATCATCGGCAGCATCAACGAATGTGTCACTCGATCAAGGTCACAACAAATCTCTCACTTTGCTCATTCTGCATTTGTTGCTGATTTTGAACCCCGAGATGTTGGACACGCTTTATCTGATCCGGATTGGGTTAATGCCATGCATGAGGAGTTAGAAAATTTTGAGAGAAATCGGGTTTGGGTTTTGGTTCCACCTCCTCCTGAGTGTCACCCTATTGGTACAAAATGGGTTTTCAAAAACAAACAAGGAGAGGATGGCCACATTGTGAGAAACAAGGCAAGACTTGTAGCCCAGGGGTATAGTCAGAAGGAGGGGATAGACTATGAGGAGATGTTTGCTCCTGTAGCTCGTTTGGAGGCAATTAGGATACTCTTGGCTTTTGCTGCATCCAAAGGGTTTAAACTTTTTCAAATGGATGTCAAGAGTGCCTTCTTAAACGGCTACATAGAAGAAGAGGTGTATGTGAAACAACCCCCGGTTTTGAAAATCCCAAGTTTCCAAACCATGTTTTTAAACTTCACAAAGCTTTGTATGGTCTGAAACAAGCCCCTAGAGCATGGTATGATAGGTTGAAAACCTTTTTGCTTGTTAAGGGTTTTAAAATGGGATGTGTGGATAAAACGCTTTTTCTCCTCAAGCAAGGCAATGACACTCTCTTGGTCCAGATTTACGTGGATGATCTCATTCTCGGTGGTTCTTCTCACGCTTTGGTTGCCAAGTTTGCAGATCTTATGAGCAGGGAGTTTGGGATGAGCATGATGAGCGAGTTAACATTCTTTCTCGGGTTGCAAATTAAGAAATCCCGAGAAGGAACGTTTGTGCACCAGGGCAAGTACACCAAGGACATCCTGAAGAAGTTCAATATGGGTGAGGCCAAGCCTCTTCCAACACCCATGTCGACCACAACGTCCCTGGATGCGGACGAGGATGGAGAAACTGTGGACCAGAAGGAGTACCGAAGCATGATCGGGTCGCTGTTGTACCTGACGACGACACGCCCAGATATTCAGTCTGCGGTGTGTCTTTACGCGCGCTTTCAGGCGTCGCCGCGCACCTCTCACGGTCAGGCGGTCAAGCGCATTATGAGGTACCTTCATTTCACTCCGGAGTTTGGGATTTGGTATTCTGCTTCCTCCACCCTCTTCCTTTGCGGTTATTCTGATGCCGATTTTGCTGGTTGCCGACTTGATCACAAGTCCACTTCTGGGACTTGTCAGTTTATTGGTTCTTCTCTTGTATCTTGGTCTTCTCGCAAGCAGTCTAGTGTCACCTAGTCTTCCACAGAGGCTGAGTATGTTGCTGCGGCTAGCTGTTGTTCCCTGTTGCTTTAGATGATGGCCACTTTGCGCGATTTTGGTCTGAGCTTTTCTCGCGTTCCTTTGCTTTGTGACAGCACGAGTGCAATTAGCGTTGCTAAGAACCTCGTGCTGCATTCTAAGACCAAACACATTGATGTGCGCTTTCATTTTCTGCGAGACCGTTTTGAGAAGGGTGATATCGACCTTCGCCATGTCGATACTCATCATCAGTTGGCAGATATTTTTACCAAGCCTTTGGACCAATCAACCTTTGCTAGGTTGAGAGGTAAGCTTGGTGTGTGTTTCCCCTTTTAGATGGGGGAAACATTTTTTCTCGTGTATCATAGACTGACTCCTTTTTGTTGTGGCTTATTTTCGTTTTTAGTAGATTATCCTTTGCATTGTATCATGCATCTTTGCATTTTCGAGCTTCATGACTATATTCTTTAGAATGTAACTATGCTCTGTCTAGTATGCTCCGATGCTATATGATGATGCTTGTAGCTTATGCTCTTTCTGATCACTGATACATGTTGTGAGCTGAGCTATTTTATGAATGGTGACTATGCTTAATGAACATAAAATTTGAAATTTGTTCACCATTGAGATTGGCAACTAGCATGTGTAGAATGTGTTGAAATCACTTGTGCTTTTCATATATGCTAGGTTGCTATGTCTCTAGTTCTGAGTCATTCACTTGCTTGGTATGTTCATATTCTGTCATAAAATTGAACCAAGTTAAGTGAATTGGAAAGATCGAGATGGGATTGCTTGTCGACACATCACGGTATCGAGACTATTTCTCACTGCACTTTGAGTTCAACTTGAGTCGTGTAGTGTAAGACCGAAACCATTGTTTTAAGCTTCTGATTGCTTCTTGTTGACGCAAAAATGGTGTTCCGCGCCTGACACACAGCAAGCCGGAAAGCGTGGCTTCAAACGGGTGCTTGGGCGATTTGAAATCCGGAGACGTGCCAGTCGGTTTGACCTGAAAACCAACAAGGGATAAAACTATGAGAATAAAACTGGAACATGTCGGGTGAGACCAGACAGTTCCATATTTACGGCCCTGAAGCCACTCATGACGACATACAACTATAGAAGTTGTCTGTCAACAAGTTTAAAGGTCATTCGGCTAACTCTAAACATGAATATATGTAAATAGCTGGTTGCCGAACGTACGTACATGAAAAAGACATGCTTGGACAAGTAAAAAAAATTATAAGTTGACGTATAACCAAGCTCGGCAAACTAGCCGAATTGGGGTCCATGAAGAAGGAACATGCAAACAAACACGATCTAACCAATCTAAAACCTGCATCTGCCGCACGATACATAGTTTTATCTAAGCTCAAACGTGATTGATATGTATGAACCCACAACACGTAACAATCTAGATTAGAAATTAATTCGGCCATCATGATCATGCAATTATTGGAACACAAATAAACTTGTAAAGCAAGGCCGAACAAAGTCAATCTAGATTGGGCAAAAGAGTGTTACAAAATTAATTAAATCATGCAACACATGGTAACTTATTGAATCTACTAGATCTTGCCAAATCTAATAGAGCCGATAACTATCTCACTTTTGCTAAACGTATCAAGTAAACGCCTGTCGTACGATATTTACCCATAAGCAAAGCATAAGCAAAGACTTCTTGATCGTTAACAAAGATTCGCTGCACGATCATTGGAAACAAACAAGACTACTTGCATCACATCTAAATCCACCGCATGATACTAGACATGATAACAAGGTTGTCGGGACTTACAGAGGTCGACGGATCGATGATTCCTCTCGAAGAACTCGACGACACGACAAAGGACTCGAAGATGGCACAGGGCCGGTTTGTATTGATATGGTTGTGAACACTTTTTACAATAGCCAAGGGTTTATATTTATACCCTGGGCAGATAAGAATCCTGAAGGGACTTACCTAATAATATCTAAAATAAAGGGAAATATTATATGACATGCTTACGTACGTACCTAAGGATCCTAGATGGATACGATATCGTCATTGCTGACCAATGCTTCGAATCTGGTCCCTTGCTTGTTTCACACGGAAATAGCTCCGGCCATATATGTTTTGCACTTTCCCCTTCCACCACAAACCAATGATTTCTTTCCTATTTTCTTTTCATTATCAATTGTCAAACGGGTAACAATATTTCCATTGAACTGGTCTTCAAGCTGGTTGTGCGGTTCATGCCCGGCTAGTTGTAATCGGCTAATTACGTATACATGTATGTATAGCCGAACATGTAGGGCCGTTGAACATGTACGTCGTCTTCTAGCCTTTCTTTCATCGTGAAGCCATTCATGCTAAATATAGAACTGGATGTCGAGACGTGCATGCTTTATATATATTTATATTTATATTGCCTTCTTTGCTTGCTTGCCACATCACAACGCCACCAAATCCAACTCCTGGCCAATGAGATCAGACCCCTCTGATTCTTGAATACTCGTTTAATCTGTCATGGCCATGGTCGATTATCCTCGTGATCGGCTTCTCTTGCCATATCTACTTTCCGAATGGAGTCACACCTTTGTAAAACAGTCGACCGCATAGGTAGTTGCCGAAACTCCAAAAATTAACTGACCGCTTGGCCGTCTGCCGAATGCTCTTCTCACAGCTCATTGGGTCCACCTGTCATCTTCTCAATGTTAATCCAGTGTTAACACTTCTGCATAGGCTTAGCACGGTTGAAAAGTTAGGCATTGACAAGCTTTCAACCTCTCGCAATCATATGCTGAAATTTGAACTTGTGTATTTTAACCGCTGCAGCTCCGATAAAATTTGAATACACAAGTCTATGTTTCATTCTATAGCATGATGATTGAACTTTGCTAGGGGTAGTTCACCTTGTATACATGTTTAGCACTTGTTTGACTTCCTGTCTATACATGTTCAATGCTATTTTGATGGTGAATACTTTTTTAGCTAAAATTGCTCACCTTGCTCATATGTTCATATTTTGTATTTGGTGATAAGTTTGAGCCTTTGCTAGCATTTTGTGTGTATTATTGAGTCATCGGATCAGCACTTTGTAGAACATCTTTTCATTCTATCGACTATATTCCTGAAGCTGCTAACGTGCATTTCTGACTCATAATGCATTTGGAAGAGAGAAATTTACTTGATAGTGCATTATCAACTAATGGGGAGAAAATTGTCAAATCATATCTTAGTTGTGTGCAATGTTGAAGGGGGAGTTTGCCGGGAGCATTTTTCAATTGCCTCGGATTTTTCAATTGGTTTAGAGCTTTTCTGCTAGTTGTGTTGAGCCTGTTCTACCTCTTCTTGAGGGCTAGCTTTGCTTTGCTTGGTTGTGTCAAGCCGTTGCCCATGTCTTTGGGAACCAAGTTGTTTTTGCTATTCCACTTGACCTTCTTCTGGTTTTGCTATGCTTTTGGGTCATTTGGATAAGTTCTCTACTTCTCTTTCTTCTTCCTTCTTATACCTTCATATGATTTGTGTTGGTAGTTGACAATGCACTCATCAAGTGGGAGATTGCGGATACATGGGTGTATGCAGGATCTAGAGTGATGAGTGATTGTCAACTGGTTTGATGCGCATGCGCTTTGGCTTGTGTTGTGCAGGTGTCGAGCACGGATACAGTGATCGAAGGCAAGGTGAAGGTCAAGCAAAGACGTGTCGTGCCGATGGACTGGGAGCGGTGAAGGATGGGCGTGCAGTGCGGCGGACGTGCCATGCCGATGGACCCAGAGCGGTGAAGGGCGAACGTGAGGCTTGGACTGAGGGACCGGTGGCCTGAGGATCAGCTGTGGTGGCTGACAGCCTGGGACAGCGACGAGCGGAGACTTGCGGGGCACGATGTTGCTCAGGTCGAGGACCTGGGGACACGTGTCGGTTTGGTGGTTGAGCCACAGAAAAACCACCGGTGGACGGTTTCCAGGTTTGGGCCACAAAACCTGGGTGCGGCGGGTTTTCCGAGTTTGGGCCACAAAACTTGGGCTGAGGACGGTTTCCAGGTTTGGGCCTCAAAACCTGGGCACTGGCGGGTTTCTGAGTTTGGGCCACAAAACTCAGGCGATGGACGTCGGGTTTCCCAGTTTCGGCCTCAAAACCAGGGGAGAACTTGAAGGCTGGTTTCCCGGTTTCGGCCTCAAAACCGGGGATGAGGTCCGTGAAAAGGACGAGCAGAGCGGTGGCGGCACGTGGCGGCAATCGGTGAGGTCGCGTCGAGGCGAAGCTACCTGTTGTGCGGGCGTGGCCGTCGGATCACCATCTACTTCGAGTTGGTCCAGAATAACCCTAGGGTTTAGCTGGTTCGCTCTGTAATTAGTTAGGGGTAGAGTGGGAACTAGAATTAGGATAAGTAGAGGGAGACACCCACCTCCCATTCTATCTCACCTACTGCTATTTTCATTCTAGGTTCCTACTTCCCATTTCATGTTGTAGCTACTGAGATCCGCAGAGACGGTGAACAATACCTCTATGTATTTGAATTTGGAAACGGGACCGGATTCCCGTTGTCTCCTCGTGTGGAGAAGTTTCGGCTGGAAATCAGGATCGATTCGCGTTTTGAGCTGTGTTCTTAGTCTTTTGCTTTTCGTTCTCTCGGTGATTTGCTCCGTTCTCCCAATCCGAGGAATGATTTTCAATTCCGGTCGAACTGAATTGTTCTAGATCGTGAGGCGCATCTTTCCACCGAAGGAATTCACCTCTAACCTCATGAGCTAGTAGATCGATCGATTTTCGTTTCGAATCAGTTTTTTGTCTCTCTTGCCCCGAATTCTTTCGATTTATCGATTTGGAGATAGGTTCGAGCCATGATCTCCTAGAAGTAGCTCACCATCATCCTTGTGACTCCTCTCACCAAGTTTGATCCCTAGAGGATTCATTTTGGGTGAGATCAAGTCGAATCGGTGAACGAATAGGGCAGTGTCGGGGTGACCGGACGCACATCATGAGCTGACCGGACGCTTAGCAGTGAGTCCGGTCATTGAATGCGTTGACTGTGTACTGTTTGGATTTTGACCGGATGCTACTTTTCTTCGTGACCGGACTCGCCTCTCGCACTGTTCCTTGTGCTTGTCTGTGCTGACCGGACGCTCATCACGTTGTGACCGGACGCTCCATACCGTGAGTCCGGTCCAACACAGAGAGGTCCAAAATCGGTTTTGAACCGACCGGACGCGTCCGATCCCTACTGACCGGACGCTCACGAGAGTCCGGTCACTACAGATCAAGATGTTTTCATCGGCGGTTCGTTCGTTCATTGTCAGATTTGGTTTCCGGTTTTTGCGTTGGGTTTCTAGAGTCGTGTAGTGTCCCGCTGTGCTTCTTGGAAGCATCCACCTACATCAAGGGTCGTGGACACTAACGAGCTCTAAGTCTGCTCTTGGGGTTTGATTCTTGGGACAGTAGCGATAAGTTTCTGAAAAGAAATTTTTAAGGCTGCCATTCACCCCCCCTCTGGTCGCCTTTGGTAGCGAAGGACCGAGAATGCTACCAGAAAGCGACCAGAGGGGGGTGAATGGGAGCTTTAAATTTCTTTTCAGAAACTTGTCGCCACTGTCCCGAAAATCAACCCCCAAAAACAAGACCGACTCGAATGATGTCCACGACCCAAGAGATTGGGTGGATGTTCCCTTGGAACACAGCTGGACACCACAAAAACTCCCTCTCCTGAAGGGTCGAGATGGCGGACTAGAGGGGGGTGAATAGTCTTTTCTAAAATTAATCTTACCGGCTAACCGAAACAAATGCGGAATTAAAACTATCGGTCTAGCCAAGACTACACCCCTCTACTTATACTCTATGACACCTTACAAAAGATCCTAATCAATGCAAATAAGGTGTCGGGCTAACTAGAGCTCACCTAACCAATTTTAGAAGCAAGGTCACACAAGCCTATGCAACTAGTACTTCAAGCACGGGGGAGCTCCTACACAATCTAGCAAGCAAAGCACAAAGCCTAAGCTCACTAGCAATGCTCAATAACAAGGCTACACAAGCCAAATTAGAGAGCTCAACTTAGCTACACAAACTAAACAATGTGACTAGCAAAACTACAAGTCAACTAGTCACGCAAGAGAGCTACTTCTAGGCTACACAAGCAAAGAAGGTAACTAGCAAGCTACACAAGTTAACTAATTACAAGAGCAACTACACAAGCACAATATATCTGAAAGTAATTACAAGCTTGTGTATGGGAATGCAAACCAACGGGATGAACAAGGTTGACACGGTGATTTTATCCCGAGGTTCACTTGGTCGCCACCAAGCTAGTCCCCGTTGAGGCAAGCCCAAGGTTGCCGCCGATCCTCTTGCTAGTGGTGACCCTAAGTCACACTCACCACGATGGAGTGCTCACCAAGAGCTCTAGCTTCGATCCGGCCGGACCACTTGGCGCTCTTCGCGCCTCTCTCTACTAGAGTTGCTCTTCGCGATCTCCCGCGGGGCGAGCACAATGCCCCTCACAAAGCTTCTCCGGAGCCACACGCAATCTTCACGCGGGCTTCACGACGGAGACTCGATCACCAAGCCGTCTAGGAGGTGGCAACCTCCAAGAGTAACAAGCACCACCGGCTTGCAACACGAACACCTAGTGCCACCCGATGCAATCTCTCAATGCAACGCACTAGCGATCACTCACTCGCTATCGAATCGCACAATAGCAAGCGCAAGCGAGTTAGAGGGCTCCCAAGCACATCCACACCAGCCACCAAGGCTTTGGAGTGCTCAACCACCAGCCCAAGGCCGGTTACCAACGATATTTATAGCCCCAAGGGCTAACTAGCCGTTGCCCCTTCACTAGGCAACCAGCGCCACCATCGGACGCGTCAGTCCGGTCCATCAGACGCTAAGGCCAGCGTCCGATGCACGGATGCTCGCCACATGTCTCCCACATTCAACTTCGGCCGAGCGATCCCAATGGCTATATCACTTCCCGCGCCAGTTAAAGTGGCATCGGACGCGCCGTTGCCTAGCATCGGACGCTCCGATGCCTCTGCTCAAATCTATGCAAGATCGCCCTCACATCGGACGCACCGAGACTCTAGCATCGGACGCTCGACCCCAGCGTCTGATGACACACCAGAGAGATTCCAGAGAGGGCAGAAACACATCGGACGCATTCGATGGTTCCACATCGGACGCAGGCCAGCGTCCAATGCTCCCTGGAAAGCACGCTCGTGCCACGTCACCTGCATCGGACTCTGCAACAGTGATTTCTCAGCGTCCGTTGCCAGCATTCGATGCTCCTTCAACTTCTAACAGAAACTAGGGTTTACCATCGGACGCTCGGCCCAGCGTCCGATGCTCCCAGAGCACTACACTTCTCCTCCGAAAACCAATGAATCCTGCCTCGCAAGCTCGGCAGGAGGGAGAGGGACTATACACTAGTTTCTCCCACCTCTCCATGGCTCCTTTCAACACAACTTCTTTTCCAACAACTTCTCCTTTGCAAATGTGCCAACACCACTAAGTGTTCAACATCATGTGTATGTGTGTTAGCATTTTCACAATCATTTTCCAAAGAATTTTCACTTGCTCTCACCACGCCACTTGATCCTAGTAACATCGCAAAGTTAGATCGCTCAAGTGGCACTAGATGACCGATATGCAAACAAGTTTGCTCCTCTTAATAGTACGGCCATCTATCCTAAACCCGGTCATAATCTTCTCTACACACCTATGACCGGTGAAATGAAATGCCCTACAAGTATACCTTTGCCTTGTGTATTCCATTCCATCTCCTTCGGTGTTGATGCAACACATGCACCAACCTATCATCAAATGATATGATCCACTTCATATCATCACATGGCCTCCATGGTCCATCGATCTTGACATCACTTGCTCTTCACCATCGCTTCGGTCCTTCGGCGCCAAGTCTTTCTTAAGCCTCCCGACACTCGGTACCAACGACTTCAAAGCCTCATCTTGCCCTTCACCTTCGCAACCGGTCTATTAAGCCAAGTCTTGCCTTGATCTTCACCATCTTAGCCACATGACCACATGTCATGTTTCATGTGCATTAAGCTCCTTCTTCACATGTGTGAGCCTTGCAACATATTCCAAGCCATTTCTCCTCTATGGCATATGTTGCTCACACATGATCACCTGTGGACTAATCACTTATGTAATTCACTTCAAACACATGTTAGTCCACCTAAGTTGTCACTCAATTACCAAAACCAAACAAAGACCTTTCAATCTCCCCCTTTTTGGTAATTGATGACAACTCTACAAAGATATGGAAATTAAGCTTATTCCAAGTTTGCACTTTACAAGAATGTAAATTACTAACTTGGTTTGGATTATATGTTACTCGCCCAAGCTATTTTACCATGTGTAAAGGATTTTGGACAAGTAGCTCAAATCCGAATTGGTAGTATTAGCTCCCCCTACATATGTGCTAAAGTGTTTGGAAATGAAACTTGCACATATGCATAGATATTGAAGTGTGGGAGAGTAATTACTACCAAAAGGTGCTAAGGTGTATAGAATAACCTTTGAAGCGTGTTATCGATGAAGTTTTATACTTGTACACCTTCCTTAGCACCAAAGAGTAGCTAGACATCATAAAAACTAGAAAACCCCTTGAGATCAACATTAATAGCAAGGATCTAGTTTTGCATGAAAAGTACAAGTCTAGCTATCAACCTATGCATGCTAGTTATCAAATCATCAATTAGATCCTATAACTAGCATACACCACACAAGCATGCATATAAAATTTTAAAACTTATGCAATGCAAGCAAGCACATGATTATGCACATATCAAATGCAACAACCAAGTTCATGAGCTTGCTCCCCCTACTTGTGTGCTTTTATTGTCCAAGAATTTTTGATCCTTCAATCTTGCTCCCTCTTGATCCATGTCCATCTTCTTTTCTCCCCCTTTGTCCTTGATATATCATAATTGACATATATTTATATATCATAATTGACATATATTTTCCACAACCTCTCCCCCTTTGTCATCAATGACCACAAAAGGTATGCTTCTCTTGATACAAAGGTTTCACTAGGGTAGATGGTTGACACTTGAGTCTTGCATTTTTGATGGACACCACCATATGTGTTGGAATGACACCATGTGTAGGATCTTTGACCTTGATACCAATAGATGGGGCACCTCCCCTATGTCATAGCATGGTTCATCCAAATGATAAACTTGAGCTCTTGTTTGTGAGGGATGATTTGCTTGATTTGATCACTTAAAGTTGAGGATCACTTGAAGTCTTGTAGGATACCACTTGTGAGCTTGATCTAGACCCCACTTGGTAAATATCACTTGAAATATTGTATACCATTTTAAATAGATACCATGTGAAGAAATGATGAGTCTAGATACCACTTGAATGATAGTTTAAACTTGATATCCATTTGCAGTATTGTCTTCTTCTTGAACTCTTGTCATGAGCCTCTCATTTGTGACTTGAACTATTAAACTTGCACAAGATAACTAACTCGGTTTGCTCTAGAGTAAGCTTCTTCACTCATCTTTCAATGGTTATCTTACTCACGTTGAATTAGACACTTGAATGCTCATCTCCTAGATCAAATACTTGAGTTCACTAGCTCATGAACAAACTCACATACTAACCACTAGATCATATAATCAATCAAGCAATAGTGGTAGGCTATGAATTTAAACTTTTCATTTGGTATGCATGATCCTATTGAGCATGTACTATATGCACTAACCGCATACTAGTAAGGGATGAAATGATCATGCACATTACAATAGTACCTTTGCTACCTTGGAGTAGAGGATAGTCATTTTATTCCAATTAAGCTCCAAATAGCAATGTGAGGTCCATGGTGAAGACCAATAGATACCAATTTGATAGAACAAATCTTCACCCATATGAACAAGTGCACTATCTTGTTGTGGTTGGCTTGCTTCTTCATTTGATCATAGCTTGCATATGAATACCATTTGTTTATATCAATAGTGAATACCACTAGAATGCTTCAAGATTTTGCTCTCTTTTGGGTGTTGCTTGCTTTCTTGATCAATCCTTTTGATTTCTTCAACTAAGCATCTCCAATGTCCCTTTAGATCACCACTTCCATGTTAGCCTTCCAAGCCAAGCTTGGTTAACCTACCAAAGGCGGCAATCCACTACAAAAGGGAGAAGTGACCTCTCTCCAAAGAATCATCTTTGATACTCACTTGAATTGACTTTGTTTGATTGATTCATTTGAACTCTTTTTGAAATGTGACTTTGAATTCTTCTTTGAGTCATTTTCTTTCTTCCAAATGATCTTCAATTTGATACTAGAACTTGATCTTTATCTTCATCTAGATGTTGGTCTTGATCTTCAATTTGAGTACCAAATGTGCCAAGTACACTCCTTAATCAAATGAACTTGTACTCATCTTTGTCATGCTTCTAGCTCATTTCAAAACCAAACATAGGTCCCTCAACCACTTATAAATATGATTCCAACTTGAGGACCTTTCAATCAAAGTGACTCTAGATCAATTCAATAATTGTCACTTTTCTAGTAGATTCTGTCCTTCTCAAAGAAACATTCATATCTCCCAAAATATAAGTCCAATGATCATGAAATTTGGTGGAGATGTGCTTCTATAAGTATTCTAGTAGCCATAAAAATTTGAGCTTCATTGGCTTTCTAGATTGCTACCAGATTTCAATTCTTTCCATAATACTACATGCTGGAAACTCCTGCACTATAGTTGACAAGGTCCACTCCAAAAACGGAAGCATCACTTATACAATTATTATGAATTTTGCACAGCAACTAGTATCATAAGTGTAGAGCATGTATACCAAATTTCAAGCCAATCCAAAAAGATTTGATCACTCAAACATGGCTATCTTCTCAGCTCACTCGGATTTTGCAATATTGAACAACTTTGAGCAATTGAGCTATACTCTACCAATTTGAATCAAACTTGAGCTAACTTGTTTGAATACTCTCATAAGACATATATCCATTCAAATTACTTACTAAAAGAAGTCTCATGAACATATCTATTCAAACTAACTCAATTACTTAAGCATTAAATCCATTCAATCATCTTATAGCAAGCAACATATGCATATATATCCAATTCAATCATCTCATATGCATCTAAAAGAACATGATCAACTAGAGATATACCTTAGTAGCTCATGATCATCCAAATAGCAAGCTTCTACTCAATTAGATTGCAAGCCTTCAAATTATTCCAATCAACCACCACAACTTGATCTTTGCACTTGTATGTTATAGCACTTGGACTTCACTTTACTTGACTTGGCATTGGGATGAGAATAGCAATAAGCTTCATTACTTGACTCAATCACATGATGAATAATATGAAATCAATTGAATCAAGCCTCCAATGCCATGGTACCTACACACATTCATCCACTAGATGATGGTACCCAAACTTGTTTGGGTCCTCTCAAGTTAGGTGCAACATACTTTGGCATAGCCTTAGTATGAGTAGCGGGATGAGTTGCAATAGTAGCCTTAGAGGTACCATTTTCATCCTTTCTAAGAACAAAATTATCATAAATTGAAATAGGCTTAGAAGTGTTACCTAGGGGACATGAATTTGCCATGTGTCCCCTTTCCCGGCATGAGTAGCAACTTCTCTTTGATTGAGCCTTCTCTTCCTTGCTCATTTGTTGCTTCTCATTGCCTTGCCTCTCATGAGTTGCTTGATCCTTCTTCTCAAGCTTGTTAGGACACTTCAAGGCAAAGTGTCCCATGTCACCACACTTGTAGCACTTGATGTGAGCCGAATCTTTCTTCTTTTCTTCATTCTTGCTCATCATCATCTTGGCATCTTGGATATGAGTTGGATGCCTTGCTCTTCCGCCCTGTCTTGTTTTCTTCTTCTTCTTCAAGTCACCACCATCATGATTGATCTTGATTTGATCTTGGGGCTTCTTCTCTTGCTCAACTTGTGGCTTTGGTTGAGGCTCATCTTGTTGCTTCACCAATCTCTTGGTTGGGCACATAGAGGTGAGATGTCCTCTAGTGCGGCACTTGAAGGATTTGACATGCTTGAGCCTCTCTTCTTCCTTCTTCAATTTGAGCTTCTTCTTGTTGGGGCAAGCATTTGCAAGATGTCCCATCTCATGGCACCGATAGCACATGAAATGAGATAGCTTCTCTTGTTCTTGCTTCTTCATCTCTCTTTCATACTTCTTCTTTCCCCATCTCTTGCCTTTGATCTTGCTCTTGTTGAAGCCAATGCCACTCTTGTCACCATAGCTTCTTTGATTCTCCGTCATGTGCTCATGGGTGACTTTTGATCTACACCACGTCTCTAACTTGTTGCTCAAGTTCTTTACTTCACTTTTGAGCTCATTGTTCTCCTTCAAAATGTTAGTCTCACAAGACATAGAAGTAGAACAAGCATCTATATGTGAAGAACATGGCATAGATATTAAATCATCACAAGAGGTGGATACATGCTTCTTCTCTACATCACATGGGTTAGCACAAATATGCGATTGATCATTTGACCCAAGTGATGAGCTCTCACTAGTTTTAGTTTCTATATTAGAAAGCTTCTTAGTGAGAAAAGCATGGTCTTGTACCAAGTTGTCATGAGCAACACTAAGTTCCTCATGAGTCAATTTAAGCTCATCATATGAACAAGTAGTAACATAAAGTAGATGCTTTCTTGTTCACATGCATTCTTTAGAAATGAGTTTTCTTTTTCCAATTTTGCATTTTTAGACATCTCATTTTCTAAAGCTTTGGTGAGTCTACATACAAGCACAAAGTTTGGATCATCACAATCAACAACCACATTTGAAATTGATACGTTGGTGTCACCATGTGACATGAAGCAATGTGGTGTAGATGGAGAGCTTGTAGAGACATCACTCTCATAGCCGTCATCATCATCATCATCAAGTGTGCATGGAATGGCATCATCATTTGCACCACTTGAGCTTTGGCTATGGTCACCATCATCCTTGTCAAGTGATCTTGTGGATTGATCATCATCATAATCACTTGACCATGAGGTGGCGCAATCCTCCACAACTATCATGTTGTGGTCATGCTCAACACCCTCATGTGCCTCTTCCTTGGGCTCACTAACTTCATCATCTCTTGAGGCCCTCCCATACTTGTCGTTGAGAAACTTCCACATGTTATGGGAGGACTCCATATCCATGATCTCACTAAAGATATCATCATGCAAAGATCTAAAAATGATGTTAGTAGCTTGGCACTCGAGATCTACGCATTTCTCTTGTGCTTGAGTTAGATTCTTTTCATCCAACACATGAGAAAAGCCTACATCTATGATCCACCACATTTGAGGGCAAATAAACTTGAAATTACAAATCATCCAAGTTTTCCATTGTGTAAAGTGAGTGCCATAAAAAATGTGTGGACAATCAATGCCTAGCCCATAAGTCGCCATCCTCTCGGGTCGGTAAAGACCACAAATGAGAGACCTAGCTCCGATACCACTTGAAGGGTCGAGATGGCGGACTAGAGGGGGGGTGAATAGTCTTTTCTAAAATTAATCTTACCGGCTAACCGAAACAAATGCAGAATTAAAACTATCGGTCTAGCCAAGACTACACCCCTCTACTTATACTCTATGACACCTTACAAAAGATCCTAATCAATGCAAATAAGGTGTTGGGCTAGCTAGAGCTCACCTAACCAATTTTAGAAGCAAGGTCACACAAGCCTATGCAACTAGTACTTCAAGCACGGGGGAGCTCCTACACAATCTAGCAAGCAAAGCACAAAGCCTAAGCTCACTAGCAATGCTCAATAACAAGGCTACACAAGCCAAATTAGAGAGCTCAACTTAGCTACACAAACTAAGAAATGTGACTAGCAAAACTACAAGTCAACTAGTCACGCAAGAGACCTACTTCTAGGCTACACAAGCAAAGAAGGTAACTAACAAGCTACACAAGCTAACTAATTACAAGAGCAACTACACAAGCACAATATATATGAAAGTAATTACAAGCTTGTGTATGGGAATACAAACCAACGGGATGAACAAGGTTGACACGGTGATTTTATCCTGAGGTTCACTTGGTCGCCACCAAGCTAGTCCCCGTTGAGGCAAGCCCAAGGTTGCCGCCGATCCTCTTGCTAGTGGTGACCCTAAGTCACACTCTCCACGATGGAGTGCTCACCAAGAGCTCTAGCTTCGATCCGGACGGACCACTTGGCGCTCTTCGCGCCTCTCTCTACTAGAGTTGCTCTTCGCAATCTCCCGCGGGGCGAGCACAATGCCCCTCACAAAGCTTCTCCGGAGCCACGCACAATCTTCACACGGGCTTCACGACGGAGACTCGATCACCAAGCCGTCTAGGAGGTGGCAACCTCCAAGAGTAACAAGCACCACCGGCTTGCAACACGAACACCTAGTGCCACCCGATGCAATCTCTCAATGCAACACACTAGCGATCACTCACTCGCTATCGAATCGCACACTAGCAAGCGCATGCGAGTTAGAGGGCTCCCAAGCACATCCACACCAGCCACCAAGGCTTTGGAGTGCTCAACCACCAGCCCAAGGCCGGTTACCAACGATATTTATAGCCCCAAGGGCTAACTAGCCGTTGCCCCTTCACTAGGCAACCAGCGCCACCATCGGACGCGTCAGTCCGGTCCATCGGACGCTAAGGCCAGCGTCCGATGCACGGATGCTCGCCACATGTCTCCCACATTCAACTTCGGCCGAGCGATCCCAATGGCTATATCACTTCCCGCGCCAGTTAAAGTGGCATCGGACACGTCGTTGCCTAGCATCGGACGCTCCGATGCCTCTGCTCAAATCTGTGCAAGATCGCCCTCACATCGGACGCACCGAGACTCTAGCATCGGACGCTCGACCCCAGCGTTCGATGACACACCAGAGAGGTTCCAAAGAGGGCAGAAACACATCGGACGCAGGCCAGCGTCCGATGCTCCCTGGAAAGCACGCTCGCGCCACATCACCTGCATTGGACTCTGCAACAGTGATTCCTCAGCGTCCGTTGCCAGCGTCCGATGCTCCTTCAACTTCTGACAGAAACTAGGGTTTACCATCGGACGCTTGGCCCAGCGTCCGATGCTCCTCGGACCAGCATCCGATGCTCCCAGAGCACTACACTTCTCCTCTGAAAACCGTTGAATCCTGCCGAGCCACATGACCACATGTCATGTTTCATGTGCATTAAGCTCCTTCTTCACATGTGTGAGCCTTGCAACATATTCCAAGCCATTTCTCCTCTATGGCATATGTTGCTCACACATGATCACCTGTGGACTAATCACCTGTGTAATTCACTTCAAACACATGTTAGTCCACCTAAGTAGTCACTCAATTACCAAAACCAAACAAAGACCTTTCATCTCCCCAGTTCACGCAGGTCAACTAGTGACAGGATGAACTTTGGGTAACCTCAACCTCCCCTGAGCAACGCGAGGGGGATTCAGGCTATTTTGTAAAGTGAGAAGCCCTATTTCAGTAGACCACGGAGTCGAGAATCCAACGCAAAAAGCGGATCTCAAATCGGAAGTCAGACTAACGAACTGTGGACGAAAACGTGCTGGTCAGCACTGACCGGACTCACTCGAGCGTCCGGTTGGTTCTGACCAGACGCGTCCGGTCTGGCAAAACCCGGTTTGGGAACTCTCTGTGTTGGACTGGACTCACGGTGAACAAGCGTCCGGTCGCAGCACCTCAGTGTCCGGTCAAGCATAGAAGAGGCAATGAACAGTGCCTTCAGTGCGTCTAGTCATGCAAAGCCCTAGCGTCCGGTCGAGTCTGAGAAAAACAGAGCCCCTAGACATTCAACGACCGGACTCACTCCCAAGCGTCCGGTCCTCCCGACTCCAGCGTCCGGTCACCCCGATCCTGTGCAGTTTGTCCACCGATTCGACTTGATCTCACTCAAAATGAATCCTCTAAGGATCAAACTTGGTGATAGGAGTCACAGGGATGATAATGGGCTACTCCTAAGAGATCATGGCTCGAACCTATCTCCAAATCGATGAATCAAAGAGATTCGGGAAAGAGAGAAGAAACTCGATCCAAAATGAAACTTGACCGATCTGTTGCTACAAGTGATTAGAGTACAATTCCTTCGGTCAAAAGATCACAAACCCGTTCGTGCATAAAGTGGTTCAAACGAAATCGAAAACCTACTCCCGAAGAGAAAGAACGAGGCAAATCTCCGTGAAGGCCAAAAACGAAAATGCGAAGAACACACAAGCAAGAACACGATTCGATCTCAAATTCCAGCCAAAATTCCTCCACACGAGGAGACAACGAGATTACGGTCTCGTTTCCTCCAAAAGCAAGTACACAGAGGTATGATTCACCGTCTCTACGGATCTTAGTAGCTATAGCAGGGATTGGGAGAACAGGAAACCCTAAGTGAAAGTAGCAAATGGCTGAGATAGGATGGGAGGTGGGTGCCTCCCTCTACTTATCCTAATTCTAGTTACCACTCTACCCCTAACTAATTACAGAGCAAACCAGCTAAACCCTAGGGTTATTCTAGACCAACTCGAAGTAGATGCTGATCCGATGACCACGCCGGCACAACTGGTAGCGTTGCCTCGACGCAACCTCACCGATTGCTGCCACGTGCCGCCACCGCTCTGCTCGTCCTTTTCACGGACCTCGCCCCCGGTTTTGTGGCCGAAACCGGGAAACCTGTCTTCACGACCAGCCCCCGGTTTTGAGGCCCAAACCGAGAAACCAGCCATCCATTGCCTGAGTTTTGTGGCCCAAACTCAGAAACCCGCCAGCGCCCAGGTTTTGAGGCCCAAACCTGGAAACCGTCCTCAGCCCGAGTTTTGTGGCCCAAACTCGGCAAACCCACAGCACCCAGGTTTTGTGGCCCAAACCTGGAAACCGTCCACCGGTGGTTTTTCTGTGGCTCAACCATCAAACCGACGCTGTAGAGGGGATGCACCGCCTGTGCACCCCATCCACCGACACGTGTCCCCAGGTCCTCGACCCGAGCAACACCGTGCCCCGCAAGTCTTCGCTCGTCACTGTCCCAGGCTGTCAGCCACCACAGCTGATCCTCAGGCCATCGGTCCCTCAGTCCAAGCCTCACGTCCGCCCTTCACCGCTCTCGGTCCATCGGTACGGCACGTCTCTACTTGACCTTCACCTTGCCCTCGATCGCTGTCTCCGTGCTCGACACCTGCACAACACAAGCCAAAAAACATGCGCATCAAACCAGTTGACAATCACTCATCACTCAAGATCCGGCATACACCCATGTATCCGCAGGTAGCACTTTTGGTCCTTCACTCATCTAGGTCAAGCTACTGATTCACCCTCCCCTTTATAGTACGACCAAAGGAAAAAACAAAGATCTAAGACTACCTAAGTATCCTCCAACACCATATGACACTTAGCCTAGCCTATCACCGTCTTCGTCGTTTGTCCTTTGAAAACCGAATCAATTTCCATCGCCAGGGGACATGAACTCCATACGCCCGTATCGTCGCAATTACTGTGACCTAACTCATCTCTGTTTCTGCAAAACACACGTTAGTCATAGTAATCTTGTGTTTCATCCAATCATTGAAACCCACTAGGGGCCTAGATGCTTTCAACTATATATCTTAAAGTATAAAGTTATGAATTTCAAAAATTTCAAAAAATATTTAAAATGGATCTTGAATATCAGGATTCAAATATTAAAAACTGTTTTTGAATTTGATGTTTCGTTGAAAAGTTATCGCAAAAAATGGAAGAAATCGGATTGAATTCCTTGCATGCAGGCATGCGTCATGCTGTCAGCCCTGTGTTAGCCTGTGTCAGTTGAGATGTTCATCCCGCAGAGAGGTTTTTATGCAGTAACAAATATAGTTTTATACATTCAACCACTAGTTTTTATGCAATATCGATGAAAAAACTGTTTTTTGCGCACCGCGACCCAGGATTCTACACATCCGGTTTGCTAGGTCCACACTGGTCCCCCACCTGCGCACGCGCTAGCTTCGTGGAGCGTGGTTGGTCTGGTGGAGGTCTATGGTGGCTGAATGGGGCTTCCAATAATTATTGAAAGCTCTGGGCTCTCAATAGAAGGTTATATATATATATAAGTTAATCGCCATCGTGTCTCGATTTCCACATGTTAGCTTTATGGAAAGTTATACAGATTTGCACCGACATGTGAAAATAGCTTAAAGAAACATTTATTAAATTGGATAACAAAATTTTCGAATTTAAGTTTATATGGTTTGGTTAGTTAGATCATTAGCTAATTCATATAATAATAGTAATTAATTTCTAATTAATACCAACAACTTAGTAATAGAAATATTTGTTTACTATGAGCAAGGGTTAACGTTTAAAAGACCTATAATGTATTTATTATTTATCTTATTTTTATAAAAAACATAGTTATTATTTTAGAAAATAAAAGAAAAAAATAAAGATACAACAAAAAGTAGCGTGCATCATCTAGGAGTAGAGACGCAGAAGCGCATTAAAGGGAAAGAAAAAAGGAAGCAGATGAATAAAAACTAAAACTAAAACGAAAATAAAAAATTATCTGAACTGAACACGGGTAACTAGGCTAGATACGAATAAACCACCGATTAGGTTGGGTGAAAATTATAGATCCAGAAATTTTGCCTATTTATTATTACTAGCAAAACATGCTCGTAGTTGCAGGAAAAATAATTATTTTTTATTAAAAAATAAAGTTAAAAATAGTGTACATGTGTAACATATAAGAATCTACAGAAGATAGACACAAACTAACAACTTTGCTAAACGATTGTCGGTGTTCGGAACCCGGAGGTCTACACCAACGAGTGAATTTGTACGTGTGTGCTCCCTATCCGGATGGTGATGCAAGAAGAACACAACGATTTATCCCGGTTCGGGCAAAAGAAAGTCCTACGTCTAGCGGGGGAGAGAGTTTGTATTATCTTGCACCGAAGTGCTCGTACAGGGACGATTACAAGCGTGAAAGGAAACGGGGGGTGTTGAAAAGGAAGCTAGAACTAAAGAACCGAGCTTCGGAGTTCTAGACTATGGTGGGAAGCTGATTTGCTTGGGTGTTGGCCTCTGCCCTCTCGCTTAGCCCTAGCGTCCCCTTTTATAGGCGAAGAGGAAGCCCAGGGTTACATGGTTTTAGGGCTATCGTAGGCGATGACGTTGGCAATGACGTGGGCGATGACGATGTCGGTCATGTCGGCGCCGTTGTAGCGACGTGCTCGACTTCGTGGTGTCGTGGCTGGTTAGGCTGTTGAAGGACGGCGCCCATGCGTGGGCATGCGTATAAACGTCGCGTTGGGAGTTGTTGGAGTGTTGACCGATCTTGGTGGAGCCGCGCTCGAGGGCAAGGTCGAGGCTTGCGCAGATGGGGTCGAGGACGAAGCGGATAGGGTCGAGGACGAAGCGGATAGGGTCGAGCTCCGGGCCGTGCGAGGGATGCACTGACGAATATGCCTCGAGGGGCGGCCTAACGAGGTACAGTGCGCGGTATGGAGCGACTGCTCTGCGCGACGTGCTTGTTTCCCGGGTTTGGGCGATTAGAGTTTGATTTAACCGGGGTACGATCCACTGTGGTATTTGTTGTAGCCATACGAGTCTGAGTCTGACTGGAGTAGGTGGAGCGCATTTAATGCTTCCGGGAGTCGCACCGGAGGTAAGTATGGGGTAGTCGAGGGTTGCTTCCTTTGTTAGGAAGTCTTGGCGGTCGAGGTTTGGTCCCTTCGGATGGAAGGTTAAGGACGTACGGTAAGGCGATCGAGGCCTGCCCCGCTCGCTTCAGGGAGTTCCGTCGCCGTACCTCGAGCGGGCGTTGGCGTGGACTCGAGGAGGGATTCCTCGAGGGCATGCCACGTTCACGGAGGTACGATCGTGGGCCGGCCCAGTATGGATCGATACTTGGGCTGGCTTGGGCGCTGAGATTTGAGGAGCAATTGTGGGCTTTGCCGTGATTTGGGTTTCGAAGCGTAGGTTTTGGGGTACCCCTTTTCTATATCATCGACAGTAGCCCCCGAGCCCCGACTTGAGCGCTGGCGCTCGAGCTGGGGGTCACGAGGTCGTAAGGTATCCCAAAACCGCCCTGTGGGGGACGCACGAGCGTTCCCCGCGGGGGTAGCCCCCGAGCCCCGGTTTAAGCGCTGGCGCTTGAGCCGGGGGTTAAAAATCGAGTTGTAGGTCGAGAGATGTAACCCGCGACTCTTTTATGGTAGACGCACGAGCGTTCTCTGCTGGGGTAGCCCTGATGCCTCGGAGGAGTGGTGAGATTCTTGCGACAGCTTTCGGGACATGGCGCCTCTGAGTGGGCTTGATCTTGGCTCATCGAAGGTCGTGGGGCGTAGTCGAGCCCCCGAGTGGATTCGACCCTCTTTCGTCGAGGTTTGTCGGGCGTAGTCGAGCCCCCGAGTGGTTTCGACCCTCTTTCGTCGAGGGTTGCCGGGCGTAGTCGAGCCCCCGAGCCTCGTGCGGCTTAGGGCGTTGCTAGCCTCGGCACCCTTCCCGCGAGCCCTTTCGATTGGGTGTGAGGTCTTGACGAGTTCTTTCGAGCCTAGAATACGTGTTTATGAGAATGTGGTATGTACTTGCGTTACTGGGGGTGATCGGTCGTGGAGCCGATTCTTCAGCTTTCGCGCATTGATGAGCAGTCCGTTGGAATTTGTGGCCGTCGAGCGGCGCATTTTCCAAAGGACTCGCCTATCACGCACTCGTGCGACAATCGAAGAGCCGCGTGGCATTTTGACTTCCTCCTGGGGAATCGCGAGGGTGGCGTGACTCGCGAGCGACGGTAGTCGGCTTTCCCTGCTATAAATTCGGGGCGGAGGTCTTCCATTTTAATCAGCTGGCTTGCCCTGTCACCCTTCATCGCCATATCCCAAGCTATCTTTTTGCTTTTTGCCATGGACCGCGGGAAGCGTCCTACTGACGAGCAATCAAGCTTAGGAGGCTCGGGACAGCGTCGTCGTACCCAGGGGTTGGTTTATCGTCTCTTCTTGTCGTGGTCTTGCGATGTTGTTCTAAGCCATATCTCTCATGTTTTTTCTTAGGGTTATCTCGATGTCGAGGTCAATTCCTTTTCGTCGTCCGGCTCTTCCTCTAACATCTCCTTCTATCCATGACTTGGAGGACACGGTTTTGGCGGCGTCGGCGGCATTAGACGCTGCCGAGGAGGAGGCTACGGAGCTTCGTGGTCAGCTGGCCGCGGCGGATGGGCAGGTCGCCGAGCTGGAGGCCGTGCTCTAGGTCCTTCGTCCAGCCGCGGAGGCGGCGGTGGAGTTCATGCGTGCCCGAGGCTTTGACCTCGTGGAACGCCTCCAGGACGTGCCCAAACGTGTCCGGGCCTTGGTGGAGCGCGGTATTCACCGGGGTGCGGCGGTGGCCCTGGCGGGGGCCCAGGTCTGCTCTGGTTGTGACCTTCGCCCGTTCGTGGGGTTCCCGGAAGGCTCCGGGGCGGCGGACTTCGAGGAGCTTATCGAAGATTTTGATGATGTTGTCAAGGCCGTAGTTATCGAGGTTCCTGCGGAGCAGGTCATCCGAGAGTCCCGGTAAAGGGGGGTCAAAGTCAAGGCCTTGGCAGATGCCCTGAAGCTGCTTGGAGCCGGTGTCGAGGGCGATGGACACCCTGGCGTACTCCTTGAGCGGCTTCGGCAAGGCACCTTTGGGACCTTTAACCTGTAAAAACTTATAAGCATTCATGCAGTCACTCTTTGGTCGTCGAGCCTTCTCGTGTTTTCCTGAGGGAGTGTAGGCTCGAGCGGGGTTGAGTATGCTTTTAGGATTCGTGTATTTTGTCGTTGGCGCCTCCTAGGTCAGTTTGTCGAGGCCCGAGGGTTGAGCCTTTCTTGCGTTTGTTTGCAAGAAAAGCTCCTTGGCGGCGGATAGGGTTTTTGTTTCACCTGTTTTTCGGTCGATGCCGCTTAGACGCCTTTTGCCTTAGGAACTTTTGTTGGCAGGGCCAATTTCCCGATTCGCGGGTTTTTCCAATGGCCATTGCCCTGGCACGAGTCGTTTCATTTCGTGGCATAGGGGCCCAAGGGCATGATCTTTCACGAAACGGTGCTTCCTCCGCCAAAACATGTTCCTGCGAGGGAGGACGTGTTAGCGTGTTATAATGCGACTACTTTTTGGAGCTGTTTACGCCTTGTAGTCTCTCAGTTTAGAAAATGCTATTCTGTGTGCATCCCTCCTCCCCTTCCTCCTACGTCCTTGTCTCAAGGCCTTGTCCAATTTCCGCGTGTGACTACCCGCTGCCTCGAGGGATGAACAGAGGGAAGAGGTCCGCATGTTCCTATCATTGCGCTTACGTTTACTTAGCCGTTTGTTTGAACGCTAGGGAACTCAGCTCATTTCTCGTGTTCTAATTCAACTGGGGGTGTCGTTAGCCCCTGGGGGCGATCGCGGCCGAACCTTGACCCGTTTCCCCTAGAAGGCACGGTTGACATCGTTTCCCGCGCTCGAGAACAAGGAGGTGTCGAACATAGACGGGTCGATAGGGTTTTTAATTTACAAAATATTGTACTCTTATTGGTTGACAAAAGAGGAGGTAATTTTGGGGAGAGAAAAATGTAGCTTTGTGTGTCGAACTGCTGACGCTGTATTCCTTGAGTTTGTCGAGGACGCGTTTCTCGCATGCACGTCCCTTTTGCGGTGACCTGTTAGGTGCTTGAGCTCGAGGGCTGACCAGGCACCGAGCTCGCTCGATGTCTTGCTCAAACGTTCACGTTCCCCGGATGGGCTCGACCTTCTTCCTTCGAGCCCCTTCGGACGATGATGGGCGTCGTGGTACTTTTGACTGGGTGCGGCTTGCCTGAGGCTTTGAGCTTATGGGTTTGGCCTTCGAGGCCAGAGCTCGAGGGCTTGGACAGGGAGAAAGGTCGTGGCCCTGTTTTGCTCATGACGCCGCAGTGCCTTTGGCAAGCTTCACACTGTTGTGGGATTTGCTGGGAACAAGTTGTTGCTGAGCCCTCCTTTTGAGGAACCAATGCTGAGGCGCGGTGTCGGGCTACCTGCTGTGTCAGCGACCTGATGAGACCTCTCGGTGAGAGCCCTTATTAAACCGTCAGTCTTCTGGGCGGGCTGCCTCGGTTTGTCCGGTCCATACCAGGTCTTCGCGGATTCTGGATCTGACTGGCGTGTACTTTGACCCTGCCGGGGTGACAGTGATTCGCCTAACCGGGGCACCGCCCTCGTACGATTTGGTTCTATTCCGAGCCCTTGTTGGACACTTGGATGACTTAGCATTTTTGTTTCCCTTTCTTGTCTTCACCTCGGGGCTTTGTTCAGTTTTTCGAACGACCGCCCACTGCCTCTAGGGACGACAAGAAAGAGGAGGCTCGCATGGTCCTATTGTTACGCCTATGTTTGTTTTAATCCTCTGTTTGAACGTTGGGGAAGTCTGTCCATTCCCATGCTCTAGTTCTACTGGGGGTGCCGTTAGCCCCTGGGGGTGATCGTGGTCGAACCTCGACCAGCTTCCCTAAGAAGGCATGGTTGACATTATTCCTTAAGCTCGAAAATAGTGACGCGTCGCCCATAGACGAAACGATAAGACTTTCATTTCAAATTTTCTCAAAGAGTTGTTTTTCACTTTATCAGAGAATGAGCGCAAGTATGAAAGGGATAAGAACGTATCTTTGCGAGTAATACCCCTTTTAGGATGAAGGGGGCTCTTTTATTTCCTTTCTCAGATTACATAGGTACAGAACTAGCATTCTTTCTATCGACGCTAGGAGTACACAAGGCAGAGAAAGAGAAGGATTCAGTGGGATCCCGGGGTTGAATCCATGAGATCCCATCTCCTTGAAACTGACGAAGAGTCATCGGGATTGATGCCTGCTTCGTCCTTGGGCTCGGCCCCTTCTCTCCCCTTCTCTGACTCGTCCAGCATGCCCTCTCCAGGGTGGTGTGCAGAACGCGTCGGAGGATCATGGGCGGCGCGTACGTCGTCGTGGCGAGTGAAGACGACGGGTACGAGTCCAGCGACGGCGATGAGTTGCGGGGACATTCGTACTTGCTGCGAATGATCTCCTCATTGTCCGAGGAAGGGAGAGACGGGACTGTCGGGCTCGCCTTGCCCTGTTGCGTGTCACCCTTCCGCCGATCCCGATGAGGGCGGCAACCCTGCGAACTGGAGTTGTAGCACCAGTTCGCCGGTGGTGATGCAGTTCGGGCGAAGACCTTGCTGGTAGTAGCAAGTTCTTCGGCTCGCCCGGTTAGGCCACAGAGAGCGTGGGAGGCATTTTCGGATTGTTGATCTCCCGAAAAGCCTCCTCCGCCTTTCGAGGCAGCCCATGGGGGTAGGCGGCTGGCTCCACTCCACTCAACACCCTCTTTTTGCTGCGCTGGTTCTTGGCCAACAAGCATGTCGTCGGCAGGCTCAGCGAGCTCAACAGCGGGTCTTAGTGGGAATGGCGCCAGGCCTCCCCCGTACCCCCATTTCTTCTCCTAGCCCTGGCCGCCCCTCTCCGCCTGACGTAACATCAGCGAACAGAGAGGCTGCCCAGTGCATAGAGACGAAACGCGGCATGACATAACATCAGCGAACGAAGGTGTTCGCTAATGCTGACCCTTCCTGGTCCTCTCGCATGATTCGTGGTAGGGTCATGTGAAGCCCTCGAATGCTCCCCTGGGCGAGGCATGCGATCCCCTGCCACATCGGGGACACGTCGTGCCTTTGGGGTGAAGAGATGCGGCCGTCAGGCAGGAGGTCGGAGCCCCTACCTGGCGCGCCAACTGTCGGTGTTCGGAACCCGGGGGTCTACACCAACGAGTGAATTTGTATGTGCGTGCTCCCTATCCGGATGGTGATGCAAGAAGAACACAACGATTTATTCTGGATCGGGCAAAAGAAAGCCCTACGTCCAGCGTGGAAGAGAGTTTGTATTATCTTGCACCGAAGTGCTTGTACAGGGGCGATTACAAGCGTGAAAGGAAACGGGGGGTGTTGAAAAGGAAGCTAGAACTAAAGAACTGAGCTTCGGAGTTCTAGACTATGGTGGGAAGCTGATTTGCTTGGGTGCTGGCCTCTGCCCTCTCGCTTAGCCCTAGCGTCCCCTTTTATAGGCGAAGGGGAAGCCCAGGGTTACATGGTTTTAGGGCTATCGTAGGCGATGACATTGGCAATGACGTGGGCGATGACGATGTCGGTCATGTCGGCGCCGCTGTAGCGACGTGCTCGACTTTGTGGCGTCGTGGCTGGTGAGGTCGGTAAAGGACGGCGCCCATGCGTGGGCATGCGTACAGACGCCGCGTCGGGAGTTGTTGGAGTGCTGACCGGTCTTGGTGGAGCCGCGCTCGAGGGCAAGGTCGAGGCCTGCGCGGATGGGGTTGAGACCAGAGCGGATAGGGTCGAGGCCGAAGCGGATACGGTCGAGCTCCAGGCCGTGCGAGGGATGCGCTGACGAATGTGCCTCGAGGGGCAGCCTGACGAGATACAGTGCGCGGTATGGAGCGACTTCTCTGCGCGACGTGCTTGTTTCCCGGGTATGGGCGATTAGAGTTTGATTTAACCGGGGTACGATCCACTGTGGTATTTGCTGTAGCCATACGAGTCTGATTGGAGTAGGTGGAGCGCATTTAATGCTTCCGGGAGTCGCACCGGAGGTAAGTATGGGGTAGTTGAGGCTTGCTTCCTTTGCTAGGAAGTCTTGGTGGTCGAGGTTTGGTCCCTTCGGATGGAAGGTTAAGGACATACGGTGAGGCGATCGAGGCCTGCCCCGCTCGCTTCGGGGAGTTCCGTCGCCGTACCTCGAGCGGGCGTTGGCGTGGTCTCGAGGAGGGATTCCTCGAGGGCATGCCACGTTCACAGAGGTACGGTCGTGGGCCGGCCCAGTATGGATCGATACTTGGGCTGGCTTGCGCGCTGAGATTTGAGGAGCAATTGTGGGCTTTGCCGTGATTTGGGTTTCGAAGCGTAGGTTTTGGGGTACCCCTTTTCTATATCATCGACAACTATGTAACGATATTTTTAGATGAATAAAAGCTTGCTTGAAGGCTTTTTTAATAAAAAAACAACTTTGTTAGCATCTGTTGTCAAAAAAAAACTTTGTTAGCATCAACCAAAGCACATACTTCACGTAGATGAGGACGTGTTTAAAGCCGCCGGTCTCACAACGCAGGCAAACTAACAACTTTGTTAGCTCATGCTTCACGTAGATGAGGACGTGTTTGAGGCCGCCGGTCTCACAACTCAGGTAGATATGCTCCTTTGTTTAGGTCCCACCATATAAATTCATTTTTCTCATCGTAGCTTTTCATTCTCTTTCTTTCTAGATTTTTCCAAGCTTTAGATTGGCAAAATCCCCTATAAATTCCGTTCAAATCTGCTCTTGCTATCTCCTCCAGTTGTTGCACACTAGCGTTTCTATTTTTAGTTTTGAATCCATACGTAATCAAGATCTCCCCGTTGGGGCGGTATAAAGGAAAATGGGGCGTAAAGCAAGCTGTCAGAGACAGAGGTGCGTTACGCAACCTGTTCTTGGGCGCCGAAATGTTGCCAACAAAAATGATACGAATAACTGGCTCAGGAATTTCGATTGATGACTTGTTAGCTAGAGTTCCGTTGCTATTTCCATTGCAACAGAATATTGGATCAGGGCGCCAGAATTCTGTATTCCTGACATATTCATCTTTCAAGAAATATGATTAAGTAGATTTGTAGAAAATGATATCAACATCTGTCTTTAATATATTTATTACAAAATACATTTTACTATTAACTTAATAATATTTATTATGCATAATAAATATTAATATTATATATTGTTAATCTTTTTTTTATAACTCATAAGAAAACGAGGTGCATTTATTTTATTTTAAGTAGAAGGAGCACAGCCGTACGCACAGACCCTTCTCTCTCTCCCTAAAACCACTGTAGAAAATGCCACGCAACGAAAAACGAAAGAAACTGCAGCCGTGGTAGCCGAGAAGGACAAGGAAGTACGCAGATTAATGAAAGTGCAGGCGGTCGATCGTGCCGTGCGCACCAGTCCTGCGCAGAGAATCCGGCTTTCGTTCGGCCGTGGGCATGTGTTTTGTCGGTCTATGCGACAGGTTTACGTAGGTCACACCCACCCACCAGTCGCAGATCGGCGAGACTGCTGCTGGTTTCGATGACAAGATGGCCCACCGAACACGATCTGGACCCGCGAGCAGTGAGAGTGAGGAGAGCTAACCGTGGCGGGCGGCACGTGCACTCGTGTAGGTGTAGTTCCGTGTGCGATTAGGCGTGGCGCCACTGGTTGTTGAGTTGAATATCCGCAACGGAAATCCGTGATTAGTTCGTACTACGCGCATGGCCAATGGACTTTGTGGGCCGCACGCACCACCCAGGCAGACCTGCCACCGGGCCACGCATGAAAGGTGGCCCACATGTCATTGTCCCGCGCGTCGGAGTCCGGCTATTGTAGCCGGTGGAGATCCCGAGGTTGTGGCATTGAAAGTCATGGGGAAGGATCAGAGGGCTGTCCAGTCGTCTGCCGTCGCCGTGGGGTCAACGTGGAGAGACCCATAGTTTAGGGATAGTTTAGCTGGAGAGGTGTCAAATTAGATATTTCGGTATTAATTTAGTCTATTAAAAATAAACTAATAAAAAACAAATTATATATTTTATTTGGAAACCATGAGACGAATTTATTAAAACGAATTAATCTATCATTAGTTCATATTTATTATAATACAACATCATCAAAACATATATTTATTAGGCTTACACGCAATCTGTGTAATTAGTTAATTTTTTAGTCTATATTTAGTACTTCATGCATGTGTTCTAAAGATGACAACGTGTACAAACCCGCTAGGTTTTGCTCGTCCAAACTCATGTCCACGAACATAAAATCTACCCAATAAAAAACTCATGAGCTATCACGGGGTTTATTTTGTGCTTAAACTCATGCTCATCGAGTCACGGGTACCCATCGGGTTGCCCATAAAATCAATATGACCCCATTTTATTTTTAAAGTTTACTATATTTGATGAGGGACGGCCCGATCTTCCGTGAGGTAGCGATAGGTTCGATTGGTGGAGATCTCGACGTTGGCGATTCGGCTTCAAAACAGACATGATTCGAACCCTGCAACCGTTACACCACTGCTCCGTTGGTTATCAACCAAGCATAACTTGATTGACCTCGCCAAGAAGAAGGCTAATCCTGCAAGCGAATCGAAGAACACAAGCAAGAAGGTAAAAACACGCAATCTGAAATTGCAAATATGAATTATGCGAATATCAATAGATGGGTTCAAGAACTCGGTTCCAAAGGACTAATCGACACAGTGGAGGAGATCAAGAACGGGCCCTAGATCACTGTAAAAGGATTCGACACCACAGTTACAATGAACGATTCAGTTCCTCGATGGAAAACTAAACTCTAAGCAAAACCCAAGACCTAACGACGACGGCGGCGGCTAATTTTAGGGTTTAGGTCGTCGCCCCTGATGGATGCACCCCCTAATGGGCTCTAAGACGATACACGGCCCATCGGACCAAAAGACGGTGTCGCAGCACCCTGCAGATTCTGGACGTTGACTTGTTTCGACGATTCCCGTTGACTCCGGACGTATTTTGACGTGATTCCAAAGCCATTGGTTAGCTTATCAAATTATCTTTCAAGCATATCTGGTTCATCGAAAACGGAGTTCGTATGCGTCCGGGGCGTTGATTTTACCCGGGACTGCTCCTGAATTCCGAGGGTGACGAGGTAGCTGAGTTGGAGACAGATTGCAACTTGGGGAAGACCATGACGTCGATGTGTCCAGCGTGGCGATGTCCTCATCATCCTCCCCTTCTTGAATGGGAGTCGTCCTCGACTCCATCTTGGCGATGTCCTCATCATCCTCTCCTTCTAGAATTGGAGTCGTCCGCGACTCCATGTCATCTCCAAGCTCCTGCAAAAGGTTAGTAACCGCACAATACGAAACACAAGGTATAGGATCATGTGCAGCAACACTAACATGTCGACAAAGCATAGTAAAACAAGGAGCATCATTATTATCACATAATGCAGCAGTTGTAGCTAGAAAAGAACCTCCTTTTAACTTAATCTTATTATTTTTTAGCAATGTCTGTTGGAGGTTTATTTTTATTTTTAATCTCTTTAGCATGTTTAATAATATCCGTAGGAGACAAAGGCAGCAAAGAAATTTTCTTGTCCTTATGTATGATAGTGTATGTATTAGTTCTACCATGATGTAAAGCATCATTATCAAATTCTCATGGGCGATCTAACAAAATAGAACAAGTTTGCATAGGGACAACATCAAAATCAGTAGTATCATGATAAGAGCCTGTGAAAAAGCTAATGCGTGCTGATTTAGTTACCTTAGTCATACCATTATTATTGAACCATTGAAGATTATACGGATACGAATGTTGTCGTGTGGTCAAGCCAAGCTTCTCAACCAAATCTGAACTCACCAAGTTATTGCAACTTCCGCCATCAACGATAGTGAGAACACGACAACCCTACACAATGAGATACATGTGGAACAAATTATGGCGTTGGATCTTCATCTCTTCTTCTTCATGTCCCACACGTGTACTCAACACACGCTGCACAAGAAGACTAGGGTAGTCCGCAGCAGCAGCCACAGAGTCAATGGTGATGGTCTCCTTGTCTTGATCGTCCTCGGTGGAATCTGCATCAATGTTAGCAACAAGGGCTAAATCATCTTCAACATCACTAGCACTTACATATCCATCGTCGGTAGCAATGAAAGCGCGACGGCTGGGGCAATCCTTCATGACATGTCTCATGTCTTTGCATCGGTGGCAAATGATTTTAGAGCTGGACGAGGAAGAGCTAGTAGAAGCACCCGGAGTGACACCTTTCTTCAGCTGTGGAAACTGCACATTAGACAATTTACTTACCTCGGAAGGTGTAGATGGTTGTGGTGCAGCAGGAAGTTTGGGCGTCTCCGGCTCGGAATGATGCTGAAAATTCCTCCCATTGTTCGACCTGAAAGATTGTTGTTATTGTTTGCGGCCCTGTACTTTGCATTCAGCTTTAAGAGCAAGATGATATAATTGGCTGAACCTGTTCCAATCTTTATAATCAAGAATATCCTGGATATCACGATTCAAACCACCAAAGAATCTAGCACTAGCATCATTATCATCTTCATGTATACCACAACGTGCTAAACCAATAAGCAATTCTTGATAATATGCTTCTACTCCTTTTCACCTTGTTTTAAAGTTTGTAGTTTTAAACGCAAATCACGTTGGTAATAAGGAGGAACAAAACGAGATTTCATGCGTTGCTTTAAACCATTCCATGTTTGAGGCACAGCAGCAGCATTATTAGCATTGCAAAGATCGCTCCACCAGAACAAGGCAAAATTAGTAAACTCACTAGTAGCAAGTCTAACTCTATGCTCAGCAGAAACATTATGAGAATCAAATTTTTGTTGAACAACAAGTTCTCAATCTAAATATGTCTCTGGATCCATATTACCAGCAAAAGAAGGTAGGCTAAATTTAATTTTAGCAAAAGGATCATTATTATGATTATTACCTCCCATACCGCGACGATTGAAGTTGAGGCGGCGACGGGGACCAGCATCAGCATCCGCATCTTCATCACCAAAATCATCTGCATCTTCGTCATCACGATGAGGTTGAGGGCGCTGCTCAAGCTGTTCAATGCGGTTGATCATATTATTCACGTTGCGCGTCAGCTCGGTCATAAGGTTGCGTTGTTCATTCATGAATGTTGTAAGCTCGTCATTGGACACGCACTCATTGAAGTCCATTAGAATGCCTGTCATTGTTAGAAGATAGAAAAAGACAACAGCAAAGGATTATCCCTATCAACGAAAAGGAACCAAGTGGTGGTGGTGAAAGTGGAAAGCAAAATCACAAGCGGCTTACCACCGTCTTGCCTGTATTCTTACCAACGCCAAACAAGATCAAACCAAAGTGACGAAGCAATCTGTTGTTGAGCGTGGGTAACAGCTGCAAGATGAACTTGTGCTGACAGAAGTATATGTGGAGCTATGGGTAGGCACAATATGATAGCAAGAATTAGCAATTAACGAATGCAGATTAGCAAAGTTCAATAAGTATCCAAAGCACAAGTCACAATTGCTGGCTAAGACATGTGTAGATGTAGCGCAACAAGATGAAACAAAGGCGATGGAAAGAACTCACAGAACAAGCAAAGAGCACTGATTTTTCCTTTTTCCTGAATTTTTCCTTGATTTTCCAAAAAGGTACTAGTAGGAATTAAACTTTTAAATTTTTTCACTATTTTTTTATATTTTTCTCTGAACAAGGATCACAAAACAAGCAGCCACAAAAATTGGTACCTGCAACTAAGGTGGGATGTGGTCTACAGAAAATAAGCAAGTTATCTGAAAAGCGTGCTGAAACCTTGTCAATTTTTTTTATTTTTCTGAATTTTTTTGGCAATTTTGAGGGGACAAAACAGGGCGAAGCCAAGTTTGGGTCAGCTCCAAATGGTGTCAAGAAGCTCCACCAAAAATTTCAGATTTTTCTGACAAACGAGCGAAAAGTTATGCATGTTTTACCGAAGGTATCTCTAGTTATGTTTTCTGGAGGCACAACACGAAAAATAGTAGTTACGGCAAAGCGACAGCGGCAGTTAGGGCAAAGCGAGTCTAAACTCCCACACAGATCACAAGAGCAAGCGTCCTTGTGATTAACAGCAGTAGGTAGATGCCAGATGATGTAAGGAGGGCTGCGATGCAGGCAAAAATTAGAGCGGTTGGCAACCTATCTAGGGTTTGCGCGGCGACGAGAATTTATACAAGGCGGCTAGCGAGCAAGTCGAGTAATGTGGTGGCTTCGACTTGTTGTCAGGGAACGGTGGATGGGATAGCGGCGGAAACAAAGAAACAGCAATGGGCACATTGAACTACGACGACGAAGACAACCCTAAACCAGCAACAAGACTTGACCACGGACACAAACTCAACAAAGCGAAACTGAAATTGCAAAGGCACAAAGGGCGATAGGACAGCGGAAATTGAAAAAAAATTAGGCTTTTTGTGGACTCTAGGTAATGAACAAATATGAATCTAAGGGCAAACGAGATTATACCTCGCGAGAAACCTGAAATATCTGATACCAATTGATGAGGGACGGCCCGATCTTCCGTGAGGTAGCGATAGGTTCGATTGGTGGAGATCTCGACGTTGGCGATTCGGCTTCAAATCAGACACGATTCGAACCCTGCAACCGTTACACCACTGCTCCGTTGGTTATCAACCAAGCATAACTTGATTGACCTCGCCAAGAAGGCTAATCCTGCAAGCGAATCGAAGAACCCAAACAAGAAGGTAAAAATACGCAATCTGAAATTGCAAATATGAATTATGCGAATATCAATAGATGGGTTCAAGAACTCGGTTCCAAAGGACTAATCGACACAGTGGAGAAGATCAAGAACGGGGCCCTAGATCACCGTAAAAGGATTCGACACCACAGTTACAATGAACGATTCAGTTCCTCGATGGAAAACTAAACTCTAAGCAAAACCCAATACCTAACGACGACAGCGGCGGCTAATTTTAGGGTTTAGGTCGTCGCCCCCGCTGGATGCGCCCCCTAATGGGCTCTGAGACGATACACGGCCCATCGGACCAAAAGATGGTGTCGCAGCACCCTGGCAGATTCTGGACGCTGACTTGTTTCGACGATTCCCGTTGACTCCGGACGTATTTTAACGTGATTCCAAAACCATTGGTTAGCTTATCAAATTATCTTTCCAAGCATATCTGGTTCGTCGAAAACGGAGTCCGTATGCGTCCGGGGCGTTGATTTTACCCAGGACTGCTCCTGAATTCCGAGGGTGACGAAGTAGCTGAGTTGGAGACGGATTGCAACTTGGGGAAGACCATGGCGTCGGTGTGTCCAGCGTGGCGATGTCCTCATCAATATTTTACCTTCGATTTGTTTATATAGTTACGTGTATGCTTCTATCTTGTACACGGAAGTAAGGTGGAACTAAACTTTGTCTATACCCATGTGCCTACTGCATGCTTGTGGGGCTTAGTAGACTGCTTGTTGCTAGCTATCTGGAAACCACGAGAATACGAGCAAGTCACCAAAGCCACATTTCAATTTTTGTCTTTTTTCACTATAAAAATACTATAGTGAATGGTTACGTTTTTTAACATATTCAAATTGTTCATATTTTCGTAAGATTTAAAACGATGGTAATCCAATATGATAAAATTAATTAAAATAATTTTTTTATAAACTCTTTTTATATGGTAGTTAAATACTTTCGAGTTATGGACTGGGTTTAAACAACACATGGGTTTACGGGTTTGGATACTACACTTCCAGACGTGACCCACAAACCCGTTGGTTTAACTTTTTGTCCATTAACAAATCCAAGGGTAGAAAAGTTGACTGATACCCTTGCCTAATAGAGTAAAAACTCATCGGGTTTTGGGTTTCGGATAGCTATTTCTATCATTAATGTGTCCAAATATTCAATATAATAGGTGAAAAGTTTTTACGATGACAACTAAACAAGACCTTATTTTAAAATACTTTCTTTGTCTCATTAAAAATATTATTTTTTATTTTTAGACTTCTCGTTTGACCGTTCATGTTATTTAAATTTTGTATATTAATAATAAAATAAATAAATTATTATTATAGTATTTCTAGTAATAAAACAAGTCATAATAAAATAAATAATATTTATATAAAATTTTTGAATAAGACGAATGGAAACGATACTCTAAATAGAACGGAGGGATAAAACGGAGGGAGTACACTATAGGTCAGACGTTCAAATTCTTAGGCGCTTCGGCTGTACTACAAGTGGTGCGTCCCGTCCTAGCTTACCTGTTGGTCGGATCACTATGGGAAAAACTAATCTTTGCTGAGAGTTTTTTTTTTCTTTGCCGAGTGTTTTTTCGGGAGCCGAGTGCCAAATAAAAACACACAACAAAGATTTTCTTTGCCGAGTGCCAAAAAAACATTCGGCAAAGAAATTCTTTGTCGAGTGCCCCGGGCACTCGGCAAAGAATTTCTTTGCCGAGTGTTTTGTTTTTTGCACTCGACAAAGAGCTCTTTGCCGAGTATTTTTTTTGACACTCGGCAAAGCCAATTTTTAAATCATATTTTGAAGCAGTAAATTAATCCAAATGAAAAAGTTTTCAACTACAAAGTTGTTTAACTTATCCAGATGAATAATTTTTGTTTTGGTGATTTCTTCATTTGACAAACTTAAAATAAATTTGTTCACAAATCTTGCGTATATGTCTGATAGTTTATGAAACTGCGAGAGTGATATATAATATTTATGAATAATATTAGAACCACAATGTCGGATGCATAAATGATCAAACAACCAAAATAAACTTTGTAGATCTTGACAAGTTATGAAAGTTTGTAGTTGATAACTTTTTAATTAAGTCATCTAGTTATGCAAAACTGCGTTCGAATTTGAAAATTTTAAAATTTGAATTTTTCAAAATACCTCGGATAGAAAAAAGGCCATGTGTTGTCATTTGTCAATCAATTTTACTTTTTTCATTAAGACCCACTGCTGACGAAATCTACCAAGGGTGGGGTATGTTTACGGCAGTAAATAAAATCAGTGAAGATGTGCATGAGGCAAACTAGATGGTGATACAGGCGCAGTTTAGACAGGTGTATGTCGTCAAATCAATGCAAAATCCTACATCTCATGTCTTTGGTGGATTGTATTAAATACGAGATGAGATCAGATAACCCTAGACTAAGCGTAGGGTTTGTATCGGGATCTACCGTCTAGGAAACTCTTGTCCCTCCTTGTATACTCTGGATGGGTAGGATTGCAAGAAAGTAGGTAGGTATTCATTGAAGATTACAACACCTATATTGTGCACTTGACCGCTCTTGGTGGTACGACTCACATACCATCCTATGGTACCCAGAGATATATCCCTCATAGGTAGTCTTCAAGCGCCTTGTACCTCAAGAGCAAACGATCTTGACTTTGTCCAAACAGTTAATCTTAAAGTTGAGCAGTTGAAGTGTAGATCCGACCAGTTTAACTGGTCAGCAAAACTCAGACTGAGTCAATCGAGCTTTTGTCTATAAGATGTAAGGAGCTCAGAAAGAAAAATAAAATTTCTTTCCAAAAAAGTGTACACACTTAAGCTCTTTTTGCAGAGATGTCTTGCTCGACATAGTCTTCCAACAATACATGCACCGGCCACAAGGTGCAATGTATACACTGTAGTCCCTGAGGCTAATAATAGGCAGAGGAGACACCCTTAGATGGGCACAAAATACTGATATGTAACTTAGTTACAGACCAGCCTCCAGTTTTAACTGGAGAAGAATGAAGTCCAAAGTTTGCTACGACTTAGCCAAGCACATAGCTGATCAATAACTTAGTTTCCGACCAATCAGGAGAAAATTGGGGCGCTCTTAAAGGATCAAGATGTCTAAGGGAGGGGGTGAATTGGGCTAATCTAAAAAATTTCGCAAGAATTAAAGCATACACTAGCCCAACTTCACCTGTTGTGCCTAGAAGAGTGTTTTCACTAAACTACCGCACAATAGACTTACACATAGTTCCAATCCTACTCTAGCATGACAATTCTATTGTTTACACCAAAATTTGGACTAAGAAAGGAATGAGCCGGATTTTACTGAAGATAGCTACGATTTGAGGAATCGGCAGGATCTAGAAAGATCGATTGATCAAATGGACCAAGAAAATGACGAATGGACCCAGCCGGCAGTGAGAAGGGCATTCGGCAAACAACCAAGCGGACGTTTAGTTCTCGGAGTTTTAGCAGGTGCAGGTGCGGTCGGCTATCTTGTAAAAGGATGATTCTATTCGCGAAGCAAATATGGCAAGTGAAGCCAGCTTGCACGAGAAGACACCTGACAATGGGGACGCCGAGGGGAAAATAGAAATAGGACTCGTATTTTCCAAGTTTCATTATGTAAATCGTAGTCTTCTAGGACTCATGTTTCGCCCAGGCTATAAATATAAACCCCCGGCCATTGTAAAACTGTTCACAACCATATCAATACAAATCGGCCCCATGTCATCTTCGAGTCCTTTGTCGTGTCGTCGAGTTCTTCGAAAGGAATCATCGATCCGTCGACCTCCGTAAGTCCCGGCAACCTTGTTATCATGTCTAGTATCATGCGGTGGATTTAGATGTGATGCAAGTAGTCTTGTTTGTTTACAAAGATCGTGCGGCGGATCTATGTCGATAATCAAGAAGTCTTTGCTTATGTTATACTTATGAGTAAATACCGTGCGGTAGGCGTTTGCTTGATACGTTTAGCATGAGCGAGATAGTTATCGGCTCTATTAGATTTTGGCAAAATCTAGTAGATTCATTAAGTTACCTTGTGTTGCATGATTTATTAAATTAAGTTTTACAACACTCTTTTGCCCAATCTAGATTGACTTTGTTCGGCCTTGTTTTTGCAAGTTTTTACTTGTTTCTTCCGATAATTGAATAACCATGATGGCCGAATTAATTTCTAATCTAGATTGTTACGTGTTACGGGTTCATACATGTCAATCATGCTTAGGCTTTGATAAAACTAGGTATCGTGCGGCAGATGCAGGTTTTAGATTAATTTAATTATTTTTGGTTTGCATGTTCCTTCTTCATGGACCCCAACTCGGCTGGTTTGCCGAGCTTGGTTATACGTTATTTTATAATCTATCTCTTGTTCAAGCATGTCTTTTTACGAATATGCATTCGGCAACCAATTGTTTACATGTGCTTGTGTTTGGAGTTAGCCGAATGATCTTTAAAACTTGTTGACAGATAGCTTCTATAGCTATATGTCGTTGTGAGTGGCTTCAGAGCCATAAATATGGAACTGTCTGGTCTCATCCGACATGTTCCAATTTTATTCTCACAGTTTTATCCCTTGTTGGCTTTCAGGTCAAACCGACTGGCACGTCTCCGGATTTCAAACCGTCCAGGCACCCCGATTGAAGCCACGCTTTTCGGCTTGCTTTGTGTGAGGCACGGTGTGACGCATTTTGTGCCAACACACTTTTTGGCACGCCCGGTGGGACATAGAAACCAATTAAAGAAGCTAATGAGCTTCTTCTAAAGATAGAATTGACCGATATGGTTCCTCCTAAAATAAAATGGCTTCAAATACATCATGACATGAATGTATCGGTCTCCAAATATATCATGGCACGGTATGCACATGAAGAGATAAATAAAAGGAAGATTTCCATGGAGATGTTCAAAGAGATGAAGTCCAAATTCAGATTTACTTGCATGCTGCTATAAATAGCCGATTGAGTATTAAGGGGTCATGCCGAGGGAAGTTGGTCGATAGCTAATTATCTGCATGTCATCTTTGGAATTGGCTATTCAGGAAAGGAATCGGTGGATACAACAACACAAGAAAATATATTGATTGGCAGATATGCATATAGGAATCGGCTGGAGTTATTATCGTCATGCGAAGAATCAGCCCCGAATATTAAGGATATTCAAAGTATTTCTCTAGCATTGATATAGTTTGCCGAAAATCAAGATATCAGACGACAGTTGATTAAGGCATGATGATGAGGCAAGGGGACTGAATTGTTTATTTGATTAACGGAACATATCAAGTGATAATCGAGCTTTTGTTGATATGTCCAAGCATGATAAATCAAGACATTATAATAGCCAGACTTGAAACCCGCATTCGGCTTAACAGCAACATGTTAACGACTGAAATTTCTTCGACCTTCCCGGACTTGCCGATAACCTGGTTCACCATGCCATCATGTTCATGGCAACAACTCGGTATTGCTGAATACACAGATTATGCCTGTACATGAGTATTTGCTGTCCAAACCAATGAGAGCTGATCACTTTGTAAGACGAAATCGGCTATGAGGTTAGAGAATCTTTTCACGTAAGCTAAAGGGAAGGAATTGACACATTACAGTGCCACACATGCATGATGCTGTACGGTGGAAGAAGTTAGCAAGATGCAAGAATGTGTATACGTCCATATGTTTCCCAGAGTACGTGAAATTGATTAGCTATTCAAGATAAAGTTCTGCACTACAAAGGATTCCTGTTGCTGCGAAAAGCCGTAGTGCATACATAAGAATCGGTTGCTCCCATCATCTACATCGGCTAAATTCTTTGTTCTCATCAGCTAAACTGATTTTGGAAAATAGTACGACCAAAGGCAAGATGATCAGATACTGTTGATAAGGATGCTATAATATAGAAAAAGCTACGAGAGGATTGGGAAGATTAATGTGGCATGTGCACTAACTAAGTCACATCCAGATTGAATCGGCTATTCTAGCTTCTGTGCACCTAGTAAATGTCACACCCCAAAATTTTTGATTTTGGGTTGTGAGTAGAAAACATTAAATAAAATAAATAATTTTAATATTTAAATAAAATTTGACAAGTTTAGTCCGAGCTAGCGCCACTTAGTTGTAGTAAATCAAGAATTTTAAAATTTTGGTAAACCAATTTGATGGGTTGTTCGATGTGATGTTTGGTTGTTGTTTTACCTTCTGTTGTGAGTCGGTAAAGTTTTCAAAACACGTTTGCTAGGCCGTCTATCTATATCTGGTTCGTTTCTGTCCTTTTTCCAAAATAAATTTATCGTTTCCATCTCTATCCTCTTGTTGGACCTTTCTAAGATTCTTTTTCTTATATCTCAAATCACTCCTTTAAGTCCATCATCCATCATCACATCGCTACAAACTTCTCGGGAATTTTTCTGACCTTTTTCGGAATAGTTTCCGATCTTTCTGCAAGCATAATCTAATTTTTAGATGCTCCAAAATATCATTTCATGAGCTCCAAATACTTTATTTGGGTTCATTATATTTCAAAGTGTCTCTGAGAATTTTCCTAGAATTTTCGGAGCCATCGGATTATTTTTCGTGGCTTAAACAACAATTCTGGACTTTTCTGGAATTATTTTAATCCCGAAATTAATTAATTCCGAAAATAATAAAATATCTCGTTTTTCCATCTTATCCAAACCCTAACACTATATATATGCCGGTGTTCATCTCGACGCGAGGATTACAGAAGTACGATCCGTTTTCGCAGCCGCCACTCCCATCAACCCAGATCTGAAGCCGAAGTTTCGCATCTGCTCTTCTCCGGCGAACTTCCGGCGAACTTCCGGCGAGCTTTTCCGGCCAAACCGTCGCGTTCCGGCGAAAACCGTCACCACCACGAGGTAGCCCTCTTCGTTCTCTACACCATGGTGTCTTCCTTTTCACGAATCCATCACCGTTTAATTGTTCGCTAACTTTCTCAATCTTTTCCGGCGAACTCACCGTTGGAGACCCACGTTTCGTTTCTGGTTGCAGCAGTTGCGGCCGGCTCATCCTCGGCCTCGTGTTCCGACCACGCGGTCGTCCTGGGCTGGGTGCCCAGCGCACGCGCCCTGGCCTGCCTCGCGGTGCCCCTACGCCGTGCGTGCAGGGCCGGTGGCCGCCGCCATCCGTGTGGCCCTGCCCCGGTCTGTAGGTAACCGGGCCAGCCACCGTCGGACCTTGGCTGGCCACCGCTGAAATCCACCCCAGCATGACTACATTCTGCACAGTAAAGATGAAGGTTGAAGATGACAGGATTTACGAGTTTGCCACTGGTTTGTAATCTCTGTCGTTCAACCATCTAATCTTCGTTTTAGTCCGTTTCAGTTGCGTTAGAATCGTATCGTCGTGCTTTACGCGTTGGCGCTAGTGTTTCTTACGTTACAAAATTATGAATTTTCTTAATTATTCATTAATTTAATTAATGGTAATTTAACTGTTTGTTAATTAAAAGAAAACCCAGGGTTATAAGTCCGTTTCAATTCCGACCGTGCCGATATAAGCTACGCGTAAGCTCTCTCTTCATCAAGTTACATCTTTCTAAATCTAATCTTATTAATTTGGTTAATAATTATTTAATGCCTTTCTAATTAAAAGCAACTTAGGGTTTAATCTTCGGTCTTTTATAACTAAATCATAACTTAATTAATGATAACTTTAATGTGTCTTTATTAATTACAATTTGATTAGTTTAAACACGAAACATATATCATGGTTCGATTAGTGGCTCTTATATGATCTATGTTTTCTAAAATTACAAATGTTTAAATGGTTTAATTAATATTATAGAATTGTTTATGAATAAATTATGATTAGACTAACCCGACTTTATAACTAAAATATGTTTTGTCTAATCTGAATTAATATTTTGTCATGAGCTTATTTAATTAAAATAAAGCAAGCCGGTAGTTTTTCTTTTTATAATATAAAATTCCCGGTAGACGTGTCTTTCAGTCATTCCGTGCGATCCCGCGACCGTAGTGCGAGCTCTGTTTTAGTACGTTGTTTTGTCTCGTGTTATGTTGTTCTTAGTTCTCTGTTGTTTGCTTGTATGTTGCCTATGTGTGATGCTTGCTACGAGTAGACGTCGATCGGTTGTGCGCGCTAAAGATCAGAAGTTGATGACCCAGCGCTGAAGATGTGAGAATTGGTCAAGTTTAACAGGCAAGTATAACATGGGACCATCCTTGTTGCCTACTCATTTATAATTCACTATTCATGTGCATGTGTCAAATTTGCAAGCCATAGGTTTATCTAGATGATTCAACTTTATACCTTGCTACCACGGGATATATGCATATGGGTAGATCTGCTAGTGCTTAACTCCAAACTATATGAACAAACGAGATGACTAATAATATGTGCAACACATACTGATAACTTGTTTCCATGTAATGTGAACATCTGACCCCCTCTAAATGATCTTCTGCGGGCAAAAGCTGGGACATACAGTACAACCGTGAGGGCTACATGGCTCTGGTTTTAGTTGGTTCGAGGATCTCTCCTCGCTTGATGGTGGTTACCTGAAAGGGCACAAAAGGGGCTCGACGACTCGGGTATAGGACAGCCTCTGGTCTCATGTGTATAGCCGGGAAAGAATGTGCCATCGGAAAGGGGGTTCCTATATCTGCTTGCCGATTGGAAACCTAGTGGCCACTATCTTGTTAGGGGAACTTCGAAAGACTTCATAGTGTACCCTGCCGCACCTCCTTGGAAGAGGTGATATGGGATTTGCAACCCCTGGCACATGGGGATCACGGCTCACGGGTAAAGTTGTACAAACTCTGCAGAGTAATAAACTGATATATCAGCCGTGCTCACGGTCACGAGCGGCTCGGAAAACTTGCAGACTAATAACTTTAACAATATATACTTTATGTTCATATTATTACTGTCAACTTGTTAATCTTTGATGTGGTTGCTCATAATATTATTCATGTGGTTTGAATGGGACGTAAGCATAACTTGATGACTATCTAATGCTAAAATATTGACTCAACTAAAAGTGCTAACCGCAGTAAACCAGTGTCAAGCCTTTTGAGCTTCATAACCCCATGATGTATTTGCTGAGTACGACATGTGCTCACCCTTGCTATTTCCCCCCACACCCTCAGTCTCCGTCAGAGTTGCGCAGCGGAAGCGTGGTGAAGACACAGATGAGTTTCCAGAATACTGACAGAAGTGCTAGGCGTATGTTACCCCCAGTCAGCTGTCCCTGTGAAGAATGAAGTCTGAAGAGAAGATTAGTATCTGTTCCGCTTAACTTTGATGTAAGTGTTGTTTTCAATATCTAGAACACTGTTTTTGATATCTTTTCCCTCTGTGGTTGTATGTGTGGACTTCCTGGGCACACATATAGCGTACCTGGTTTTGTTCTTTAAAACCGGGTGCTACAGATTGGTATCAGAGCAATGTTGACTGTAGGACGTATGCCTAGTTAGTACTGGACGCCTTTTGAAGTTTGTTTTGCTATAAAATGTTTTATACCACCTTGTCCTTTGAATTAATTGTTTCTCAATCCTTGTCCCATTACCTCCTCTCCTTGAGAGCTACCTTTGAGCTATTGGTTTCTGGTATCCTTGAATTTGTATTTTATTTGCTTTATTAAAATTTTGAAATCATCTTGTTTAAAATCTCGATGGCCTCTCATCATCTAATCTACCCATTAGGATGCCACCAGTTGAACAAAAGCACGTATAGTATCGTTGTTGTGCTGCGTGTTTGTCTTGCTTGGTGTGTTGCTGGTGTGACGTCTCCATCTTTGTGTTCCGAAGAAGACCCTGAAGATCAAGTGTTGAAGATGAGCGAAGCTCTTGTTAAGTGGGGTAGCGCCTACTAACACCAACAACAAGCTCGGACTCTCTTAAGTTTTGAGGCAAGAAGAACTGAAGATCAACCTTTATCTATCTAGCCTTCTTTTTAGTCATCCTCGATCCATGTCTTATCGTTCATCAATCTCATATCAAGACATCATGATGATTGGAAGATCTGCTTTATCTTTCTCTCTAGTCTCTTCGAATCTCGGGACGAGATTCATGTTAAGTGGGGTAGTTTGTCACACCCCAAAATTTTTGATTTTGGGTTGTGAGTAGAAAACATTAAATAAAATAAATAATTTTAATATTTAAATAAAATTTGACAAGTTTAGTCCGAGCTAGCGCCACTTAGTTGTAGTAAATCAAGAATTTTAAAATTTTGGTAAACCAATTTGATGGGTTGTTCGATGTGATGTTTGGTTGTTGTTTTACCTTCTGTTGTGAGTCGGTAAAGTTTTCAAAACACGTTTGCTAGGCCGTCTATCTATATCTGGTTCGTTTCTGTCCTTTTTCCAAAATAAATTTATCGTTTCCATCTCTATCCTCTTGTTGGACCTTTCTAAGATTCTTTTTCTTATATCTCAAATCACTCCTTTAAGTCCATCATCCATCATCACATCGCTACAAACTTCTCGGGAATTTTTCTGACCTTTTTCGGAATAGTTTCCGATCTTTCTGCAAGCATAATCTAATTTTTAGATGCTCCAAAATATCATTTCATGAGCTCCAAATACTTTATTTGGGTTCATTATATTTCAAAGTGTCTCTGAGAATTTTCCTAGAATTTTCGGAGCCATCGGATTATTTTTCGTGGCTTAAACAACAATTCTGGACTTTTCTGGAATTATTTTAATCCCGAAATTAATTAATTCCGAAAATAATAAAATATCTCGTTTTTCCATCTTATCCAAACCCTAACACTATATATATGCCGGTGTTCATCTCGACGCGAGGATTACAGAAGTACGATCCGTTTTCGCAGCCGCCACTCCCATCAACCCAGATCTGAAGCCGAAGTTTCGCATCTGCTCTTCTCCGGCGAACTTCCGGCGAACTTCCGGCGAGCTTTTCCGGCCAAACCGTCGCGTTCCGGAGAAAACCGTCACCACCACGAGGTAGCCCTCTTCGTTCTCTACACCGTGGTGTCTTCCTTTTCACGAATCCATCACCGTTTAATTGTTCGCTAACTTTCTCAATCTTTTCCGGCGAACTCACCGTTGGAGACCCACGTTTCGTTTCTGGGTTGCAGCAGTTGCGGCCGGCTCATCCTCGGCCTCGTGTTCCGACCACGCGGTCGTCCTGGGCTGGGTGCCCAGCGCACGCGCCCTGGCCTGCCTCGCGGTGCCCCTACGCCGTGCGTGCAGGGCCGGTGGCCGCCGCCATCCGTGTGGCCCTGCCCCGGTCTGTACGTAACCGGGCCAGCCACCGTCGGACCTTGGCTGGCCACCGCTGAAATCCACCCCAGCATGACTACATTCTGCACAGTAAAGATGAAGGTTGAAGATGACAGGATTTACGAGTTTGCCACTGGTTTGTAATCTCTGTCGTTCAACCATCTAATCTTCGTTTTAGTCCGTTTCAGTTGCGTTAGAATCGTATCGTCGTGCTTTACGCGTTGGCGCTAGTGTTTCTTACGTTACAAAATTATGAATTTTCTTAATTATTCATTAATTTAATTAATGGTAATTTAACTGTTTGTTAATTAAAAGAAAACCCAGGGTTATAAGTCCGTTTCAATTCCGACCGTGCCGATATAAGCTACGCGTAAGCTCTCTCTTCATCAAGTTACATCTTTCTAAATCTAATCTTATTAATTTGGTTAATAATTATTTAATGCCTTTCTAATTAAAAGCAACTTAGGGTTTAATCTTCGGTCTTTTATAACTAAATCATAACTTAATTAATGATAACTTTAATGTATCTTTATTAATTACAATTTGATTAGTTTAAACACGAAACATATATCATGGTTCGATTAGTGGCTCTTATATGATCTATGTTTTCTAAAATTACAAATGTTTAAATGGTTTAATTAATATTATAGAATTGTTTATGAATAAATTATGATTAGACTAACCCGACTTTATAACTAAAATATGTTTTGTCTAATCTGAATTAATATTTTGTCATGAGCTTATTTAATTAAAATAAAGCAAGCCGGTAGTTTTTCTTTTTATAATATAAAATTCCCGGTAGACGTGTCTTTCAGTCGTTCCGTGCGATCCCGCGACCGTAGTGCGAGCTCTCTTTTAGTACGTTGTTTTGTCTCGTGTTATGTTGTTCTTAGTTCTCTGTTGTTTGCTTGTATGTTGCCTATGTGTGATGCTTGCTACGAGTAGACGTCGATCGGTTGTGCGCGCTAAAGATCAGAAGTTGATGACCCAGCGCTGAAGATGTGAGAATTGGTCAAGTTTAACAGGCAAGTATAACATGGGACCATCCTTGTTGCCTACTCATTTATAATTCACTATTCATGTGCATGTGTCAAATTTGCAAGCCATAGGTTTATCTAGATGATTCAACTTTATACCTTGCTACCACGGGATATATGCATATGGGTAGATCTGCTAGTACTTAACTCCAAACTATATGAACAAACGAGATGACTAATAATATGTGCAACACATACTGATAACTTGTTTCCATGTAATGTGAACATCTGACCCCCTCTAAATGATCTTCTGCGGGCAAAAGCTGGGACATACAGTACAACCGTGAGGGCTACATGGCTCTGGTTTTAGTTGGTTCGAGGATCTCTCCTCGCTTGATGGTGGTTACCTGAAAGGGCACAAAAGGGGCTCGACGACTCGGGTATAGGACAGCCTCTGGTCTCATGTGTATAGCCGGGAAGGAATGTGCCATCGGAAAGGGGGGTTCCTATATCTGCTTGCCGATTGGAAACCTAGTGGCCACTATCTTGTTAGGGGAACTTCGAAAGACTTCATAGTGTACCCTGCCGCACCTCCTTGGAAGAGGTGATATGGGATTTGCAACCCCTGGCACATGGGGATCACGGCTCACGGGTAAAGTTGTACAAACTCTGCAGAGTAATAAACTGATATATCAGCCGTGCTCACGGTCACGAGCGGCTCGGAAAACTTGCAGACTAATAACTTTAACAATATATACTTTATGTTCATATTATTACTGTCAACTTGTTAATCTTTGATGTGGTTGCTCATAATATTATTCATGTGGTTTGAATGGGACGTAAGCATAACTTGATGACTATCTAATGCTAAAATATTGACTCAACTAAAAGTGCTAACCGCAGTAAACCAGTGTCAAGCCTTTTGAGCTTCATAACCCCATGATGTATTTGCTGAGTACGACATGTGCTCACCCTTGCTATTTCCCCCCACACCCTCAGTCTCCGTCAGAGTTGCGCAGCGGAAGCGTGGTGAAGACACAGATGAGTTTCCAGAATACTGACAGAAGTGCTAGGCGTATGTTACCCCCAGTCAGCTGTCCCTGTGAAGAATGAAGTCTGAAGAGAAGATTAGTATCTGTTCCGCTTAACTTTGATGTAAGTGTTGTTTTCAATATCTAGAACACTGTTTTTGATATCTTTTCCCTCTGTGGTTGTATGTGTGGACTTCCTGGGCACACATATAGCGTACCTGGTTTTGTTCTTTAAAACCGGGTGCTACAGTAAACAGCCAATAAGCCAGATAACATTGTCTTCAACTTTAGGAATATCAGATTGAGAAAGATGCCGACAGTCATACTCGTTGTCTCCGAGAGGCCAATTCTAGTTAAAAGGGACCAGAAGACACACTCTTATCTGATGATGGTCACATGATTATGTTCATTTAATAAGACAATCGACATCACTGATGGGAAGTGTATCTGCTGTTTAAAAATATTATCAAGTTGTCATCAAGATGCGGGCGTTAGCAAGATCGACCAGCTTGAAAGTTGGAGATATGAGATATAATATTGATCCAATGACAAGCCTGTTATTAGTAAAACAAAGCCGGTACCTTCGAAGACGTATCGGTTACCTGATGTCATCAAGACAACCTTAAGACCCTCAAATTCAGTAAACAACAGAGGGGCAAAATCAAGGACGGATGACAGGGTGGAAGCTCTATCACAGCATTCATCAGGTTGTGCGACGGCCGGTGTAGAGGAGGTTCACTCCTGGTCGGCCCAGGAAATTGCTCCATCAATACAAAAGACTATCAGGGATGATTGATCCAAAGTATTTCAATCGTCAATTGTGGTATTGAAAGTTACGAGTGCTACTCAGATTGGCTTGATGAATTAAGTATTTGGTATATCTCAGAGTTAAGATATTTGAAGAAGAATATGTTGGTATCTTGAGCATGTGAAGCGTCTCGGAGTGCAGTTGAAGACGTATAATGGCAGTTACCTAACTGATCAAGCAAAGTGGCCTCAGCTTATATTAGTCAGGTTCAAGATAGAAGAACAATTCAAATAGAGACATTCATCAACTCTGTCCGGGCCAACGCATAAAACCAGCCGACTGAAGGAGATTCAGAAAAAGACATGGCCTTGATGCTTGGGATCTGAAGCTCATTTGACAAGCTGGCCATCTAGTATACTGATCTCAAGATTGACGGGACTGACACCATCATCCGTATTATATCAACACTTCATGCGGCCATCGACTTGGGGTTTACAAGAGCTTCAATTATCTAGTATGTTTAGCATGATGGCCAAAATATTTCATTGCTTGTTTCTAGGCCGATGAATATTATTTGTGCATCCGGCATTGTATTTTTGGCTAATCACATACAGATAATTGATAAAAGAAAGAGACTGATGTCTATGAAATTTGGAAGTCCAATTATAATTATAGACTTGGGGGGCCAGCTCCCAATCGGCTAAAGTGGATGAAAAGTCAGAAGTTTAGATCGATTGAATTTGGTGCATCAAGGTTATCAATTCAAGAAGAATAAATTCGGAAGGAAGGATTTAGAGGCCATTTGTCAATGTCTAATCCTATGATAAAGAGATAATTGGTATTGATGTTGTTCTGGCTGATGGATGAACTGGTCTAAAACGAAGAGACACCAGCCTGTGCTCGTTAAAACAGAAGTATTAATGGGTGCAAGGTAGATTGCAGCTGCAATTGTTCGTGCATGAACACAATCCTATGTACAGTGCTATCGTTTGCCACTAGATATTGGTCAGTCAGTGACTTTAACAAAAGCTCCATTGGCCACTGGAAGAGTCGATTACTCGGTGAAGCACACCGTTGCTGCTGACCAGACCTAAATTCGTGTACGTTTATTCCCAAAAAAAAACTGGGTCACAGTAGATGAAGATCGTTGGCGGCCCAAAGATCATACCAAGCAGTTCCTCAGAGATCAGGTCAGAGCAGAAGCATATAAAGATTATAGATGCAGCAGCCGATAAGTGCACTAATGAGGACGTCATTATAAGGGATCTCACGCAAAGGTTTTCATCGGCTCAAGTGGAGGTACATGTTCCCATGCTTGGCTCGCATATTCTTTATTTCTTGCTTTTTCTATTACTTGTGAACAATCTGTTATAGGGAAAGCATATCATCAAAGAAGTTGATGAATGAGATACGGTATGATGAAAGTCTTGCTTCCTTTTTTGCAAAGTACTTGGGATTTTTTCTTATAAAATTTAAAATCAATAGCTTGTCTCCTTAATGATGCTGAATTTCCTACCAAAGCCATATGTTAGTCTCATTAGAAAACCTACCACATAAGTTGCTTACTTTGTATTGAGTTTTGTCAAGTCTTGTTGACCCTTGTTGAGAGATTTATCGTACTCCCAAGATCAAGATCACATACACGACACATATGTATGCTGCTTCTACATCAGAAGTACGCAAGAACATGTTTTCATCCACCTCAAAAAGTTTACTCCTACATTAGGAGAAGACAAAAAAATGTTTGTTAGGTTTTATCAGAATAAATGCTCCAAGTTCTTCATAATATTTCTCTCAAAAGTTTGCTGCAGAAAGAGACATGGGTCATGCAAAAAAAAGAAGAAAAAGGGGAGATGAAAGTTAAAGAAAAAAAAGGGGAAAAGAAAGAAAATAAAGGTGACCCATGTTCTCGCAAAAATGTTCTACGAAGAGAAATATGTTTCAAAGAGAGCATAGTAGAATTAGGCTAGCCACCAAATATTTTATACAGGTGCACATCTTGATCTAAGAGTATGACACTTCTCTCCTTGGATCTGGAATTTTACTTTACAATACATGTGAAGTAAGTATGCTGCATATTTATCTATACCTAAACTCCACATAAACTTTTTACAGATAAGTTGAAAAGAGGCAAAATGGTGCCTCGGTGAGGAACCATAAAATATTGAGCGATCTGAGAGAATCATTTGAGGAGCAATGCTATGTTTTAATTTGAAAAAATCTTTCAAAAAACCCAAGTTTCCTGAGCAGGAGGAATACAGATGATTAGATTCTAATCCGTTCCATTCCTCAACTACCCAAGATGGTGTGGTAGACACTTCAAAGTTCACATGTTTAGGTAAAGTTTGGAATGAGATAATGTTATTGCTAGCAGTCATTCACGCACGTCAGCTCTTTATGCCCCGAAAGTTGATTGGCAGCAAAAGAAATACAAAGTGATTTTAAATAAGGATATCGGCTAGATGGAATTTTATTGTCGATTCATTGATGAACTGCTAGAATTGCCGATGGCTTTGCATCTGAGCTCATCTTCTCATCAAGAAATGAGGTATCAAGCTGATAATGTTTTTGTGAAATAATAAGATCCTATCGGTCGAAAGGAAAATTCATCTGCAGGAAATAGTTCGAAGCATGAAGTATTCATACTTCAAACTAGGGGGGCCTGTGTTTACACCAAAATTTGGACTAAGAAAGGAATGAGCCGGATTTTACTGAAGATAGCTACGATTTGAGGAATCGGCAGGATCTAGAAAGATTGATTGATCAAATGGACCAAGAAAATGACGAATGGACCCAGCCGGTAGTGAGAAGGGCATTCGGCAAACAACCAAGCGGACGTTTAGTTCTCGGAGTTTTAGCAGGTGCAGGTGCGGTCGTCTATCTTGTAAAAGGATGATTCTATTCGGGAAGCAAATATGGCAAGTGAAGCCAGCTTGCACGAGAAGACACCTGACAATGGGGGACGCCGAGGGGAAAATAGAAATAAGACTCGTATTTTCCAAGTTTCATTATGTAAATCGTAGTCTTCTAGGACTCATGTTTCGCCCAGGGTATAAATATAAACCTCCGGCCATTGTAAAACTATTCACAACCATATCAATACAAATCGGCCCCGTGCCATCTTCGAGTCCTTTGTCGTGTCGTCGAGTTCTTCGAGAGGAATCATCGATCCGTCGACCTCCGTAAGTCCCGACAACCTTGTTATCATGTCTAGTATCATGCGGTAGATTTAGATGTGATGCAATTAGTCTTACAAAGATCGTGCGGCGGATCTATGTCGATAATCAAGAAGTCTTTGCTTATGTTATGCTTATGAGTAAATACCGTGCGGCAGGCGTTTGCTTGATACATTTAGCATGAGCGAGATAGTTATCGGCTCTATTAGATTTTGGCAAAATCTAGTAGATTCACTAAGTTACCTTGTGTTGCATGATTTATTTAATTAAGTTTTACAACACTCTTTTGCCCAATTTAGATTGACTTTGTTCGGTCTTGTTTTTGCAAGTTTTTACTTATTTCTTCCGATAATTGAATAACCATGATGGCCGAATTAATTTCTAATCTAGATTGTTACGTGTTGCGGGTTCATACATGTCAATCATGCTTAGGCTTTGATAAAACTAGGTATCGTGCGGCAGATGCAGGTTTTAGATTAGTTTAATCATTTTTGGTTTGCATGTTCCTTCTTCATGGACCCCAACTCGGCTGGTTTGCCGAGCTTGGTTATACATTATTTTATAATCTATCTCTTGTTCAAGCATGTCTTTTTACAAATATGCATTCGGCAACCAATTGTTTACATGTGCTTGTGTTTGGAGTTAGCCGAATGATCTTTAAAACTTGTTGACAGATAGCTTCTATAGCTATATGTCGTTGTGAGTGGCTTCAGAGCCATAATTATGGAACTGTCTGGTCTCATCCGGCATGTTCCAGTTTTATTCTCACAGTTTTATCCCTTGTTGGCTTTCAGGTCAAACCGACTGGCACGTCTCCGGATTTCAAACCGTCCGGGCACCCGATTGAAGCCACGCTTTTCGGCTTGCTGTGTGTGAGGCACGGTGCGACGCATTTTGTGCCAACATCTATAAATGTAACTTGCAAGAATTGAATTGCTCAAAGTAAATGCGAAAGTAAAAAGAGGAGAGGAACGTCGCGATGTTTTCCTGAGGTATCGAGGTGTCGGCTTATCCCCTAGCCTCGTTGGAGCACCCGTGCAAGGGTATCACTCCCCCTAGATTCGTGCAAGGATCAAGTGCACACTGCGAGCGGATTCTTCGCCACTCTGGTCCGGTGAATCGCCCACAACCGGTCACAACTTGAGTTGGGTCATCCACAAGCTCTCCAGATGATCACCAAGCTCCCAATCACCACCAAGTCGTCTAGGTGATGCCGATCACCAAGAGTAACAAGCAAGAACTCTCTTGACCAACGCAAGGCTAATGAGATGGGTGGATGCACACTTGCTACTCTCTTTGTACTAATGAGGTATTTGATCACACGATTATCAAATCTCTCAACCTCACTAGGTCTATTGTACTCACTTGCACTCACAAGGGTTATGTCTACTGTTGAAATGAGCAAGAGATACAACATGAATGAGATGAAAGCCTATTTATACCCCCAACTCAAACCATATCCAAAGGGGTACAACCCAGCTGTTAAGTACTGACCGGACGCGTCTGTCGGAGTGATCAGACATGTCTAGTCAGTGTCCAACGGCTAGCTGACTCCACTTCTGACAACCGTACTTTGAATAGACGCAACCCTCAAGCGCGTCCGATCACTCTAGATGGTGTGTCTGGTCACATGCAGGTGATCCAGACGCGTCCGATCCGGCCCCTGTAGCAGCGTCCGGTCGTAACCAAACCCTAGTCACAGATACCTTGTACTGACCGAATGCACCGACCCAGCGTCCGGTCAAGTACCACTCAATGTCCAGCCACACAAATGAAGCCTCATTTATTCCCGAATCGTGACACTTTGTGAACGGACTTTCTTCTATATGATCTTTGAGAACTTTCTACGCTACCTAGGGCTATGGTTAACAAGTGTGCACCACATCTAGCTCAATAGTCTTACCTAGATCAAACTATCCATTCATATTCCCCCTTAATAGTATGGTCAAAGGAAAAAATAAAGTCCTAAGCTACTCTAAGTATCTCTTCAACACCAATCGACACTTAAAACTAGCCTATCTCCAACTTTGTCGTACATCCTTTAAAAACCGAATCGATTTCCATCGATAGGGGACATGAATACCATATTGCTCAAACTATCACTACTGTGGCCTAACTCAATTGTTTCTGTAAAACACACGTTAATCACAATAATCTTATGTTGTCATTAATTACCTAAATCCACTAGGGATCTAGATGCTTTCACGCCCAACTTAGTTGTTATCCTTGATAGTAATAAAAAAAGTACATTCACCGTAAGGTGAAATATGCACACGTCTACGAGCCCCACGGTGAAATATGCACACATCTACGAGCCTGCTAGAGGATAAAAAAACATGTTGTACCAGTGGATCAAAGAAAAAAGCCTTCGCGAACTGAGCGTAGCTCAGCTGGTTGGGTTCCTTGTGGTGGAACCTGCCCATCTGGATTCAAGTCCTCGACTTGACACGAGTATTCGCATTTTCCTGGATTTATTCCAGGATTTAACGGCGCTATTCTTTCAGTGGTAGGCGACGTGCCCATCGACAGCGAGGCGCCTGTGGTGACTTTGTCAATCTCAAGATTTGCCGGCTCAACTCGGTTTTTCGGAGGTGCTCATAGGGGTAAGGTGTGCGTGCGTGCGTTCATAGTAGGGGTAGGGTAAATGTACACTCGTGTTTGTGAGCGTAACTGGGTCTCTCTAAAAAAAAGTCTTCAAAAATTGACGCAGGAAATATCCGGCGTCCCTTGTCACGTGCTTTTCAAGACTCCCGACGACTCAACTACCAAACATAAACTTCCGGCAAGACGAGGGCCCAAAGTAAAAAAAAAAAAACTTTATTGGGAGAGAGAACGAACAGACGAGTACTGTAAGAACTAATGGACTCTAACTACAAATTAGCCCTCACTAGATTTTATTATTGCAAAATTAGCTCACATTTGGATGTTCCAATTGATATTAAAAAACACGGGTTAATTATTACTTCTGACATCCAAACACCCGTGTACGAAGCCGTAACGTTCCTTTTCTTTAAAAAAAAAAGATATACGGAATACCTATTATTTATCAACTGATCAGTCAACTGCTAATTTATTTGCTCGGTCCCTCTCTCTCCAAGCTGACCAATACTTCCCCACAAATTTTTGACAGATTTGCACCCATTTTCTTGTTGAAAGAACCTTCCAGTTCCAGCCGGCCTTTCGTTACGAACAATGCAGCTTGGACCAAACAAATGCATGCCATCCGTGTATAGCGACTGGTCAGCAGCAGGCGCGTCGCGATCTTGCTGTTAAAGACTACATGGGCAGGCCGGGATAACGCTCCCTGACGCTAACCCCCAACAGAACCATGCCAGTAGGTGTCAACGTGTGTGTCCAGCTAGTTAGCTCCATGTAGCAATCCGGTCACCTAATGATATTGTATATATAGTCCGCTGCTTTAGTTTGGTTGTGCCAATATTGAAAAGAAGATGACACGTCTGGTTGGCTGCTGGTTGGTAGCTTGGTACACAGATGCCTCACCAGATCAATTCTCTTTTTCGTTTGAAATGCTTGCAGAGGCTTCAAGTCAAAGCAAGTAAACAGGGTAGGTTGTCTCAAAAAGGAACATAGTACTAATCAGTTAGTTATGTACTTGTACCACTAAAGAGTGTCAGGTGTAGCGACGTGTCAAAAAGAAAACAACCGGTCCGGGAATTTTATAGAAGTTGTACAAGAATTTTTTATCGGAATCGATTTCACTGAAAAAAAAGATAGGATTTGAAATAATCCTATTCTAAACAGGGCCAAGAAATATAATACGATAATTTTGGGTCAAGAAATAGTCGGATACTAATATAATAATACTATATTTCCATACCAAATATCTAACTTTAAATATTTTAATTCGGATTTTTAATATTGGGCATTGAATATTCAAATTCAAGCACAGGCAGATATGAAAGGACATTAAATATCTGGACTTGAATACAGACGACGGAGGAACGGGCAGAACATGCCACATTTCATCCATGGATCTGACGTACTCAGAATCTGACCTGGGTAGTTGGAATTTGAGGCTGATGCGGGGTAGTCTGAAGATTCTGAAGCGGTCGCCCAAGTTGGTTCAAAATCCAACTGACCCACTGAATCCACAACTGCCCAATGGTATTGAATCCACATCTATCTGCCCAATGGGTGACAAGATCCATATGCCATCATAGCGCACGTTTTACTTCGTCGTTGTATTATCAGAGGGACAAACAACCGTGTCACAACAAACTCGTTCTATTCTACTCCAGTCCTGGATCGCTCGGATTACGCAACAATCCGTTCTCTTTATATGGTTTCTAAAGTTGCAATTGGCTTGTAAAAAGGTTCGACAAAAAAAGTGATTTCCCCGATTACAAGTATATCAACGGCATTATCTAAGGCTTGAAAAACTGTACATAGTGCTTTCGTACAACAATTGGATCGAAGGGCTACACGCCCAGCTTTGGCGTCAACACTTGAAGGTATCAAAACTGTCAGGTTCCTTTTCATCGGCAAAATTACCCGAGGGGAAACCAGCAGCTATTTCCACCCTTGACATGCTCAATTTGTCAGTGCTCATTTCTCCACCCCTATGGCTAAGCTAATCTGCCGTTTACACTCTCTTTCTAATTATATTCTTGCGTGGCTCCTTTTTTATTGGTGCCATCCCCGAACCCAGAGAAGTCATCCCTATGGTGCTCTGGTACAAGTCATTTAACCTGTATAGATCAAAACAAAACAGAAAATAGTTACTAACACATAGTTACCAAAGGTTGCAGCACAAGATTCGCTGTAAGATAGCAGCAAACCTTGGCATACTGATCACCAGTGCAATCACAGAAACTCCAACAATAACTGGAAAAACTGGTGCTGGGGTTAGTTCCTGCATCATACAAAAAAATTATATTATCTCCTAAACAGACAAAAATGCATATAAATGACCTAACATATTTAAGTTTCCAGTACACTTGACACTTTATTCGGGTACTCAAGCATTAGACCAAATCAGTAGGAATGAGTAGTGAATTGATCCATTTACCCCACCAGTCCCCACCAAAATTCCAATACCCGCATAACTAAAACAAGTATTCAGGTAAATTCTATGCTTCTACTTCAATTGTAAAATCTAGGATGCATAGAGAGATACATTGCAGCATTTTCTGTTCTTGCGTAATAGAGCATATAAGATACATCAGACCCCCCTCATGTGCAGGAACACTAATGATTTCATCTCTTCAAGTTTGAGAATGCAAAATTATGATGTGAAGAGAATACTGCAACGCTCATGAAAGTTTTGTGGATAGTTACCTGCTTTTGATGACGCTCTTCAGTTTTATATTTGAGGGGGCCAACATGGATTTGGGGTTCCTTTTCCAGATCTACTTCTACTAATTCCGATTCAAACCTATGTGTATGTGATGGAAGGCCAGATCGAAGCTGAACAAGATGCTTGCCCTTGGGCAAATCTCGCACTTCAAAGTAGTATGAAAGAGGAACAGGAAGTACAGATTCTACTCTAGAAGGATCTGCTGCTGTTCTGATTTCAACAGAGAGATGCGGCTGTAATGTACCAATGCCATCTCCTTCCACATGACCACTCAAGATTGTTACTTCCGGGCGTTCAAAAACCACAAAATCAATACCAGTTATGTCTGCATGACCAACCTAGAAATGCAAATGCTGTTAAGCATAAAAAATAATAACAAAAAAAAAAGCACAAGAAGTTCCTCATTCATAACTGAGAATATGATATGCTGCAAGCAGAATGTGCAGTGGACTTCAATGCTTATGTTAGACTTACATTAACTGACAAATATTCAGGTGAAGCACGCTCAACTGCTGCAAACCGAAGATTATCTTTTGCAACAACCCTTATAGAGTAAGTTGATCCAGGTACAAGTCCTCTAAGACGAAACCTACCAAAAGAATCTGTGGTGGCTTCCTCATAAAAACCTGTGGATTCAGATCTTGCTTCAACAAAAACACCCTCCTTTGGTTGGCCAGTTAATAGTGTTACAGAACCCATGGCACTACATTGAAATATGATCATAGTTATTGTAAGATTGGCCAGCAACCACAATTAAAACTTAGGCATGCATGTTCACAGCAATAGTTTTCAAGCACCAGTATGGACCTTATCCTAACTGACCATTAAGAGTTTTGCGTGCACAGGATGTGGGAACCATACAACAAAACTATTAAATAACAGGATGGCTTAAGCAAGGAATCCATAATTTAATAAAATCACTCAGACACTAATGTGAGTGTAGTAACCTTTGTTAGGTAGCTAGAACTGATCCTCCTATGGATCCATAATGGTGGAATATAATAATAAATACAGAGATTATAATTTAAAGAATGTCTCATTGTGGAATTAAGATAGGGCACAAACTTTCTGCAAGATGTTAATGTGAAAAAAAAAATACTTATTCATAGACAGTGAAGCAAACCTGTAAGCCACTCTGGTTGCATGAAATTCAGCCTCCCTAGATTCTCCAGAATTAAGATCGATAGCTACTGCTGACGGATTGAATTTATATTCCTACAGCAGAAATATCAAACCATTGGCAGCTCTCCAGAAAATTGAATATAATTCTACAACTTAAGTTACTTTTCAAAGACTTGATACACATTTTATGCTGAATCCATGGATTTACCAATTTCAAATTTCTACAGCTGTGTCCAAGTATGAACTGGGTAAAAGTTTATGTGGTGAGTGGTGACAGAATCTCCTATGCTGAAACTCAACCCAAATCAGGGATATTTAGAAGAAACTGTAAATTTCAAAGACTCATACTTTAAATATTATATTTCTTAGAGAGTTAGTGGAAACTTCAGACAGAAGTGAATCACATAAAACTACATAAAACAAACATGGAATGACCACTGATAGGATAAATGTTGCAGATCAAAATTAACCATTTATAGCAGGTTCCTTTTGTGTTATTTAGTAGAAGAAACACAGAAGATTGACTGTGTTATCAATAAAAAAAAGATTGACTGACAAAGCACCTTTAGAAGTGGTCGGAGATAGAAACTTCCAGGAAATAAGTTATCAAAGGTGAAAGTTCCACCAGAATTACTAATTGAGTTATTTCTGTACCCTTCCTCGCCACTCAAAGATAATAATACTGAAGGTAAAAGCTCTGAATTTTCACCATAAATCCGCACTAATATCTGACCAAGCTTCTGACAGGAAAAGGTGTATGGGCCAGTTTGCTTGAGATGGTAACCATCCTGCATGAAGGTGGAAAATGATGTCAGATATGATATTCAACAAAACACCCCTTTTGCAATTACTGGTTAAAGGTTGAATTGTCAGTTTAATGCTGCAACTTTCTACTATTGTACTAGGCCATGTGTTCATGAACCAGAGGCTGCAAGTTTATTTCCATTATCTAAATTAGAATGTAAAGAAAGTGATGCTCCTGCACTAACAGTACACCATTGTATTGTACTGCCTCCGTCCAAAAAGGATGCAATTCTGGGTTTGGATCGAGTCAGACTTGCTTAATTTTGACCAAGTTTATAGAAAATATTTTTTATTTTTTACTCCAAATATAATCCAATGATACTTATTCAGTATCCTAAATGTTAGTACTTTTTGTATATCTGAAAAATGTTTAACTTCTGGAAAAGTGAGAATTGCATCCTTTTTGGGATGGATCAAGTACATACCAGTACAACATATGGCCAGTAATTTGTAGTCACCAAGCATCTTGTGTTTTGTCAATTAAGAAATAGTTTAATTAAAAACATAAACATATGCTCAAAGTGTAATACAAACCTTTGAAGCTTCAACTTTATATACTATGTCATTATACAAAGGACCTGCAAAAAATGATCCCTCAGAATCTGTCTTTGTCTCTGTTGCTACATCCCCTTTGTTCAGATGGGCATAGATGCTCTTTCCAGCTGCTAGAATCTTGATGTCAACATCAGAAGTTGCAGGTAACACTGATCCTTCAAGGTATAGACCAGTTTTTGCAGTGATTAGAGGAACAGTATCTTGGCATCCATTCATAGACACTGAATACTGCAGTTTAAATGATAAAAAAATTAGAACAATGGTTTCAAATAAAAAGAAGTTTACTTATTGACTGTCACTCACCTGCTGTCTTGCTGGATAAAATAGGACCTTGTTCCTTCCAGTGCTGCAAATATGGCAAATCATGTCAGTATAATAAATTCATTTACATGACTATTTGCTGATCAAAGAAAAGCAATCTTCAAAAAAGAACAAAATAAAGCAGTCTGCAATAAAGGTAAAACAAGGGTCCAAGGAAGAACAATTATTTAGTTGCCAACAAAACTAGAGACAAATTCTGATTAAGGACAATAATCAAAAAGGATAATGGAACAGTACCTAGAATCATGGGGGGCAAAGATGAAGTCCTCCCCAAGGTCAGCCCAAATAGAGTACTCAAAGGCAATAATGTCATTTTGATTATCCTTTCCAAGAACAAGTGAAGTGGATATCTTTTCTATGAAACTGTCATCACTCTTCAAGACATCCACAACTATATCCTTGGAATCAATGTTTTCCTGAAGGGAGCCCATGTCCACATGGATTTCACCTTTTACAAGATACTTCTTTGCGCTGATATGAATCGGCTAAAAGATAAACTTTCAATGTTAGGGTGCCAAATTGAACCTTGCAGGAATATATATCTTGTAAAGTAGAAAAAAAACTTACCATTGAATTAGCTGTATCAAACAAAACAGACGAGCTCCCAAAGGAAATACAAGGATTAGTTAAATGAATCTCATGTTGCCCTGAAGTTTCAACACAAATCCTTTGAGATCCTTTCTGTTCAAGAAAAGAGGATTGTGTCAAATGAAGGTTCCATTGATAAAAAGGAATGTAGATTTCTCTAGTTGTGAGGTAGGACCTTTATCAACAAATCAAGTCTAGAAGAATCTGGCTGCTGAATATAAGCTTTAGTATCATGAGTTGAAACTAGCTCAATCCAGTAGCCTTTTTGTACAAACACAATGTCTCTGACATCATCAGCGCCAACATCTATATTCAAGGTACTTCGGTCCCAGCACCAATCATCCTTAGCTGAGCCCTCGGATAAAGAATTCCTCACCTAGAAGGAATATATTGAAAATAGTAAAGACTAGAAAGATACTACATGTAGAAAAAGTTTTTTATAGTGACTATCACACAAGGTCTTACCTCTACACGATATTTTCCAGGAAATACTTTTTTGAACACAAAATTTACATTATCTTGATCCAATGAGGTTGTCTTCTTTTCCTGCTCGACACCACCAGCCAATCTAACAAGAGAGACCAGAATGTTCTGGTTGCATTGCTCTTTGCATGAGACTTTACCATGAACATTGACTTGTGACTGCCAACAAAGAGATAATCCTCTCAGATATTATCTCAACCTAGAACGCATCAATCAAGCCTGATGGAAGCTAACACAGTATTCTAAGGAAAACATGGGTAAAGTAATGCTCATGTCTACCTGGGAGAATTCCAGATCAAGCAACGGGCTATTTACATTGATGCTAATAGATCCTGGTGAAAACATAAGACTAGAAGAGCGTTCGGAGTCTACAGGTAATGCAGATAACTCGTATTCACCAGCAGGAACCTGCAAAGTGCAACAAAGAAACCATAATTAGTAATAAATGCCATCTAAGGCTTAAATCAAGAAGCAGTGTCTATTAGCAGATAGCAGCATAGACTGGTTCATGCCAAGATAAGACCATAAAATTCACAAGGATATAAACAATTATTGAAACTGGAATTTTATATTCATATATTCCTATCAACATAAGTCTTGGCAGCCTATCAGTGTGAGATACCCCTTGCTATTGTTAAATTAAACATAACATAGAATACAGGACCACTCTGGAAATTAAGATCACCACACAAGTTTAAATTGCAATACACAGTGCATAACTTATATATTCATACAGAAAAGTTAGTCACACTCAAAGGAATTACACATTACTACTATATTTTTTGCAAGGAGGCACAAAGAAGGGGGAGAACACATACCTCAAAGCAAAATTGTCCGTTTTCCCCCACTAATTTCCGCTGTGGCTTTACATTTTCTGGTCCATGTGTCAAAGTAACCTACCATCCCATCAAAATTGTAAGAACAGTTTCTGAAGTGATCTCAACAAAACAAAAGGAAGGATTAAGATAGTACCATCGCTTTTGAATTCGGAGTAACTGTTCGAACAATACCACATACATCATATCTAACTGATCTGATATCATCAATACTGACCAAATTTGGTAAAATCTAATGGAAAAGAATGCATTTAGTTACATGAAACCGAGGCATTTGAGCTGTAGATCTAACTCGAAGATAAGATTGCCCCAAGAAAACTTAATATTACCATAAAATTCTCCAGATGGTTGAACTTATAATGATCCTTCTCAGCAGTTATAGTATACTTCTTGGATGTAACCTACACAAGGGCAGCACAGATGACAATTCATTACAAATGAGGAACTGATAGTAGTGAGTTAAATTTAAGTGCTGCACTGAGCCAGTGCACAAACTATAAAACAGGTGAAGTGCCTTGTTTTTTGGTTGAATTTGAGGGAGTAAGTGATGGCGAAAACACAATTATGAACCCTTCCCATTTGAATGGTGATGTGGACGCTTTCATTAGCAAGGCATATGCACGTCCCAAGAAGGGAGCGGTGTCCACAAGTGGCTGAAGCCAAGTTGTTAGCGTCAGTTTAGCTCTCAGAGATTGTTTCAGTTAGTTCAGAGTTCGTTTGAGATAAGATAGGAGAAGTAGCAGGTGGTAAGACAGGGAGTAGAGCTGCCTCTAGAGTATCAGCTGAGTCGTTGTAATCAAGAAAACAATAGACTCAAGTCCACTTAATTAGGGTGCTTAGAGCCTTTGTTTGAGGTCGAGTACACCTCCACCTGTTACCCCTTCCTACTTGTAACAAGATCACAGTGAAATGGTTTGGTGCATGAATCTGGTAGTTAACTTATTTTTACAGGCTAATAATCAGGTACTATGTTTGGTTTGTCTTCTACCACGTAATCCATTCTTTCCTCTCTTTTTTTGCCTCATTGCTTGTTTATTTCTGTGAATTGCAGAACGAACTAATTTGTATGTGGGACTTGTGCCTGGATGACAAAGAGGTAACTAAGGGTCTGGTTGGTTGCTTGGACAAGCCTAAGCCTGCATAAGGGCTAATGCAGGCTAAGCCAAACCAGGCTAATTGTATGCATTATAGTGGTGTTTGGTTGTGTTGCATAGGGCTCTTTGGACAAGGTGAGCCTGTGTTTGGCTGGTGGGGTTGGACTACATTGATGGTTGTAAAAGATTGTGTTTGGTTGCTTGTATTGGACCACGTGTGTTTACCAAATTGAGCTTCATGGTGAGATTACCGACCTAGGAAGGCAAAGTTTTAACTTCTATAACCATGCTATACATTCTCTCCTCAACCTCGGTGTACAAGTGCATCAGACTGATTTAGAACACTCACATGGCAACATAAACAAAGATTTCGAAATCAATCAATACTCAATACTTAAGAAGTCAGGATGCTAAGGTTTTGGTTCACAGAAACAAGTTTCAACCAAGGGACATTATAATCGTGTGTGTCGTAGACCAAAACAACAGATTTTTATGCTCAAAAGTGAAACATGTTTACAAAATAAAGATCTCTTTGAAATTCAGATAACAATCAACCCATGAGAAGTAACAATAAGCACACGAAACTATAATGAGAAGTAACAATCACAAAGTTACACTGTATGAAAAATCTTCCAATACATCTACTTCCTGACACCAACATATGAGCACCTTTGACAACTCTCAACAAGCAGCTAACAGTGCGTACATTTATGGATCAGACTAAGTTCTCATAACCTGAAAAAAAAACTCTTATTTTGCACTTCCATTTTACTCTGAATGAGTTTACTCCTCTCTTCTTCAGTGACAAACAAATCAAGAATACCTTTCAGAGCATGTGGGCTATGGCACATCATGAGGAAAGCAGATGCTGAATCGAGCAAAGGCAAGGGAGGTGACGTGAGGATAGGACCCATGCCAGAGGTCATGGGGGACCAGCAAACCACTACCGAGAACATTGAGGTCCAACACCACCACCGTACACAGCTCAAACGAGATGGTCCCTTTGCACCATCTCTCACACTACTAGGGTTACAATTCAGCAGCTATTGGATGTGATTTGGGATGAGAAAACTGAGGGACGAGAACATGACTAAGATGGACAATCAATGTGGTGGCAGCTGGCAGTGAGATTCGGCATCTCCAGCAATGAATTGAACAATGGCGACAGAGGAGACACAGGGAGCAACAGGGAACAAGAGCGAGGGCGGGGCAATTTGGGAACAGGAGGTGAGTGTATCACTGTATGTCTGTATCAGAGATACCCTTGTGAATCGCGCAAAAGCTGATGCAGGTGCGCCCTTGCGGGGTACAAGGGCAGGTGCAGAAGCTGTGCTGGCACAGCCTGTGCCCACCACTTCTGTTTTCGTGGTTGCAGCCCAGATGATGCTTTAAGCAGTGTGCAAGCCTGTATAAGGCCCTATACAGGCAACCAAACACCAGAAGTTCGCAGCCCACTAGTCTGGATAATGCAGGCAACCAATCAGACTCTAATGAAACATATAACAGGTATTACCTTACTTGTCTTGCCCTATCCCAACATGCAGTAGAATTTAGCTTATTAGTATCGCTCATAAGCATTAAAAATACAGGCACTTCAATTTTGGGCATCTCAATTAATCTATCTATATATCTCTTATAATAATCCTAAACCCCACTAGCAATTCTCTCAACATGCAAGTTGCCCACCTCAGCAATACACTATCACATGCAATTAAAATCCACTGGCACACTCGACGTCCACATCAGCAAGAAACATAAGCATTTACTGTCCACATCAGCATGCCACACAATCAACTAGCATTTATTTATAATAGTGTGTTCCTACGTATAAGTAATTATATAGTATAATTTCATTCTAAACCATCCGTAATTCCCGCAGACACATGGGGTATGCTTCTAGTATCTATGCAAGACATATCTAGTTTCTAATATAAACTTGCAGCTTCTATGTGAGACGTATGTTGACCCACTAAACTGAGTTCATAATTTTCTCTTCCCTTTTGCAGCTAATTAATCTAGCTTTCACTGTCAAATATCAATAAATAATGCTTAGATATTATTCATCATCTTGCAACTTGCTAGATTGCACCACAAACACCATATCGAATAACTAAGAAACCAAGTACTAAAACGATTAGGGTAAGTTCATCATAACGAAAAAAGACAGTTGTGTGCATGAAAGCACAAAGAAAAGGTGACGTCAACTTGAGAAGAGACTTCAAAGATCAAAATATATGGTAGTTTTTATATATCAAATAAAATCAGTCCAATACCTGATCAAGTCTGTAGTATCCAAGACTATCTGTTATGGCTCTCAACTGTCCATCAACTATAACATTGGCACTCTCCACACCAGCACCATAACCATCAATAACACGCCCTCCAACAGAAAATCCAGTAACCTAATTACATTTATACAAGAAATTCTTAAGAAGTTAGTAATCATATGAACAATCCAGGAGGAAGATAAACAAAAATAGAGCATATGAATGAACATCAATCGGTTAAATAGAGAAAAAAAAAAGCCTACGACTATCATACAATACAAACACTTAATGCCAAGCTAACCTTACAACAGCTTTTACTAATAGAATCATGTATACTTTCCATTTGGATACCATTTGTTATTTCTACTACCTTTTATTCTGAATGCATAAAGGCTTATCCAGTTATCCAACAGATGCTTAAATCCAAATAATATTTTCCTCGAGTGCATAATAGATATTTATTTTTCATCATCCTGAAGCAAACTACTTTCACTGAAATTTCTATACCTAAAACTATAAGATGTGAATCAATTTCAGGCAGTACCTGGAATATTTGGGGAATGGTCAAATGACTATGCTCAACACAAACAGGAAGTGAAGATGGTGAAATATCAAAGACAGTGTTCTCCCCCTTGTAGTATGGCAACAGCTCATAGGTACCTGCATATAACAGAAAACAGTAAACATGTTACGTCATATAGGGAGTTAGGGATCCGGAAAGAGCAGAACAGGATTCCCAATGAACAGGACCAAACAAATAAAGTGTTTACCACTGGTGCTGAATGAATACAAGGAAACAGTTTTGTGATATACTTTTTCAGTTAGAAGATATTTACTTGGTAGTTATTTGTTTAAAATAGCGGGCTATACACATTTTGAGGTAGGGGGTCGCCTAAGGCTAAAACCAGGCTATAGCGGGCTAAAAGAGCTAAATCCAACATGAGTACAAATAGCGGCACACTGTATAAAACAGCTATAGCCGGCTATTTGTTATTTTCTAGTTAGATGAGGAGAGGTATCTAAAATGATACTTCATGTATTGATGCACTTTAAGACATCCAATGTACACGTGTCAATTGCCAACAGGAAATCCTGAACAACTTTCATGAAGAAGAAATTTGACATAAAGATTCCATTGCACTAAGGTGACATTTTATTGGTTCAATAAATTATCAGCTTACCACAAGGTAGTGATCTAAACATGAACTTCCCATCAGCACCAGATATTGCATGGCAAAGAGCACCGTCCCTGGGTGCATCACTGAAACCTTGTGGGCAAGGGACCTCAGTTACATCATTTGAATACAAGTATAGGCGGACTCCCACTATCGGATTTCCCTGGCAAAGAAAATGCATAGAATACGTTCAACATACGAATTTGCATTTGCTAAACAATGAAGATCAAAATTCAAAACAGATATGCAATCATATGATTTTAGTGTATGTTATTATCAATAAAAGAACTATTCAGCTTCCAACCTGTGCAACCACGGTGCCATAAATGTCATATCCAGATACAAAGAAGACATCATCTGCCACAACATTTCCGAATCGCAAGTCAACCTATACATAATAAAATGTAGTGTGTAAGACAATAAGATCATTGTAACAACATCCCATCCATTGGAAAGCATGCATGATCTTAACCTCTGGTGAGCCTCTCAACTCGATTTCATAATCAGGATGAGAAGCACGTAATCTGTAACGCCCTGGAAAAGGAGCATAAACATAAGGAGAAAACACAATGGCTTTGTGGGGGAAAAAAGTGATTTTTTACAATATTAGTCTAAGGCCACTAATAAAGCAGAGGCACATAACATGGAATCAAAAAAATAATCACAAAAGAAATTATAACCCACTCAGCATTCTCATATTACTAAACCAATGGTCTGTGGTGATAAAGAGGCTGGACGTGGAGAGGGGAGACAGGACCACAAACAAGTTAGATGGTCCATGATTGTATGAGGTGCTGAGCATAGGGACATATTTTGGACATTTGAAACATGGTGAGCAGGTCATGAAAGGATTATCTCCCTACTTTCCAGTGGAAAAATAAGAATTCAGTCAAATTCAAATCAAAGCAGATTCCAAATTTCACACTTTCAAAGTGACAAAATACTATTGCAAAATAAGTAAATGATTCATTCTCAGTATTTATGGTAGAATTTGTAAACAAAAATATCACATTAATGGATAAAAATGGAATCATATCATATATAACATTTTTGTTAGGTACAACTACAACTACCTAACAACTGTATGTGAGATATACAGGAAATGAACAATACTCATACCAATTTTATGTGTATACTAAGGACACTAAGGGAAAACCTGGAATTATGTTTGTAAATGAATATTCTCCCGATGATGACGTCGAAGCAGAAGCAATCAACTCATCAGAATCTGTCATCAGCTCAACTTTCACACCAGCAGGTCCTCCCCTTTTTGAGCAGCTCTTACCACCAACAGCTCCCACTACTTTACCGGATATCATAAACCTGCATGGTGTATGCATGCATTAACAGTTGAAGTTTCAATGTGATTCTTGTTCACACAAAAAATAAACTAAATGGCTAAAGGAACAAACCCAGTGAATTGGAAATTTATATCCGCATTTCCATTGCACCCATTGTGATCGATGATGACAGGAACCTGAAGTGTTTGGTGAACATGTCATCCAATAAAAGAACAAATGCGCTTAGTGCTTAGTGAAGACAAAGATAACAAGGAAAATGGAGGAAAGATTCAGTCAAGGAATTATTTTACAGTTTCAGGCTTCCATGACCATCCCTTGGGCCCCTTAACTCTGACCATGAACGAACCCTGTGGTGACAGAAGCGACAAGCATAAACAGCAGAGATAAAATTTATTTTAGAGACAATCAGAGAGTATCAAAATTATGATCTTAGTTACTTCCTCCAATAAAAAAAATAGGTGCTGTTTTGGATGTCATACAGTCACAAAATAACAACCTTTGTAATATTCAGTAGGAGCTTACATACCTTGATCACTATCACTATAATTAGTAGTATAAATATATCAATGATGTAATAGTATGAAACTATATTTTAAAGGAAGAACAAGCTATACTATTTCTAGAAGTTCAATTGAAATATTAAAAAAAGATATTGATGATAAAAGCTTAAACAGGGCAACAGGCTGACTAGCCAAAACATAACATGTTTTGTGACGGAGGGAGTAGTGCCCTTTAACCGTTGCTCCTACTTGCAATAGAATTGGATGTATATGTAAATAAAATGAGAACACATAAAAGACAATCCAGAACTAAAGCAAACAAAAAAACACAAAGATACCTTATCATAGACTGGGATAAAATAGTAGCCATTAGGGGCACACTGTGTGCTTTCTTTAACCAAACCATCAACAGTGCAGAGCTCGACCTAATACAGAAAGTTAAGAGGGAATCAGTTCAAGGCTTAGTGCAAATCATAAATAAATATAAAAGCATAGGCACCAATGCCCAAGCACAATCATGATTAACAGAATATGCAGACACAAATAGAGCAATCCTACAATAATGGTCATGTCTTAAAAGTAATATTAATCTCTACAGACTACAATTTGAATATGTCACTATACAAGAGATGAAAATATCCATCTGCAGCATACTGCATACACTCTTAGGAGTGAATAAAAAGGGGTGAACAATAGTGTGGTGAGACATACTGCATACACCTTTATAGGAGTGAAAAAAGGGGTAATTCATTGCTTGGTGAGACTATCAATTCTGATAGCACAGAGAAAATCACGGAGTGCTTAACTAGGAGTAGTATAAACTCTTAAGAGAATCAATTCAAGTGACTACAGAGTACATAGCAACTATCATGCTTACAAGTGAACCTCAAAAAAATTACAGCAGCCGTCAAATGAATTTCAAACATTTACATCATTCTCACCATCACGAACCTCAAAATACATGAAACTAACACAAAGTTTATCTGTCCTATGCCTAATTGGAAGTCTGAGCATTCAACTCACCCCAGCATAATTGGTGTCCAGCAATCACCAAAGCTATCAGAAACAAGAATCACTATGTACAAGCATGGTTTCAGTCCTCAAAACACCAGCAGGGCAACATCTTGTGCCATAATGGTAATTCTAAATGGGGCAAACCCATATGACAGTGATAACAACAGGCAATCCGAAAGTAAGATGGTTCATGGATGTTGCAGCAGCGTCAGCAACTCAACATCATGCAACCAGAACGTGGGCAGTAGGCAGCTCTCCATGAGGTCCAATTCAAGTGAACGACCTCAAGCAAATGTATGTTCATACTTCAGACTATCCGAATGATGCATAAAAATACCAGACAAAGATCGATAGGCAAGGGCAGCTAGCTGAGTGCAACTACAAAGCTTCAAGTCAAAAGACGTGACGGGATAAGACAGTCCCAAAACAAACTAACGAGAGCGGGAGCGGACGGCATACCGTGATGTCGGAGTAATCGAGCTTGGAATCCGACGACTTCCTCGACTTGGCCAACCCAGAGCTCGCCTGAAACCACCCAAAACCCCAAGACGCATCAGTGTAACAAGCTACAAGCCACACCTAACCAAAGTGAAACACAATGCACACGGAGATTGCCGACCTCCACAAAGCCGCCGCATCCGTGGATCTCGTCAGAGGCGGCAACGGCGGAGAAGAAGGCGAGCAGGAGGAAGAGGAGGATGGGGGGACTTCGGGGATCCATGGATAGATCGGATCTAGCGGAAGCGGCGCATGCCACAGGGGGAAACGACGACGAGATCGAGATGTGCGGGGGTAGTGGTAGGCTGGTAGCAGTGGAGTTTGATCGATTTTGCTAGCATAGCACTACACGCTTGGACCGCTGTGGACCTGTGCCCTTCTGCCTCTATGGTGTGGGAATGGGCTTTTTTTTGGGTTAGGTGTAGTGTAGATGCAGGCCGGTTGGGCTGGGATAATGGGCTTGACAAAATGAGAGCCATGCCCAGATGGCCCCCACAATTTTCTTTTCAGAAAAGATCTTTCGATACCATCAATTTTTACGCGCTTTTTTCTCGATCACGCAACGCAAAAGACTTGCACGTCTTTGTATTAAGTTAGAAAAATGTTTAATACAACACGTCTTAAAGGCATACTAGGAAGGTCATAAGAGTTGTACATCGACGTTCAGATCCTCTGTAGTGTAGTGTACTGAAAGAGCCATATGGTGCTATATTAGACACTGATCGACCCAAAACGTGACGTCGGCTAGGAGACCTATACCCAGACTGTCGTGCGGCGGTTGCGCTGCTTGCGCATACTCACGTCGACGTCCGATAGAAACAACTCACGTAGCGTCTGCATATTACCTTGGTCGTCATTAATCGATTTGCCTTGCTCATCTCATTTTCATCTCCCTCAGCATCACGTCAGTTAAGAGAGAAAATCAAACTCCGCTTTTAGGGTAAATCGGGCTATACAATATTTTCAAATACTTTTTGAAAAAATATTCAATTCATCTTAAAAATTATAAAAACTTTGATTTAGCTCAAAAACTATGAAACTAGTTTCATATTTTTCCTAAATTCGGTATTTGTCTTACGGTGCTTAAACTAGAAATAGTTGAATCTTATATGGATTCCTTTTGATGCTTATTTGTTAGTAAATGCTTTCATTGTCTTTTACAATTAGTCTGTATTTATAACAAAGTGAATAAGAGCATTTCCAAGAGTATTCTAAATTTGTTCCCAAAAACACTATGTTTTCCAATTAAAAAAGTTTTTGGAGAAAGAAAGAAGATTATCTCCGATAATACCTAATATTTCACTTAAAAATAAAATTTGGTCCCACGATTAGTTTTCATTTTGGTATTTTTTTTGGCGCGTCCTCCTTCATTGCTCACACGAAACCCTTCAAGTCGCTGCCGATTTTCCACGTCGTGGCGATCACTTGCGGTTCCCAGCCGACGATAGTACCATGCAGGCAGGCAGCAGGACGTGAAGCTCGCCAAGCTAGCGCCGGTGCAGCCACCGACTGCCGCCTCCACCGGATAGTGCTCGCAAAGTACCTGACGTACTCCATGGCATCCGCAAGATATACAAGGACTATTGGTCCGTCGGATCTGTCGAGCTACGGCGTGCGCTCCCACAACGCAGCAGAGCTGACCGGATCTGCTCAGCCACCGGTGGGATCTGCTCGGCAACCGGTGAGTATGGTCGGCAATGGCCCAGCAGGCAACAGCTACAACGGCATGAAACCTACTCCAACTGATGACGCGGTGACCAAATCCTTCTCCAGACGATGGCGGTGTCGAGAGCTACTCCTTTGGACGACATGAGAAGGAGCGAAGGGAAAACCGCGCAAAAAATGATAGCTCTGATAGGAGACCGCGTGGGAATACTCGGATCCGCGTGATAGCCATGCACGGAACTTTACGCATATTGCATGTGTTTTCCCCAAGAGCCAAAAGTTTGGGAGGATGGATTGAGAGTTGTTGGAGAAGGGTTTTTTTTCCATTTTGCTAAAAGAACAAAGAATGGGAAGAGATTTATGATACTCTTGGAGATGCTTTTAGATAAAAATACAAGTGGTATACCATCATATTATACTTAGGCAATGTTTAGTTCGAAAATCAAATACTTTAAACCTGTCACATCGAATCTTTGAACATATGCATGAAGTACTAGATATAGATTAAAAATAACTAATTACACGGTTTGCATGTAATTTGTGAGATGAATCTGTTAAGTCTAATTAGTCCATAATTTGACACTAAAATACTACAGTAACACATGTGCTAATGACGAATTAATTAGGCTTAAAAAATTCATCTCGCGATTTACAAACAGATTTTGTAATTTGTTTTTTTGTTAGTATCCGAACACCTCATGCAACACCCTACGTAACATTCGAGAATGTGACATTCAAAAATTTTATACCATGAAACTAAACATGCCCTTAATACTATTTAGTATGAACAAAGATGTCACTCAGTTATATTGTATGTGCTACCGTCTAGATTTTCATATCGCACTACACTCTCTTAGTTTTAGTTCTCGTACTAACGCTACAGTAATATTTTAGGGATGTACATAAAAACAACCAAATGACAATACTCCCGTAATATTTTAGGGAAAGAAAACTCAGTTATAAAGGAGAAATTACGGTTTACATTAAACTTCTGACCTTTTTAAGTGAAATATTCTAGTACTTGTAGGGAGTTGCCAAAAGAACTGTCTGAATACAATGATTGGAGGGAGGGAAAGCCGTGCTCGTGCGGCCGGAAGTGAGTGAGCGCATGCCACACAACCGTCCACGTCGCCTCGATCAAGCTGGTGTTGTCATCCGCTCACGTGTCGTTCTCGCTGTTAAAACGTGTCAGGACGTCGTTTACCCATTTTTCTCTGCTCTCCCGTCGCCGACAAAATAAAGCCCGTCCGTTGGCCTTCTCGCCATCCTCGCTCACCCTCTGCTCGATAGCGCTCGTGCTTCGAGATTTGCTTCATCCTTGCGCTCCTCAACCCGCTCGCATCGCCCCAAGTCGCCGGGAGTCGTCCGCGCGCGCAAGTCCCACCGCGTCGTCTGCCATAGTCGCCGAGATCCAACTCCACGTGGCTAGTCGCCTTTGGTGAACCCGCCCTCACCCGAGTGGTGTCCGCGGTTCACCGTACCTTCGGAAGCTCACTGGCCCGCCGATATCACCGCTACCGCAGCAGGGACGTCGGAACAGCCTCGCGCCACCGCCTCCAACCCAACACCGTCAGCTGCCTCCGCATCGTCCCCGTCCCAACCAACACGAGCAGAAAGTCATGGTGAGCCCACCTGAGCTATTCCTTATCCTATTCCGGTCTCTACCACAGTGCTGTCGCCGCAGCACCGCCGCACTGTTGTGCCGCACGCCGCCGAGCCGCCATGCCCTACGCCCCTACGTGAGCCCAATCCGGTGACCTAACCCCCTGGGTGTGTGCGCGACCCCACCAGGAACTCAGTACCCAGGCACGGCTGGGCACAAGCACGAACAATAGGTAGATCGATGGATTACCTCCTCCCAGTGATGGAACCAGAACCTTTGATTAAGGAGGCTGGACAATACGATTTCACCTCGTAAATTTGATAAATATATATATCAACAGCTCGGACGACGTGGGCAAACGACGAGGACGACGGCACAGGCGTCAAAAGGCGAGGATGATGGCGCGTGCGTCGTGGAGGCGGCGGTGTTCCGATGGCGCTGACGCACGGCGAGTCTCGACCAGTGACGGAGTCGAGGTGAAGAAATTGCAGATGAGGGGGAGGACGTCCGCGGGACTGGAGACCGGAACGCACCGGAAGAAAAAGGGAAGCGAGAGAAAAAAGAAATTGCAGATGAGGGGGAGGACGTCCGCGGGACTAGAGACCGGAACGCACCGGAAGAAAAAGGGAAGCGAGAGAAAAAAGGATGCGTTTTTTTTGTTATTTCCTTCTTCAACGCCACGGAACAAAGGATCGCACAGAGCAAGCCATGGAAGCGAAGGCTTTTTGTCGCGCAAAAAAAATTATATTCTTTAGTTTTTTTAGGTCATGTTTGGCAGAATGGTATTTTTATTGACATGTAATTTCCTTAGAATCCGTTGTTTGGATTGAAGATAAAAAATATCTATTGTATGCGTGTCGCTGTTTCGACCCCGGGGGTATGACACCAACTAGTAATATGATCGCGTACTCTCTTCCTGGATGGTGATGCAAGATGACACAAGGGTTTATCCTGGTTCGGGCAAAGAAGGCCCTACGTCCAGCTGGGGGAGGAGGTTCTTGTATTACTTGCACCTAAGTGCTTGTACAGGGGCAATACAAGCTCAATGAGCGTGGATGGGAGTCTGGACTCGTGTGTGTTGTGTGTGGTGTGGACCCGTGGGCGTGAAGGGCTCTGGTGTCCTCTTTTATAGAACAAGAGGAGGCCAGGGTTACACAGGAGTGACGTATACAACGCCCAATATGGCGAAGGGTTGGAATTATGTCTTGTCGAAGTCACTGGAGCCGGCGTGGGGGTTGCTGTTGAGGCGTCCTTGAAGCGTGCCTTCCATCTCGGGCGCGGACGTGGAGGCCGTGCAGCGCCCATTCCGGTACCTGTCCTCCAATAGCATGAAAGCGGTCAGGGCTCGAGGGGCGCAGGGCCGGCCTCGAGGTGGCGCCTATGGGGGGCTCGAGCCCCCGCAGGTGTGGGCAAGTTCCGGAAAACCCGGCCGTACAGCAGGAATCCAGGTCTCGAGATGTGGCTCGAGTGTGCTACAGTGCAGGGTATGGCCTAACAGTGCTGTACTTGTGCCTTTTTGTCCATGCTTGTGGTGAAAATGAGGTTTGACTCTGGCCCCGGTTCACTGTGGCATACGTCGTGTACCAGAGGACGTGACCGGAGATGTCGTGTACCAGAGGATGTGACCGGAGACGTCGTGTACCAGAGGATGTGACCGGAGTAGGTGGACGTATTAAATGCGCAGTATGGGGCTGGTATCCGATGTCTGGCGCTGCTCGAGGGGGTATGATGTGTCTCGAGGGATAGGTTACCGTGTTAGAGAGGCTCGAGGTCCCCACATGGGGTCTCAAGGAACGGTGTACGACTGTAGTGGGCTCGAGGCCTATGTGCCGGGGCTCGAGAGGTAGGCTACCACGAGGCGGTCAGTAAGGCTTTGGCGGGCCCAGGCTTCCTGGCGGCGAGCCGGCGTTGTAGGCCTCGAGGGGTTGGTTTTTTAGGGGGTTAGGCTAGTTAGGTCTCTTATTTGTTTTGCGTTGATTGGGGGTACCCCTTTTGTGGTCCCCCGACAGTAGCCCCCGAGCCCTTGTTCGAGTGCTAGCACTCGAGCAGGGCTCCCTACCGGGATCTCAAGGGTTAGCTAACTGGTTCTCGAGGGTTTGGTTGTTTTGATTCCACGGGTGTTGCGCGAGCGACACCCGCGGGTGTAGCCCCCGAGGCCACGGGGGAGTGGTTAGGACTCCCTCGTGGGCTTTTTCACGAGTGTGAGTGTTAGTTACGTTTTTTAGGTTCGGGAGTGTCGAGCCCCCGGGTTCTTCGACCCTCTTTCGTCGAGGGGTGCCAGGCTGAACCGACCGGTCGGCTCTTCGAGCTGTCCGGCACGCCAATTACCCTGGCTTGTCATCCCGCGAGTCCTTTCGATCGGATGCGAGGGGGGATGCCTCGTACTACCACGAGCGGGCGAGTATCGAGGTTCCCGGTGAGCTGGTAACGGGGGAATCCAAGTGAGACCTCGTGCCCCGTTCGATAGGATCGACTGAAGCCCGGAGGCGATCTCATAAAGCATGGGCGCTCGGTCTGCAGGAGTGCCGGATCCATTCGATAAGACCTGGTGGCTCGATGCCTCCCTCCGAGGGGATCTCACTGCATGTCGTGCGCCCTGCCTTAGATACACGTGAGGGGCCTCGAGGGCTTGGCCCTCGAGCGATGCTGCGAGTAGCGCACCTTGGTGTCCCTGACTCGGGTGCTCGAAGCCGGCTGTCGAACCCTCTTCGAGGGCCAGCCTTCGCTGCCTCGAGACTTGGAAGGGCCGAGGCCCGTTTTTACCTTCTTGAAGAAGTCTCCGTTGTTTGGAATCCTTCTGCCCGTTGGGCGCGCCTTTTTAGGCGGAAACCGTCAGGGAGTGGAGATCGTGGCGCCAGGGCGACGGAGGTGAAGTCAGAGCGGCGGCCGTGGTGGGCCCTGGTAGTGGAGCGAATCGGGAGTTGCCGCGTGTACCTGTCAACCGGCTCGAGACGTGGTTAGGTGGGCGCATTAAATGCGTGCGGTTACCTTTCCTCTGCCGTGGGAGACCCCGCCCGCTGGGGTTTTCTTTTATAAATATTGAGTGAGGGGTGAGGGACTCTTTACTTTGCCTTTGCCTTCACAGCCGCCGCAGCTCCCGCACGCTTTCTCCCCAAGCTAGCGATTGGTAATCTTTCCGGCCGTCCGTCCGCCGCTCAGATCCGTGCCGTCGCCGCCATGGCCGCCCAGACCCAGGTGCTGCCGCCCGAAGACTGGCGCCCGACGAAGACGTCGCGGGTTGAGCTGGAGTCGTTGGTGGACCAGGGGCTTCTCCGCCCCAACCCGCGGGAGGGGCCCGCGTGGTGGATTCTCCCGTCGGCGGACCACCAGGAGCCGCACCCGCCGGAGGGGTATGTGGTGAGCTTCACGCGCTACCACCGTATGGGGCTTGGCATTCCGCCAAGCCGCTTTATGCGGGGGCTGGCTCACCACTTCGAGGTGGAGTTGCAGCACTTCTCCCCCAACTCAATCTCGCACGCCGCCATCTACGCCGTGGTGTGCGAGGGATACCTGAAGATCGAGCCTCATTGGGAGATGTTCGTCCACCTCTTCCGGGGCGAGCTCTTTCATAAAGCCGTGAAGCCGAGCGGGAGGAGGCTCGCGCGCGCGGGCTCCCTCACCATCACCGCGAGGACCGGTCCCTCGTCGGCCAACGTCCCCCGTCACTACCTCCACTACAAGCTTTCCACCAACCAGGCGGGGTGGGACGACCACTGGTTCTACCTGCGGAACGAGGACGGGCTCCTTCCGCAGTACACCGGGAGGATCATCACCAAGCGCCCTGAGAAATGGAGTTGGGGCGTTGTGGCGGACAGGCAGCGCCACCTGATGCCGCTGATGAATACGATGTGGTCGTTGGTGGAGGAGAAGGGACTGACCGCCCAGGCGGTCATTTGGGCGTTCCATCAGCGGAGGGTCCTTCCTCTGGCGGACCGCCCCCTTCTCATGTACGAGATGGGGCCAAATGCCCCGCTCGAGGAGCTGAACAGGTCGAGGATGGCCGAGGAGAGGCTGTCTCGGAACGAGGGTGTCTCCCGGGTGTCGGTCACGATCCACGGGTCGTTCCGCCCTGAGGAGACCAACCTGATCGCCATAGCACCCGACGCGGGGTGTCTCGACCCGGTAAGCCTTCCTCAAGCTAGGCTGTTTCGAGTATCCCCTCCTTTCTCTTTCTTCGAACCTTATTTACTCTCCTTGCGGTTTTTCTCATCAAGTTTCTTTTTGCAGGGGGCGTTCACATCTCACGCGTCGAGGCCCCCGGTGAAGGTGGACGTCGCGGAAAGACAGGTGAGACGCCTCTCTGCTCAGAAAGATAAGGAGAGTAAGGATGCAAAGAAGAAGAAAGAGAAAGAGAAGAACCTGCGTCGGGTGGACCGGGATCAGAGGCTAGCGAAGGCTCGTCGTAACCGGCAGCCTGGAGAGGAGTCCCCCGAGCTCAACTACACGAGCTCGGAGGAGGAGGATGACGATGAGGAGGAGAGCGACGATGAAGGGATGGATGCGCGTCTGAGGCGCGCGGGGGTCGTCGACATCAGGGCTGACGGCTCTTCTGTGCAGGAGAATATCCTGGAGATCCCCCCGGCGAAGGGATCGCGCGGGACGCAGCAGCGGAAGGCCACGCCAGGCCCCGCCTCGTCGGAGGCTCAGGGCACGTCGAGCTCCGTGCCGGACGTGCCCCCTGACGTGAAGAGGCCTCGAACTCGGGGCGCCATCGCCGCGGCGCAGAAGGAGGTCACGACCGCGTCGACCCAGGCGGGGGGTCTCGAGAAAGGCCGGACCTCGAGAAGCAGTCAACACGCCGAGAGGGACTCCGGGCCCGACCGCCGCAAGTCGTCGAAGACGACATCGAGCCCGCGGAAGAGCGGGCAACATGAGGGGGCGTCGAGCCCCCGCCACCATGACCGTCGAGGGGGGAGCTCCCGGTCGTCTCGTGACGGGAGTCGCGAGCGATCCCGGAGCCCATCGCCGCACCGTCGCCGGGAGGAGGAGGCAGACGCGGGGGGGGGGGCGCGACCGCCGGCACGAGCGCCGGAGTAGGTCTCGGAGCCCGCGCAAGGAAAGGCGCCAAGAGGACCGCTTGAAGGAGACGCGGTCGTCCCCCCGGGACAAGAGATAGAAGGAGAGCTCCCCGTCGGGGTCGAGCCACGGGAAGCACCGGGAGCCTTCCCCCCATCCGAGCCACACGGAGACGGCTCGGGGGCATGGCTCGAGCCATGGGGCGAGCTCAAGGCCCCCGAGCGGGTCCGGCGCCTCGGGGAAGAAGTCTCGTCGTCGCTTTGGGTAAGTAACGTTTCTCAATTCCGTTGGTAGTGAAGTTTTACCTTTTTACCTGTCATCGACGTAGGCCTCGACGGTTTTGCCTATGTGTTCGCCAAAGACATGCTGCATACAACGCTGATATGTTGCCCCGGCGTTTCGAAGGCCGAAGGGCATTGTAACATAGCAATACATACCAAAAGGCGTAATAAAAGAGGTGGCGAGCTCGTCGGATTCTTTCATCTTAATCTGGTGGTAGCCGGAATACGCATCGAGAAATGAAAGTACTTCACACCCCGCAGTGGAATCGACAATCTGATCAATTCTAGGTAAAGGAAATGGAACTTTTGGACATGCTTTATTCAAACCAGTGTAGTCTACACACATCCGCATTTTTCCATTCTTTTTCCTAACTAGTACAGGGTTAGCTAGCCACTCCGGGTGAAATACCTCCTTGATGAATCCAGCCGCCAAAAGCTTGTGCACCTCCTCGCCGATGATCCTACGCTTCTCCTCGTCAAAGCGGCGCAGGCGTTGCTTCACCGGTCTGGACCCGGCCTGGATCTCCAAGGCGTGCTCGGCGACTTCCCTCGGTACGCCTGGCATGTCCGAGGGGCTCCACGCAAACATGTCGATGTTCGTGCGAAGAAAGTCGACGAGCACTGCTTCCTATTTAGGCTCGAGGCTGGCACTGATGGCCAGCGTCCTGCCGTCGGTCGAGGTTGGGTCGACGGGTATCTGCTTGGTGTGCTCTACCGGCTCGAAGGTGCCGGCGTGGCGCTTTGCTTTAGGGGTCTCGGTGGCCAGGGCAGCCAGGGCCTCGAGCGAGTCGACTTGGACGTTGGCCTCCCCACGCTCGACGCACTCCACGTCATAGTGGTACGCGTGTTCGTAGGAGGTGTCGACGGTGATGACCCCTTTCGGCCCCGGCATCTTGAGCTTCAAGTATGTGTAGTTGGGGACCGCCATGAATTTGGCGTAGCCAGGCCTCCCGATGATGGCGTGGTAGGTCCCTTGGAACCCAACCACCTCAAAGGTGAGCGTCTCCTGGCGGAAGTTGGCCGGCGTGCCAAAACAAACAGGTAGGTCGATGCGCCCGGGGGGGTGGGCCTTCTTCCCGGTATGACTCCGTGGAACCCCCCGACGCTGGGTCAGAGCTGGTCCCTCGAAATCCCCAGGAGGTCGAGGGTCTCGAGGTATATGATGTTGAGGCTCGAGCCCCCATCCATCAACACCTTGGAGAACCGTACGTCGACGATGACGGGGTCGACGACGAGGGGGTACGCCCCCGGATTTATGACATGGTCCGGATGGTCGTCACGATCGAATGTGATCGGCGCATCTGACCAGTCAAGATACCGGGGGGGCGTCGTGGCAGAGTGCAAAGACCTCCCGGCGCTCCTTCTTTCTCTCTCGAGCTGAGAGCCCGACGGTTGGGCCCCCGTAGATCATGAAGCAGTCGCGCACTGGGGGGAAGTTGCCGTCCGCGTCCCCGTCGTCGCGTCGATTGTTGTCCTTGCCCTTAGGCGCGTCTTCCTTCTTGTCGCCGAGCTTGGAGTAGAAGCCCTTCATCATTCGGCAGTCCTTCAACTTGTGATTCGTGGGACCCTTGTGATAAGGGCAGGGATCCTCGAGCATTTTGTCGAAGACAGCCCCGTCAGGGGGGCCTCGAGGCTTCTTATGCTCGAGGGCGCCCACGAGCGCTTCTTCATCATCGTCGTCATCGGCGTCGCGCTTCGCCTTCTGACCTTTGCCTTTCTTCTTCTTCTTTTTGTTGTTGTTGTTGTGGTTCTTGTCGTTGTTGCCCTTGCTCGAGCCCTCCGGCGTGGCCACCGCCTTGCCTTTGTCCGTGGAGCAGCCAAAGAAGGCCCCCACTGCCTCGTCGCCTGAGGCAAAGCTGGTGACACGATCCATCAGATCCTCGACCGTCCTGGGACGGTAGCGCCCTAGCTCGTGGACTAGCTCTTGGCATGTCGTGCCCGCGAGGAACGCTGAGATGACATCCTCATCAGGCACGTGGGGGAGCTCGAGGCGCTGCTTCGAGAATCACCGAGCGAAGTCGCGGAGGGGCTCGTCCGCTGTCTGCCTGCAACGTCGTAGATCCCAGGGGTTGCCTGGGCGCACGCAAGTCCCCTTGAAATTCCCATCGAAGACCCTGACTAGGTCGGCCCAGTCATGGATCTGATCCGGCGGGAGCCCCTCGAGCCACCGACGGGCGGTGTCCGAGAGGTAGAGTGGGAGCTGGCGTATAATCACGCGGTCGTCGCTCTTCGCTCCGCCCAGTTGGCAGCCCAGGCGGAAGTCGGAGAGCCATAGCTTGGGCTCGACCTCCCCGTCATACTTTACGATGTTGGTTGGTGGTCGAAAGCGGCCGGGGAGGGTTGAGCTACGGATGGCCCGACTAAAGACCCTAGGGCCCGGGGGCTCAAGGGCTTGCCGGTCCTCATCACTGTCGTAGCGCCCTCCTCGATGGGCACTATAGCCACGCTCCTCGGCCCATTTGTCCTTGCGCCGGCGGTTGATGTTGTTGCGGGCGTCATTGGGGTCTCGAGGTGGCCGGTTGTCGACGATCCGCTCCCGGACTGGCCTGGCTCGAGAGGCGTCCGGCTGGTGGACGGACGTCTCACGCTCGTTGTGGGGCGTGTCCGCTGGCTTCCCCGAGACCGCTCCGCGCCGGCGCGAGGCTGAGCTCTCGGCCTGCTGCAGAGCGGCTGTCTCGAGGAGGTTCTTCATTTCCCCGAGCATGCGCCTGGCATCAGGGTTGGAGACGGCGGGTAGATCGCGGAGCAGCATCGCGGCTGCCACCACGTTCTGCCCGGCTCGCGGGAAGCGCACCTCGGGGCGTGCTGGTGCCCCATCTTCAAGGATCTGTCGGTGGATCTCTCGAGCGCGGCCACGAGCGCCGGCGCCTCGAGGCTGGGCTTGTTCCTGCACAAGAGTTTGCTCGAGTTGCAGCAGGCGTTGTCGGTCCTCCTCGGCCTTGGTGATCGCCTCCCGCAGCTGCGCGAGCTGCGCCGCCCGGTCGTCGTTGTGCTGAGGTGGTGCATCCGGTGCCGGGGGTTCGTTCCTCCCCTGAACACGTGGTCCGCCCGCCGCAGCCACGCCGTTGGGCTCTTCGAGGTTGAGCGCTGGCTTGCCGTCGTCGTCGCCGTCGTCCTCGGCATCGCTCACGACCCCCTCGAGCTGGAAGCACTCCCTGGTGGGATCCCAGAGGTCAGGGTCGTGGAAGTCGTACTCGTCGGAGTCGGAGCTGTTGATGTCGCGCCGCCCTGGCTCGTGCTGGGACTGCAGCTCGCGGTACCACTCTCTGCTGGTGGCTCGCCGGGGTGGCTCGACGACTCGTGAGAAGCCGCGGTCGATGTGCGCGGGGTAGACGACCTCCAGGTCGGTGGTGGCTCGTAGGATCACGCCAATACGTTCCTCCCGCTCTGCCGCCGCCCGGTCCTGACGGCGCTCGTCGAGGTGGTGGGCGTAGACAGCCGCAGAGTTGTTGAGGCCAAACGGGGGTCGCTGGCGTCGAGCGCGGTACACCCCGTGCGGGAGGAAGCCAGGTGGTGTCGACGGAGCACAGCTCGGGGGCCTCTGGCCATGCTCCCGGTCCGTGCGCATGACGAACGCGAACTCGCTGGGAGAGTGCGCGCGCGCCCTAGAAGTCTCCGGCCGCGCGCCGGGCAGGTTTCTCCTCGGGGACTCTGCGCCGGCCGCGGGGAAGTGGGTGTACGCCGCGGGCACCGCTTGTGCCTGGCGACGATGGTGACGACGGCGCCGCTCACGAGGTGGCGACGCGTGGTGGTGCGGGCGACGCGCTACGCCCCCCGCGCGGGGTGGTGTGACACGCCCTCCGCTCGGGCTCTCCGTGGAGAGCAGGGTCAGCTCGTTGCCGCTGCCGGTGGCCTGGAACTCGAGGTTCCCGAACCAGATGACGGCACCAGTGGCCTGGAACTCGAGGTTCCCGAACCAGATGACGGCACCAGCAGAGAACGAAGGAGTGGAAGAAGCCATCCAGAAAACAACGAGAAATCGACTCTGACACGCGAAGACCCCTACCTAGCGCGCCAACTGTCGGTGTTTCGACCCCGGGGGTATGACACCAACTAGTAATATGATCGCGTGCTCTCTTCCTGGATGGTGATGCAAGATGACACAAGAGTTTATCCTGGTTCGGGCAAAGAAGGCCCTACGTCCAGCGGGGGGAGGAGGTTCTTGTATTACTTGCACCTAAGTGCTTGTACAGGGGCAATACAAGCTCAATGAGCGTGGATGGGAGTATGGACTCGTGTGTGTGTTGTGTGTAGTGTGGACCCGTGTGCGTGAAGGGCCCTGGTGTCCTCTTTTATAGAACAAGAGGAGGCCAGGGTTACACAGGAGTGACGTGTACAACGCCCAATATGGCGAAGGGTTGGAATTCTGTCTTGTCGAAGTCACTGGAGCCGGCGTGGGGGTTGCTGTTGAGGCGTCCTTGAAGCGTGCCTTCCATCCCGGGCGCGGACGTGGAGGCGTGGCGACGTGGAGGCCGTGCAGCGCCCATTCCGGCACGTACAGGACGTGACAGGGTTCCTCCGGGTCTTGGGGTACCTGTCCTCCAATAGCATGAAAGCGGTCAGGGCTCGAGGGGCGCAGGGCCGGCCTCGAGGTGGTGCCTATGGGGGGCTCGAGCCCCGCAGGTGTGGGCAAGTCCCGGAAAACCCGGCCGTACAGCGGGAATCCAGGTCTCGAGATGTGGCTCGAGTGTGCTACAGTGCAGAGTATGACCTAACAGTGTTGTACTTGTGCCTTTTTGTCCATGCTTGTGGTGAAAACGAGGTTTGACTCTGGCCCCGGTTCACTGTGGCATACGTCGTGTACCAGAGGACGTGACCGGAGACGTCGTGTACCAGAGGATGTGACCGGAGACGTCGTTTACCAGATGATGTGACCGGAGTAGGTGGACGTATTAAATGCGCAGTATGGGGCTGGTATCCGATGTCTGGCGCTGCTCGAGGGGGGTATGATGTGCCTCGAGGGATAGGTTACCGTGTTAGAGAGGCTCGAGGTCCCCATGTGGGGTCTCGAGGAACGGTGTACGGCTGTAGTGGGCTCGAGGCCTATGTGCCGGGGCTCGAGAGGTAGGCTACCACGAGGCGGTAGGTAAGGCTTTGGCGGGCCCGGGCTTCCTGGCGGCGAGCCGGCGTTGTAGGCCTCGAGGGGTTGGTTTTTTAGGGGGTTAGGCTAGTTAGGTCTCTTATTTGTTTTGCGTTGATTGGGGTACCCCTTTTGCGGTCCCCCGACAATGCGTTTGTTCACATCCTAAATATTTGTGGCTGAAATCTGTAGTAGTTTCTCATAAGAATACTCGTTCGCTGAAGTCTGCAAACACGGATGACTTATTTGACTTGTGCTGACACCACAAAGAACCAAGTCTGCAGCAGTGACTACTCATCTCAGTGAGCCAGTAAGCACAATCATGACATACATCATATAGAAATTTGAAAACAAGATATGTTTAAGTTGAAAGTTAAACAAAATTCATATCCAACAAGGAGCCAAAATTTGACATAGTTCCTTCAAATAGGACCCAACAAAGTTGGCATGCTTAGATTGTTATTCAAAGCTCAAATACATGAACATAATTAATGTTTAAAAATGGTTGACTGATGGTTGAAGGAACTGCTAACATCAAACAATATTGTGACTTCATACTCCACCGGTCAAATGCTTTAATTTTACATGATCTTTAGATGTTGCGGTGACTAACCTGCAAAATACATAGTTATAAAATACATTGTATAATGGACAACTGCCAGTATCAACTATTTTGCTGGTTTCTGGCAAAAAAAACTTAAAACTGCAGAACTCAAAAAAAAATCAGTGCAAAATTGAGCAGTTTTCATGCATGGAAGGTTGAGCAGTAAGTTTTAGCCAAAGAATTGAGACCTCAAGTTAGCTTCAAATAAAGTATCTCTCACAACATAATTTGAAAAAAAATGTGTATCTTACCTTCATATAGCTGGTCTAATGACTCAAACAATGGGAAACTCTTTTTTCATACCTCCTTAACTTTGAGTCCTAATAAATTTTAAGAGATCAGAATCATGTGATATATACATGCTGAAAAAATTCATCTATTAATTAAAAACAAATATTAAAATGGCAGTACTCTAGTTAATTAAAAGCACATGTAAATTACTTCTGCTATCTCATCCCAAATTTCATCAGTTGTATTAATTATTGATGCATCATTATTCCAAGAGACACCATTAGGATGCATCATTATTCCTCATCCTCTTCGTCTCCTATTTCTTTTATAATCTGCCCACATCATATTTCTTTCATTAATCCTGAATGTAACTATCTGAATTTCCAAACGAGGGAGATCGAGAATTGAGAAAAGGGAACATTTGAAAGCAAAGGATGGCAAACAACCCATATTCAGGCTACTTCCTCTCAAGCTACAATGGACTGTTAGAAGTCGTACTTGTTAAACAAATATTAGTAAGAATAGCCAATAAAAAGTTTTCAACAGACAAACATACATATACATATACATATTGAATACACATTTTATTTTCCCATTTACAATGGAATGTAGGGATTATACGTTTTATCTCAGTTTTAGCATCAAAGCAGCAAGGTCATTGAATACACATTTTATTTCCCCATTTATAATTTCTTATAAATCATCATTGCATGATGTCATACATTGCAACATCCAGATTCTTTCAAATATTAATTGCACAATAATCTGATTACGACTCTAGTCACCAGTTAAATAAACTGACTAGAGTTCCTAAACTTCTTTTTACTAAAATAAAACATTGTGAATGTCAGTGTCGTCACTCATCGCTAACATGAGTCTGTTAATTGCACAATAATCCTGCAGAGGGCAAGTTGCACGATAACATTGGAATAAGGAATATTATGTGATACACACAATTATTATATACTTCACCTTTGTAGACGGCAAATAAACCAAACATCAGACAATGACAAACTGAAGTATCATCTATTAAAGTCTGTATAGATCAATTATGAAGGAAGGTACCTAAATAACAGAACATACATTAATCTTTTCTGAAAATGCAAGCTACAATTATCTTTTCTAAAAAAACAAGAGGTTGCTAACCAGATGGATCAAATAGGGATACGACATAGGACACCTGTATCTGCTCCTAGGTGCTAGGAAGGTCAGCTAGCAATCTATCTTTTCTTTGCAACGAGTTCACTGGATCTTGCTCATTCACATGGGAAATTGCACGAGTCAGAGTCCAGCAGTTATCAAATCGCACAAAACACAAGGAGAGGTAGGGATATCAAGAGACAAGGTACCTGAAAAACAAGGCACCAATGTACTTTCACGGGATCTGTTCACCATCGCCATGGATTTGCTTGTCGACGCAGATCAGCTCTCGTCGTCGATCGGTGCTGCAGTTAGTTGCGGCTGCTGAGGCGTCCGCCCCTCCGAGGAATCGGCGTTGGATTAGCCGGCTGCCACCAAGTCGTCCCGAGCCCTCGATCGAGTCAAGGTGTCTAGAGTGGAGTCACGTTGGATCGGCCGGCCGCCGTCGTCGCGGTGCCTCGAGGAGTCGTGAGGGGTCGAGATAGAGAGGTCGATGTTTGTCGTATAATTTTCCAGGCCTAGAGAGGCGATATTTTTTTACAACGGTTTTAGCTCAATCCAAGAGTAAAATTAGTGGTCTCACCATCTATTAAAACATTTTGAGACGTGAGCTCAAAAATATATGGGTCTGTATTTTACAGTGGTTTTGGCCTGAAAACTGTTCTTTCAAACAGGCCCTTAAATTTGTAAGATAGCCTGGGATTTTATACAGTGTGAGTACCAGAGGGAGAGAATGTGAGGGGAGGGGAACCGATAAGACTGTCTCGATCGACCGTGTTGGTTACAGTATAGCTACAACCTATGAGTAATAAGTAACTGTGTTGGTTACGGCACAACTACAACCTATAAGTAATAAGTAACAATGGATATTGTGGGATATGCTACTGTCGCCACGACGTCGAATATTTGGCTGGTCGTTTTTATGGCTGATTTCGGCTCTTTCAATAATGTTCTATGAGAGAGAATAAACCGAAGTACGACTGATAAGCCGGCTCATAAGAGCAAAAGAACATGATGATTACGGGATGGAGAGAGTAAATAAAGTTTATTCAAGATATGTGTTTATCCTAGGACAGTGGATTTCTGTTCGTTAGGGCCTGTTTGGAACAAAGGAATAAAAAACACAGGAATGAGAGAAAACAGAGGAATAGGAAAGGAATGGATGTGTAAAACAGAGGATTGAAAAATAGAGGAATTGGAATTTTACAGGAATGGATGTTTGGAACACAGGAATATAACCGGTATAGGAATTTCAAAATTAGCTAGAAACTCAATCCTTTAAATTAAAATCAACAGTAAATATTTTTTCTTTTTACAAAGCTGGTATGTATATATTAAATAATAAAGCATTGAAATGGTCTAGAATGTGAAGAACTGTAGTTGTGGAGAACCAACTCTAGCTACAAGCTTGACCAGTGCTCGAGCACGCAGCCGCACACGCAAGAGCTAGTGGAAAAGCTTGATTACTGCTCCAAAAGTTTGATTACCGGTCCAGTACGTAGCCACGTACACGCGCGAGCGCTGCAGGAAAACTTTCCATTAGCTTTGAGTGGATTTTTTCATTCCTCCAAAAGTACGGGTTTCCTTAACGTTCCGGAGGAAAGTTTCTTCGTTAAGGCCTCCTTTGGATTGTAGGAAACTCATAGGAAAAACGTAGGATTGCTATTCCTATAGTAATTGATACTGTATCACCCTTTGGCTACTAAGTTTGAGGCGTAGGAAAATTGGAGGAACTTTTCCTTTCACAGTGATTTCATGGGTGAAACATAGGAAATGAAACATCGAGTCCAATCTCATTTTTCTTTCACGCGTGCGTAGGAACGAGGTAAAAGATCACTGAAAGGATCAAGATGCCCAAAGGGGGGTGAATTGGGCTTTTCTAAAACTTCTTGCAAGAATAAAACCTATCAAGCCCCAATTAACCCCCTAGTGCCTAGAAGTGTGTTTCTCTTTATTCTACCGCACAAAAGATCAAGTCTATGCCACTCCTACTCTAGCAAAGCAATCCAATATAGAATGAACAACAAGTAGTAATGCAAAATTGAATTGCTTGAAAGTAAATGCGTAGGTAAAAGAGTAGAGAAGACTCGACGATCTTTTTGCCGAGGTATCGAGGTGTCGGCACACCCCCTAGTCCTCGTTGGAGCACCCGCGCAAGGGTATCGCTCCCCCTTGATCCGCGCAAGGATCAAGTGCTCACTACGAGCTGATTCTTCGCCACTCCGGCCCGGTAAATCGCTCGCTACCGGTCACAAGCTTGCTTGGGTCATCCACAATGCCACCGGATGCTCTCCAAGCTTCACGATCGCCACCAAGCCGTCTAGGTGATGCCGATCACCAAGAGTAACAAGCTAGAACTCTCACTTGACCAACACAAGGCCAAAGAGATGGATGGATGCACACTTGCTACTCAATTCTCACTAGGAGGTGTCTAATTCTCACAATTAGCAAATCACTCAACCTCACTAGGGCTCTTGCACTCACTCACACTCACAATGTGTTTCTCAGCAGATGAAAGTGGCAAGAACACTCAAATGGATGGAGTGAAGGAAGTATATATACTCCCCAACCAGCCATCCAAAAATAGGACAAGATAGGGTTTCTGCGGGGGCATCGGACGCTCCGATGCCTAGCATCGGACGCTCCGATGACCTCGACCAACGGTCGACTGTACCCTCTTGTCAGACCTGTTAAAGGGACATCGGACGCTGGGCAGCGTCCGATGCCACCACATCGGACGCGTCCGATGTGGATTTACCCTCTCTGGAACCTCTCTGCATGCCCATCGGACGCTGGCCCTCAGCGTCCGATGCCTGCGTCCGAAGCGGCCTCAAGTTCACGCGCACGTGAACAGTGCACGGGCGCGTCCGATGTGAACACATCGGCGCGTCCGATGCCACGCACCAGACTAAACCCTAGTCAGGGTGAGCATCGGACGCGTCCGATGCTCACCTGGCCAGCGTCCGATGCCCATAACAAGGGCAGACTCAACTCGGATCGCGACGCGGCCAAAATGACTTTTGATCCTCTCGACTTAAGGCATCTCTCAGAGCTACCTAGGGCTATGAAATAACAAGTGTGCACCACACCTACCTCAATAGACTCATCTAGGTCAAGCTACTGATTCACGCTCCCCTTTATAGTACGGTCAAAGGAAAAACAAAGATCTAAGACTACATAAATGTCCTCCAACACCATATGACACTTAGCCTAGTCTACCACCGTCTTTGTCGTCCATCCTTTGAAAACCGAAACAATATCCATCGCCAGGGGACATGAACTCCATATGCCCGTATCGTCGCCATTACTGTGACCTAACTCATTCCTGTTTCTGCAAAACATACGTTAGTCACAGTAATCTTATGTTTTATCCAATCACCGAAACCACTAGGGGCCAAGATGCGTTCAATCTCCCCCTGTTGGGGATGAGGACCCTCGGCAGCAGCACCACACAGAGCGCAGGCAAAAACGACCTTCGCGTGATCCACGCGTCCCCGCTCGCCCCTTTTCCTCAAGGGACCGAACCCCTCGGACCCGTTTTCTAACCCTCGCCACGGATCCGACCACCGAGGCTTTGTCGCAATTCTCTGCAGGTTGACTCGACGACAACCAGGCGGGCGACCCTCGCTCGCCTTGCGAGGCCACTTTGCTTGCAGTGAAGGTTTCAGCAAGACGACGGGAGGACGCTGGCCCGAGGGCGAGCAGAGTCGAGGGACAAATTTTTCGCGTCTGCCCCCGAAGGTGGGCAAGGCCGAGTGGCGGCGCACAGAGGGAAGGCTGATTAGGGTTTCTGCTGCAACCGTGTTTTTACTTCTTTGCCCCTCCTCCCTGCGTGGAGGCAGGGAATCTTTGTTGTACCCTTTTGTAATTAGTCCTGTGACCCTTGGTGTTCCCTATAAATACCAAGGGGTGAACAGTGTAAGGGGGATGACTTTTTGGGAATAGAGCCACGTCTACCTTGTCTTCGTTTCCTCAACCTTCGCTGTTGCTTCCGACACTTGGTCACCTTCGCCACTCCTCTGTACAAGTGCGGAGGTGGGGTAAGCGTGCTACCAACAGTTTGGCGCCGACCGTGGGGACCGAAGTTCGAAATGGCAGGGAACAGGAGAGCGCCCACCGCAAGGGACCGACGCGTCGCCAGTGAGACAGAGACGGTGGTTCCGCCCGCTGAGGAGATTGTGCAACCCTCGGGAGCAGAGGGTACCACCCCAGAATCTGAAGTCCCGGGCCCCCAGGCCCGAGTGGTGGCACAGCCGCACCCCCACACTTCTGGAGAAGGAGAGGGGAGAGATGAAGAAGAGTTGGGCCTCGAGGCCCTCGAAAGACTTCAGGCTGAGCTGCAAGAGAAGAAGAGGCGCCTGGATCAGCTTGAGAGGCACAACCGGTTGCGCTCGATCAGGCAAAGAGCAGATGAGGCCAGGGAACAGCTTCGCCGAATGGAGGAATCCCTCGCTGCGGCTGAAGCCGAAGCCGAGGGATGGAATGATGAGGAAATGCCCCCGCTGCAAGAGGGGGATGAGGAGCGGGGTCAAGACAACCTTTGTCGCCATCCACCCCCCCCACCACCAATTCACCCAGAACCACATCCTATAAGGCCACCCAACTATCGCCAACTCTACCCAGATGAGAGAGAGCCTAACCTTCGCAACCAACAAAGACCTCAACAACACCAAATGCCCTATGACCCAAAGTCTCCACTCTCCCAAATGCTCCAAACCCAACCCTGGCCACCGTGCTATAATCCACAAAACCTGCCCCGATACGACGGGCTCTCTGACCCTCGCCAATTCATAATGAGCTATGAAGCAGCAGTTGCCGCAGCAGGCGGGGATGAATCCACAATGGCAAAGTCTTTTGTCATCATCTTGCGAGACATTGCACAAACCTGGTAGAGCAACCTCCGCCCCGAAACAGTGGATTCCTGGGCCAATTTAAGAGACAGGCTCTGCACAAACTTCAAAGGCATCACTCCAGCCCCATGCAACCCCATTGAGTTGTTCAACTGCAAACAAGAAGAGCGCGAACCACTTCAAGATTATTGGCGGAGGTTCATCCAAATCAGAGCAAGAACCCCGGGAATATCCGACGAGGCTGTCATCCTCGCTGCAGTCAGTGGCCTGCGCCCAGGCCCATGCTCTTCGAAATTTGCCAGGAAGCCGGCAAACACAATCGAGGAATTACATGAGACAATGGAAAGATACTGTAGAGCAGACACGGACTTCAGAGCGAAGTCCGATGCTCGGAGGTCGCAGCAGAAGCCGCAGCCGGGGCCACAACCAAGGGTAAACAACCCTCGCCAAGAACAAAGCAACATCGGTGCCATCAACAAACCAATACACTATGAACACCAAGGACGGGGCACTCAACCTCCGAACAACCAAAACCCCCAAGGTTTCCCACCCCCGCCAGATCAACGGAACCAGCAAAAAAGACCCCGCGAAAATGTATTGTCATTTCTGTGGTCTTGGAAAGGGGCACACCACCAAACAATGTGAATGCTTTGCGAAGGGAAAAGAGTTCCAGGAGTCCAGAAGAGCCGCTTCGGCAGACACACGAACCATCAACCACACCAGGAAACCAAATTTCCACCCACCAAATCCTCCACACCACTATACCCCCATAAACTACGGCCTACCCTCGCAACAAATCATCTACGCTCACCACCCACTCTACAACCAAGCCTCCTATCAGCCAACCACCATTCCACAACGCCAAAATCCACCATACACAGTCACATATCCAACAACCCCCCAAACCCAAACCCCAACCACCCAACAAGTCAACAACGCTTTACCGCCACCACCACCAATACCCGCTCTACCAGCGCCTCAACCTGTCAAACCCGAAACCCAGAGCCAAACGACCATCAACAACCCAACATCAACCTTCGGTGTAATACTAGCTATCACCGGAGGTTCAAATGAAGACCATGGCAACAAGCGGCAGAGAAAAGAACATGCCAGACGGGTGCACCATGTAGCCGTCGAGGGTCCACACAAATTTGGTCGTTGGTCCCACATTCCCATAACCTTCGACTCCAGTGATATGAAGTTGAGAGATTACCCTCATACCGACGCCATGGTGATCAAGACCAATCTAGCAAGGTGGACTGTCACTAAAATTCTGGTCGACACAGGAAGCTCCGCAGACATCCTGTTCGCCTCAACCTTTGACAGCATGAAGCTTGATAGGAACCTACTACAACCTGCTGACAACCCTTTATACGGCTTCGGCGGTCAGCAAGTGAGAGCCATCGGGAAAATTTCTTTGCCCGTGACCTTCGGCGACCAGATCAATTGCAGAACCGAGCATTTAACCTTCGACGTGGTCGACATGTTCTATCTGTACAATGCCATATTTGGCCGAGGGGTAACCAACACATTCAACGCAGTCATCCACCCCGCTTACCTCTGCATGCTTCCCGCTCCGAAGGGATTGGTCGCAGTATATGGAGACCAAGACATTGCAAGGGCAGCCGAGGGAACAGTAGCACCAGGACAACGTAATGTCCACAACCTGTCGAAACCCCAAGTTACAAACCTCAATGACGAAGGTGAGGTGTGCACTGACAAAATAAAGGTGTCACCCAAGGAAGAAACCAAACAAGTGCAACTCTTCGAGGGTAACGCTGAAAGAAAGGTGTTCATCTCAGCCAACCTAGCCCCCCAATCAGAAAGCAACCTCGTCACTTTCCTCAAAGGAAACTCCGACACCTTCGCCTGGTCCGCGGAGGACTTAAGAGGAGTGGACAGAACCCTGATAGAGCACAGCCTAAACATCAAACCGGGCTACCGCCCGGTCAAACAAAAGCTTCGCAAAATGTCAGAAGAAAGGAAAGAGGCAGCGAAGGCCGAGGTAAAAAGGCTCTTGGACGCAGGCGTCATCCGCCCGGTCAAGTACCCAACATGGCTCTCAAACGTGGTACTAGTACAGAAAAAGAACAACAAATGGCGAATGTGCGTAGATTTCACGTGCTTGAACAAGGCTTGCCCGAAGGATGATTTTCCCCTCCCCAACATAAGCACCTTGGTTGACAGGGCAGCCGGCTGCCAAATGCTATCTTTACTCGACTGCTTTTCGGGGTACCACCAAATTTGGATGAATGAAGAAGATGAGGAGAAAACAAGTTTCATCACACCCTCGGGAACTTTTTGCTTTCGGAGAATGGCAGAAGGCCTAAGAAACGCGGGTTCAACCTTCGCTCGTATGACATCCAAGGTCTTCAAAGATGAACACTCCGTCTCCGCTTATGTTGATGACCTGGTTGTCCAAAGCGAGTTAAAAGAAAACCACATTTTGGACCTGTCGAGAGTGTTCAGCAACCTCCGGTGCGCTGGATTAAAGCTGAACCCCGAAAAATGTGTTTTCGGGGTAAGTGAAGGAAAGCTGTTGGGTTGTATCGTCTCTGCAAGGGGAATTGAAGCTAACCCCGACAAGATTGATGCTATCATCAACATGGAACCCCCGACAACCAAAAAAGCAGCCCAACGCTTATCAGGCCGATTAGCAGCTCTCAGCAGATTCATTTCCAGATCAGCTGAGCGAGGGTTACCCTTCTTCGAAAGCTTGAGAAGCACTGCGCCATTCAACTGGGGACCCCGGCAGCAGAAAGCTTTCGAAGACTTGAAGAAGTATCTCACCAGCTTGACTGTTTTAACCAGCCCAAGCAAAGGGGACTTGTTATTGCTGTACGTCGCAGCCTCGCCTCACGCAGCGAGCGCAGTCTTAATCAAAGAGTTGCACGAGAACAACAAAACCAGGCAAGCCCCAATCTACTACGTATCAGAAACCCTCAAAGGGCCTAAACGAAATTACTCAGAGCTCGAGAAGATAGCGTACGCAGTGGTCATGGCATCAAGAAAGCTCAAGCACTATTTCCAAGCATATGAAATCCATGTACCCTCGGCTTTTCCCCTCGAGAACATTTTCAAAAACAACGAGGCTGTCGGAAGAATAGCCAAATGGGCAGTTGAACTCAACAGCTACGCCCTGACCTTCGTCGGTCGAACAGCAATCAAATCCCAGGCGCTAGCAGATTTCATAGCGGAATGGACCCCAGACCCTCGCGAAGATGAACCTCACCAAGACCCATTTTGGACTGTGTATGTCGACGGAGCCTGGGGTGCAACCGGCGCAGGGGCCTCGGCCATTCTAGTCTCGCCATCCGGATCTAAGCTAAGATACGCAAGAAGACTTGATTTCAAATGTACAAACAACTCCGCAGAATACGAAGCTGTGGTACTCGCTCTCTCAAGGCTTCGGTCACTGTCAGTCCGAAGGGCAGTCATCTGCACAGACTCACAGGTCATCGCGGGGCACATTGAGAAGAATTACAAGGCCAGAGATCCAGAGCTGCAAAAGTACTTTCAACATGTCCGAAGGTTAGAGTCCTTTTTCCTCGGCATATCAGTAAAAGCAATACCAAGGTCAGAAAACAGCGAAGCAGACTGCCTAGCTAAAGCAGCCGCACAGCAATTACAGCTTCCACCAGATGTGTTCTACGAGGTTACCACTCGGTCAGCTTTCGAAGCTTCTGAAATCAGCGTCAAGCTGATCAGCGCAATTCAGTGCGAGGATTGGAGAGCACCTATCATGGCCTACATCAAGGGGCTCCATGAATCAAACTACAGAGAAGAAGAAAACAGACTAAAGCAAAGAGTGCGAGGGTACAAGATTGTTGACAACACCTTGTACAAAGCTTCGGTAACCTCGCCATGGCTCAAATGTGTGTCTCAGTCCGAAGGCAATGACATTCTCAAGCTCATCCACGAGGGCATCTGTGGTTCTCACAACGGCCCGAGGGCTCTAGTCGGCAAAGCGTTCCGGCAGGGTTTCTACTGGCCAACAGCATTAAGAGATGCGGAAACCATCGTCAAGCATTGCGAGGGTTGCCAACTGATGGCAAAGAACCAAAACGCTCCAGGGGCAACGACAACTCTCATATGCCCAACCTGACCTCTGCAAAGGTGGGCGATGGACCTCGTAGGCCCACTACCGACGGCTCTAGGGAACCTTCGCTATGCGGTGGTAGCTGTGGAATACTTCACAAAGTGGATTGAAACAAGGCCATTGTCCTCCATCACTTCCTTCGCAGTAAAAAAGTTTTTCTGGCAACAAATAGTCTGTCGCTTTGGAGTTCCTCAACATCTAACCGTCGACAATGGCACTCAGTTTGACAGCGAGGTCTTCAAAGAATTCTGTGCGCAAATTGGGACAATGTTATGCTTCGCCTCCGTCCGGCACCCGCAATCCAACGGCCTGGTTGAAAGAGCCAATGCGACAATATTCCAAGCTATATCCAAAAAGTTGCAGGGCAGACCTAAGGGTAAATGGGCTGATGAACTACCTTCGGTCACCTGGTCTCACAACACCTCAGAATGCAGAGCAACAAAATTCACTCCTTTCAAACTTTTGTTCGGCGAAGAAGCGGTCCTTCCAGAAGAACTAAAATATGGGTCGCTCAGAACAACCCTCGCATCTGACGAGCAAGCCCAACCGCTTGATAAAGACCTACTCGAAGAAGCAAGATGCAACGCAGTGCACAACCTTCGCAAGTATCAAGAAGAAACCAAAAAATGGAGAGATAAAAAGGTCAGAATCAAAGACTTGCAGAAGGGTGACCTCATCCTCATCCGGAAACAAAACGCCGGCATGGCGGGGAAGTTCCAGCCAAAGTGGACCGGTCCATACCTGATATCAGAATGCAATCGCCCTGGCTCTTTCCACCTCTCTGACAGCGAGGGAAACATCCTGCCTCATACCTGGAACATCGACGACCTTCGCAAATACTACCCATAGCGGAGCCTTAGCGAGCCCTCGCATTATGTAATTTATTGTTTCTTCCACCTATGAATGTAACAAACAAAAGGAGCTGCACTCTTTTTCCTTACGAATGGGCGTAAGGTTTTTTAACGAGGCAGTATCCAAACCCTTAATACAGGCTAGAACCCCCAAAAAAGTAAAATCTCCAAGTTATCACTTTTACTAGCAAACATCAAAAAAGCACTTCTTTTTCAAAGAGCGCTACAATCGATGAAAACCCACTAAGATTGCTTCGAAAAATAACCTTTTTTCTTTTTCAAAGCAAACTTCACCTCCACCTAAGATAAGGGGAGGCGCGAAGTCCAAAAAAGTCGAGCACCCTGGCAAAAACGACAGGGGCTCGCAAAAAGCAAACTTCACCTCCACCTAAGATAAGGGGAGGCGCGAAGTCCAAAAAAGTCGAGCACCCTGGCAAAAACGACAGGGGCTCGCAAAAAGCAAACTTCACCTCCACCTAAGATAAGGGGAGGCGCGAAGTCCAAAAAAGTCGAAGCACCCTGGCAAAAACGACAGGGGCTTGCAAAAAGCAAACTTCACCTCCACCTAAGATAAGGGGAGGCGCGAAGTCAAAAAGTCGAGCACCCTCGCAAACACGCCAGGGGCTCGCAAAAAGCAAACTTCACCTCAACCAAAGGGGGAGGCGCGAAGTCCAAAAAAGTCGAGCACCCTCGCAAACACGACAGGGGCTCGCAAAAAGCAAACTTCACCTCTACCTAAGGGGAGGCGCGAAGTCCAAAAAGCCGACCACCTTCGCGAAATCACGCCAGGGGCTCGCAAAAAGCAAACTTCACCTCTACCCAAGAGAAGGGGAGGTGCGAAGTCCAAAAAGCCGAGCACCCTCGCTGCAAATGCCAGGGGCTCACTGAAAAAGCAAACCCCGCCGCCCGTGGTAACAGTAGACGCGAAATCCAAAACCAGCTTATCAAAAGCGTTGCGCGAGCCTCGCTAAAAGAAAGTGGGGGCGTCGCTGTTTTTTCAAATCAGCTTATAAAAAGCATTGCGCGAGCCTCGCTAAAAGAAAGTGGGGGCGTCGCTGTTTTTCAAATCAGCTTATCAAAAGCATTGCGCGAGCCTCGCTAAAAGAAAGTGGGGGCGTCGCTGTTTTTTCAAATCAGCTTACCAAAAGCATTGCGCGAGCCTCGCAAAAAGAAAGTGGGGGCGTCGCTGTTTTTTCAAATCAGCTTATCAAAAAGCATTGCGCGAGCCTCGCAAAAAGAAAGTGGGGGCGTCGCTGTTTTTTCAAATCAGCTTATCAAAAGCATTGCGCGAGCCTCGCTAAAAGAAAGTGGGGGCGTCGCTGTTTTTTCAAATCAGCTTATCAAAAGCATTGCGCGAGCCTCGCTAAAAGAAAGTGGGGGCGTCGCTGTTTTTTCAAATCAGCTTATCAAAAGCATTGCGCGAGCCTCGCAAAAAGAAAGTGGGGGCGTCGCTGTTTTTTCAAATCAGCTTATCAAAAGCATTGCGCGAGCCTCGCTAAAAGAAAGTGGGGGCGTCGCTGTTTTTTCAAATCAGCTTATCAAAAGCATTGCGCGAGCCTCGCTAAAAGAAAGTGGGGGCGTCGCTGTTTTTTCAAAGCAGCGTATCAAAAGCGTCACGCGAGCCTCGCCAAAATAAAGTAGGGGGCGTCGCCGTTTTTTCCAAAATCATCCCACCAAAAGCGTAACGTAAAGCTTCACAATCACTTTAGTTAAACCACTACAAACCAATTCAGATAAATTGCAGATTTTACTTGCCTCAACCAATAATGCGGCTTACATTTTAAAAGGAAAAAGTCAAAGTTACAAGGGTTCAACCCCACCTTCAACTACAGCCAAGTCATCGAAACCCTCGGCCACCTCCTCAAACCCCCCCTCCACTGGAACTAGGGGTCCCCACAACAAAGGAGCTGCAGGGACAATTGGCAGTTCTCCGGGCAAAACCCTCGCCCTATACATGTATCTATGCCTTATCTCACTAACTTCCGAAGGTTCTTCCTTCGGAATCATAAGCGCCCCATCCGAACCTATACCAAGCTCCCTTTGCCCAAACAAATACTCCAAAGCTGTCTCCTCGTCAATATCATCATCTTCGCTAGCTTGCGAGATCGAAGAAGATCCAAACAAATAACGGTCGGCCTGACGGTCCGTATAATCTGCTTCACGCCAAAAACGACAAGACCTACTATTCTTTAAATCATACCTTCGCACCTTTGACCACCAAAAGCGTTCAAAAGAAAGCGAAGGATGTTTAAACTTAGCACGAGCCCACGATTCACCAGTTATAAAAACATCTTGGTAATTTAACATCAGCGGAGTCACGTCGAAAACGTCTAGCACGGTTCCGTCAGGAACCTGCATGTTTCACAAAAATACGAAGACGCTTCAGCCTCAAGTTTTTACAACCACAATCTCTACAAAAGGGCTACCTCGCCACAACAATCCCAGGGATCACACCTGACCAGCTTCCCTATGGGCTCCACTCGCAGCTCCGTCCTTGATAGCTTCTGAACCTTCGCCAATGGCGACAGTCGAGGCTCCAGCAGACGCCTTCTCCGCCGTGGATTCCTCCTCGGCAGCCTCGACGATTGAAGCAGGCTCCTCTTCCGTCGCCGCTTTTTGCACCGCGGCTTCTTCAGTGATCGGGACGTCCCCAGTCAAGGCCTCGATCTCGGCGAGCGTAACCCCCGCAGCACTTGACTCAGGGGTAGCTTCGGAGCAACCCCCTACTTCAACTTCCGTGGGCGGCGAGGGCATCGCATCTTTTCGAGCCTATAAGCAAAACAGAGGCAAACCTCGCCAAGATCAATAATAACCCCTCTGAAATAGATCAACAAAATCGAAAAATCTGGAAAAGTACGCAAACCTGACGTGTAGCCTCGGCAGCTTCTTCGAAGGCAAGAGCTCGGCCGCCTCCGGAGATCCAAAACCTGCGGAGCAGACGCATCGCGCAGTTCCGAACTTCAGCATCATCAACCTTCATACGACGCACTTCATCGACCGACGGAAAGGCATGGTTTGGCCTCTTGATTTTGCGAAGATGATCACAACCCGCCAGTCGAAGCGTGCTCGCCATCGCCAAAGCCCCGGCGTAGCCCCCGAAATCGGCTGCGTTGACAACTAGCGAACTAAATACATCAAGTTCATTACTCAGCCAACCCTCGAAGGCTTCCGCGCTAGCTGCAGGCAACAGCTCTCCGGCAGAGCCTCCGGCCTCAGTCAGGCAACAATCAAGCTTACGCTGGATGTTCTCCATACTCGTCTGCCAGGATTCGCTCAAATCCCCTAAGCGACCCTCGACATCGGCCAACGCCTTGTCCTTCGCCTTTCCCTCGGCAATCAAATCTGCATTACGCTTCGCCAGTTCAACTGCCTCCTCTCGAGCCTTCGCGGCCTTCTCTGAAGCATTCTTTAGTTCAATTTCCTTATTTTCCAAGCTCCGGGCAAGTCTGCCATTCTCCTTCTCAAGCTCATCAATTTGGATTCTCATAAATTCCATGTCGGAGCCAACTTTCCGCCTCGCCGCGCGGTTCAAGAGCATTAGCTCCGCCAACTTGATGTCAACGTCGGCAAAAGTATCACCAACCGCCTGGTCCGCAAGTCGAACCTCTGCCTCCGGCACACAAATGCGGTCGAAGATTCGGCCTAAAAAACGCCTCTCTTCCGGGCCACATTGCAAGTGACAATCCCGAAGGTCCGGACTGGTGAACAGCTCAGTTGCCGGATCAGAAATCCCAAGCTTCTTAGCATACTCCGGGAGGCTTGACCGACTCGCCTCGCCGTACGGTCTCTTTCCCCGGGCTCGGTCGGGCTCGAGTTCGCCATCAAACTCAAAACCCTCTACCCACAGGTGCGAGCCCGCAAAGCTGGGAATCGACCCTCGTCGAGGACTATCCGGCTCAGTGTCTCGAGCGATGTCGTCCGCGCTCCGGGCAACCATCGCACCAGCGCTTGGCGAGGCTACCCCTCTTCCCTGGGTGTCATCGATGGACACCTCCTCATCAGTGTCATGTCCCTCGCTGGAAGCTTCGCTGCTTTCATCAGACGAACCCTCATCCGTTCCCCCCTCTTTTCCATCTTTCTCCTCCTCCACCTCTTCATCATCAGACTCATCCTCGTCGTCCGAAATCTGGATCAAAGCACCGATCCCTCCAACGCGGGGCACCCGCCCTGCAGCCCTACCAACACCTCGGCCGGAAGCAACAACAGCTGACGAAGAGGTAGCAGCCGAAACGGCCGCGACCTTCGTCGCGAGTGTCTTCACCCGGCCACCGGCACCACCACGGCCTCACCCACGGCCTCGCTTCGGCCGAGAGACAACTCCCCTCTCCCTCGAAGCTTCGCGTTTCCTCTTCTTCGGCGCATCCTCGCTCGAAGGAGCTGGCCAGTCCGCATACCGAACCCCAAGAATATCAAACATTCTGTTCACCCGACCTCCGCTACCCACCGAGCTGTGGATCACCTTAGTCTCCAGCGTGGACAGTTTCCCGACAAGTTCCACAGTCCACTGCTGAACGCGCTTGCAGATGACCTCGATCCCATCTCTGCGTGAGGGAAACTTTTGGAGAGTTCTCTCCCAAATCTTGTCAAGATCCAGGCTCGGCTTCTTTAAACCCCTACCTTCATACTTGGGATCATCCTCCACTTTGAACCATGCTTGCCTTCGCCCAAGAGGCCAAATCTTGGCACAACAATACTCCTCCACCAGGTCACGCGCGCACTGCGAGCGGGCAACAACCCTTAGGCAGTCAACAGAGGCGTGAGCCTCGGCGCTCATCCTAGCTTCGGCGCTTACTTCTCCAAGCAACGGAAGCTCACCACAAAGCTCAACATCACCACTGAGTTTGTAGTAGAACCAGAACTCTTGCCACCCACTGCTCCACTTGTTCTTTTGTGCTTGTACCGGTAGCTCCGCACCGGCGCGATAGCAGAAAGTGTAGACGGCGAACTGACCGAAACAGGATCTACCCTCGCCATCAGTGAACTTCCGAGGCTGCATATGGACGCGATGAGTGCGTACAAACCCTTCGACATGAGGAACAATCTCCTGAGATCGGCAGGCCCAAACATAAACAGACATCTTCGTGAAGCACGAAGGTGTAAGCTGATGAAAGCGCAAATTAAACCTTCGCAGAACTGAAGTCACGAAGGGGTCAGCAGGAAAGCGAAGTCCGGCTGAAAAGAATTCCTCAAATACAACAACCTCGTCTGCACCTGGCTTCGGCACCGTCTCCCCAGCACTGACCCTCGCCTTGCCCTCCTCAATCCAACCCCACCTAACATAGGATGCCAAATCAGTGGCACCAACCCGACTAAGCCCGAACTCGAAGGTAGTCCCCTCATCCGTAGCGGCGGGAGATACAACGCGAGCCGTTTGTTTCAACCTCGCCATCTCTAAAAACTAAGCCTCGCTAAGACGCAAGCAGTCTAAGCCTTCGCAACTATGCGAAAAGCAACCTTCGCAACAACAAACGAGCAGCAGCAGGATGGCAAGCGCGTTCGAGGGCACAAGACAAAAGCCCCTCACCTACCCTCCTATTTATAGGACTAGAAGCGGGAGCATCCACCGAACAAATCGGCACAGTAGCCGAAAAACTCGGCACAAAAAACGGAGTGGCCTTAAACAGTACAAAAGCCAACAGTACTACGGCCCGGCCCAGAGCAGTCGCGGGCGTCGCTGCCTAGGGTCTTTTCACGTCTCCCATCGAAAGGCGCTGCTTGGGCCTAAGCTCTGCCCTTAGATCCAAAGCAACGAGGGGCTACTGTTGGGGATGAGTACCCTCGGCAGCGGCACCACACAGAGCGCAGGCAAAAATGACCTTCGCGTGATCCACGCGTCCCCGCTCGCCCCTTTTCCTCAAGGGACCGAACCCCTCGGACCCGTTTTCTAACCCTCGCCATGGATCCGACCACCGAGGCTTTGTCGCAATTCTCTGCAGGTTGACTCGATGACAACCAGGCGGGCGACCCTCGCTCGCCTTGTGAGGCCACTTTGCTTGCAGCGAAGGTTTCGGCAAGACGACGGGAGGACGTTGGCCCGAGGGCGAGCAGAGTCGAGGGACAAATTTTTCGCATCTGCCCCCGAAGGTGGGCAAGGCCGAGTGGCGGCGCACAGAGGGAAGGCTGATTAGGGTTTCCGCTGCAACCGTGTTTTTACTTCTTTGCCCCTCCTCCCTGCGTGGAGGCAGGGAATCTTTGTTGTACCCTTTTGTAATTAGTCCTGTGACCCTTGGTGTTCCCTATAAATACCAAGGGGTGAATAGTGTAAGGGGGACGACTTTTTGGGAATAGAGCCACGTCTACCTTGTCTTCGTTTCCTCAACCTTCGCTGTTGCTTCTGACACTTGGTCACCTTCGCCACTCCTCTGTACAAGTGCGGAGGTGGGGTAAGCGTGCTACCAACACCCCCTTTTTGGTGATTGATGACAACACGAGATCGAGTATAGAGAGAAGAGATTTTTAAATCATGACACGTATGATCTTGCAAAGGACAAGAGAAAATCATTAGGGGCAAGCTCATACATATCATGCCATCATCCTGCACTCAACAAGTTAGAGTGAATAACAAGTGCAAGAGTGAAAGAGCTCATATACATAACCAAGTGAGAATTAAGCGCAAGTAATGAGCGAAACGAAATGACATGACATATCATATATCATAGTGAGCACACACATGTCATAAAGGACATAGCATAAGTATATAACATAAATATGCACAAAAGATGCGATAAGTGAAGAGCGTATGTGAATATAACACAACATAAGAAGTCAAATCCCTCTCACATCGCTCCCCCTATCACTATACTCATCCACTCTCCCCCTTTGGCATCAAGCGCCAAACTAAACGTCGGAGGGCGGAGGTGGTGCAGACGAGCCAGGAGCAGTCTCCGGAGTACGCTGAGAAAACTCAAACTGTTGTAGGTACTCCTCGGAGTCGGAAGAAGTGGTGCCGGTAGCCTGCTGACCCTCTGAAGCTGGAAGCTGCTGTGTAGCGGTCTGGGTCAGCTCGGGCACTGACTGCTCTGCCTGCTTTGTCTTTGTCGCAGTCTCAGTAGTGGTGTGAACCTGAGTATCAGAGTGCAGAAGCTCTGGAATAACTGACAACTCAGGCTGAACTAACGTGGTCGTCTCGGACTGCACAGGCTCTGTCTGCTCTGAAGACGCGACGGAACTCGGGAGGGTCTCAGTGGTAGAAGTCACTGGAGCCGTCGTCGTCAGTGCGGGATCTGGCAGGTCTAGCATAGGGAAGCCCGTAAGCTCACTGAAAGTAGCCGACAAGTCTCGGGTCACAGAAGTAGTCATCGCAAACACAGACTCGGTCGGCCTGGGAGTGAAACCGGTCCGCAGTGGACTGAAAAGCGGGGCCCCGCCCGGAGGAGTGGTGAAGCTCGTAAACTGTGAAGAGCTAGGGCCCGTGAGCTGCTGCGGAAACGGCGGTGGCTGTCCAAACTGCTGCTGCTGCTGAGGTGGGACAAGTGGCTGCCACTGAATCTGCTGCTGTGGGGGAGGCTGCTGCCTCTGCCACTGCCACTGAGGAGGACCGCTGGCAAGTCGCTCCATGAAGCTGAGCGTCTGCTGCTGGAGTGCCAGCATCTGTCGCTGCAGGGCGTCTGAGCACTCCTGAGCCTGCTGCTGGGCCAGACGCTACTGCTCCTGGGTGAGCCTCTGAACATCCTAGGTCACTATCCTCTGCTGCTCCTCCATCCGAGCTAAGATCGCAAGAAGTGCGGGGTCAGAGGAAGCAGTACCAGACGTCCCGGCCTGGGAGTCGTGTGCTCGAGGCTGGTAGTGGGGCGGGAGCTGGTAGTCCTCATCCGAGCTGTCGGTGGGGTCCTCTGCGACGTACGTGTCACCACGCTCGAGCTCTGCTAGCTCCTGCTCGGCTAGGGCCTGGACGGCCTCGTCCTGCTCCTGAGCGGACTCTGGGACCTCAGGCCTCTGTCGTGAACTAGACGGAGCATCCTCCTCCTCCTCCTGCTGCTGCTACCTGTGGTCCCGACCGTGTCCCAGAAGCTGACTCATGTTGTAGACGGGGAACACGGTCGCGGAGTGCGTAAGTGACTCAGCTGGACGACCCCCTGTAGTGACAGCTACCTTCCAAAGGATATAAGAGATCCAGTGAGCGTAAGGTAGCTGTCTCCGGGCCTTGATGCCCTCGGCCACTGTATCCTCCATCTCACAAAGAATGACGTCCCAGACGTCGAACTCCTGCTGCCTGACCATGTAAGCTAGTAGCCACAACTGCAGTCTGGAAAGGCCCTCGCAGAAACCAACCCTGGGAAGCAAGGTCCGCCGAAGAACTTCGTTGAGGATCTGAGTCATAGGGGTGAGATCCCTAGGCGCGCGACTCGAACCCTCACCGAAGGGCTCAGTGAAGCAGGGGCGGACCAAGTCTATCGACGGCTGGGCACCACCGTGAGGGCGGCGGGGTGGCTCTGTCCTGTCGTAGCATAGGTCGTGGATCTGGGTCTGCGAGTGTCTCAAGCCAAAGCAACTCTGGATCTCTGACGAGAATAGTCTGTAGTGCTCCCCCTGAAATGCAAACTCAATGGTCTCTCTGTCCGGGTGCACCCAAAGCGAAGCATAGAACTGGAAGACCTAATCCTCAATGTACGAGCCAGATCGCCCCAGAAGGTCTGCCAGACCAGGTAGATAGGTCAGTATGGGGCGGATCTGCTCTCCTGCTGCTGTAACCACGACCTCTAGCGGACACACGCGCTGAGAGCGAAGACAAATACCGGTGTTCCGGTAGCCCTGGTAAAAGTCCTCCTGCAGCACGGTGTAGAAGTCTGCGCTGGCCTGCTGCTGCCTCTCTCGGGGAAACCACTACTCAACTGGCACTAAGCGAACAGTCTGTATCTGGGAGCAGGTGGCCGCCCGGAGGTCCAATCGCGGGATCGGCGGGGGTGCACGCCTCGATGGAGCACGTGCTCCCCGCAGAGGGACATCGGGCCGGGGTGGCACCGCTGTCCTGCGACGAGTAGACCGGCGACGGGGTACCTCCTCAGGGACCTCCTCCTCTGCCTCGGCCTCTGGTGCCTCTGCCTCTGCCTCGGCTGCCTTGGCCTCTGCATGGCCCTGCTGCGAGCTCTGGGGCTCGACTCCTGGCGAGGTGAACGTGGTCCGGTGACCGGCAGCCATAAGCGTGCCAGTCGGTGAGTGGTGGAACCGCTCAACCTGCTCAACTGCTCTGCGCTGGTCGGGGGACAACTGGTCCTCAATCCTGAGTCCGCCCGAACGACCTCCCTGCTCGGCACGCTCTGCGGCGGCCGCAACCTCTCGAGCCTGGTCTGCCTCCCTCTGCTCTCTGGTGCGCTTCCTGCGCGTAATCAGCTTCCCCTTGCCAGGCCTCTGACCGGAAGGGGGGGGGACGCGGAGGAGAGTCCCCCGGGGCACCACCAACGTTCTTGCAGCGCATAGCTGACAAGAACAAGTCACGCTACCTCTGAAGGAACTGACTGCCACTGAAAGATCTACTGACACTGAGAACACGCGTACAGACCAACTAACACTGAAGCTCCTGACAAAGTAAACTCCCCCTAACACTGATCCCTGTCGCTGACACTCACGAGGCTTGGCCTCGATCCTTACCCGCGGGCTTGGCCCCGGGTTGTCTGACACTGCCCAACTGCCAAGGTGACAACTGTCACTGACGCTGACTCGCTGCGAGAGAGACGGGAGATATATAAGCATATATAGTCTAGAGGGGAGAAAAGATCTATGGAAGCAGAGCATGTAGATAAGAGAAGAGTTTGGCTTCGCTACCTGACGAACTGACGGAACAACCCAAGATGAGGGGAGACACTGATGTTCCGACACCCACACGTCACACCAAGGCGGTCTGCAAGGGATTGGAGGTGAAACGAGGGTCAAAAACAGCGAGAACGGCCTTTGGGACAATTCGTCGAACACTTAGTGAGCATAGGAGATGGGAGTAGGGGAAGAAGCTCACTGTTGAAGCGCTAGCGGCCGGAGAGGAAGTCGCCGGAGAAGAAGAAGGGCTCGGGGACGAGGGAGGAACTCCGGCGAGGTGGGCTCGGTCGTCGGCGAGGAGCTCCAGCGAGGGGGCTCGAAGCTCCGATGAGCGCGCGGGCGGGTGCGGGCTCGGGTGCCTGCGCGGCGAAGCGACGGCGGCCGTGAGGAGAGGCACCACGAACGGCGGCGAGGGTGCGGCGAAGCGGCGGTGCGGCAAGGGTCGCAGGGTGAAGAGCACGCCGGCTAGGGTTAGGGTGGGGACGGGCTTGAGCGACGGGCGTGGACGCGAGGAGGAAGAAGAGGGCGGGAATGACGGGTGGGACCAGATAGCCAGTGAGAAGGTCCTAAAATGCCGCTAAAGGAGCATCGGACGCGCCGATGAAATCACATCGGACGCGCCGATGCCTGTCCAGAGAGTTTCAAAATGACCAAAAATACATCGGACACGTCCTTTGCCTAGGCATCGGACGCTGGGCAGCGTCCGATGAGGCCTCGGACGCTCCGATGATGATACATCGGACACAACGCCAACACTGTTCCAGCCGGGGCTGTATACAGTGGGGGCATCGGACGCTGGAGCCAGCGTTCGATGCAGCGTCCGATGCTGCATAATGGCTTGTTTCGAAGATCTCCGTTACGACTCCCTCTCCCAACCAAGTTCCAACTCAAATAAGAGGCAAATAAACACCAGTTGGAACCTAGCATGAGCATCCTCGCATAACCCCTCAATTTGATAAATATTTTGCCATAGGCTAAATATCATTTTTAGAGAAAATAGGCAATAAATCCCGAGGAGACAACATGTGGCCACCAAAACTAGGGGTCTCAACCATTAGGAGCCTCAAATGCTCCCCCTAGCGGTGGACGAACACATCGGTTGCTCAAAACATAACCGAAAAGAAATGACAAAACAACAAACATGCATATGCAATGCATTACGAAATTTGAATCTAGGTTGCTTGTCAAGTTTGCTCATGGGTAAGCTTCTTCACACGCTTTTTAGGGCGGTTATCTTAACCACGTCTGACAAGCCTATGTGCATAGCATAATTTAAACATGGCATATGATACAATGCAATGCAAAGACAACCCCCTTTCACCTTTTGACAAAGTTACTTAGATCAAGCACATTAAGCTCACTTCGCAATCTACAAAGAGTGTTTTCATCTAGGGGTTTTGTGAAGATATCCGCCAATTGATCTTCGGTTCTAACTCCCTCTAAGGATATGTCTTTCTTGGAAACATGATCTCTAAGAAAGTGATGGCGAATATCTATGTGCTTTGTGCGAGAGTGTTGAACCGGGTTATTAGCAAGCTTAACCACGCTCTCATTGTCACACAACAAAGGTACCCTTTCTAGAACTACACCAAAGTCTAAAAGGGTTTGTTTCATGTAAAGGATTTGTGCACAACAAGCACCCGCGGCTATGTATTCCGCCTCAGTGGTAGACAAAGCCACACTATTTTGCTTCTTAGAACTCCATGAAACTAGTGATCTCCCAAGCAAATGGCACCCTCCGGATGTGCTTTTTCTATCTACTTTGCAACCCGCGTAATCCGAATCGGAATACCCAACGAGTTGGAAGTTAGCTCCTTTGGGATACCAAAGGCCAATGCTTGGGGTGTGCTTTAGGTACCTAAGGATTCTCTTCACCGCTATGAGATGTGATTCCCTAGGATCGGCTTGAAACCGAGCACACATGCACACACTAAACATGATATCGGGCCTAGATGTGGTCAAATATAACAAGCTACCAATCATAGAACGGTAGAGAGTTTGGTCAACTGGGTTACCTCCCACATCTAGGTCGAGATGTCCGTTTGTTGGCATTGGAGTCTTGATAGGCTTGCAATCATCCATGTTGAAGCGCTTGAGGAGGTCTTTTGTATACTTCTCTTGAGATATGAAAGTCCCCTCCTTCAATTGCTTGACTTGGAAGCCTAGGAAGAATGTGAGCTCTCCAATCATGGACATCTCGAACTCCTTCGACATCAAGTCACCAAATTCCTTGCAATAGGCTTCATTTGTTGACCCGAAGATGATATCATCAACGTAGACTTGACAAATGAAGATCTCTCCATCAAGCTTCTTGGTGAATAGTGTGGTGTCGACCTTCCCAATGGTGAAGCCCTTCTCAATGAGGAAGTCCCCGAGGCGCTCGTACCATGCTTTTGGGGCTTGCTTGAGCCCATATAGCGCCTTGGACAACCTATAAACATGATTAGGATATCTAGGGTCTTCAAACCCGGGAGGTTGATCAACATAGACTAATTCATTTATGAAGCCATTTAAAAATGCACTTTTCACATCCATTTGATATAATTTAATGTCATGATGTGATGCATATGCAAGGAGGATACGAATGGCTTCGAGTCTTGCAACCGGTGCAAAGGTCTCTCCAAAATCCAAACCTTCAACTTGAGAGAAGCCCTTTGCCACTAGCCTTGCCTTGTTTCTAACAACCTTGCCTTGATCATTTTGCTTGTTTCTAAACACCCATTTTGTTCCAATTACTCTTGCGCCTTTGGGCCGCTCTTCAAGTGTCCAAACTTGGTTGCGGGTGAAGTTGTTTAATTCTTCATGCATAGCATTCACCCAATCCGGATCACCTAGAGCTTCATCTACAATGGTAGGCTCAACAAGAGACACAAAGGAGTGATGTTCAATAAATAAAGCAAGTTTTTGAGATCGAGTCATTACACCCCTTGTTGGACTCCCTATGATGAGATCTTGAGGATGAGCTTGTAGTAGAGGAGTAGTTCTTTGATCAACCACTTGAGGGGCCACTTGTGGAGCATCAACATCTTGAGCTTGTACCACCATTTGATCATGGGAGACATGAGTATCTTCAAATGGATACCTCCCATCTTTGTCATCAACATGTGGTACATTGGATGAGGATGGCTTGTCAAGGACTTGCACATCATCCTCATCATCTTTAGGCTTGATGGCTCCAACCGGCATGTTCTTCATTGCTTCCCTCAATGGTTCATCACCTACATCATCAAGATTTTCATGCTCTCCTTAAGAGCCATTAGATTCATCGAATTCCACATCATATGTTTCTTCTACCATCCCGGTGGCATGGTTGAATACTCGATATACTTTGGACTTCAATGAGTAACCAACAAGAAAACTAATATCACATCGGCGTTGAAACTTCCCTAGGTGTTGGCGCTTCTTGTAGATGTAGCATTTGCACCCAAACACTCTAAAGAATGATATATCCGGCTTCTTGTTGTTGAGAAGCTCATAGGGGGTCTTGCCAAGGAGACGATGGGGGAACAATTGGTTTGATGCATAGCAAGCGGTGTTGATTGCTTCCGCCCAAAATCTTTCCGGTGTAGTGTACTCATCTAACATAGTCCTTGCTAGGGTGATTAGTGTCCGGTTCTTCCTCTCAACTACCCCATTTTGTTGTGGTGTATATGTTGCGGAGACTTCATGCTTGATCCCAACTTCATCACAATACTCTTCAATGTGGGTGTTGTCGAACTCTCTTCCATTGTCACTTCTTATCTTCTTGATTTTCATGTCAAACTCATTTTGGGCTCTCTTGGCAAACTTCTTGAATGAAGGGGTTGCTTCGGATTTGTCATGAAGAAAGAATACCCAAGTGTATCTTGAATAGTCATCAACAATCACTAGGCAATAGAGATTTCCACCCAAGCTAGCATAAGTTGTTGGCCCAAATAGATCCATGTGAAGTAGCTCTAACTCTCTTGATGTTGATACAAAGGCTTTGGTTGGATGAGTGTTTGCAACTTGATTGCCGGCTTGACATGCACTACACAATTTGTCCTTCTCAAATTTGACATCCTTCAAGCCCCTAACCAAATCCTTCTTCAATAGCTTGTTGAGAGTGTTCATTTCCACATGAGCCAATCTTCTATGCCATAGCCAACCAAGTGATTCCTTAGTGAACAAACATGTCTTCAAGTTGGCATCTTCGGAGGTGAAATCCACTAGATAGAGATTGTTGTATCTAAAGCCCTTGAATATCACTTGTGTATCATCTTTCTTGGTCACAACCACTTCCTTGTCGGTGAACAAACATTGAAAGCCAAGATCACATAGTTGCCCAACGGATAGCAAGTTGAAGCTCAATGATGCAACTAGAAGTACATTGGAGATGGTATGATCATTTGATATAGCCACTTTGCCCAATCCCTTGACATTGCCCTTTGAATTGTCACCAAATGTTATCTTTTCTTGGTCATCGACATTCTCTTCTAGTGAGGTGAACATCCGGGGATCACCGGTCATATGCTGTGTACAACCACTATCGATCACCCAATGAGATCCACCGGTCTTGTAGTTCACCTACACACACAAGAAATCAAGTTTGAGCTTTTGGGACCCAAACTTGTTGCGGTCCCTTAACCTTCTCTACTAGTGACTTAGCAACCCAAATTTGCTTTGGTCTATTCTTGTTAGGAGGCCCCATGAACATAACTTTCATCTTGCCACTAGAGTCTTGTCTAAGCATGTAGTGAGCATTGAAAGCAAAGGGCCTAGCATGCTTCGGCAAGGGTGTAGGTTTAGGCTCTTCACAAGCATGAGCAAAGTGTCCTTCTTTTCCACACTCATAGCATCTTCCAATCTTCTTCTTCTTTGGCTTAGTGATGCTCTTGCGTTGCTTCATCTTCTCTTCAAGGAAGCCAATGCCATTTCTATTGGTCTTCATTACGGTGTTCATGAGAAGCTCACTTTGAAGACATTGACCCTTGGTGAATTTCTTCAACCCGGTGGTGAGGTGTTCCTTCTCTCTTTTGAGCTTGTCATTCTCTTGTTGGAGCTCTAATTGAGATGGTGTCATCTTGTAATCCCTCTCCATCTTCAATCTCTTGTTCTCTTCTTTTAGCATGTCTAGCTCAAGTGACATGCTATAGTCATCATCTTGGGTCTCAACAATGACTTGCTTTGTGGTTGCAAGCTTCTCTAGATCAATCTTGAGCTTTGCATTCTCATTCTTGATCTTGACATAATCATCATTGTTGGTAGTTCTTAGCTTCACTAAAGATAGTGCTAGGCAACTATCCCCGGTAATGGCCCAGGATTGCTTGTCGGCACTTGCTAACGTTGTTACCAGGAGTAGATTATGGAGTCTATCCCCGGCAACGGCGTCAGAAATGCTTGAAGCAAGACCGGTCACTATACCTAAAGGAGTGGAGCTAAAGCAGCTTTCTACTAATGCCAAGCGGGGTTGTCAATCCCGACACTAGTAGGAGCTAGCTAGAGAGAATGCAATCTACCAGGAGGAGATTCTGCAAGCGCACAGAACTATCGTAGTAGCACTTCGCCTGGGAGTACCAGGTGTCGATTTATTTGATCCCAATGGAAGGCTAGGGTGGTGTATGAGTCGAGTCAAGGAGGGGATGAGAGTCGAAGAATAAGAAAATAGAAAAGGGGAAAAGAGGAGATGAAAGGCTAGAAAGAATATATGGGTGGATAGGTAAGGATGAAATGGATGGCTAAGGTAAGGTGGATGGATAGGTGGATAGAGGGTAACTAAAGATAGCTAACTAATAACTACTAACTACTGATAACTAATCCTAGATAACTACCAAGCAAGATAACTACGAAGCGAGATAGTTACGAAGCAGGGCAGGCAAAAGACAATAAAGTAACTAAGTTGAGTAAAGTTTTATTCCTATCTTGTCAAGTATCGAGGCGTACTAGCCTTTACCACTTACTTAGGTTGAACGCTAGCACAACGAGCCTTACTGTTAAACTGGGCCAACTATGTGGTGGAATTCAAGGCGCACAGGGCTGTCACCACCTGCTTGCTACCACAGCTATCCGGGGGTCCAGCCGTATCTGAAGGTAAGTCTATAACTAAGCACCACACTTAACTATATTCTAAATATCTCTACCCTAGCTTTGAATAGAGACACCCTTGCGGACGTCAGAGCAAACACTTGACTTAATAAGAAAAACACTAAACTAACTAAGCAACCTATTGGCAAAGATCAAACACTAAGCTCACTAGAGATTAACTACTATGGCTAAGTGAATTGATCTGTAGGATAGCTAGGCACTCAAGCAATCAATCAAGTATACCACTCAATACTGATAAGTAGAATAAAGTAATACTTGAAATGATGAACTAGAATATACTAAGTGCTTGAGTAACAAGAGCAAAACCTGAACTGGAGATGAAGGAAGACTCTTCCCAGCTCCAGGACCGATCACTCGCACGCCTCTACTCTTGAGCAAACCCTTGAGCAGCGCTACCGCGAGGGCGAAGATGCCTTGCTCTACTAGCTACCTACTTGCCTAAGCTCTCTGAGCTTCTAACCTAACTCTCACTTGCTTCTCTTGCTTGTGTGTTGCTCTGGGATATGTTGCTGTGTGTTGTACCAATGAAGTAGTGTCGCCAGGGGGGTATTTATAGCCCAAATGAGTGAGGGGGGTTATTATAGGGGGCAGCCAGCCGACCTAGGGCTAACCCTAGTGGCGGGCGCCAGCCCTAGGTGGCGGCCGCCACCTCCCTCACCGTTGGATGAACCGCCTTGGCTTCAATGGCATCCAGGTGGTTGTCCAAGGCGGTTTGGAGGTCGGTTGCATGTCCTAGCAACCGCCATTCAACCTTGATCCACGCCACTCCATCCTGAGCTGTCCGATGCCACTGACCTAGTGACCAAGGGCCAAGATCTGGCCCTGGGGATGTCACACGGATCAGTGACGTGGCAGGGAGTGAAGATTGGGCCAACCCAAGTGGCGGGCGCCACTTAGAGGTGGCGGGCGCCACCTAGGGGTGGCGGGCGCCACCCCCCTTAGGCCCATTTGGGCCCTGCTGAGTGGGCTTGGCCTCTGGTGGGTCCATATGTCCAAATTTGGTTCAAATCCTGCATTCAAATAAAATTCTATGAACATGTGGAATTTGGTTAGTTTGAAACCTATTTGACTACATTTCATGCCTTTTTGGTGGACTTTAGGGTCAAATGTTGATGGTAAAACAGGTGTTTAAGGACCGTCAACAATCATAATGATCGGCCACAACCACACTCTTGCCTTTGCCACTAGCTCTTTGCTCATCATGCTCACTAACCAAGTCCTCACAAGATGTTGCTATGTCACACTTAACAACAAGGTTAGGAGCATCATGTGTCTCATGTGAAAGCATATCATAAGAAACGGTGAGAGCATCATAGTCAACTTTCACTTGTGTGTATTGTTCTTTGAGCAAAGCATAACTAGTGGTAAAGTCACTATACATCTTATCAAGTTTTTCATTTTTAGCTTTGAGCTCCTTGTTAGAGGACTTGAGCTCCTTGATAGTGGATGACATAGTAGCAAGTTCATTCTTTAGCTCATCACTAGCATGTATAGCATGATCATATTTCTCAACAAGAGATTCATTTTCATCAACAAGCTTTTCATTTTTAGCTCTAGTCTTTCTTATGATTTTAGAGTAATCGTTTAGCAATTTAACAAGCTCATCATAAGTAGGTGACTCAAATTCACCATCACTATCACTATCACTATCACTAGAGTCATCATCGCTTTGTACCTTCCGGTCACCCTTGGCCATAAGGCATAGGTGTGTAGATGATGATGGCGATGGTGGTGGTGGTGGTGTAGAGGAGCCAATGACTAGAGCGGCCACCTTCTCCTTCTCATCATCACTATCTTCATTTGATGAGCCACCAGAGGAGTCAATGTCAGTGAGCCAATCACCAACAATGTAAGCCTTGCCACCTTTCTTGTGGTATTGCTTCTTCTTCTTGTCATCCTTCTTGTAGTAGGGCTTCTCATTCTTCTTCTCATCTTCACTTGATGAGTCATACTTCTTGCCCTTGTTCTTGTTCTTGTAGCTCTCTTTCTTGGGCTTGGTGCATTGATGAGCAAGATGGCCAAGCTCACCGCAATTGTAGCAATCCATTTCGGAGATTGGCCTCCTCTTGCTACTTGTGAAGAACTTCTTATTTCTTGAGTCAAAGTTGACTCCATTCTTGTGAAGCTTCTTCAACATCTTGGTGGTCCTTCTCACCATGAGAGCGATGTTAGAATCATCCTCTTCATCACTTGAGCTCTCATGATGCACCTCAATAGCCTTGGACTGGCCCTTCTTGTCATGGCTAGCTTTGAAGGCCAAGTCCTTCTTCTTGTCGGTGGTGGAACCACTACTTGGTGTGATGTGCATGTACATCTCATGCGCATTGATCTTTCCCAAGATTTGAGTTGGTGTAGCGGTGGAAAGATCGCCTTGATGTAGCACCGTCACAATGTGTCCATACTTCTCAATTGGAAGGACACAAAGAATCTTCCTCACAACATCGGATGGTTGCATTTGTGTGAGGCCAAGTCCATTTAGCTCTTCTACAAGAACATTCTGAGAACATATATGATGAATGATTGACTTTGATGAGGAAGGTTTGAGGCTTTTCCCGGTTGAGTCATTATTTGCTATGCGCTTAATGTTTATGACTAACCGGTGGCGTTGAGTTGTGTGGTGTTTCTGTGTTGGTGTGCGTGTGCGACATGTGTCTCTTGGCTGTGTTGATGTGCAGGTGTGGAGCTCGGATACAGTGGTCTATGGCGAGGTGAAGGTCAAGTAGAGACGTGTTGTGCCGACGGACCGGGAGCGGTGAAAGATGGGCGTGCCGTGCGGCGGACGTGCCATGCCGATGTACCCAAAGCGGTGAAGGGCGGACGTGAGGCTTGGACTGACAGACCGGAGGGCCAGAGGACCAGCTGTGGTAGCTGGCACGTGGCATCGGCGAGCGGGAGCACATGGGGATGTGCGATGCATCCGCCGAGTCGGGAGGAAGACGATGGCGTCGTGGCACTTGGCGGGAGGTCGGACACGGGCTTGCGTGCGGCGCAAGTGCCATCGGCCGAGTCAAGAAGGATGGAGAAGGCGTTGTGCCCGGCGTGGAGGCTGGACATGCATCGGCATCGGTGCCGGTGGTCGGGGTGTGCGAACCACATCCCGTCTACGGTGCGGGTTCGGTAGCTGAGCCTCAAAAAGCTACCATCGACGGTTTCCAGGTTTGGGCCTCAAAACCTGGGGTGGCCGATTTCCGAGTTTGGGCCTCAAAACTCGGCGAGGACGGTTTCCAGGTTTGGGCCTCAACACCTGGGCGCGCGGGTTTCTGAGTTTGGGCCTCAAAACTCGGGGTGGACGGTTTCCAGGTTTGGGCCTCAAAACCTAGGCTGGCGGGTTTACCGGTTTGGGCCTCAAAACCGGGGGTGGTCCGAAAGGACGGTCGACGCGTGGCGGCGTGGAGAGGATGGCGCGGCGGCGAAGCTATCCACGAGGAAGGCGCGGTGGTCGACGTGACGGCACGTGGCGGCATCAGGGAGGTCGCGTCGAGGCGAAGCTACCGGATGTGCGGGCGTGGCCGTCAGATCAAAACTGTCAAGTCTGGACGGTTTTACCCCTGGGGGGTATTTGGGTTGAGTGCTTAATGTAAGGGCGTTTTGGTCTTCAGACGTGCGCCTATATATATGAGGGGGGCTGCTAGGGCAGCCGCATCCTTGGGAATTCTTGGTGGTGTCTCTCATTTTGTTCCTGTGAGAGAAGGCTAGGGTTAGGGAGAGTTGGCTCTTGTTCTTGAGCTTTTTGCCATTCTAGCTTTGTGTTGCTAGGATTGGCTTGTAGCCCGACACCAAGTGATTAATCAATCATCCATTCCTCTGAATTCAAGGATCAAATTCGTGGTTGAATTCGCGTTTTGAATTTGTTCTTCGCGTTCTTCTTTTCTCCACGTTTTTCCCCTCGCTCGATCTCCCTCTATGCTGTGTCTTTTGCGATTCCGTTTGAATCAACTTGTTCTTTGAAGTGAGGAGTACATTTCCACCGAAGGAATTCATCTCTACCCTCACGAACAAGTAGATCGGGCCGAAATCGTTTTTGTTCTTCGTTCTTCCCCTTTTCTAGTTTTCTTCGGATTTCTCATGGTTTAGTTGGATTGAAGCAATGATATCCTAGGATTAGCTTCCCAACACGTAAAAGAACACTTGAGAGAAGTTTGGTTGCAGCCCCGTTCGATTTGGTGAAGATCCAATCGATTTTGGTTTTGTCCCGTGCAGTTTTTGCACTTTCTGGGCAGTGGCGGACTGTCCGCCGTTTAAGTGGCGGACTGTCCGGCCATCAGGTTTCGGCCAGATCAGAACAGCACAGCGCGCACTGCTCACGGTCACTTTGACCGGCGGACAATCCGCCGTATAGGGCGCGGACAGTCCGCGAGTCGCACAGGGGTTTGCAGCAGCGTTGCTATTTTTGCAGCTTGGCCGGCGGACAGTCCGGCCCCCTCGTGGCGGACAGTCCGGCTCACACCGGACAGTCCGGGAGCCTGACGGCTGACAGTCCGGCAACCTACTGCTTGTGCAGTTTTAGTGCGTTGGCCCTCCCGGCTTTTCCGCTTTGTTTCCGGACTTCTCGTTTGCTCCTGGAGTTCACCTAGGAACCTCTCTAGGTATCTTTGCTACTTGTTAGCATCGGTATTTGGAGGAATCCTAACGTAGCCCTCTATCTACGTTTGGGAGTGGGTCTTTTAGGCACGAACTTGACTCGGGGGTTTTGAGAGTTTTGGTTTGCTCACTTGTGTGGTGCCTCGCTGTGATCCTAGGGATCATCCACCCTCTTTCCGAGGGTCGTGGGCATCACGTTTGAGTCCGAAGCTTTTGGGGTTGATTTTGTTGGGACAAAGGCCGTAATTTCTGAGAAGAAATTTTAGGCTCCCATTCACGCCCCCTCTGGTCGCCTTGCTTTAGCATTTTCGGTCCTTCAATTGGTATCGGAGCCAGTTAAGGATCTCTCTACCTTAACCGGTTCCGGATCCATGAAGGCGACCTTTTGAGAGCGATTTGTTTCCGACTTTGTTGTCGAGGTGTTGAGCTTGTGTTTTGGCTAACACTAACGGTGCTTTTGGAAGTGGCACCAAGTTTTTCTTCAAGCTTGTCTTTGTCTTTCAGCTTGAACGATTCCATGGACGACATCTTGGGAAGAAGGAGGAGTGCAGTTGATGAGAGGGATCGCGAGGTGAACGATCTGCTGAACCTTCTGCGACATGATGAGCTTTCACTAGAGGATCTCCTACATCAACTTGGCAAGGCCAAGAGAGGTACACTTGCTCATGGACTTGTGACCTTGCACAACCTATATGAGGCTCGCTCTAGTTTTGTTGAGCTTTGTAGTACCTTGCGTAGAAAGGTCGAAAAGTTGAAATGCTCCAATGCTAGTTTGAAGTCTAGTGCCTCTTTGCCTTGCACCTCTTGTAGTGACTTGGTTAGGAAGAATGATGAGCTAGGTTTTTCTCTTGCTAGCTTAAAATCTGAGATTGATTTGTTGAAATCCAATGCTTCCGAACCATGTCTAGTTTGCATTGACTTGCGCAAGGATCTTGATTGTGCTAAAACTAAAATAGCCTTGCTTAAGTCAAATGCTTTGTTACCATGTGTTTCTTGTGAGTCTTTGTGTACTGAAATTGATGAACTAAAATTGACTCACACCACATGTGGAGATGAACTTGAGCATGCTAGGGCTGAAATTGTAGAGTTAAATTCTAAGCCTTGTAGCTCATGCTCTTTGAATAAAAATGCTTGCCTTACTTCTTGTGCTGATCATGATTCTTTGCTTGATGTTTCTGGTGATGGTTCTTCCACCAATTTCATTTGCACATCATGCATTGATTTGAAAAAAGAAGTTTTGGCCTTGAAGGTTTTGCGCGATGATATGAGCGCTAAGTTGGTTGAGCACAATGATATGAGTGCCAACCTTGAAAAAGAGATTGAGCTCTTGCGTACCACATATGCCGAGTGCATACAGAAGGAGATGGAAAACTTGAGAAATACTCCTTGTGGTACTTGTGATCACCTCATGTTTGAAAATGAGGTTTTGGCCAAAAGATGCAAGAGTCTTTGTGCTAAGTCTTTTGAGTCACGCATTTCTTCCAACTCCGATGTTGATGTTTCCAAGTCTGCATCTTTGCAACCGGAGTTGAGTTCTTGTTTTGCGCGTGAGTCTTTTGATGTTAGCACTAGTGTCAAGGTTTCGGATAGCTCTTTCATAGCTACTCCTAACCTTGCTGTTTCTTCGAGTGATGTCCAGGGGACTTCTCTTGACAAGGGTGCTTCTCATATTTTTGGGACTCGTGCTTCCAATCCGGTTTTCCATTGCACCTTTTGCAAAAAGGATGGACATTCGCTCGATTTTTGTTTCCGCCGTGTCAAACACGAGCGACGTATTCGAGCTAAGGCTTTTAGGAAGCGGCGTAGCCTTTCCCATGGCACGTGTGCTCCTAGTGTTGGCACCAAGTTGAACGTTGATGCTTCTTGTTCTAAGTCCCAAGGGACTTCTCACTTGTCGGAGAATGGAAAGCCTTCCAGTAGGCCTTTGTACCATTGCTCTTTTTGTGAGAAAGATGGGCATCAAGAAAGCTTTTGCTATCGGTGTGCCAAACGCTTGCGCCAAGCTCGTTCTTCTAGGAAGATGGTGGTTCATTGCCCTTCTCATGGCATGAATGCTTGTGCTCCTAGTAAGAAGCCCGTTTTTGTTGATGGGTTTTATGACTCCTTTTCTAGTGGGATAGGTCATGATCGTGGACATGCCTCTAGTGCTTTTTCCTTTGGTCCACGTCATGATTTTCATGATGCTTCTATTGGTTCTTCTACAAAAACCTTGGAAGATGTTTGCCTCTTTTCCCGTGGTACGACTCGTTCTTCTCCTCGAGTTGTCCTTTTGAGGAATGCTTCCAAGGGTGTTTCACAGTTGCATTTGAACCAACATTTACATCATGCTAACCCACAAGATAAGTTGAGTTTTGTGACCAAGTCTTGGGTTCCCAAGTATATGCTTGCTAACCCTTCGGGATCCAAGACTCGGGTTATTTTGTCCTCTTGTGTGTAGATATGAGGACGCGGGATGGAGAACATGCGCCTGATGGAACTTGATCTTTCAGATGTGATCAAGATTTGATGGTTCTCTACACCCCGCTTAGATTTGCCTCCAAAGAGGCTTTTACTACTTGGTGAGCTTTCTTATACACTCATACCTTGTACATCCATGATTTATGTCTTGTGGTATGAGATGGATCATCATGCGCTCACTTGTATAGTTCTTGCATGTACATTTTCTTTTGTATCATGTTTTGCTTTAGTCTAGCACGTGCTATCTTGTATATCATGTCATGCTAGCTTTGTGTATAGCTTTTGTGGATTATCCACTTTTCATGCTGGTTGGTGATCCTCATGAACATTATACCATACTTCTCCATGAGCTTTACTTGTAGAGGTGTGATGTTCATTAGGTGTCACTTTTCAGGTGCTAGTTTTGTGTAGCTACATGTACCCTATTGACATGTTTAGGTTGAGCACTAGTCTTTCCTCACTTTTATCATGTTACATGCTTCTGGATATATTGCTATCATTATCTTGCATTGTAGCATGTGTTGAGGTTTAGGCTGTGTTTGGGTTGATCATGTTTTAGGTTGCATTTTGCTATACAGTGCTTTATCCTGTTTGCATGGTAGTCTTGACTAGTTTGAGTTCAGATCTCCTTTGCGGTATCATTCATAGGTAGACCTCTTTTTGTTGAGAGCTTACCTTATGCTTTTATGTGACTAACCATTTTCGTGGAGACCTTGAGGTCACACTGGACGAGACAACGCCTTGTGTTTCTTCTGCCTTTGAGTGTGCAGGAGAATAGGAGCCTAGAGAGAGCATTTCGGCTCACGGACCCGATCCCACTTCTGCCACGACTTGGGGTTCCATTCGAGCAGCTCTCCAGTGAGCACAAGCAGCACCTGTGCGAGCGACAGCATCAGATGAGGGGGAGACGACTTCGGCGAGGCAGGCGCCCCGGAGTTCAGCAGATTCAGGCGTCCCCTCGGGTATCACACCAGCAGGCAGTCATACGCTTCATGAGGTACCTCCGACACACTTCTGAGTTTGGGTTTCGGTACTCTTCTTCCTTGACCTCTTTTTGCTGTGTGGTCTTTTCGATGTGGATTTTGCTGGCTGTCGCTTGAGCGTTTCCTAGCTCTTCGCTTTTTAGTTTGTTGTGTGTTTCCCTTTTAGTTGGGGAAGCATTTTGCCTGTTGTATCTTAGTTTGTCTTCTCTAATACCTTTTTGTTTTGGGTTATTCCTTTTAGGCTAGCTTTTGCTTTGTTCCTGATAGGCTAGTTTTTGCATGCATTTCATCATGAACATCTTACATTTTAGAGCTTCATGTTTAGAGCAATGAGAATGAGGTTATGCTCTTTTTGATATGCCCTGTTTATTCATGATGATGCTTGTAGCTTAGGTTCTTTTTGATCACTTGATACATGTTATGAGCTAAGCTATTTTTGCAAATGGTGAATTTGACTAATCGACTATGAAACCCTTAATTTGTTCACCATTGAGATTGGCAACTAGCATGGGTAGGATGTGTTGAGATCACTTGTGCTATCTTTTGTATGCTAGGTTGCTATGTCTCTTGCACTGAGTCATTCACTTGCTTGGATTGTTCATATTTACCTTGTGCTTAAAATTTGATCCAAGTCTAAGTGAAATGAAAAGATCGAGATGGGTTTGCATGTGTCAGCACCTCACGGTATCGAGACTGTTTCTCATTGCACTTTTGAGTTAAACTTGAGCCGTTTAGTGTAAGACCAAAACCGGTGCTTTAAGCTTCCGATTGCTTTTGTTGCATAGGCTTAGCCCTGTTGAAAAGTTAGGCAATGACCATGCTTTCAACCTCTCGCAATCACATGCTTTTAATTTGAACTTGTGTTAATACCGCTGCAAATTCTGATAAAAATTTGAAAATAACACAAGTTTATGCTTCATTCTATTGCATGATTATTGAACTTTGCTAGGGGTAGTTCACCTTGTATACTTGAGTTAGCACTTGTTTGATTTCCTGTCTATTCATGCTAAGTGCTATTTTAGTGGTGGACTCCTTTTCAAATGGCTTAAAACTGCTCATATGCTTAATTATTCATTTTTCGTATTCATTTGATCAGTTTGAGCCTTTGCTAGCATTTGTATTGATTGCTACACTTTCAGGGCAGCACCCTTTTGAGCATCTTTTCATTCTGATTGCTATACACTTGAAGCTGTTGCATTGTGCATATCATGCATTTTTAGCTTAGTGTACATACCCCCAGCTCCGATACACTTTGTGGTCACTTTCAGTGCTTTTCATTGCCCCCATATGCTTTTGGTTGATGACTTGTCTTGTGTTTGTGTCAACTTTGTGGAGAAATGTCAAAACCCCTCAGCATGTTCCCTTTTGTCAAGGGGGAGAAGCTGTTTGCAAGAGGGAGTTTTAGTGTTGGCACAAAGGGGAGAGTCATGCATTTTGGAGAGAGCTTTGAGCAAGGGGGAGTTTAGCTCTTTTATGTTCTTCTTCACTCGGTATAGCTCTTTTATGTGTTTCAATTGGTATCCATCTTTCGGTATGGATTGTAATTGGTGTCATGAGCTTTGTTGCATAGCTTTTGTATATAGGCTTGCTTTTAGGGGGAGTCGCTTTTGTCTTGCTGCTTCTCCGCGTGCTCCGAGTGATTGTGCTCCTTTTAGTGTTGAGCTTCTCTTGTGGTTTTTCTCAGTCGGTATCGAGCCTGCTAGTCGTGTTGAGCCGTTTTAGCCTCTCTCTTAAGGGACTAGCAGTTTTTACTTGGTATTTTTGATTGGTATGGACCCTTCAGCTAGTTGCATCGAGCCTATGTGCCTCTGTCTTGAGGAACTAGTTGTTTTCACCAATTCTTGGCTGTCTGTGATCAGTTTTGCATTCTTATGCGTTGATTCAGCCTCAATTGGTATCGAGCCTTGAGCTAGTGGTGTTGAGCCTTTTCTGCCTCTTCTTGAGGACTAGCTCATTTTTGACTTGGTTGCGTCGAGCCGTTGCCCATGTCTTTGGGAACCAAGTTTTTCGCTCTGTGTGATCGAGTTTTGCTCTTTGGTGAGTTGTTGCTCCGATCGCTTGCTTGGTTGCGTTGAGCCGTTGCCCATGTCTTTGGGGACCAAGTTATGTTCATTTCAAATTGCCCCCTCTTTAGCTTTTCTTTGGCTTTTGGGCATTTGAATGGATAATCTTCTCATGACAAGTGACTTTGTTCTTTGCCCTTCTATGGCTTTTGATCACTTGAATGAGATTTTCGGTTTTGGTATCTCAAACCATCTCTTGTGCCTAGTTTTTGTCAATTCAATCAAGGGGGAGAAAGAGAAAAAGAAAGAGAAAAAGGGGGAGAAATCTTCTCCCCAAGTGAATCCAAGTGGATAAGTACCTTGGTTTCTTTTGTGATGATTGTTTGACAATTTATGTGAGATTGGTTTTCGAGTACCTTTTGGGATTCATGAAACTCTTGTTTCTCTTGACTCTTCGGTTTTGTGGAGGCTTTGCCCGCTTTTCCCGTTTCTTTCGGGACCGAGAGCTTTTATTTGGAGTTTTCATGATCCTTCCTCATATCAAGTAGCCTTGTGTTTGCTTTTGCTTGGCTTTTGGGCACTTGGATGAGGCTTGCCTTCAAACCCTTCCTTTTTGGTTTATTTTTAGTCAATGCATTCATCAAGGGGGAGATTGAGAACATATATGATGAATGATTGACTTTGATGAGGAAGGTTTGAGGCTTTTCCCGGTTGAGTCATTATTTGCTATGCGCTTAATGTTTATGACTAACTGGTGGCGTTGAGTTGTGTGGTGTTTCTGTGTTGGTGTGCGTGTGCGACATGTGTCTCTTGGCTGTGTTGATGTGCAGGTGTGGAGCTCGGATACAGTGGTCTATGGCGAGGTGAAGGTCAAGTAGAGACGTGCCGTGCCGACGGACCAGGAGCGGTGAAGGATGGGTGTGCCATGCGGCGGACGTGCCATGCCGATGTACCCAGAGCAGTGAAGGGCGGACGTGAGGCTTGGACTGATGGACCGGAGGGCCAGAGGACCAGCTGTGGTAGCTGGCACGTGGCATCGGCGTGCAGGAGCACATGGGGATGTGCGATGCATCGGCCGAGTCGGGAGGAAGACGATGGCGTCGTGGCACTTGGCGGGAGGTCGGACACGGGCTTGCGTGCGGCGCAAGTGCCGTCGGCCGAGTCAAGAAGGATGGTGAAGGCGTTGTGCCCGGCGTGGAGGCTGGACATGCATCGGCATCGGTGCCGGTGGTCGGGGTGTGCGAACCACATCCCGTCTACGGTGCGGGTTCGGTAGCTGAGCCTCAAAAAGCTACCATCGACGGTTTCCAGGTTTGGGCCTCAAAACCTGGGGTGGCCGGTTTCCGAGTTTGGGCCTCAAAACTCGGCGAGGACGGTTTCCAGGTTTGGGCCTCAAAACCTGGGCGCGCGTGTTTCCGAGTTTGGGCCTCAAAACTCGGGGTGGACGGTTTCCAGGTTTGGGCCTCAAAACCTAGGCTGGCGGGTTTACCGGTTGGGGCGTCAAAACCGGGGGTGGTCCGAAAGAACGGTCGACGCGTGGCGGCGTGGAGAGGCTGGCGTGGCGGCGAAGCTATCCACGAGGAAGGCGCGGTGGTCGACGTGATGGCACGTGGCGGCATCAGGGAGGTCGCGTCGAGGCGAAGCTACCGGATGTGCGGGTGTGGCCGTCGGATCGAAACTGTCAAGTCTGGATGGTTTTACCTCTGGGGGGTATTTGGGTTGAGTGCTTAATGTAAGGGCGTTTTGGTCTTCGGACGTGCGCCTATATATATGAGGGGGGCTGCTAGGGTAGCCGCATCCTTGGGAATTCTTGGTGGTGTCTCTCTCATTTTGTTCCTATGAGAGAAGGCTAGGGTTAGGGAGAGTTGGCTCTTGTTCTTGAGCTTTTTGCCATCCAAGCTTTGTGTTGCTAGGATTGGCTTGTAGCCCGACACCATGTGATTAATCAATCATCCATTCCTCTGAATCCAAGGATCAAATTCGTGGTTGAATTCGCGTTTTGAATTTGTTCTTCGCGTTCTTCTTTTCTCCACGTTTTCCCCCTCGCTCGATCTCCCTCTACGCTGCATCTTTTGCGATTCCGTTTGAATCAACTTGTTCTTTGAAGTGAGGAGTACATTTCCACCGAAGGAATTCATCTCTACCCTCACGAACAAGTAGATCGGGCCGAAATTGTTTTTGTTCTTCGTTCTTCCCCTTTTCTAGTGTTCTTCGGATTTCTCATGGTTTAGTTGGATTGAAGCAATGATATCCTAGGATTAGCTTCCCAACACGTAGAAGAACACTTGGGAGAAGTTTGGTTGCAGCCCCGTTCGATTTGGTGAAGATCCAATCGATTTTGGTTTTGTCCCGTGCAGTTTTTGCACTTTCTGGGCAGTGGCGGACTATCCGCCGTTTAAGTGGCGGACTGTCCGCCGTTTAAGTGGCGGACTGTCCGGCCATCGGGTTTCGGCCAGACCAGAACAGCGCAGCGCGCACTGCTCACGGTCACTTTGACCGGCGGACAGTCCGCCGTATAGGGCGCGGACAGTCCGCGAGTCGCGCAGGGGTTTGCAGCAGCGTTGCTGTTTTTGCAGCTTGGCCGGCGGACAGTCCGGCTCACACCAGACAGTCTGGAGCCTGACGGCGGACAGTCCGGCAACCTGCTGCTTGTGCAGTTTTAGTGCGTTGGCCCTCCCGGCTTTTCCGCTTTGTTTCCGGACTTCTCGTTTGCTCCTAGAGTTCACCTAGGAACCTCTCTAGGTATCTTTGCTACTTGTTAGTATCGGTATTTGGAGGAATCCCAACGTAGCCCTCTATCTACGTTTGGGAGTGGGTCTTTTAGGCACAAACTTGACTCGGGGTTTTGAGAGTTTTGGTTTGCTCTCTTGTGTGGTGCCTCGCTGTGATCCTAGGGATCATCCACCCTCTTTCCGAGGGTCGTGGGCATCACGTTTGAGTCCGAAGCTTTTGGGGTTGATTTTGTTGGGACAAAGGCTGTAATTTCTGAGAAGAAATTTTAGGCTCCCATTCACTCCCCTCTGGTCGCCTTTCTTTAGCATTTTCGGTCCTTCACATTCAACCGTGAGTACATTTAATTTGCACTTTCATTAGCATGCATATCAAAAGAGTGAAGCTTTTGCATAACTAAATGATAGCGTTCCTCACGCTCACTCTTTGTTCCCTCATGGAGCGCACAAATGTTATCCCATAGATCATGGGCATTTTTGTGGTTCCGAACACGGTTGAACACATCCTTGCAAATGCCTCTAAAAAGAATATTTTTGGCTTTTGCATTCCATTTCTCATTTTCCTCCTCATTAGGAGTAAGGCTTGTGCCGTCTTTGGGCTTGGCAAAGCCGGTGATCAAGGCATCGCGGCATTTAACATCAACCGCTTCTAGGTACGACTCCATACGGATTTTCCAATATGGGAAGTCGTCTCCCTCGAACATGGGAGGTGGTCCATCACCTCCGGACATCTTAACTCTAGACGGTTAAGCATAAATCGAGAGCACGAGGCTCCGATACCAATTGAAAGGATCAAGATGCCCAAGAGGGGGGTGAATTAGGCTTTTCTAAAACTTCTTGCAAGAATAAAACCTATCAAGCCCCAATTAACCCCCTAGTGCCTAGAAGTGTGTTTCTCTTTATTCTACCGCACAAAAGATCAAGTCTATGCCACTCCTACTCTAGCAAAGCAATCCAATATAGAATGAACAACAAGTAGTAATGCAAAATTGAATTGCTTGAAAGTAAATGCGTAGGTAAAAGAGTAGAGAAGACTCGACGATCTTTTTGCCGAGGTATCGAGGTGTCGGCACACCCCCTAGTCCTCGTTGGAGCACCCGCGCAAGGGTATCGCTCCCCCTTGATCCGCGCAAGGATCAAGTGCTCACTACGAGCTGATTCTTCGCCACTCCGGCCCGGTAAATCGCTCGCTACCGGTCACAAGCTTGCTTGGGTCATCCACAATGCCACCGGATGCTCTCCAAGCTTCACGATCGCCACCAAGCCATCTAGGTGATGCCGATCACCAAGAGTAACAAGCTAGAACTCTCACTTGACCAACACAAGGCCAAAGAGATGGATGGATGCACACTTGCTACTCAATTCTCACTAGGAGGTGTCTAATTCTCACAATTAGCAAATCACTCAACCTCACTAGGGCTCTTGCACTCACTCACACTCACAATGTGTTTCTCAGCAGATAAAAGTGGCAAGAACACTCAAATGGATGGAGGGAAGGAAGTATATATACTCCCCCAACCGGCCATCCAAAAACAGGACAAGACATGGTTTCTGCGGGGGCATCGGACGCTCCGATGCCTAGCATCGGACGCTCCGATGACCTCGACCAACGGTCGACTGTACTCTCTTGTCAGACCTGTTAAAGGGACATCGGACGCTGGGCAGCGTCCGATGCCACCACATCGGACGCGTCCGATGTGGATTTACCCTCTCTGGAACATCTCTGCATGCCCATCGGACGCTGGCCCTCAGCGTCCGATGCCTGCGTCCGAAGCGGCCTCAAGTTCACGCGCACGTGAACAGTGGCACGGGCGCGTCCGATGTGAACACATCGGCGCGTCCGATGCCATGCACCAGACTAAACCCTAGTCGGGGTGAGCATCAGACGCGTCCGATGCTCACCTAGCCAGCGTCCGATGCCCATAACAAGGGCAGACTCAACTCGGATCGCGACGCGACCAAAACGACTTTTGATCCTCTCGACTTAAGGCATCTCTCAGAGCTACCTAGGGCTATGAAATAACAAGTGTGCACCACACCTACCTCAATAGACTTATCTAGGTCAAGCTACTGATTCATGCTCCCCTTTATAGTACGGCCAAAGGAAAAACAAAGACCTAAGACTACCTAAATGTCCTCCAACACCATATGACACTTAGCCTAGTCTACCACCGTCTTCATCGTCCATCCTTTGAAAACCGAAACGATATCCATCGCCAGGGGACATGAACTCCATATGCCCGTATCATCGCCATTACTGTGACCTAACTCATTCCTATTTCTGCAAAACATACGTTAGTCACAGTAATCTTGTGTTTCATCCAATCACCGAAACCACTAGGGGCCAAGATGCGTTCAATCATGTACAGAAGAGATGGTGCAGTCTTGGCCACACGTAAATGACTTGAGAAAGCTAGTAGATTAGTACGGATGTACTTCTTTACTTTAAAAATATGTTGTGATTTGTTTCATCCAATTTCATTATGACCAACGGCACATTTAACGACTATGATTAATTCTATCCATACTTTTGTTTCCTACATTTTTCTATGTCCATCCAAACATCCATTCCTATGTTTTTCAATCCTTAGTTTTCTATATGCATTCCTATCCTATTCCTATATTTTTCCTAATCCTGTATTTTTTAATCCTGTGTTCCAAAGGGGCCCTTATTCCCGTATTCCAAACGCTGCTACAGTGAAAAAAACTATAGGAACTGCATTTCTCTATTTTTCGTACGTTCTTCTCGGAAACCAAACGGGGCCTAATGATGGCAGAGTTGATGAGCGCAGTTGGCCCGCAGGATGTGACACCACTCACATCTATACGACGCACAACATGCCAGTCACGTCCGACGTCGGCTTGTCGAATGACCAGTGTTGCTTGACGCACACCACTTGACGGAAGCTCTCCTGAGGCTATCCGCATTCATCATCCTCTATATTCATCCTCTAAAAGGAATATTCCGTCCTGGCCATCAAGATTTTTGTTGACACTCAAAAGTGTCATAAGTTTAGAAGATGTATTCGTCTCATAATATTTTGAAGACAAATTTATCTTCTAAAAGATTTGTATTTAAAGATCCGATATTCTAAGTAAGATGACCTGCTTGCTAGATGTCTTCCGACCAGGTTACGTTGTTCCCGACCAGGTAACGATGGTCGGAAACACTAGAATGATGATGAATGTTGATTCAGGTACTGGTTCGAAGATCCATCTTGCTATGAGGGTTATGAAGATCCATTGATCAATGTAATTGGTTGGGCTGTCGTTTACAGAGCCCATCGAACTGGTTTAGTCGGTTTAAAGAATCGACGAAATCGGGTTTATTTTGTCTAGCCCGGATTGAACTCTTGAGTTCCATATTTTGATGGAGTCCAGATAGGAAACTTAGATATCGTATCTGGAGACATTTTCTATTGAGATAATTCAACCCCCTCTCTATATATGAGAGGATCATGGCTGTCGACGAAATATGGTCGATAGTCTACCGAGGGGTATGCCCATGGTAGTACATTGAGCGGCGGAGGCGTGCGAGACGTCTGCAAAGCGTAGACACAGGGACGAGAGACGGCGATTTAGACAGGTTCGGGCCGGCAAGTCGCCGTAATACCCTACGTCCTGTGTTCTGGTGGCTGGTTTGTATTGTTGATTGAGCGATCAGATAGGATCTGAGTTGAGATGAGAGGGGATCCCTGCTCGCCTTATATAGCCGGGGAGCAGGGTTACAGTTTTCGAGTCCTAACAGATTACAAATGGTTCCTTAAGGCAAGGAATCCGGATCTAACTCTAGGTTCTTCCTTGGCGGGCAAGGCTTTTAGAGAGTCCTTGACGAGCACGACGAGCTGGTTGTGTGCTGCAAGGCCTCGCGAGCTGGGCTGTCCTTGACGAAGGGCCCAAGTAGGTCCATGGGGGTATACAGAGGTAATATCCCCACAGCTAGTCCCCGAGCACTTTGTATCCGTTGGCGACGCCGTCTTGAGCTTGTCCGAGCAGGCGAAGTCGACATCGACCAGCTTGACTAGCGATCCGAGCAGGTGAAGTCGATGTCGATCAAGTAAGGTTTGCCAGTAGGATGTAAGGTGCTCAAGAAATTTTTTGAAGAGCTTTCTTCTGCTGAAGTGTATCCACTTGGAGCTTGCAAGACTATAAGGAACAACGTGGTCCTAGTAGAAGTCTATGTAAGTCCAACTTGACGGAGCGTCCCTGAAATGTCAGAGAAAAAGCAAATACATTCACCGCAAGGTGAAGTGTATCCACTTAGTCCCCGAGCTTGGTAGTAGGTGTTGAAGACACGTGGTGCCGAGCTTGTAGAGCATTTAGCAAGTGCTCCGGTGAGCTACCCAAAATCAGCACCCTGATCCGAACAGCATGGAGCGACTCGATGCACGCCGGCGACGAGCGAAGGCCAGGCCAACGAGCCTGGACAACGGGCGAAGGTTAGGTCGAAAGACCTGGTCGGCGACGGATGAAGGCGAAGTCCCCGAGCTTGGTCGGCGACGAGCGAAGGCGAAGTCTTCGAGCCTGGTTGGCGACGAGCGAAGTCGGCGAGCGAAGGCGGCAGCGAGTGAAGGCGATGACGAGCGAAGGCGAAGTTTCCGAGCCTGGTCGGCGACGAGCAAAAGCTAGGTCGATGAACCTGGTTGATGAGTTGATGAACCTACGACCTTCTGCTTAGGAAACAGATGACGACGACGAATGATGGCGGCAACGAGCCCGGTCGGCAACGGGCGGAGCAACGGCGGCGACGAGCCCGGTCGATGACGAACGAAGGCGGTGACGAGCCTGGTCGGTGACGAGTGAAGACGACGACGGGCGAAGGCGGCGATGAGCGAAGTCAGCGACCAACGAAGTCCCTGAGCATGGACGGCGATGGGCAAAGGCGAAGTCCCCGAGCCTGGTCGGTGACAAATAAAGGCGAAGTCCCCGAGCCTGGTCGGCGACGAATGAAGGCGAAGTCCCCGGGCCTGGTCGGTGATGAATGAAGGCGAAGTCCCCGGGCCTGGTCGGCGATGAGCAGAGGCGGCGGCGAGCGAAGACGGCGACGAACGAGGATGGCGATGAGCTTGGTCGACGACGAGCGAAGGTGGCGATGAGCCTGGTCGGCGACGAGCGAAGGCGAAGTCCCCGGGCCTGGTCGACGACGAGTAGAGGTGGCGGCGAGCGGAGACGGCGATGAGCGAAGGCAAAGTCCCCGAGCTTGGTCGGTGACGAGCGATGGCGAAGTCCCTGAAAAATAAATATGGAGAGCAGTAGTACATGATGATGTACAAAAAGTATGGAGAAAAACCGGTGGCAAAGGATGATTGCAGCTTGTTGAAGTCCCCAAGCGTAGAGTCATCGTGTCGACATGGACCATCTGGAGATGGAGGCGGAGCCGACCGCGGAGGCCCTGGTTGCCGATGTAGATCTTCTCATCGCAGGGCAGTAGTAGAACGTTGCATAGGAGAATAGTCTGTAAATAGACTCTTGGGCAAACAGAGGCAAAACTTGTAGCGAGTCGGCGTGTTTTGCATATTCCCCGAATTCCGCAGACCCAATAGCCGTGAGCCATAGCGATGAACAGTTCGGCCTTGGGTTATCCCAGGATCCGTAGCGTAGAGCGCGGAGCTCATTTGCACGTAGGAGTCAAGGGCGTCGCCCAAGGAACCGCTGCTGGCATCCCATAGCGCAGAGGGCAGACGCTCGTGCACGCATAGGGAGGTACCACAAACAGGGTCTTTTCCGAGAGGCTCGATCGTGGCGTGACCTGGGCGAATAGAGACCGTTCGTCGAGCGCGTGGGTAGCGCGAATGCGAGCGCTGAGCGTGTAGCCTCAGAATTCTCAGCCCAAGTTAGCCTTTCCTTCGTAGCGCAGAGGGCAGGCGCTCATGCACGCGTAGAGAGGTCGGGACGTCTCTTGGGAGAGTTGTTGGCCACCATAGCGCAGAGGGCAGGCGCTCATGCACGCGTCCGATGGTGACAACAACTCCGGCTCTGAGATTTCATCGGCATCAGTCAGGCTGCTTGGAGATCGTATGGAGAACGAGCGCATAAACGGCGCATACAGGCACTAGACCGTATAACCTCTGGAGGTCTCAGCCCAAGCTTAGCCTTCCCTTCGTAGCGCAGAGGACAGGCGCTCATGCACGCGTAGAGAGGTCAGGACGTCACTTGGGAGGACTACTGGCCGCCATAGCGCAGAGGGTAGGCGCTCATGCATGCGTCCGGCGGTGGCAGTAGCCCCTGCTCTGAAACTCCTTCAGCGTCAGCCAGGCTGTTTGGAGAGGTCGACGATCGTTTGGAGAGGTCGGCGAACGTCTGGAGTGGTCGGCGATCATTTGGAGAGGTCGACGATGATGAAGTTGATGTAGACACGGAGGTCTTCGAGACGGTGTTGTCAGAGATGGTCGACGACGAGCGAAGGCGGCGACGATCCTGGTCGACGATGAGTGGAGACGATGACGACGGCAGCGACGGGTGAAGGCGGCGACGAGCCTGGTCGACGACGAGCGAAGGCGACGACGAGCCTGGTCGACAACGAGCGAAGGCGATGACGAGTGAAGACGGCGACGAGTCTGGTCGATGACGAGCGAAGGCGGTGAGGAGCCAGGTCGACGACGAGCGAAGGCGGCGAGGAGCCGGGTCGACGATGAGCGAAGGCGGCAACGAGCCGGGTCGATGACGAGCGAAGGCAGCGACGAGCGAAGGCGGCGAACCTGGTCGACGATGAGCGACGACAACGACGAAGGAGACGATGAAGGCGACAACGATCCTGGTCGACGATGAGCGACGACGGCGACAGGCGAAGGCGGCGACGATCCTGGATGACGATGAGCGACGGGCGAAGGCAGCGACAAGCCCGGACGATGACGAACGATGGCGGTGACGAAGGCGGCGACGATCCCGGTCGACGACGAGCGAAGGTGGCGACGAGTGAAGATGGCAATGAAGACGGTGACGATCCTGGTCGACGACGAGCGACAGCGGAGATGGGCGAAGGCGGCGATGAGCCCGGTCGATGATGAGCGAAGGCGACGATGTTGATGCAGTCGGTGATCCTCTTGTTGGCTCGGTCGATGGCCTCGACCAGGTCATCGCAGCGGATGGATCTTGGCGCGCATGGCGCTGGCGCGATGGCGCGATGGTGGACGGCGAGACGTCCAGCGCAAGAAGCTGCGCGGGTTCCATGATCTCCGGAGCGAGGACGGCGTTGCACGATGGTCCAGATGATAGATCTGATCTGGAAGGAGACGCCGGGCTCGAGAGGATCACGGAGTCGAGGAAGATGACCGCTTGGCAGATCATGATGTCGTAGCACACACCCCCTACCTGGCGCGCCAACTGTCGACGAAATATGGTCGATAGTCTACCGAGGGGTATGCCCAAGGTGGTAGATTGAGCGGCGGAGGCGTGCGAGACGTCTGGAAAGCGTAGACACAGGAACAAGAGATGGCAATTTAGACAGGTTCGGGCCGACAAGTCATCGTAATACCCTACGTCCTGTGTTCTGGTGGCTGGTTTGTATTGCTGATTGAGCGATCAGATAGGATCTGAGTTGAGATGAGAGGGGGTCCCTGCTCGCCTTATATAGCCGGGGAGCAGGGTTACAGTTGTTGAGTCCTAACAGATTACAAACGGTTCCTTAAGGCAAGGAATCCGGATCTAACTCTAGGTTCTTCCTTGGCAGGCAAGGCTTCTAGAGAGTCCTTGACGAGCACGACGAGCTGGTTGTGTGCTGCAAGGCCTCGCGAGCTGGGCTGTCCTTGATGAAGGGCCCAAGTAGGTCCATGGGGGTATACAGAGGTAATATCCCCACAGCTAGTCCCCGAGCACTTTGTATCCGTTGGCGACGCCGTCTTGAGCTTGTCCGAGCAGGCGAAGTCGACATCGACCAGCTTGACTAGCGATCCGAGCAGGTGAAGTCGATGTCGATCAAGTAAGGTTTGCCAGTAGGATGTAAGGTGCTCAAGAAAGCTAGTGGTACACTAAATTAGCAGACATCAAGATCATTATCAAAATCTTTACACCAATTGCTTCCCCGGCAACGGCGCCAAAAATGCTTGTTGACGTTTGTTAACGCAAATAGAATATGAAAGATTCCGCAAGCGCACAGAACACCATCGTAGCATTTTACCGGGAGTATTCCAGGATCGTTATTTATATTTTACCACAGGGAAGCTAGGGTCAAGAATCTGATAAGTCACTATCATGCATCTACTAACTCAGAGTACTAACTAGACTAAAGCAGGAGTGATTGATATATGATATTATAATGGAAGCACATCAAAGAGAATTTAATGATAAATGTAAAGATAACTATAGTGGGAGGACAACGGGAGAGATCAAGGTTCCTATGTACTTCTCTATTACTTGGGTTCTAAGGTAACTGTTGGTAGTTCATAGCTTCACTAAAGATAGAGCTAGGCAACTATCCCCGGTAATGGCCCAGAAATGCTTGTTGACACTAGCCAACGTCGTTACTAGGAGTAGACTATGGAATCTATTCCCGGCAACAGTGTCAGAAGTGCTTGAAGCAAGTCCAGTCACTATACCTAAAGGAGTGGAGCTAAAGCAGCTGTCTACTAATGCCAAATGGGGTTGTCAATCCCGACACTAGTAGGAGCTAGCTAGAGAGAATGCAATCTACCAGGAGGAGATTTTGCAAGCGCACAGAACTATCGTAGTAGCACTTCGCCTGGGAGTACCAGGTGTCGATTTATTTGATCCCAAGGGAAGGCTAGGGTGGTGTATGAGTCGAGTCAAGGAGGGGATGAGAGTCGAAGAAAAGAGAAAAGGAAAAAGGAAAGAAGGGAAGAGAGGGGATGAAAGGCTAGAAAGAATATATGGGTGGATAGGTAAGGATGAAATGGATGGTAAGGTAAGGTGGATGACTAGATAGATAGGGGGGTAACTAAGGGTAACTAACTAATAACTACTCCTAGATAACAACGAAGCAAGATAACTACGAAGCAAGATAATTACGAAGCAAGACATGCAAATGTCAATAAAGCAACTAAGTTAAGTAAAGTTTTATTCCTATCTTATCAAGTATCGAGGCGTACTAGCCTTTACCACTGACTTAGGTTGAACACTAGCACAACGAGCCTTACTGTTAAACTGGGCCAACTACGTGGTGGAATTCAAGGCGCACAGGGCTGTCACCACCTGCTTGCTACCACAGCTATCCGGGGGTCCAGCCGTATCTGAAGGTAAGTCTATAACTAAGCACTACGCTTAACTATATTCTAACTATCTCTACCCTAGCTTTGAATAGAGACACCCTTGAGGACGTCAGAGAAAATACTTGACTTAATAAGATAAACACTAAACTAACTAAGCAACCTATTGGCAAAGATCAAACACTAAGCTCACTAGAGATTAACTACTATGGCTAAGTGAATTGATCTGTAGGATAGCTAGGCACTCAAGCAATCAATCAAGTATACCACTCAATACTGATAAGTAGAATAAAGTAATACTTGAAATGATGAAATAGAATATAGTAAAGTGCTTGAGTAACAAGAGCAAAACCTGAACTGGAGATGAAGGAAGACTCTTCCCAGCTCCAGGACCGATCACTCGCACGCCTCTACTCTTGAGCTAAGCCTTGAGCAGCGCTTCCGCGAGGGCAAGGATGCCTTGCTCTACTAGCTACCTACTTGCCTAAGCTCTCTAAGCTTCAAACCTAACTCTCACTTGCTTCTCTTGCTTGTGTGTTGTTTGGTGTGGTGGTACTGTATGGTTCTTCTGAAGTGGTGCCACCAGGGGGGTACTTATAGTCTTGAGGAGTGAGGGGGTACTTATAGGGGGCAGCCAACCGACCTAGGGCTAACCCTAGTGGCGGGCGCCAGCCCTAGGTGGCGGCCGCCACCCCCATCACCGTTGGATGCACCGCCTTTGCTTCAACGGCATCCGGGAGCTCCAGAGAGGCGGTTGGTAGGTCGATTGCATGTCCAAGTAACCGCCATTCGGCCTTGATCCACGCCACTCCCTCCTGAGTCGTCTGATGCCACTGACCTAGTGATCAAGGGCCAAGATTTGGCCTTGGGATGGTCACACGGATCAGTGACGTGGCAAAGGGGGAGAGTTGGGCCTCTCCATGTGGCGGGCGCCACATTTGGGTGGCGGGCGCCACCTCTGGTTGGCGAGCGCCACCCCACTCGGGCCCAAATGGGTCCTGGTGAGTGGGCTCGTCTCCTGGTGGGTCTATTCTCCAAATTTGGTCCAAATCCTGCATTCAAATAAAAATCTATGGACATGTGGAATTTGGTTAGTTTGAAACCTATTTACTACATTTCATGCCTTTTTGGTGGACCTAAGGGTAAATTGTTGATGGTAAAACAGGTGCTTAAGGACCATCAACAAGCTCCCCCAAGCTAACCTGTTGCTCGTCCTCGAGCAACAATGCGGTTTAAGCATTGAGCATGAAATGGATAGCAACTTAAGATGTATGCAAGTGCATATTGTATAGTGAGAAATAACTTAGCATATATCATTAATCATAGCAATGTGGGGCTTATAGCTTTTCACTTCAAACATGCAAGAGTGAAATAAAGCAGTAGATAGGAAACTTTTATCTTGCTTAGGTTTGACTAGGATTCTGTCTGGAGGTTTTTCAAGGTTTTCAAAAGATAACAACTTGCTTAAGTCCTCCAAGATTCACTCAATCACTCAATGGTGTTTAAATCCTCACTTAGGCCAAAAAGTAGCCTCTCCTACTTCTAAAGAATGATATGTGGAGTTATAGGAAGGCTAAGAATCATGAGCAAATTGCCTGATGTTTATTGCTAAGCTAGACACTCAGATCATAAGGAGCAGCAAATCATAAAAATTGATCAAGATGTGCATGTGTGGTTATGTGGAAGTGTATAGAGGGATATTTCATAATCCTTCCTAGTTAATTTCTGGGGTCTAGAGCTAATGATAATTCTCTCTCTCTCTCTCTCTTTTGGATACATAGTGAGTAGACAAAAGATGTGTCCTCACATTTTCTTAGGACAGAGTCCTCTTTTGAGCTACTTTGCTCACTCTTTTTTTTCAGGACATAGTCCTTTCTTGAGCTACTTTGCTCATTTTTCTCTCTCTCTTTTTTAGCTCTAGATTTCCCCAGGTTATCTATAGAAAAGGATTTTTGAAATGAGTAGGGAAAGGGAGAGAAATGCTTATTCCCAGTGTAGGAATAGCATAAGGCTAGCAATGGGACGTTTGGCAAGGTATTGCATATCTCCAGTGTAGAGAATGAGCAATTTATTTGGTGGTTGCAAACTTCCAAAGTGGAAAGTAGGCAATTTATGGTGGGTGTGTGAATCTTGATTCAAAAGATATGATAAGCTTCTCTACTAAGATCTATGAGGTCTAACAAAGCTCAACACAGACAAAGCTCTTTGTGGTTTTGACTAACAAATATTTGGCTGGTGGTGGGATGGGATAAAATCTAGGAGGAACTTTTAGCAAAGTTTTTATAATTTTTAAAAGAAATCCTCCAGATTAGGTCCTAAATTCACCTTAGCAAGTTTAAAGAATTACTCCATTTCTTACTAACTTTACTCACTAAGCATGATTTCAGTTTAAGCATGTGCAACCCACAAAAGCTACAACTTAGATAAAGACCAGTTATTCAAACCATAACAATAGCATTTGCATGACATATTTCAAATCTTATTCAGGTTTCAACTTGTTTAAGCAGATTTTATCAATTTTTATTCATGGAGTGGTTATTTAGGCAAGCATGTGACATTCAAAAGATATAGAATTTAAGAACTGAATGTAAAGTGTAGGCTTGAGACATACCTTATTGGAGCGGGAGTCTCCCCCAAGCTGGCTTCTTGCTTGGTGAAGGATCTTCTTCTTCTTAGTCGGAGCTCTTGTTCTCATTTTATTAAAAAGGGAAACTATCTAATGTTGTGAAAAGGGAAACTATCTTATTATGATATTTTATTATTCTAGCTAAGTTAACATATACCTATGCATATAACTAATGATAACTGATTTTTTTTAGTTACATGCATAACATATGTTATTTATTTGAAAAAGGGAAATTAAAAATTAAAACCATACCTTAGGTCCATGAAATTTCATCCTTATCGGGTGGATCTTCTTCTTCCTTGGGCACTTCTTCTCTCAGTACTTCATCAGGTTCTTCTTCTTTTGGCACCTCCCCTTTGTTATGTGAATTACATAACTCAAGAGGAGGTGGTTCTTTCTTTATGTTCCACCTTGTTCTTGGGCGCCTCTTCTTGGTACGAACGGGTTTTGCTACCTGCATGTTAGCGGCATATGCGGGACCACGGGAAAAGGAGAATATTTCCTCCCTCCCTCCTATTGTCATTTGCATTTTACCACTTCCCACATATATGCAAGCATCAACAGTGTTCAAGAAGGGTCTACCTAAGATTAGAGGCACATCTTTCCTATTTCCCATATCTAGTATTATGAAATCAGCAGGAACATAGGAACCTCTAATATGAACAGGTAAATCATTAACTATTCCTTCTACATAGCAAGTGGACTGATCAGCTAGCACAACATAGGCAGATGTGGATGACATGGGTGGAAAGAACGAGTTTTCATAAAAATCTTTAGATAGAATGTTCACACTCGATCCTAAATCACACATGACATTTTTAAAGACTTCACCAAAGATTGAGCATTTAATTATGGGACTACCAGGATCTGTACACACCCTGGTGTTACTAATGTAATTAACTTGACATGTCATCATCTTAAGCATTAATCATTTTGTGATGCATTTGGATTGCTTAATTGCTATGCTTTAGTCCCTTTTTAAAAACCCTAAAAGCCCAATTCTTCCTATAAGGGCAAAATGGTAATTTCACCTCTGTGCCTAGTTCTATGTAATTCTTGTTCAAATTTAGTGCCCTGATGTTTGTTGCATTGATCAAAGTTCAAAAATCAGATTTGATTTGATTGTCTTTTTGCAAAACCCTAAATTCCCAAATCCTGGATTTTTCCCTTTTTGATAACTTTTCAAAATTCAAAATTTTGAGTTGGTTCAAAAAGCAAAGTTGTGAATCTGACCTAGAGGAACAACTTTGGTATTTACAAGATTTCCAAGTTTCTATATAAATTTGAAGTAATTTCAAATTCATTCAAATTCCAGTTTTTGTCCCCTTTTCAGTTTAAAAATTTATTCAAAAACTATTGAGTTTCAGAAAAAGTGTATATTAGCAAAGTTGTAGGTTTTGACAAATGGACAACTTTCATATATAAAGATTTTCAAGTTTCAGTTTGAAATCCAAAGTAATTTTGATTTGAATCAAAATTGAAAAGTGTCCCCTTTTCTGTTTTTGATATAGTTCAAAAACTATTTGGAATTTGAAAATGTTCATATTGACAAAGTTGTAGATCTCATTTTTCTGAGCAACTTTGGTTTTGAGTTTTTGGTGCCCAGTTCAAGTTTTGGAAGTAATTGCAAAATACAGAGATCAGCCAAAAGTCAAAACCTAGACCTAGCCCTGTTCTATCTTCCACCTACAGCTAGGGGGGGCCCCGGCCGTGGCCGAGCCTCCGGCGTTGCGCGCGCCACGCGTTTGGCAGCCGCTCGTCTGCCCCCGACTTGTCGCCCGCGCCCGCGACATCTTTCCGCACCCGCACCGCGAAGCGCTGACCTCCGCCCCGTCCCCTACTGCTCCAGCGCGTCGCCGCCGCGTGGCCATCGCCGGCGCTGCCTGCGCCCGAGCCCCGGCTGCACGCCCGTCCTCCCGCCTGCGCGCAATCGAGAGCGCACGCTCCGCCGAGCTTATCCACCCCACCCGAGCTCTCTACCGGCCCCTGGCCGCGGCTATATAAGCCCGCCGGAGCCCGACCTCCGCACTCACCTCCGCCACCGTGGCCAGACCACTCCGAAGCCTCCCGCGCTCAACCACCTAGCCCGAAAGCTCCGCCTTGAGCTCGTGAAGCTTTTCACCCCCCAATTTCACCTTCCCCGCCTCCAATCGCCCGGCGTAACCCCATCTTCCCAAACTCCGACGGAACCCCGGTGATCTCGGGTTCGTCAAAACTTCCCCTCCGGTCACGGATACCTCTCCCGACCCCTGTGTCAGCTTCCTGGTTCCGTGCGACTCTAACCCGGCCCTTGCGGTCTCGTGTGTTGCGCAGGATCGCCGGATCGCCGGAGCGCCGCCGCGGTCTCTCCTCACCCTCGAGCACGGTCGAGCCCACCCTCGAGCACGTGTCGAGCCTCACCCTCGAGCGTCGAGCCTCACCCTCGAGCCCTGCCTCCGACCCGTGGTAAGCACCCGAAGCCTCCGGCCTCTGCTTCCACTCCGTTTCGCCCGAGCCCCCAGTCAGGCTCGGACGGAGGCTTGTTTTTCCGCTCGCCCGAGCCAAGCCTCGGCGAGCGCATGCCCTCCGCTTCGCCCGAGCAAGCCTCGGCAGCGCATGCTCTCCGCTTCGCCCGAGTCAGGCCTCGGACGGAGGCTTGCTTCTCCGTCTCGCCCGAGCCCCGGGCCAGGCTCGGACGAAGCTGTCGCTTCCGTCTCGACCGAGCCCGTCTCGACCGACCGTTTCGCCCGAGCCCGCGCGATTCGCCCGAGCCCGCGCGATTCGCCGAGCCGGCCTAGAAGGAGCACAGTGCTCTTTTCTTTTCTGAGAGATGTGAATAGTGTTCTGTTTTTCTCTTTTGTATGATTTTCTGTGTGCATCCAAAAATTCTGAAATTTTTGTGGTAGACTCTTTATGCTCTGAAGTATTTTATAAAAATATGAAACTTGAGTTTTGTGCAAAGATTTGAAAATGTAAAATTCCCCTTTTAATTGAAAAATGAGGTTTGGTATTTTTGGAGAGTGATCTATAACTCCAAAAATCTTGAGATAAATTTTGTGACCTTGTTATGACATGCTGAACCTCTGGTAAAATTTTGAAGTCTTTTGGAGCAAGTTGATTTTTGAGCATTTATTTTAATTAGTTGAATAGTGCCTTTTGTTAATTAAATGTCTAGATTTAATTGAGCACCTTAATGACCTCCAAAAATTATGAAATTTGTTTTGCCATCTATTTATGCCATAATGAACTTATGTGATTAATTTGGTAATTTTTGGAGCAACTTCATAAAATGACCTTTTTTAAATTAAGAAAAATAGAAAAGATGGGATTAGGGTTGGTAATAAGTGTTTGATGATGTGATCTTTGGATTGATTGATGTTCATAGACCCTACCCTTTGGTCTATGATGGTTGTGATGCTATGATTGGTTGATGCTTAGGATAATTATAATAAGGCTAGTTTAATCAATATTGCTTAAGGAAGAAATGGTTACCTTTTATGCTCAACCTAGATTTCGATTATGCCTTGTTTAAGAGTAATCTAGAATCAGTGGAATTGTCTTGCACCATAAGTCCATATCATCATTCTCATGAGCATTCATCATTGCATCCGTATAGTTGACGAAGAAGGAAACCAGAGTCGAGGCCGCTGTTGACGAACCAACTCCCGAGGCGACCCCGAGCTCCGACACCTATACCTACCCGAGTCTGCTCTTTTTGCCATCCAAGGCAAGCCCCGGTGCATTTAACCCTACCTTGCTTTTATAAATGTTTCTTTAAATGTTTTGAGTTAAACTATTGCATTAGGTAATAGGAGTTGTGTGATGACCTATTACTTGCATTATCTACCCCACCAAAAGATACACATACCCTTGTTTCAAAACTATTTGCAAAATGCTTAGCAATGCTATTCAATAGATTTGCAATAAAAATGCCAATTTCAAAAGTGTGATCACTTTAAGAATGTTTATGGGAATTTGGCTTTACTCCCGTCTACTGGCTAGTTACCTGATCCGTACCTAGTCAATAGCGTGGAGAGGTTGTCCGAGCGTACGGTGCCGTCATGTTGTAGTCCGGGACTCAACAGTTGACACCGACCGGGACAGGGTTGAAAAACTGACAGGACTATTACGCTTGGGTGAGATATAACCAGGTATAGTTCTGGCTGGAAAATTAGGGACCATCCGTATGGGGGCCTGCTGGTCAAGACTTGTAACTATTCACATACTACGGAAAGCTCTGGCTCCGAGGAATCCTTTATTGGACCGACAACCGCGCACTGGGAGTGGAGAGATGGCGGAAGTAGCATGTACCCACGTGGGTTAAAGTCCCGGATTGGAGTGGTGTACTGTACTTCCGGGTGGCGTAGGACCGGGCCCAATCTTGGAGGAATCGTGGTAGACGAGTTGGCATATGCAAGCTTGGGTGCTACATATGCAGTGTGGATAGGGATCCTCAGCTGAGTATTATTTATCCGGATTAACGTTGCTCCTCGGTTATGGAGACTTGGTCCACTGACTGTCAACGGAGAGTGGTTCTCAACTAGGAATGTTTTGAAATGTAAAATGAATCATGAACGATGAAGAATTGAGGATACTGAATCTTTCAAAAATAAAATAAGGTTTACAAAAATGCTTTTCTGCAAAATACTTGATCTTGCTTAAGCCTTACCTTGACTACCCTAAGCCTTCATTCCTGAGTCTCTCTCCCTTTTTCTTTAGTCGGGTAAGTCTTGTTGAGTACCCCGTACTCAGGGTTTGTTACCCATGTTGCAGGTATGCCTGAGACCCCGATGTGTCTCGCACCCTGTTGCGTGACCTTCGTCCAGGGAGAGGCCGATGAGGCCGATGAGTAAATGTGCACCCTCGGGCTGGGTGTTACATGTATCTTTATGTTATTGTTTCCGCTACGTTGTCTACTTTGAATTTCCCGAACAATGGTTTGTAATAATCGTACTCCTTACCTCATTTGAAACCTCGGTTTGTAAAACTAATGTTATTAAGTCTTCCGCTCTTTATTCTGATATGTGTAAATGTTGAAATGCTGCTGTAACCGAATTGTGAGATGATCCTGCGGACATTGGGCACTGATGTAGCCCGGTGGCGAACAGGTCTTAATCACATGGAACATGGGTTCGGCTGTCAGAGGTTGACAGGACACGTGGGCCATGGGATTAGGGTCGTTCCGTCACAGAGTGGTATCGGAGCATCTCACTTTAACGTTGCAGTGTTTCTTTTGCGAAAACTTCAAAAGTTCTTTTGAGTCCAAACAAAATTTAAACTTGACTATTTTGAGTCCAAATTGCTTATCTCATCTTGTCTTTAATTGGCAACACTAGTAGCAGACAATGGTATATATATTAAGCCCTATATATATGTTAAGTATTGCATTGCCTTGTTCCGTAGGAACGATTCATGCATCATGTCATATTCACTTAAGTATATAAATGAGTTCGTTGGGATAGTGTACCTATACCTTTCTTGCTAGCCTTTCTCATCTATAACCTCTTGTCCAGATATGGCTCGCATCAAGCTGACCGCCCGCAAGTCGACTGGACCGAACGGTGTGCCGCGTCACCAGCTGGCGCCACGCACCGGAGAAGAGACTGGAGAATCCTCCAATGGTCGTCGTTTTCCCCGTCGTACCCGCAGAAGCTGAAGGAGGAAATCAAGAATCTGAAGGCTGAGATGGAGAACATGGAGCATGACTTCTATCTTTCCCGCCTGGAGTTTTATGAGGCACGAGCTCCCTGGAGCAGGCCAACGGAACACGGTTCGCGCTATCGAGCAGCGCAATGATGCTTGGACCCGCGAGGACGTTACCAGAGCCCAGCTCCATGGACTGCAGCAGTACACCGCCCAGATCGAGCAGTTCAATGATATGCTTCATGAGGAAGTACACCAGCTGCACAACCAGCTTCACCCCGTGATTCCACCAGTTGCTGAGGACCCCGAAGACGGAGTCGTGGAGGAACCTGAAGTGGAACACGAGCCCGATCAGAATGAGGAAGTGGAACCTGCTGAAGATGTCCACGTTGAAGATGAAGATGAGGAGGAAGAGCCTGAGCTTATCATCGAGGATGATGATGATGACGAAGAGTTGATCTTCATCGATGACGACTAGACTCCTTGTGTCTGTACCATCTGCTTACCTAAAACCTTAGACTAGGTTTGGGGGCGTTAGTCTGTCTGTTGCCAAGTCTGGCATGTATCTTTCTTTCGTACCTTTTCCCCTTATCAGTCTGTTGTCATCTTTATCAAGCCAGCTATCTTTGTATCAGTGAAGTTATCAATCGGTCGTTTCAGAACCTTTGTCCATATATGCTGAGTTCCGAGTTGCTTATACAGATGCCTGTGAACACCCGTACCGGAGCCGGAGGTGCTGGAGATGACCGTCTCCCAAACCCTCCACCTGTACCAGCTACCCTAGCAGATGCCATTGCAGCCCTGGCCGCCGCTGCCAATCTGATGGCTCAGAATCAAGGACAGCAGAATGTTGGTCACCGTGGTCGTCACAACCAAGAGACCACCTATGTGGATTTCACTGAAAACCGTCCACCGGTTTTCACCAGAGCCGATGAACCCCTCGAAGCTGATGATTGGCTCCGCACCATGGAGCAGAAGTTTGGTCTCATCCGATGCACTGAAATCCAGAAGCCCCGGTTTGCTTCGCAGCAGCTTCGTGGCCCAGCAAGTGCTTGGTATGCCAACCTCTTGGCTGCCCAGCCTGAAGGTCATGAGTTGACCTGGGAAGAGTTCCGCACCGCTTTCCGTGCACACCACATCCCATCAGGTCTGATGAAGATGAAGCTTGATCAGTTCCTAGCCCTGCAGCAGAAGGACTCCACAGTGATGCAGTATGTGGGTCAATTCAACCATCTGAGTCAGTATGCAGCGGAATATGTCAACACGGATGAGAAGAAGAGAGACTGTTTCCTTAGGGGATTGCACCCTAAGATCCGCAGAAGCATGTCCAACAACCTGACCGGTTCTTATCATGAGGCTGTTGACCGGGCAGTTGCTTTTGAAGAGAGTAACCGTCAGTACCAAGAGGAGAAGAGGAAGAAGAAGAAAGCAGGATCTAGCAGCCACTCTGGCAATCACAAGCGCCAGAGGGTCATATATCATCCTAGTCACCACCACAACCGTCCACCTTACCCTCACCAGCAAGTGGTTGTCCGTACCGCGGCTACCACCCACAACGCCAACCAACAAAGTGCCACTCAGCCGAACGCCCCAGGTGTTCGTATCACCACCCCACAAACCGCCTATAACATCCCTGCTTCAACTGTGGTCAACTTGGCCACTGGTCTCGTGAGTGCCCAAAGCCCAAGAAGCCTGCTCAGAACTTTCAGAAGGGTCCCGGAGGACCACAGCAGCAGCAACACCGTGCTCCACAGCAGCAAGTGCAGAAGGGCAAGTTCGTCAAGAAGCACGGGCAAGTCTACTACACCACTGTCAGCGATATTCCAGAAGGGGAGCCCGTCATGATCGGTAGGTTTCCCGTTGCCAATCATCCTGCAGTTGTGTTGTTTGATTCTGGTGCATCGCATTCTTTCATCAGTCGTACCTTCGTCTCTAAGCATGACATATCAATTGGGAGGAGTTGAAAGAAAGTTTTTGCATTTTATCGCCTGGAGGGCGTATAAACACCAAAGAGGTGGTTCGCAGTATACCAGTGATGTTGGGAAATCATGCGTTCCCTACCACCATGATAGTGTTGAAAGATCAGGAGATAGATGTCATCCTAGGCATGAATTGGATGTGTCAGTATAAAGCCATGATCGACATCTTGAATAGAGTTGTGAGAGTGGATATTCCTAACAGTACCGCCAAACTCCTTCTCCAACTTCCTATGCCTTCAAAACCAGCTACCACACAGCTAAATGCTACCTATGATCAAGGGATCCGAGACATCCCTGTAGTCTGTGAGTTCCCTGATGTCTTTCCTGAAGACTTACCTGGTCTACCTCCTGACCGTGATGTTGAGTTTGCCATAGAGCTAAAGCCCGGGACTGCTCCTATATCCCGCAGAGCTTATCGAATGCCTCCCAAAGAGTTGGCAGAACTAAAAATCCAATTACAAGATTTGTTGGACAAGGGTTTATTCCGCCCAAGCTCGTCTCCTTGGGGCTGTCCTGCAATCTTTGTAAAGAAGAAAGACAAGAGTCTCAGACTTTGCGTTGATTATCGCCCACTCAACGAAGTCACCATCAAAAACAAATACCCCTTGCCTCGTATCGATCTTCTGTTTGACCAGTTAGCTGGGCCAAGGTATTCTCCAAGATTGACCTCAGATCTGGTTACCACCAAATAAAAATCCGTCCTGAAGATATTCCTAAAACAGCTTTCACCACCAGATACGGCCTATATGAGTATTTGGTCATGTCTTCGGATTGACCAATGCCCCTGCTCATTTCATGTACCTCATGAACTCTGTGTTCATGCCAGAGCTTGATAAATTCGTGGTCGTGTTCATTGACGACATCCTTGTCTACTCAAAAACCCTGAAGATCATGCCGAACATCTTCGTATCATTCTATCCCGTCTCAGAGACCATCAGCTCTATGCTAAGTTCAGTAAGTGTGAATTCTGGTTGGATCAGATACAGTTTCTTGGTCATGTCCTATCCGCAGAAGGTGTGTCAGTCGACCCCGGAAAAGTGTCAGATATCCTGGATTGGAAGCCACCTACCTCTGTTCACAAGGTCCGCAGTTTTATGGGAATGGCTGGATATTATCGTCGATTCATCCCAGATTTCTCCAGAATCGCCAAGCCTATCACCGAGTTGCTGAAGAATTCTGTGAAGTTCTTTTGGTCACCAGCTTGTGAACAAGCTTTTCAGACTTTGAAGAAGTTGTTAACCACGTCACCAGTGCTAGCTCAGCCGAACGAGAGAAGCCCTTTGATGTCTACTGTGATGCATCTGGTACTGGTTTGGGTTGCGTGTTGATGCAAGAAGGAAGAGTGATCGCTTATGCCTCGCGGCAGCTTAAGCGACATGAGGAAAATTATCCAACTCATGATCTTGAGTTAGCAGCAGTGGTTCATGCCTTGAAGATATGGCGTCATTATCTGTTGGGCAGTACCTGCAATGTGTACACAGATCACAAGAGCCTGAAGTATATCTTCACCCAAGAAGAGCTGAACATGAGGCAGCGAAGATGGCTTGAGTTAATCAAGGACTATGATATCGAAGTGCATTACCATCCGGGTAAGGCGAATGTGGTCGCCGATGCACTCAGTCGCAAGTCATACTGTAACTGCCTGGTTATGAAATCCTATGAATCTTCCCTATGCTATGAACTAGAGAAGCTGGGTATTGAAATAGTCCACAAGGGAGTCTAGGCAATGTAGAGTAGAAACCTCTATCAGAGAACAGATCATAGCTGCACAGAAAGATAACCCCGGAATCAAGCACATCAGCGAAAAGGTTCGAGCTGGAAAAGCCGACTGTTTCAGGATTGATGATGAAGGAGTGGTTGGTTCAAGAACCGTCTGGTAGTTCCCAAGGTACCTGAGCTGAGACAGATAATCCTTGATGAAGCACACTCAACCAGATTTGCCATCCATCCTGGCAGCAACAAGATGTACCAAGACTTGAAGCAGAAATTCTGGTGGACAAAGATGAAGATCGAAATCGCTCGACATGTCGCTCGTTGTGATACATGTCAGAAAGTCAAGGCTGTGCATATGAAGCCCGGAGGAGAGCTGCAACCTTTGTCAGTACCTGGTTGGAAATGGGAGGATATCAGCATGGATTTTATCAATGGATTACCCAAGACTCAAAAGGGATTCGATTCCATTTGGGTGATAGTGGACCGTCTCACGAAGCAAGCTCACTTCCTACCGGTCAAAACAAGTTATACCGCCCCAACTTATGCCACCTTGTACAAGAACAACATAGTGAAGCTCCATGGCATACCCAAGACCATCATCTCAGATCGTGGTACTCAGTTTGTCGCTAAGTTTGGAAAGCGTTCCATGCCTCACTTGGAACCAAGCTATTGTATAGCACGGCTTATCATCCGCAGACTGATGGACAGACTGAGAGAGTCAACCAAGTGTTAGAAGATATGTTGAGAGCCTGTGTGCTTACCTTCGCAGATACTTGGGATCAGTGTTTGCCCTTGGCAGAATTCTCTATAATAACAGTTATCAAGAGAGCATCAAAATGGCACCCTTTGAAGCACTGTACGGTCGTCGTTGTCGTACACCTCTCAATTGGTCTGAGCCCGGAGAAAGAGAATTCTTTGGAGTTGACCTAGTAAAGATATGGAAGAAAAGTCAAACAGATCCAAGAGAATATGAAGATTGCGCAGTCTCGACAGAAGAGTTATGCTGATAAGAGACGTCGACCTCTGCAGTTCGAGATCGGGGATTATGTGTACCTGAAGGTCTCACCCACTAAAGGAGTCACTCGTTTTGGAGTCAAAGGAAAGTTAGCACCCCGCTACATTGGTCCGTTTGAGATTCTGGATCGTTGTGGCAAGGTGGTAGCTTACAAGCTGAGTTTGCCCGATCATCTTTCAGCAGTTCATAATGTGTTTCATGTCTCCCAACTCAAGAAGTGTCTTCGAGTACCTGAACATGTGGTTGAAGTTGAAGGTGTTGAGCTAGAACCTGATCTGTCATACTCGGAATATCCTGTCCGTGTGTTGGATCACAAGGATCGTGTTACCCGAAGAACCACCACAAGATGGTATAAGATCCAGTGGAACCAGCACTCTGAAGAAGAAGCCACTTGGGAATCTGAAGATTTCTTGGCAAAGAACTATCCGGACTTTCTCGAATCTCTATAGGTGTGAGTTTCCTCTTTTGTTCTTTAAACGACGCGGAATCTCGGGGCGAGATTTCTTTTAGGAGGGAGGGTTGTAACACCCCTGGTGTTACTAATGTAATTAACTTGACATGTCATCATCTTAAGCATTAATCATTTTTGTGATGCATTTGGATTGCTTAATTGCTATGCTTTAGTCCCTTTTAAAAACCCTAAAAGCCCAATTCTTCCTATAAGGGCAAAATGGTAATTTCACCTCTGTGCCTAGTTCTATGTAATTCTTGTTCAAATTTAGTGCCCTGATGTTGTTGCATTGATCAAAGTTCAAAATCAGATTTGATTTGATTGTCCTTTTGCAAAACCCTAAATTCCCAAATCCTGGATTTATTCCCTTTTTGATAACTTTTTCAAATTCAAAATTTTGGGTTGGTTCAAAAAGCAAAGTTGTGAATCTGACCTAGAGGAACAACTTTGGTATTTACAAGTTTCCAAGTTTCTATATAAAATTTGAAGTAATTTCAAATTCATTCAAATTCCAGTTTTTGTCCCCTTTTCAGTTTTAAAAATTATTCAAAAACTATTGAGTTTCAGAAAAAGTGTATATTAGCAAAGTTGTAGGTTTTGACAAATGGAACAACTTTCATATATAAAGATTTTCAAGTTTCAGTTTGAAATCCAAAGTAATTTTGATTTGAATCAAATTTGAAAAGTGTCCCCTTTTTCTGTTTTTGATATAGTTCAAAAACTATTTGGAATTTGAAAATGTTCATATTGACAAAGTTGTAGATCTCATTTTTCTGAGCAACTTTGGTATTTTGAGTTTTTGTCGCACAGTTCAAGTTTGGAAGTAATTTGCAAAATACAGAGATCAGCAAAAGTCAAACCCTAAGACCTAGCCCTGTTCATCTTCACCTACAACTAGGGGGGCCCCGGCCGTGGCCGAGCCTCCGGCGTTGCGCGGCCACGCGTTTGGCAGCCGCTCGTCTGCCCCCGACTTGTCGCCCGCGCCCGCGACATCTTTCCGCACCCGCACGCGCGAAGCGCTGACCTCCGCCCGTCCCCTACTGCTCCAGCGCGTCGCCGCCGCGTGGCCATCGCCGGCGCTGCTGCGCCCGAGCCCCGGCTGCACGCCCGTCCTCCGCCAGAGCGCAATCGAGTGCGCACGCTCCGCCGAGCTTATCCACCCCACCCGTGCTCTCTACCGGCCCCTGGCCGCGGCTATATAAGCCCGCCGGAGCTCCGACCTCCGCACTCACCTCCGCCACCGTGGCCAGACCACTCCGAAGCTCCCGCCGCTCAACCACCTAGCCCGAAAGCTCCGCCTTGAGCTCGTGAAGCTTTCCCCCCCCAATTTCATCTCCCGCCTCCAATCGCCCGGCGTAACCCATCTTCCCAAACTCCGACGGAACCCGGTGATCTCGGGTTCGTCAATATTTCCCCTCCGGTCACGGATACCTCTCCCGACCCCTGTGTTAGCTTCCTCGGTTCCGTGCGACTCTAACCGGCCCTTGCGGTCGTGTGTTGAGCAGGATCGCCGGATCGCCGGAGCGCCGCCGCGTCATCTCCTTCTCACCCTCGAGACGTGTCGAGCCTCACCCTCGAGCACGTGTCGAGCCTCACCCTCGAGCGTTCGAGCCTCACCCTCGAGCCCTGCCTCCGACCCGTGGTAAGCACCGAAGCCTCCGGCCTCTGCTTCCACTCCGTTTCGCCGAGCCTCCCGTCAGGCCTCGGACGGAGGCTTGTTTTTCCGCTTCGCCCGAGCCCAAGCCTCGGCGAGCGCATGCAGTCCGCTTCGCCCGAGCCAGCCTCGGCAGGCGCATGCTCTCCGCTTCGCCCGAGTCAGGCCTCGGACGGAGGCTTGCTTCTCCGTTTCGCCCGAGCCCCGGCCAGGCCTCGGACGAAGCAGTCGCTCCGTCTCGACCGAGCCCGTCTCGACCGAGCCCGTTTCGCCGAGCCCCGCGCGATTCGCCGAGCCCTGCGCGATTCGCCGAGCCCGGCCTAGAAGGAGCACAGTGCTCTTTTCTTTTTCTGAGAGATGTGAATAGTGTTCTGTTTTCTTTTTTGTATGATTTTCTGTGTGCATCCAAAAATTCTGAAATTTTTGTGGTAGACTCTTTATGCTCTGAAGTATTTTATAAAAATATGAAACTTGAGTTTGTGCAAAGATTTGAAAATGTAAAATTCCCCTTTTAATTGAAAAATGGAGGTTTTGGTATTTTTGGAGAGTGATCTATAACTCCAAAAATCTTGAGATAAATTTTGTGACCTGTTATAACATGCTGACCTCTGGTAAAATTTTGAAGTCTTGGAGCAAATTGATTTTGAGCATTTATTTTAATTCTTGAATAGTGCCTTTGTTAATTAAATGTCTAGATTTAATTGAGCACCTTAATGACCTCCAAAAATTATGAAATTTGTTTTGCCATCTATTACACCATAATGAACTTATGTGATTAATTTGGTAATTTTTGGAGCAACTTCATAAAATGACCTTTTAAATAAATTAAGAAAAATAGAAAAGATGGATTAGGGTTGGTAATAAGTGTTTGGTGATGTGATCTTTGGATTGATTGATGTTCATAGACCCTACCCTTTGGTCTATGATGGTTGTGATGCTATGATTGGTTGATGCTTAGGATAATTATAATAAGGTCTAGTTTAATCAATATTGCTTAAGGAAGAAATGGTTACCTTTTATGCTCAACCTAGGTTCGATTATGCTTGTTTAAAAGTAATCTAGAATCAGTGGAATTGTCTTGCACCATAAGTCCATATCATCATTCTCATGAGCATTCATCATTGCATCCGTATAGTTGACGAAGAAGGTACCAGAGTCGAGGCCGCTGTTGACGAACCAACTCCCGAGGCGACCCCGAGCTCCGACACTATACCTACCCCGAGTCTGCTCTTTTTGCCATCCAAGGCAAGCCCCGGTGCATTTAACCCTACCTTGCTTTTATAAATGTTTTCTTTAAATGTTTTGAGTTAAACTATTGCATTAGGTAATAGGAGTTGTGTGATGACCTATTACTTGCATTATCTACCCCCACCAAAAGATACACTACCTTGTTTCAAAACTATTTGCAAAATGCTTAGCAATGCTATTCAATAGATTTGCAATAAAAATGCCAATTTCAAAAGTGTGATCACTTAAGAATGTTTATGGGAATTTGGCTTTACTCCCGTCTACTGGCTAGTTACCTGATCCGTACCTAGTCAATAGCGTGGAGAGGTTGTCCGAGCGTACGGTGCCGTCATGTTGTAGTCCGGGACTCAACAGTTGACACCGACCGGGACAGGGTTGAAAAACTGACAGGACTATTACGCTTGGGTGAGATATAACCAAGGTATAGTTCTGGCTGGAAAATTAGGGACCATCCGTATGGGGGCCTGCTGGTCAAGACTTGTAACTATTCACATACTACGGAAAGCTCTGGCTCCGAGGAATCCTTTATTGGACCGACAACCGCGCACTGGGAGTGGAGAGATGGCGGAAGTAGCATGTACCCACGTGGGTTAAAGTCCGGATTGGAGTGGTGTACTGTACTTCCGGGTGGCGTAGGACCGGGCCCAATCTTGGAGGAATCGTGGTAGACGAGTTGGCATATGCAAGCTTGGGTGCTACATATGCAGTGTGGATAGGGATCCTCAGCTGAGTATTATTTATCCGGATTAACGTTGCTCCTCGGTTATGGAGACTTGGTCCACTGACTGTCAACGGAGAGTGGTTCTCAACTAGGAATGTTTTGAAATGTAAAATGAATCATGAACGATGAAGAATTGAGGAATACTGAATCTTTCAAAATAAAATAAGGTTACAAAAATGCTTTCTGCAAAATACTTGATCTTGCTTAAGCCTTACCTTGACTACCCTAAGCCTCATTCCTGAGTCTACTCCCTTTTTCTTAGTCGGGTAAGTCTTGTTGAGTACCCCGTACTCAGGGTTTGTTACCATGTTGCAGGTATGCCTGAGACCCCGATGTGTCTCGCACCCTGTTGCGTGACCTTCGTCCAGGAGGAGGCCGATGAGGCCGATGAGTAAATGTGCACCCTCGGGCTGGGTGTTACATGTATCTTTATGTTATTGTTTCCGCTACGTTGTCTACTTTGAATTCCCGAACAATGGTTTGTAATAATCGTACTCCTTACCTCATTTGAAACCTCGGTTTGTAAAACTAATGTTATTTAAGTCTTCCTCTTGTTATCTCTGATATTTGTGAAAATGTGAAATGTTGTAACCGAATTGTGAGATGATCCTGCGGACATTGGGCACTGATGTAGCCCGGTGGCGAACAGGTCTTAATCACATGGAACATAGGTTCGGCTGTCAGAGGTTGACAGGGACACGTGGGCCATGGGATTAGGGTCGTTCCGTCACAGGATCACCCTTTTTTAACAGTCATGGTTTGATCTTCATAATAGTTAAAATGCTTTATTTCAACCATATTTGCAGTTTCCATGTCAGGTTTAGCAGGAATTTTGCCAGATTCAAAAGATGGTATGATAGCAGCAACTTGAGCTAATTGGGTTCTAAATCTTATTAAAACTAATTGATTTTCAGAGCAGATGAGAAATCTTCAAATTTTAGCATTTATTTCTCAAGGGTTTTTCATCGAATTAATCTCTTATTCAAGAAATCAGTAGTTCTACCTGTGAGTAAACTAAATTTTTCAAGAATGAGAAATTATCAGAATACTGAGAAAATTAGAGCGGGGGGGGAATGAATTGTTACCTTGAGAAGTTGCAGGCTGATTCCATCCTTGATTCTATTGATGGAAACCGTTGTTGATGAAGTTCAAATCTTCATGTAGCTCGGGGCAGTGGCTCCCAGAATGTCCGGTTTCTCCACAGACTTCACAAGTCATGTAGGATTCCAGAGATTGGACACTCTCTTGTTGGTTCATCTTCTCATAGCTGTCCAGCTTCTTTGCCAGTAGGTCCATCTTGGCCACGATCATGTCGGCCTCCTTAAGGGATGCATACCTCGCTTACGGGGCTGCAGTCTCTCGTCATTCCATCCTTGGTTCGACACCATCTTCTCTATGAGAGCCTTAGCATCTGCAACATTCAGAGAAAAGAATGCACCGCCGCGGCGGCATCTAAATGGCTTCTAGAGAGTGGGGTTAGGCCATGGTAGAAGTTCTGGATCAATAGCCAATCCTCCATACCATGGTGTGGACAAGCAGCGACATACTCTTGCAACCTCTCCCAAGCCTCGGGAATATATTCCTCGGCTTGTTGCGTAAAGCTGGAGATTTTGTTGTGAAGAGCATTCATTTTGCCCATCGTAAAGAATTTGGCGAGAAAAGCATTGGAACATTTGTCCCATGTGTCTACAGCGTTGCGACTGGTATAGAGCCATTGCTTCGCTTTTCTAGTCGAGAGAAAGGAAAAGACGAAGACGGATGGCTTCTTGGTTGGTTATCCCCTTAACGGAAAGAGACGAAGATGGATGGCTTATTGGGTTTCAGACACTTGTTTCCTTTTTATTTCCTCAGATTTTTTTTCTTTCTTTTTTTATATAGCCCATGCTTTCAACAAACTTTTGAGAGGATAGGAATAAATAATCATAAGCATTTATGCGGAAAATGGATGGAATGTGTAAGTGATCTCAATCAATAGCATGATAACTTCTCATAGGGTCAACAAAGCTTAATTTAACTCAATGCAATTATTAGTCATATTTATATTGAGAAATCTCCGGAACTCTAGTGTTGTTTAGAACAAGATAATAGCAACTCAGATCATCACATATCATATCTGTCAATTACCTAGACTCTGGATCAAGCATTTGCTACCTATGCATTAATTTCATTTTTAAGCATCATTATTAATCAGGAGAACTCATGTTTTGAAAACTAGGTACTCGAAAGAAATTAGATAGAGCACTATTCATCATTTCCATGTAAAAGATTAGAGAGAGGGTTCTTCTTTTGTCATCAACTTTTTAAACAAACTAGACACACTATTTTATTTATTTAATCTAACACACTTTAAGATAAAGCTAATAATTGTAGTAGTAGTAATAATAATAAAGACATACCTGAATCACGAAGATAACGGGGTGCGTCTCCCCCAAGCTGGTTCCCTTAATAGCGTTGAGCCTCCATGTGCTCATATATTTTTGTTCTTTTCTTTTTAAGGGTGAGCCTTCATGTGCTCATATTTTTTATTTTAATTTGTTTATAGAATGAAATTTAAGAGGATAAAGATACTTACGTGGATACATGGGATGCCTTCCCCAAGCTGAATGTTGACGTAGTCGTTCGATCTTGCAATGTAGCAGACTGGCAGTGGATATGTCCTTCCTCTATTAGAGCTTTGATTGATGTTGATGGTTATTGAAATAATGCTCCAGTAGTGGATGGAACATTCACTTGCTTATCAGCTTTTCTTGGCCTTTCAAATCCTGTGAAACTCAAATAGACAACAAACTTGTGGAACAGATTAAGCATTAGCGGTTGGCCACTCAAGCCTTAGTTGTCTAGAATTTCAGTAAGATCTCTTTCTCAATATTTTTGTATTTTAATTTTTATGGTGCAATGACAGTCTAACAAATGAGTGCATTTTTATTTTTATTTTTATGCCACCATGGTGAATATTTCATGTGGGTTTTTACACACCACAGAATTATTCACATGGGGCTTTACGTTTTATGATGCAATGCAATAAGTAAAATATTTTTATTTTCCTTTTTTGTATGCTAATGCAGAGAATTAATATGCTATGGAGAGATGATGATGGAAAGTAAACATGCAAAAACTAATGCAGAAAAGATAAATATGGATAACTACCGATTTTACCTTTCGGCGAGGGTTCAATATTTTAAGTCCTCTGAACAGGACTTCTCACCATATTTATTCCTGAGGTGTGAATTTGATCTCAATATGTAGACCTTGATAACTACACCTCTTGATATGGTGTCACTCATGTTCTTCGTTCGCCCAGCAATTTAAAATGAAGCATTAGTTGTGAAATGGCAGCATCTTGCTTAGTGTGCATGATCTTGTAGATCCAGGACCTTCACTCTGTAAAATTATAGGAGTTGGCAAACTCCTCTATGTTTTTCTCAAGAGTTTATCCTGCTCAAAAAGACAAGGTAGAGATCAGTGCATGGGCTCTGTTGGTGGAAAAACACCAACAGAACCAAAATTTTGTTCATTCCTCTCTAACCTTAGGCACATTGAACAAGATGAACTTGTTGTTTATGTGTTTTATTAAATCTTAACATGAGTGATAGAATCAGAAGATGAGCATGAAAGTAGCATCATAAATATTTAACAGATCAGATTGCTTAACCAAGGAAGGATAATCTATGCATAATGTGTCGATCTTTTCATGATTGGATCTTCCAAAGTTAGATGCATAATATTTTAGCTCATTTAGTTAAGATAGTGAGATTCAAGAGAGTAAAGCTAGGAACAAAGAGTAAAGAACAGAACATGTTGATTTGATTAGGTTGGATCATGTGTGGTGCAACTTAAACATGTTTGGTTCTTTATTTATGTGCATACCAAATAAGGAGAAAGCTTTTAAAGTGATGGTCACTTACCTTGAGATGTTACCTTTATCATTGAAGAGTGATGGTGTTAAATCACCTTGTGGAAGCTTCTCTTATTTAGCTGGTTGTTGTTCATGAATGGCTTATCTTCTCTTGTCTATCTCACAATGGGCCACCTGAGTCTTGTTCTCAATAGGTCCAGACGATGGAGGCTTTGTCAATTATTCTCTTGATTTTTAGGCTTAGGTACTGTCTCTCCATCTTCTAATTCTTGTGGTGCAGTGGCTTCATCCTTTATGATGTCTTCCCTCAATTCCTGGTAGTTGGTTCTTCATTTGTCGGTTGAGTCAACGTCTTCTCTTGGTTTTCTTCGGCTGCTCATAAGTGGTGTAGTTGTTGATAAAGCAGCGAACCTTTTGGCGAAGATCCAAAAGTGGACGTCTCTAGGTCTGACATAGATGACAACTTTGGTGGTGTTCAAGAATGTTCTTCCAAGAATGAGTGATGGATCATATTCTTCTTCTTGGCTAGGGCAGCGTCTAGTGGCTTGTACTAATCAAAGTGGTGAGTAGAGGTCAAAGTGTCTTGAAGCTGGATTTCTCCTTCCTCCTCTTGATCGTGAAGCAAATTAGACAACAGAATTGTGTCTCCCCATGCTGACTTGTGAAGTAGGTGGATATTTCTTCAACAATGTGTTCAAGAGTTGAAATTGTAGACCTTGTTGTTGTTGAAGTTGTTCCACCTCATCCCTCAAACTAGCTCTTGTGTTGCAATGATTAGAAGTGAGGAGAACTTCCATTGCTTGTCTTTATAGTGAACCACCAACAAACTTCCTTCGGACGACACATAGATGTTATGATGTAGTGGCATATCGTCTCCTGATATTTGTTGTTGGTTTCGGTGTTGATGTCTTCGACAATGATGAGCGTAGGCATAGATTGACCCATACGGGGTGAGTTGGATCCTGCTTGTCATAAGTGTCCTGGCTTAGGCCTTGAGATGGCTCAAAGCTTGGCTGCCTTCTGCGGATACATGGGTGTATGCCGAGTCTCTGTGTGATGAGTGATTGTCAACGGAGATGATGCGCATGTTCTTTGGCTTGTGTTGTGCAGGTGTCGAGCACGGAGACAGTGATCGATGGTGGGTGAAGGTCAAGTTGCGACGTGCCGTGCCGACGGACCGGGCGCGATGAAGGATGGGCGTGCCGTGCGGCGGACGTGCCATGCCGATGTATCGGACGGTGAAGGGCGGACGTGGACTTGGACTGATGGACTGGAGGCCGGAGGATCAGCTGTGGTGGCTGGCAGCCTGTGACAGCGACAAGCGGAGAAGTGCGATCATGTCGGTGGAAGGGGTGCACAGGCGGTGCATCCCCTCTACGACGCCGGTTTGTTGGTAGAGCCCGGGAAAAACCAACGGTGGACAGTTTCCAGGTTTGGGCCTCAAAACCTGGGTGCTGGGTTTCCAGGTTGAGCCACAAAACCTGGGCGTGACGGTTTCCAGGTTGAGCCTCAAAACCTGGGCGTGGGCCGGTTTCCGAGTTTGGGCCACAAAACTCGGGCTGGAGGCTGGTTTCCCGGTTTGGGCCTCAAAACCGGGGGCTGATGGAAAAGGCTGGTTTCCCGGTTTGGGCCACAAAACCGGGGGTGCAGAGTGGTGGCGGCACGTGGCGGCGATCTGAAGGTTGCGTGGAGGCGACGCGGAAGACCGTGCGGGCGTGGCCGTCGGATCTACCTACCACCAGCGGGTGGACTAGAATAGCCTTAGGGTTAGGCTGGTCCGCTCTGTAATTAGAGTAGTGAGGGGTAGAGTAGGAAATAGACTTAGGCTAGGTTAGTATAAGTAGTCCAGGGGAGACACCCTCCTCCCTATCTCAATCTCAGTTAGAGCTTTCATTTCCTAGGGTTTCCACTCTCCCACACCCCTGCTTTAGCTAGTTGAGATCCGCAGAGAGACTCCACTCTGTGTACTGTTGATTCGAGGAAGTGAGGCCGTATCCTCACCTTGGAGCACTGATCGATGGCTTGATTTGCGTCCTTGATTCGAGTTCGTGGCTGTGATTTCCGTTTTACTTGTGTTCTTCGCGGAATCTTTTTGCTCCACGATTTTCCCGTCGCTTGATCTCTTTGCTCGGTTCATCTTTTACAATTCCGTTTGAACCAAGTTGTTCTAGATCGTGAGGCACTTCTTTCCACCGAAGGAATCATCCTCTAACCTCACGGTCTAGGAGATCGATCGATTTTTCGTTTCGGGTCTTTTTTTCTTCCCTTCCCCCGAAATTCTTCGATTCACCGATTTGGAGTTAGGTTCGAGCCATGATCTCTTAGAGATAGCTCACTAACCTCCTTGTGACTTCACTCACCAAGTTTGATCCCTAGAGGACTTGTTTTGGGTGAGTTCTAGTCGAATCGGTGGACGAACAGTGAATTCGCGGGGTGACCGGACGCTTCATTCAACGACCGGACGCTGCTACAGTGCGTCCGGTGGTTGAACTCTGTCTGAGTTCTTTTGGTTGACCGGACGCTCTGTTCAAATCGACCGGACGCTCCCTTCAGTGAGTCCGGTCAGAAACAGAGAGGTTCCAGAAACGTTTTTCTGTGACCGGACGCGTCCGGTGCCTGGTGACCGGACGCTCTGGTGAGTCCGATCGTTTCCGGTGTTTTGTTTTGCTTGACCGGACGCTGGGTGTTGGAACTGACCGGACCTGCCAGAGTGACTGTTCCCGTGCTTTGTCTCTTGTGACCGGACGCTCAGTGAACGACCGGACGCTTGAGCTCCGTGCGTCCGGTCACGAACAGAGAGCTCCCAGAGCTGATTTCTGACGACCGGACGCGTCCGGTCCCTGCTGACCGGACGCTGGCCAGAGTCCGGTCGATCCAGTTTCGCGCGTTTTCGTTCGCGGTTCGTTCGTTCTTGATCGGATTTGAGTTCCGTCTTTTGCGTTGGCTTTCTAGGGTTGTCTAGTGTCCCGCTGTGCTTCTAGGAGGCATCCACCCTACATCTAGGGTCGTGGACATTAGCAAGCTCTAGGGTTCGCTCTTGGGGTTGATTTTGGGACAGTGGTATCTAGTTTCCGAAAGGAAATTTTGAAGCTCCCATTCACCCCCCCTCTGGTCGCTTTCGGGTAGCTTCTCGGTCCTTCACCTTCGACATCACTTGTGACTTGTCTGATGATGAGTTTTGTCTATCCACGGGTTGGATTTTGGATCTTTAAGTTCACACCATGAACAAGCAAACCTCATCTCCTACAAAATGTTAGTGGACACATACCCGAAGGATTGCACTGAATTTGGAACATGGGTTGCTATCCACAACTTTTATTAATTTTTTTAATTATTCATCCATGCTAATGAAAAGATGATTTTAGAATTACTTTAGCATAGACTAGCATTTTATGTGTTGGCTGCATTTTAACATGGTTCAAGGTAAAGGATAATTTGCAGTAGAAGATAGACTTAAAATAAACTTTAATACTCACAGTTCTTTCATCCATGATGAATGAGCTGAGTCTTCTTTGTGCAGTTCATCATATGCCTTGCTTCATCTCTGATGTGAATTCATCTCAGGACTTTCCCAAATTGTATTTGAGAGTTTTCTGCAGGGGTTAGTCCAACAAAATATCCAATGTCTACACAAGCTAATTTCAAATCAAAAATCAAACCAAACTCCGTGTCTAATTTGATTAAGGTAGACTATTTAACCTAAGCACCACGCTTAATTTAAAAAGCCTATGAAAGTACCCATGAAGTACTTTCAAACCAAAATATACTAGCATAGACAAAGGTAGCATGAAAGCATAAAAGAGATTTATTCAAATAGAGATGAAAGAGTATGATCACAATGAGAATTTTTTTTTCTCTTTTTTATTTAATATTTTTTAGATGCAGATGACATGAATGCATGCAAGGAACTTGATATGAGAAAACATAAACTAAATGGAGTGGATGCAAGGATGATTCAAAGTAAACATGCAGTGGAATGCAAGGAATTAAAAAGATAACTACTCATAAAGTTTAAAGTCCATGAGCAAGACTGACTCACCTTGATCATACTTACCATGAATCACAACTGGAACTTGTGAGTGGCGCAGCGTAACTATCTGTCACATGAGATGGGAGTTGAATTCTTGTGACGATGACCTTTTCTCCAATCTACACATGGTTAGAATAATATATATGTATACACAAACCTGTGAGATGGCAGGGCTCTAGAATTAATGATGGATCTTCAATGTTCAGGCACCCTGGGTTCTTCATTCTTGTGGAAGCTTGCCATAAGGTCGAAATGGTATCTGATGTCCTGTCTATTCCACACTCAACAGAACAAGGGGTAATCCTACTAAAGCTAGTGGTACACTAAATTAGCAGACATCAAAATCATTATCAAAATCTTTACACCAATTGCTTCCCCGGCAACGGCGCCAAAAATGCTTCTTGACGTTTGTTAACGCAAATAGAATATGAAAGATTCCGCAAGCGCATAGAACACCATCGTAGCATTTTACCGGGAGTATTCCAGGATCGTTATTTATATTTTACCACAGGGAAGCTAGGGTCAAGAATCTGATAAGTCACTATCATGCATCTACTAACTCAGAGTACTAACTAGACTAAAGCAGGAGTGATTGATATATGATATTATAATGGAAGCACATCAAAGAGAATTTAATGATAAATGTAAAGATAACTATAGTGGGAGGACAACGGGAGAGATCAAGGTTCCTATGTACTTCTCTATTACTTAGGTTCTAAGGTAACAAGGATGAAAAGATATAGCAGTTATAAATATTGGCACTTTGGAGCAGCAGGTCCTTTCCAACTCTCGAAGAAGACTGGGAAAAAGGTAGTTGGGAGAAGGCTGCCAAAAGCTCTACAAAACATCAATCCGAACATGGTGGACTACGAAGGCGTAACAGAGCTGTCACTCCTGGGGCTACCACAACTATTCCGTGGGATTGATCGCAACCTCACGTAACCTATAGACTAAACACCATGTCTAATCTATCGATTACTACTCTAATTATGGCCTATAACTAGAGCACTCAATATGAGCAAAGATCTCATGCCAAGATATAACAACTATACTAATCATATATGAAAGGCATAAAGTAATTAGAGAAGATAAATATATTAAAGTATAAGTCTTACAAAGAAAAGATACAAAGGCATACCAAAACTCTGAAGACTCCTCCGGAACCAGAGCGCAGCTCCGCTCTCCCTAACTCCCGACTACGACTAAAGCTAAGCTATTACATTGGAAAATCTAAACCTAATTACATAGAGAAGAGAGGTTATCCATTCGAGGGACGCCTCTACAACTCCATGATGGTGTGTTGCCTCAGGGGGGGTCCTAGGTTTATTATATAGGGGCTCCTGGCCTCCCCTCCACCTTGGGCAAGCGATGTGGTACTAAATCCTTCGTCATATGCACTTGGGCCTAAATGGGCCAAAACGTGTTGGAGAGGTCGGTTGGAGTGCGTCACGCGAAGGAGGAGTGGATTGGGCCCAATAGCAGACCGACCGGCCTAGGAGGGAGACCGACCGGTCTGCCTCTATGGCAGGTGGGCCCCGTCTTCCATGGGTCGCCTTCTCATGTCTTCTGGAATGTTCTGGAATGTTCTAGAATCTTCCAAGTCGTATCCATCGAGGACTCTCGCTCCGGGACTCCAAATATAACAAATCATATGTCGATTTCGATCGTCTCGACGAGGTCTTCGCAATGGTGTGCTCTGTTTCATCACTTGAGATACTTTTATATGGTGAAATATTGATAATCCTGCAAAACAAGTGAGAGCACCAAAACTCGTGGAACTTGTTAGTTTCAAACCCTACAACTATGCTTTGTGATTCAATTCATGTCATTCTATGCATTAGTTGATGGTATAATATTGACATTAAGGACCGTCAACAATCAACACAAGGAATTAACAAAACCCTAAATCGACCTAAACTGGTCTCTAGATCGGTTTTTCATCAATTTAGTCAGGTTCCTTGCTGTATCAGGTTGATCCGCAACCTCTTTGGGCGTTCTAGCCTTGCTGGTGTGTGATTCGGATCACTTCCGACGTCAACACACTTTTTGGCGACTCCGCTGGGGAAGATTGAGATTTCATCTACCACCAAGATAGGCGGTAAAGACGGTGCTACAGATAAGGATAACATCGTTCGTCCTGCGGGCATTGACGAGCTCCCCGACGAGTTAAAGCAACAAGCGCAGGCCAAGCTTGACGCCGTTTTGAAGGCTTTCCTGGAAAGCTGTTCAAAAGATCAGCGCGTGTGGGGATATTACCTCCGTATACCCCCATGGACCTACTTGGGCCCTTCGTCAAGGACAGCCCAGCTCGCGAGGCCTTGCAGCACACGACCAGCTCGCTGTGCTCGTCAAGGACTCTCCAGAAGCCTTGCCCGCCAAGGAAGATCCTAGAGTTAGATCTGGATTCCTTGCCTTAAGGAACCGTTTGTAATCTGTTAGGACTTGACAACTGTAACCCTGCTCCCCAGCTATATAAGGCGAGCAGGGACCCCCTCTCATCTCACCTCAGATCCCATCGGATCACATGTCATATTCCAACCTAGCAATACAAACCAGCCACCAGAACACAGGACGTAGGGTATTACGGCGACTTGCCGGCCCGAACCTGTCTAAATTGCCGTCTCTCGTCCCTGTGTCTACACTTTGCAGATGTCTCGCACGCCTCCGCTGCTCAATCTACTATCTTGGGCATACCCCTCGGTAGACTATCGACCATATTTCGTCGACAACGCGACAGGGTCACCCAAGACAAAGAGCCGGACTTTAGCGAGATAGTTCCCACTACGTCAACCAAAACTGTTGAAGACGCTACAGAAAAGGTAAATACTGAGGTACCTGACGATCCTTACCCTACCCATGCTAATTTTTCAACAATGCTGGTTGATACTTCTAAAACTCTTACCAATACCATTCATCATTCGTTTAAATTACTTAGCGATCGCATGGATAAATTAGAGGGTAAGACCGTTGAACCCGAGTGTCCTACCGAGCAACCACAGTTTGGTATGCCTTTTAACTTCTTTGATGGCCAAACCTCACACACCAGTTTTGGCCAATTACAATCAGGGTTATCGGCAAACGAAGTTGGTAGAACTAGTCATGGCGGAGTTAGTACATCAACATATAATGTCCACCATAATTCTGGTCGGACCACGCGGACCGACCAGGGAGCAACTACGAACAGAACTTCAGGAGGATAGGGAATAGTATTACCCAATCCACCGAAGCCTCTAGGTCATAATTCCATGCATAGCGACGCTCCTAACCTTGCTGCAACCGATTTTGGACGAGCCCTAAATCAGTTTAAAGAGGAAATAACTAGGTCTCTCGAGACTAGCTTGGGAGTCCAATTCAAACCTAGTAGGACCACTTACTCTAAACCATATCCTTCATGTTTTGATTTTATGAAAGCACCTGATGGATGGAGGGTACCGGATTTTTATAAGTTTAGCGGTGACGGTAGTAAAACAACCATGGAACATGTTGGCATGTTCCTTGCACAGATGGGCGAAGCTAGCACGTTAGATTATATGAATGTACGATAATTTCCTTTGTCTCTTACTGGTACAGTTTTTGCCTGGTTTACGTCACTACCAGAATGTACTATTAGTTCTTGGGCTGAATTAGAAGAAAAATTTCATAATCACTTTTATGATGGTGTCCAGGAAACTAGACTGTCGCATCTCGCATCGGTGCGCCAAGGGCGCAGTGAGCCCATGGTTGATTTCTTTAAGCATTTTAAAGAGATTAAGAACTGATGTTTTCATTTAATGATTTCTGATAGAGATTTAACAGACTTATGCTTTGCTGGTTTACGTTGAGAAATTAAAGATAAACTTGAGCATTATGATTTCTTTAACATAAACCAACTTCTGCAAAAGTCTGTTTCAATTGAATCGCGCCTTAAGGAACCCTACGATCCTCATAAGATTCATTAGCCAAGTGTGCATATTGTTGAAATGAATTCTAATAGTTCGGACGATGAGTTTAAAGATTGTTATGCTGCCGAGTTTTTATGGCCAGTACAGAATAAACTAGTCTCCTTTCCTTCCCTCAAACCAATTCAAAAGAATCGGGGTGAGGAAGTAAAGTTTACTTTTGATTTCTCTAAGTATGACCGAATCTTTGATGAATTGCTTAAATTCAGTTATCTTAAAATTAATTATACTTTGCCATCACCTGATGAATTAAAGAGAAGAGCTTATTGTAAATATCATAATTCTGTTTCTCATGCCACTAATGACTGTAATGTTTTTCGTCGACGGGTCCAATCGGCCCTTAATGAAGGACGATTGAGTCTTAGTGAGATGTAGGTCGACACTGCTCCTTTTCCAGTTCATATGGTGGAAGCAGGGAATCCTGCTATTTTGATTCGTCTAGAGCAAGCCGATACGACCAAAGGCAAGAATGTCGTCATCGGTGAATCACGGGTCGCACTGAATGTTGGGAGTGATTCGGGGCGCAAAGTGGTGCTCGAGAAGGGTGATGATGGCAAGAACAAACTCACGATTACTGCCGGATCGGTGAGACACCTTAATAAGCAAAGGTGGTCCGATACCAGGGCAGCACAGCAAAGGCCGACCAGGTCGGGTCCTCAAACCGACCAGTCTGGTCCTTCCTCTGAGCAGTCGACTCAGTCAGGTCAAAAGACCGATCAGGTCAGGCTGGCTTCTTCCAGTTTAGCTAAAACAAACATGCCGACCACTACAACCGGGCTGACTGGTTCTAGTAGTTCTACCCCTTCTGGAGTACGTGTCTCACACACATTTGTCCCACAAAGGCCTGAAGTTGGTACCTGGAAGACTAATGTGGAAAAGAATAAGGAGAAGGTTGCCAGAGAGCCATGCACTTTCGATAAACTCATGGCTAAATATAAACAACAGAAGGCTGATTCCCAGAATCGGCTATTATTGAGAAAGAGAGAGTCCACTCCTCCGAAGCGTGAGGATGAGAAGTCTAAGCAGCTGGTGGTGGCCCAAGCAGCATCCTCAGTGCCGAGGGCCATTCCTTATAAACCCCAGTGGGTTCCTCCCCTTTCACCGCCTCCACAATGGGGTCCTCAAGGAGTTTCAGTACCCTACCCCATGCCAGCGCCTATGTGCTACCAGCGAGGATGGGGAGCACCTGTTGGTCAACCTTTGAGGGTTTCGGTGTTCAATCGATTGAGTGATCGGCCGAGCTCCAGTGGTATAAATTAGAATCGGCTGGTCACCACAAAGGTTTTGGTCGCTCAGGAAGCGGGAAAGGCACAGGTACGACAAGTTTATGTGCCTAAGAAGATGCAAAATACTCCTGTTGTTCCCTCAACAAAGCCTGATCCTGTTCCCATAATTACGATCGGCTCTATGGAGGCTCCCATTGTTGATGAAACTGAGCCGATGGTAATTGAGGACCCGACTCCAGCAAAGGCTCAAGTTTCAGATGCTTCAGCCGGAGTAGAAGAAGAAAAGCCTGTCGAGCGTGATCCTAGATATACTCAGCCTAGGTGGTGTCCCCCTGGTTTGAGTAAGACTCAGCGAAGGAAGTTGCAGCGGGCTCGCTGTAACAAGCAAAGGCGGGGCAACTTGAGAAGATGAGGAAAGACATATTTAATTCAACACATCCCATGTTCCCTCAGGGCAAGCGAGGAGGTGAAGAGTCAACTTGTAATCAAGGGCCGACTTTGACAGTTATGGAACCAAACGGGTTGGATCCTAAGCCGACCAGTCTGGATATCGGTCCTGCTAAGTCGGCTTCAGAGCCGATCAGGTCGGATCCCAATCCGACTAGTTTGGATTGTGCGCCGACCAGTTTAGGAACTGAGCAAGTTAGGTCAGCCACTGCTGAGTCAGGAGTTGAGTCGAACCGACCAGGTCCAGGGTTAGCAGAATTGGTTCTTAATGTCTCGGTGAAGTCCGATGTATACCCTGAAGTCTTGTTTCCTTCGCTGGTGTTGTCACGACCAGCGAAGAATTACCTGAAGAACAAGATGAGGAAATGGTGGACTATGAACCTTCCCTAGAGAGGGCGGAGGTCAATGTGGTTTACTTATCGGCCGACTACTATGTGGTCGGAGATGATTCAACAGCGACGGAGTTCAACTTCGCTACACAGAGCGTTGTGTTCCAGAAGCCAGAGGATTCTGTCAATCATCTCAAGCCATTACATGTAAAGGGCCATATCAATGGTACACCAGTTCACAAGATGTTGGTCGACAGCGGGGCGATTGTGAATCTGATGCCATACTCGCTTTATCAGAAGCTTGGTGGCACTGACGAAGAGCTGATCAAGACCAACATGACTATCACTGGAGCGAATCTCGGAGAAGCGTCTGTAGTACTCCCGCATGGTCTCGTTTTTCTGCTGTTTGCAAGTTCTAAGCTTAGTCTGCGGGTCTGATCTCTCAGGGACACCTGCAAAGTTCTCTATGAAAATGCGGTGAAGTTGTTCCCAGGAATTGATGGACTCGGGCTTAAGTCTGTCGAACCATGCAAGAGGCATTGTTTCTAGAGCCATGGGGAGAAATAATGCTTTGGTATCATTGCTTCCTCCTGCTAACTCGACTGCTTAAGCATACAGCCTGAGCCACCGTTTAGGTTCTGTTTTCCCATCGTACTTGGAGTAGTTCCCAGGTTTAAACTTTCGTGGAAACAGGACTGCTCGGAGCCTCTGGGAAAAGCAGGGGAAATGATCAACTGCGTCAGATGCTAAGATGTCGACTCCTCGATATGATGATTCAGCTCCTCCTTTGGCTTGTTCGGGGACTCGATTGCCCAGGCGACTCCTGGCCAGCACTCGGCCCAGTCGCTCATGAACAGGTCGCCTCTGGCTTGGATGAGATGAGTCTTGATCATCAGCTAGGTACTCAAGGTTTCTACCTTTGAGTTGCAGTGCAGTAGTCTGAAGCAGGATCAGTCGTCGCTCTTCATCAGGTGTGCGGTTGTCTTTAGCTCCCATCTCTGTAGCTAAGGTCGTGATGTTCTGATAGGGTGTCTGATATACTTTATGACCGGCTACCCTTATGAATTCAGGTTCGAGGTTTCGCGAGCAGTCGACTCGTCGTCGATTGTGGTCATTTTGAGACTGAATCTCCTGATCATGTTGGTGATGAATTTGACGCTCAGCTTCTTCTTCCAAGCGCCTTCGGCTATTATATTCTTCTAGCCGCACTTGGTAACATTTCATGGCCTCTTTACGATGAGTTGCTCGCCTTCCGCGAGCATCTTTTTCTAGATTCTTCCTTAGTCTTTCTGTCTTTAGAGTCTCAGTTTCACCGGGTCCTTCTGGATCGTCATTAGATATCATACTCAAAGTTTCATCATCTCGAAAGACATCTGGAGGAGTCAGAGGTTGTAGAGATGGCTGGTGTCCTGCCATGAAGACTTTGCGAGTATAGCCTTGGTTGGTTGATCCCGGTGTAACCGATTCCAAGGTAGAAGCACTAGAGATTAGCTCTATTGAGGTATCGTCCTCCTCAAAGGGGAGTTGATGTCCATATTGGTACAGGAGTTAATGGTCGATTGTGCCAACCAATCTAGCTGGGGCTGGTTGTATTGGCCAATGGATGATGTTACCTTCCTCGGTTGAACTGAAGACGAGTCCCTGTTGGGCTCCAGTCAGAGGGATCTATTGAAGCCTTGAGAAGTTTGAACCAATCAACTCTTGGAAGTTTTTAGTCGAGTTGTGCAATCCAAAGGGGATACGATGTCTGAAATCCGAGTCCTTTTCGGCCCGAGAGTTCGTGTCCGAGTAGGAGTCGGATAATTCAGCTTGGTCCCGAGATTCTTGCGACTCTTGGATTGTGAGGTTTTCTAAGTCTCAAGCAAGATGATCTGTCTTTGGCGTGGCTTGCGCTTCTGATTCGGTTTGAAGGTGTCGATGCAGCTTTCCTTGATCATCCGCGATGCAAGTCCACGAGCCAAAAAACGAAAATTGATCCCGCCGAGAACATGTTGAAGCGGTTCGTCGAGCTCTTGATCGCGGAATCGCCGAGAGCCCCTACCTGGCGCGCCAGCTGTCGGTGTTTGTTGACCGGCAACTCGTCTTGGGGATTCCTAGACGATTTGTTCGGTGGGGATCGGCGTTCGTAGAACTCGGTGAGTACACTGGGACAACGATTTATACTGGTTCAGGCCGCTTAATAGCGTAATACCTTACGCCCAGTGGTGGTGTGTGTCTTGTGTTATGATTCAAGATTCAATGATAGGGGTATGCACCCGCTTCCCCTTATATAGTCGGGTGAAGCTTAGCGCATACCGAGTCCTATTCGATTACAACATAGGAGTCCTATTCTAATTACAAGACTTCCTTTAGAAACTCGACCAAGTTACAATGAGAGTCCTAATCCATGTAGACTTCATTTCATGTCTTCGGATCTCCCGTGACGCCTAGGACAAATCCGAGTAATCATCTTCTGATGATGTCTCTGACATTCTGGTCCGTCAGAGTCGGAGGAGGAGATCCTATTCCAGCCAAAGGAGTTGCGTCCATAGAGCTTACCATTGGAAGTGAGACTTTGGCTACTGCTTTCTTCGTCGCCGACATACAAGGTAGTTACAACCTTATACTTGGGCGCGATTGGATTCATGCTAATCAGTGCATCCCTTCTAGTCTACATCAATTTCTTATTCAGTGGGTGGGCGACAATGTAGAAGTTGTGCATTCGGAGTCATCGGCCTATGTAGCTGCGGCCGATGCTCCTTTGCTGGGGGGTATGATACTATTGCTTGTTTGTCTGGTCATGACCTTTCTGATTTTCAATTCATTAGTGTTACTAAGGAAGGTTTTGTACCGGTATCTCTAAAGTTGATTGATAATTGGTTCAACATTATCATGCAATTTAATGGATGCTAATGTTGATTGGTTAAGACATCGTGTTGAGCAATATCGGACTTATAAGACTGACGCTTGCGAAGCTATTGATGACTTTGATGAGCTCAATAAGTTCGGTCAAGGTTTCACGTCGGCCGACCCCTTAGAACAAGTTGATATTGGGGATGGTTCTGTACCTAGGCCGGCCTTTGTAAATCAAAACCTGGAAGCCGATTATAAACTAGATTTAATCGCGCTTCTGAAAGAATATGTCAATTGCTTTGCGTGGAATTACACTGAAATGCCTGGATTAAACCGAGAGCTTGTTGAACATCGGCTTCTTATTAAATCTAGGTTCAGGCCTTTCAAACAACATCCTCACCATTTTAGCTCCACGATATATGACTGGATTAAAGAAGAAATTTATCGGTTATTGCAAGTGGGGTTTATCCAGCCATGCAGGTATGCGGAGTGGGTCTCTAATATTGTGCCTGTTGAGAAGAAAGACACTGGTAAGATCAGAGTCTGTATTGATTTTAGAGATTTAAATAGAGCCACTCCTAAAGATGAGTATCCTATGTCCACAGCCGATATGTTGATCAACGATGCTTCAGGACACTGAATTGTCAGCTTTCTTGATGGCAATGCTGGTTATAATCAGATATTTATGGCCAAAGAAGATATGTCTAAAACGACCTTCATTTGTCCTGGGTTTGTCGGTCTCTTTGAGTGGTTGTAATGACATTAGATTTGAAGAATGCCGGCACTACTCAACGTGCTATGAATCTGATGTTTCATGATTTGATTGGTGTAATCATGGAAGTATATATTGATGACATTGTGATTAAATCGGCTGCTCATTTGTCTCATTTAGCTGATTTACATCTAGCTTTTGAGAGGATGCGCCGCTATGGATTGAAGATGAATCAACTAAAGTGTGCCTTTGGTGTATCGGCTGGAAAGTTCTTGGGGTTTATTATTCATGATAAGGGCATAGAGATTGATCCCAAGAGGATAGAAAAGATTAAGAAAGTTCATGCGCCTGCATGCAAAAAGAACGTGCAAAAGTTCTTGGGAAAGGTGAACTACTTAAGGAGGTTTATTGCAAACATGTCCGAGAAGATTATTCCTTTTACCCTCATACTAAAGTTGAAGGATGAATCTGAATTCACTTGGGGGGCAGAGCAGCAAAGGGCGTTTGAAAAAATAAAGGAATATTTGTCATCCTCATCGATTCTTCGAGCACCTAGGAGAGGAGTTCCCTTCAGATTGTATATTGCTGTCGAAGAGAAGATTATCGGAGCTGTTTTGACACAAGAAGACGAAGGCAAGGAGTATGTGATCGCTTATATTGGTCGTCGTCTTCTTGATCCCGTGACGAGGTACGCCCATATTGAGAAGTTATGTTTATCATTATATATGCTTATGCTAAGATGAGGCATTATTTACTATCTAGTACATGTGTGGTTGCATGCCAGACTGATGTGATTAAGCACATGTTATATCGGCCAAACCTTAGTGGAAGGATAGGCAAATGGGCGTATGCATTAGTTGAATATGACTTGGCTTATGAACCATTGAAAACATTGAAAGGTCAAGTTCTTGTTGATTTCATTGTTGACCATGGTATTGATTTAGAAGATGAGAACAGTTACTTTACTTTTATATCGTGGAAACTTTATTTAGATGGGTCGGTTTGTAAGGAGGGTCAAGGTGTTGGCGTGATCATTATTTCTCCTAATGGTGCCAAATTTGAGATGTTAAGCCGACTAGATTATTTTTGCACCAATAATCAAGCCGGATATGAAGCTTTGTTGTTCGGTTTAGAAATATTGGATTCCATGGGAGTTAAACATGTTGAGGCTTACGGCGATTCCTTATTAGTAGTACAACAAGTTGCTGGTGAATTTTAATGTTTAGAAGGGTCGCTGAATGTTTATTTTGAATTGTGTCTTAATATCATTGCTCGATTTACCGAATTCCAAATTCGGCATATACCGAGGCATGAAAATCATGAAGCCAACATGTTAGCTCAGCAAGCATCTGGCTATAGTGTCAGTAGTCGTAATTTTCACATGAAGCTGATACATCAGTGTTCGGAAGTTTTTGTGTACAAGTCACAAAGAACTAGTTTGGTCGGCTCGTTTAGCCGACCGGATTGGTTTTGAACCGATACAGCCGATTCACTCAGGCGACCAGGTCAGTTTTGAGCTTACTTGGTCGGATTGCTTGACCGACCAGGTTGGCTGCGAATTAGGTCAACCAGCTCGTTTGATTGACCTGGTCGATCTTGGAACGTTTGGTCAAATTGGCTCTTCTGCAGATTTTACGGATCGGTCCAATTTAATTACTAATAAGAATGAGGCCAATTTAGAGGATTGGAGGACTCCCTTGTTAAAATATCTTCGTGATCCAAATACTAGAGTTGATCAAAGCATTCGGCGAAGCACATTCAAATATATATTACACAAAGATGAGCTTTACCGAAGAACTGCTGAGGATTTATTACTTAAGTGTTTAGGATCTGATCAGGCGAAAGTGGTTATGGGAGAAGTCCATGAAGGTATTTGTGGTACACATCAATCAGCCCCGAAAATGAAATGGTTACTACGTAGAACCGGATTTTTTTGGCCTACTATGATGGCCGATTGTTTTCGTTATTACAAAGGATGTGAAGAGTGTCAACGGTTTGGAAATATACAGCTTGCATCTGCTTCTATGCTTCATCCTATCATCAAGTCATGACCTTTTCGTGGTTGGGGGCTTGACTTCATTGGCCAAATACATCCCCCGTCTTCAAAGGGACATCGCTTTGTCCTGGTGAAGGGTCGAGATGGCAGACTAGAGGGGGGTGAATAGTCATTTCTAAAATTAATCATGTCGACTAACCGAAACAAATACGGAATTAAAACTATCGGTCTAGCCAAGACTACACCCTTCTACCTATACTCTATGACACCTTACAAAAGATCCTAAACAATGCAAATAAGGTGTCAGGCTAGCTAGAGCTCACCTAACCAATTCTAGAAGCAAGGTCACACAAACCTATGCAACTAGTACTTCAAACACCGGGGAGCTCCTACACATGCTACTAAGCAAAAGCACAAAAACTAAGCTCACTAGCAATGCTCAATAACAAGGCTACACAAGCCAAATTAGAGAGTTCAACTTAGCTACACAAACTAAGCAATATGACTAGCAAGACTACAAGTCAACTAGTCACTCATGGGATCAACTCTATGCTACACAAGCAAAGAATGCAACTTGCAAGCCGCACAAGCTAACAAGAAGCGTCGAAGCAACAACAAGGCACTAGCACAAGTATGAGAAGGAAATACGAGCTAGTGAATGGAGATAACAAACCATCGAGAAGATGTAGACAATGTTGACACGGTGATTTTATCCTGGGGTTCACTTGGTCGCCACCAAGCTAGTCCCCGTTGAGGCAAGCCCAAGGTTGCCGCCGATCCTCTCGCTAGTGGTGACCCTAAGTCACGCTCTCCACGATGGAGTGCTCACCAAGAGCTCTAGCTTTCTATCCGGCCGGACCACTTGGCGCTCTTCGCACCTCTCTCCACTAGAGTTGCTCTTCGCGATCTCCCGGGGCGAGCACAATGCCCCTCACAAAGCTTCTCTGGAGCCATGCACAATCTTCACGCGGGCTTCACGACGGAGACTCGAACACCAAGCCGTCTAGGAGGTGGCAACCTCCATGAGTAATAAGCACCACCGGCTTGCAACTCGACCACCTAGTGCCACTCGATGCTATCTCTCAAAACAACGCACTAGCGATCACTCACTCGCAATGGATTAGCACACTAGCAAGCACGAGTGAGTTAGAGGGCTCTCTAGCACATCCACACAAGCCACCAAGGCTTTTGAGTGCTCCAGCAGCCAGCCCACGGCCGGCCTCAACCACTATATATAGAGGGGGAAACCAACTAGCCGTTTCCCCCTTTCTCTCGAGCTCCACGAAGACCACCAGTACTACCGGTCAGCGGACCGGTACCTCCGGTCAACATGACCGGTACTACCGCTTCACGACCGGTACTACCGCTTCACACTTCACTACTCCCGTTTGACCAAAAAACGCCACAAGGCCGGTACTACCGCCCGTAGGCCGGTACTACCACCCGCAGGGCCAGTACTACCGTCCGGCTTCGAACCTCAGCCCAACGGCTACTTCACCTGAGCGGTACCTCCAGTCCCGGACCGGTACTATCGCTCGCAGGGCCGGTACTACCGGTCGACCACCGGTACTTCCGGTCAAACCCTTAGGCGCATGTTGGAAGAAACTAAGCACGAAACGGGACTTCCGGAGCCCCGATCGGTACTACCAGCCCCCAGACCGGTACTACCATCCCCCGGACCGCTACTACCGCCCCAGGACCGGTACTACCGGCCCCTGGACCGGTACTACAGCCCGTCCCCCCGGTAGATCCGCTACCAGCCGGAGCTCCGCGCTAAAACGGCCATAACTCTTCGCTCCGAACTCCGATTTTGATGATCTTGGACATTTTGGAAAGCTTATTCAGAGGGCTACACAACCCACATGAATAAACAATCCAAAACACAAAGGATTAGAACATATTTCCAATCCAAGATTCATCGCTTTTCTTTTTCAACCAAAGCTTTCTCCAAAACTTCTCTGAGTTGATCCAAATCAACTCCAACACCTTCTCCTTTGCAAATGTGCCAACACCACCAAGTGTACACCATCATGTGCATGTGTGTTAGCATTTTCACAATCATTTTTTTAAAGGATTTTCACTTTCTCTTACTGCGCCACTCGATCCTAGCAACATCGCAATGTTAGATCGCTCAAGTGGCACTAGATGACCGATATGCAAACAAGTTTGCTCCTCTTGATAGTACAGCCATCTATTCTAAACCCGGTCATAATCTTCTCTACACACCTATGACCGGTGAAATGAAATGCCCTACAAATATACCTTTGCCTTGTGTATTCCATTCCATCTCCTCCGGTGTTGATGCAACACATGCACCAACCTTGATCAAATGATATGATCCACTTCATATCATCACATGGCCTCCATGGTCCATCAATCTTGACCTCGCTTGCTCTTCACCATTACTTCAGTCCTTCGGCGCCAAGTCTTTGCTCAAGCCTCCTGACACTCGGTACAAATGGCTTCAAAGCCTCCAACTTGCCCTTCACCTTCGCAATCGGTCCATCAAGCCAAGCCTTGCCTTGATCTTCACCATCTTAGCCATATGACCACATGTCATGTTTCATGTGCATTATGCTCCTCCATGATCATCACATGTGTGAGCTTCGCATCAAGTCCAAGCCATTCACCTCCATGGCTCAAGTGCTCACACACATGTACCTGTGGACTAATCACCTGTGTATCTCACATAAACACCATTAGTCCACCTAAAGTTGTCACTCAATTACCAAAACCAAACTAGGACCTTTCAATCTCCCCCTTTTTGGTAATTGATGAAAACTCTACAAAGATATGGAAATTAAGCTTATTTGGATTCTATGTTACTTATCCAACATTAAGACCATATGAGAGAATTTGGATAAGCACCATACAACCCGACTTGGTAGTGTTAACTCCCCCTACATGTGTGCTCAAATGGTTTGGTTTCAAGCTTGCACACATGCATAAATATGAAATTTGTGGGAGTGTAAGCACTACTAAGTGATGCTAAGGTATACAAAATGGAAATGTACCTTTGAAGCATGTATACCACATTTTAAATCATCCTTAGGATCAACCTTGCTAGAAACAAGTGAAACTAGATACCACGTGAGATCAATATTATAAACAAGGTTCTAGTTACCACTTGCTATACTAAGACTAGGCTCTAGATAGCAATAAAAGGAAAAACAATCATCATCCAAGTCTTAGCTCTAGCAAATATTGCACACAAGCATATATATCAAATGTAAAACATATGCATTATGCAAGCAAGCAAATGTAATGCACAACCAAATGCATCAAACATGTATTCATGAGCTTGCTCCCCCTACTTGTGTGCTCTCTTTGTTCAAGAAATTTGATCCTTTTCCATTGTTCAATCTTGCTCCCTCTTGATCCATGTCCATCTTCTTTTCTCCCCCTTTGTCCTTGACATATCGCAATTGACATATCTTTGCCATAATTTCTCCACTTTTGTCATCAATGGCCACAAAAGGTATGCTTCTCTTGATACAAAGGTTGCACTGGGGTAGATAGTTGAGACTTGAATCTTGCATTTTTTATGGACACCACCATATGCGTTGGAATGACACCGTGTGTAGGATCTTTGACCTTGATACCAATAGGTGGGGCAGCTCCCCTATGTCATAGCATGGGTCATCCACTTGATAGGCTTGAGCTCTTGTTGGCGAGGGATGCTTCGCTTGATTTGATCACTTACAGTTTAGGATCACTTGACATCTTGTAGGATACCACTTGTGAGCTTGATCTCTTGAATGAAGTTTGAACTTGATATCCATTTGCATTATTGTCTTCTTGAACTCTTGTTATGAGCTTCTCATTTGTGACTTGAACTATTAAATTTGCACAAGATATCTAACTCGGTTTGCTCTAGAGTAAGCTTCTTCGCACATCTTTCAATGGTTATCTTACTCATGTTGAATTAGACACTTGAAAGCTCATCTTCTAGATCAAGTACTTGGGTTTACTAGCTCATGAACAAACTTATATACTAACCACTAGATCATATAATCAACCAAGCAATAGTGGTAGGCTATGAATTTAAAACTTTTCATTTGTTATGCATGATCCTATTAAGTATGTACTATATGCACTAACCGCATACTAGTAAGGGATGAAATGATCATGCACATTACAATGATACCTTTTCTATGTTGGAGAAGAGGATAGTCACATAGATTCCAATTTATTTCTCCAATAGAAATGTGAAGTCCATGGTGAAGCCTAATAGATACCAATTGATAGAGCAAATCTTCACCCATATGATCAAGTGCACTAGCTCAATGTTGTGGTTGACATTGCTTCTTCATTTGTTCTTTGCTTGCTTGAGAGCTTCCCAATAAATACCAATGGAGATCATACCAATTGATAAACTTCAATTTGCTCTCTACTTTGGGTTGTTGCTTGCTTTGCTTGGTCAATCCTTTCATTTATTCAACTAAGCATCCCAAACATCCTTTGAATCACCACTTCCATGTTAGCCTTCCAAGTACCACACTTGGTTAACCTACAAAAGGCGGTAAGACCCTACAAAAGGGAGAAGTGACCTCTCTCCAAAGAACATCCTTGATCCTTATTCGAAATGCCTTTGTTTGATTGATCCAATGGTGAACTCATCATGACGAAAGCTTCTTGCATGGTTCCCTGAGTTCAACTCTTTCTTCTTTGAGTACTTTTCTTTCTTCCAAATGATCTTCTATTATTACTAGGACTTGATCTCTATCTCCATCTTGATATTGGTCTTGATCTTCAATTTGAGTACCAAATTGTGTACCAAATGTACTTCTCAATAGAATGGCCTTGTACTCATCTTTGTCATGCTTCTAGCTCATTTCAAAACCAAACATAGGTCCCACAACCACTTATAAACATGATTCTAACTTGAGGGCCTTTCAATTATAGTGACTCTAGATCAATCCAATAATTGCCACTTTTCTGGCAGATTCTGTCATTCTCAAAGAAACATGCATATCTCCCAAAATATGAGTCCAATTACCATGAAATTTGGTGGAGATGTGCCTCACTATGTATTCTAGTAGCCATAAAAATTTGAGTCCAATTCTTTCACTTGTTGTCCATGCTCGAAACTGCTGCAATAAAGTTGACAAGATCCACTACTATGCAGAGTTTCACTTATCCAATGAATTCCAATTTTCTATAGCAACTAATACTACAAGTGTAGAGCATGCGCACCAAATTTCAAGCCAATCCAATTGGATTTGATCATCCAAACATGGCTATCTTCTCAGCTCACTCAGATTTTGCAATATTGGACAACTTTGAGCAATTGAGCTATACTCTAGCAATTTGAATGAAACTTGAAGCTAACTTGTTTGAACACTCTCACAAGACATATATCCATTCAATCCACTTACTAAAAGTCATCTTGTGAACATATCCAATCAAACTAACTCAAACTTGATCACTAAGCAATTTATCCATTCAATCATCTTATAGTAAGCAACATATGCATATATATCCAATTCAATCATCTCATATGCACCCAAATGAATATGATTAACAAGAGATATAACTTAGTAGCATATGATCATCCAATAGCAAGCTTCACAATATCTTAGTCACCACAACTTGATCTTTTGCACTTGTATGTTTTGCACTTGGACTTCACTTATCTTGACTTGGCATTGGGTTTGGATGTGCACTAAGCTTCTTTACTTGACTCAATCACATGATGAACAATATGAAATCAATTGAATCAAGTCTCCAATGCCATGGTACCTACACACATTCATCCATGGTATGATGGTACCCAAACTAGTTTGGGTCCTCTCAAGTTAGATGCAACATACTTAGGCAATGCCTTAGTATGAGTAGCGGGATGTTTTGCAACAGCCACCGATGAGGTACCATTGTCATCCTTTCTAAGCACAATATTATCATCAATTGAAATAGGCTTAGAAGTATTACCTAGGGGACATGAATTAGCCATGTGTCCCCTTTCTCGGCATGAGTAGCAAACTCTCTTGGTTTGAGCCTTCTCTTCCTTGCTCATGTGTTGCTCCTCATTGCCTTGCCTCTCATGGGTTGCTTGAGCCTTCTTCTCAAGCTTGGTAGGACACTTCGAGGCAAAGTGTCCCATATCACCACACTTGTAGCACTTCATGTGAGCCAAATCTTTCTTCTTTTCTTCATGCTTGCTCATCATCATTTTGGCATCTTGGATATGAGTTGGATGCCTTGCTCTTGTTCTTCCACCCCTTCTTGTTTTCTTCTTCTTCATCAAGTCACCATCACACGATGGTTGTTCTTGATTTGAACTTGGGGCTTCATCATTGGCTTCTTCTTGTTGGGGCAAGCATTTGCAAGATGTCCCATCTCATGGCACCGATAGCACATGAAATGAGATAGCTTTTCTTGTTCTTGCTTCTTCATTTCTCTTTCATACTTCTTCTTTCCCCATCTCTTGCCTTTGATCTTGCTCTTGTTGAAGCCAATGCCACTCATGTCACCGTAGCTCTTTTGAGTCTTCATCATGTGCTCATAGGTGACCTTTGATCCACACCACCTCTCTAACTTGTTGCTCAAATTCTTCACTTCATTTTTGAGCTCATTGTTCTCCTTCAAAATGTTAGTCTCACAAGACAAAGAAGTAGAACAAGCATCTATATGTGAAGAACATGGCATAGCTAATAAATCATCGCAAGAGGTGGATACATGCTTCTTCTCTACATCACATGGGTTAACACAAATATGTGATTGATCATTTGACCCAAATGATGAGCTCTCACTAGTTTTAGTTTCTTCATTAGAAAGCTTCTTAGTGAGAAAAGCATGGTCTTGTACCAAGTTGTCATGAGCAACACTAAGTTCCTCATGAGTCAATTTTAGCTCCTCATGTGAACAAGTAGTAACATAAAGTAGATGCTTTTTTTGTTCACATGCATTCTTTAGAAATGAGTTTTCATTTTTCAATTTCATTGTTTTTGCCATCTCATTTTCTAAAGCCTCAGTGAGTCTACAAACAAGCTCAAATTTTGGATCATCACAATCAACAACCACATTTGCAATTGATACCTTTGCGTCACCGTGTGACATGAAGCAATGTGGTGTAGAGGGAGAGCTTGTAGAGACATCACTCTCATAGCCATCATCCTTGTCAAGTGATCTTGTGGATTGATCATCATCATCATCACTTGACCATGAGGTGGAGCAATCTTCCACAATCACCAAGTTGTGGTCATGCTCACCATCCTCATGTGCCTCTTCCTTAGGCTCACTAACATCATCGTCATTTGAAGCACTCCCATACTTGTCATTGAGGTACTTCCACATGTTATGGGAGGACTCCATATCCATTATCTCACTAAAGATATCATCATGCAAAGATCTAAAAATGATGTTAGTAGCTTGGTACTCGAGATCTAGGCATTTCTCTTGTGGTTGAGTTAGATTCTTTTCATCCAACACATGAGAAAAGCCTACATCTACGATCCACCACATTTGAGGGCAAATAAACTTGAAATTGCATATCATCCAAGTTTTCCATCGTGTAAAGTGAGTGCCATCAAAAGTGTGTGGACAATCAATTCCTAGCCCATAAGTCGCCATCTTCTCGGGTCGGTGAAGACCACAATGAGAGACCTCGCTCCGATACCAATTGAAGGGTCGAGATGACAGACTAGAGGGGGGTGAATAGTCCTTTCTAAAATTAATCATGCCGGCTAACCGAAACAAATGCGGAATTAAAACTATTGGTCTAGCCAAGACTACACCCCTCTACCTATACTCTATGACACCTTACAAAAGATCCTAAATAATGCAAATAAGGTGTCAGGCTAGCTAGAGCTCACCTAACCAATTCTAGAAGCAAGGTCACACAAACCTATGCAACTAGTACTTCAAACACCGGGGAGCTCCTACACATGCTACTAAGCAAAAGCACAAAAACTAAGCTCACTAGCAATGCTCAATAACAAGGCTACACAAGCCAAATTAGAGAGCTCAACTTAGCTACACAAACTAAGCAATGTGACTAGCAAGACTACAAGTCAACTAGTCACTCACGGGATTAACTTTATGCTACACAAGCAAAGAATGCAACTTGCAAGCCGCACAAGCTAACAAGAAGCGCCGAAGCAACAACAAGGCACTAGCACAAGTATGAGAAGGAAATACGAGCTAGTGAATGGAGATAACAAACCACCGAGAAGATGTAGACAATGTTGACACGGTGATTTTATCCTGAGGTTCACTTGGTCGCCACCAAGCTAGTCCCCGTTGAGGAAAGCCCAAGGTTGCCGCCGATTCTCTCGCTAGTGGTGACCCTAAGTCACGCTCTCCATGATGGAGTGCTCACCAAGAGCTCTAGCTTTCGATCCGGCCGGACCACTTAGTGCTCTTCGCACCTCTCTCCACTAGAGTTGCTCTTCGCAATCTCCCGCGGGGCGAGCACAATGCCCCTCACAAAGCTTCTCTGGAGCCATGAACAATCTTCACGCGGGCTTCACGATGGAGACTCGAACACCAAGCCGTCTAGGAGGTGGCAACCTCCAAGAGTAATAAGCACCACCGGCTTGCAACTCGACCACCTAGCTAGTGCCACTCGATGCTATCTCTCAAAGCAACGCACTAGCGATCACTCACTCGCAATGGATTAGCACACTAGCAAGCACGGGCGAGTTAGAGGGCTCTCTAGCACATCCACACAAGCCACCAAGGCTTTTGAGTACTCAAGCAGCCAGCCCATGGCCGACCTCAACCACTATATATAGAGGGGGAAACCAACTAGCCGTTTCCCCCTTTCTCTCGAGCTCCACGAAGACCACCGGTACTACCGGTCAGCGGACCGGTACTACCGGTCGGGCCCCCAACGTTCCACGAAGTGAGCAGGTGAGAAACCAAGCGGTACTTCTGGTCAGCGACCGGTACCTCCGGTCAACATGACCGGTACTACCGCTTCACACTTCACTACTCCCATTTGACCAAAAAAGGCCACAAGGCCGGTACTACCGCCTGCAGGGCCAGTACTTCCGTCTGGCTTGGAACCTCATCCCAACGGCTACTTTGCCTGAGCGGTACCTTCGGTCCCGGACCAGTACTATCGCTCGCAGGGCCGGTACTACCGGTCGACCACCGGTACTTCCGGTCAACCCCTTAGGCGCCCGTTGGAAGAAACTAAGCACGAAACGGTGCTTCCGGAGCCCCGATCGATACTACTGGCTCCCGGACCGGTACTACCGCCCCCTGGACTGGTACTACCACCCCCTGGACCGGTACTACCGGCCCCCGGACCGGTACTATCGCCCGTCCCCCCGGTAGTTCCGCTACGAGCCGGACCTCCGCGCTAAAACAGCCATAACTCTTCGCTCCGAACTCTGTTTTCGATGATCCTGGACATTTTGGAAAGCTTATTCAGTGGGATACACAACCCACATGAATACACCATCCAAAGGGAGAATTAGCTCTGGGACATTCCGAAAGGCCTAAATTGGCCGGTGCACACATCCACTTTGAATATTTGCCCGAAGACACTATGGTTTCGTGTAATTGGGCCAATAAACATCGACCCTCATCCAATATGTTTATAAAATAGATATAAAATTATATAAGTGCCAAAAAATTATAATATAATTTTTTCGACACTCTACATGATAAGAACTATATACTAAAAATATTATTTTGCACTAAAATGATAATTTTGCCTCTCTTCATGAATAGACAAAGATAACCATGATTAATTTGTTAATTTATTTGTAATATATTAAAAATACTGACAAAATCACAGAATGCATACATCACCAAATCTTGTCTATCATAAAAATATCATATCAAAATAACAAAGATTAATATATCAATTAAGCTCCACAAGAGATAAATCAATAATTCAGTCATGCTAAATATGTCACTATAAACTTTATTATTTTGAGCTAATATTTTTAGCATTGTCAAGATTTGTTGATGTACGCATTCTATGATTTGTCCCAAGATTTGTAGTGACCTACAATCATATAAGCAAATTAACCATGGTTATCTTTGTCTATTCATGAAGAGAGGCAAAATGATCATTTTAGTGCAAAATAATATTTTTAGTATGTAGTTCTTATCATGTAGAGTGTCGAAAAAATTATATTATAATTTTTTGGCACTTATATAATTTTATATTTATTTTATAAAAATATTGGATAAGGGTCGATGTCTATTGACCCAATTACACGAAACCATAGTGTCTTCTGGCAAATATTCAAAGTGGATGTGTGCACCGGCCAATTTAGGCCTTTCGGAATGTCCCAGAGCTAATTCTCCCCAATCCAAAACACAAAGGATTAGAACAGATTTCCAATCCAAGTTTCATCACTTCTCTGTTTCAACCAAAGCTTTCTCCAAAACTTCTCCGAGTTGATCCAAATCAACTCCAACACCTTCTCCTTTACAAATGTGCCAACACCACCAAGTGTACACCATCATGTGCATGTGTGTTAGCATTTTCACAATCATTTTTTCAAAGGATTTTCACTTGCTCTTACCGCACCACTCGATCCTAGCAACATCGCAATGTTAGATCGCTCAAGTGGCACTAGATGACCGATATGCAAACAAGTTTGCTCCTCTTGATAGTACAACCATCTATCCTAAACCCGGTCATAATCTTCTCTACACACCTATGACCGGTGAAATGAAATGCCCTACAAATATACCTTTGCCTTGTGCATTCCATTCTATCTCCTCCGATGTTGATGCAACACATGCACCAACCTAGATCAAATGATATGTTCCACTTCATATCGTCACATGGCCTCCATGGTCCATCCACTACTAGGGATGTGATCATCAGTGACGTACTTCTTTCGTCATTATAGATGAGCAAACCGTCACCAAGTTTAATCTATGACGATTTTGTGACGAAAACTATATCGTCATTGGGGTCGCGTCACATTTGTTCTGTTGTGACGAAATGTTAATTTTCGTCACAGATGTGCTTCTGTGTTGTGATGAAATGGATGTGGTCACGGATGTGATACCATTCTGTGATGATCGAGTTTGGTCAAGGATGGGTCCAGGTCTTCGTCATAATCCGCAGTCTGACCTCGCGCCGTAACGACGCCGTTAACGGCGTTTGTAACCTGTGACGGCCCGTTTTGGTCACAGATTGAATTCTGTTTTCGTCATAATGGTCCGTTTGGAAGCCCCAACGGCGCTTGCCACGTAGGATGCTAACATGGCTGATGACATCATCGATGATGTGTCCCGTGACGTGGCGATGACGTCATCGATGACGTGTCACGTGACGTGGCGATGACATCATCGATGACGTGTCACACGATGTGGCGATGACGTCATAGCTAGCCCGACTGCTGCCTTTGTTGCCACGTGGACCAATCATATTCTGCCACCTGGCTTGGTTTCATTGGTTCTTATTTCGTCACAGATTGTTGTTTGGAATCGTCAGTGAAGATGAAAGAGTTTGGTCACAGATGGCGACTTGAAATCGTCACTGAAGATGACACAGTTTTGGTCACATATTGTGATTTGTAATCGTCACTGATGATGACACAGTTTTGGTCACATATTGCTATTTGTAATCGTCACTGAAGATTACACAGTTTTGGTCACATATTGCGATTTGTAATCGTCACTGAAGACGCCATCATTTTCGTCAGAGAAATGCAGATAATAATTTAATTGCAATTTGGAAATGATACTAGAAAGACCAAATAATTTCATACTTAATAAAACAACATTCCAACGAGCATACAACTCAGTTCACAGCAACACCAACATTACATCATATAATTAAAAGTTGCCAACCAACATTACAACATTTAATGTATATGTTGCCAACCACAAGCAACTTAAGTTTGACTTCCCAAAATGAACAACCCAAACATAGGAGCACTGACCACGAGCCCTCATGTCAACGAAGAAGGATTACCATGCAAGGATAACAGCTTCTTGATCAGCGCATTGGTCTCCTATATCTCCTTGCTGTTCTTCTCGGTCAGCATCTTGTACTCCTGCAGCTCTTTTTGTGTCCTCGCCAGTTGTTCTTTAGCTTCTTCACTTTTCTTCTTGAGCTCATCGAGTTCACCTTGCACAGCAGCCACCGCTTCAGCTGCAAGTTGTTCCCGAAGCTCGCTTTCATGTGACTTGGAGGATGTCGGTGTTTTCATGCCAACACTCTTCAGGAAATGATGTGAGCTGGTCTGGGAGAGCACCTTGGACACGAGGTCCACACTTGATGGTTCCGTCCCATCTTCATCAACAGGTTCAGCCCTCAAAGCTTCCATGTCAAGCTAAAATATCATGGACAGAAAATAGTTACATGTGCATGCTACTTACGAACAACAAGATGAGAGTTGTTACTTATTGCAATAATTTGAGGAAGACATGTCACACAAGATGAACATAGCAAACAAAGGAGTTTACAAGTTCTTCTCTTGCAGCTTGACTGAGGCCACGTTTGGAGCTGGTATGGCAGGTCTCAAAGGCCTCCACCGCATCTAGTTCTTCATTCAGATCTGTGCTGGGTTCTTCTCTATTTCTCTTCTTCTATTTCATGGATAAACAATCACAACAAAAGTTGACTCAGATTACATGCAAGAGATTTTGATATGTTCTAATGTGTATGGAGACTAGTACAAGGTACTTTGAGCTTACATATTCATGCAAGTGTGCCACATAGGAGCGAGAACCCGTAGCCTGATGATACTTGACTTTACTGCGGTTCTGCTTGTTCTTTTCACACGTTTCCTACAAGAGAATTAACATGTCAGATGAGATTATAGGTTCAAAAAGAGAAGAGCCTTTGCAAAATGATTGTGAAAGAAGCATATATGGTAAGATATCCATATCATGTTCTTTGGATCAGACCACTTTGCAACTAGTGCCCTCCACTGTTCATCAGACATGTAAGAAACAGGTGAAGTTGTCCTAATCTCATTTGCAGGAACACCATTGAAGTATTTCTGCTTCAACCGATAACACATTTGTTTTACCGTAGACCACATCATATCTGTGCAAGCTTCTTGTGTTGGCCCATTTTTTGAGTTAATGGCCAAGCGTCCCTAGGTAAATGATAGTTCCATAGTTAGTTAGTCAATTCAGGTTAATCATGTATACAAGTTAACCATAAAAACAGTAATGCACTTACATTTAGCTGATTTACAAAACTCTTGTAGTATTTGTTGTCTTTCTTGTAATTTTCTAATGAGGTAGGACAGGCATGTTTTCCCGAACAATGATGCCAGCCTCTGATGCAAACTTGGCAGCTTGAACAGGTTCATGAGGCCTTTTATTGCCTTCATCAACAAGTATGGGCAATCTTCTTCCCATAGCTTTAGTCATCTTGTCCAGTTGTTTTCCCTTAGTTGATTGCTTAGGTCTCCTTGGAGCTCGCTCTGCAGTAGCTACGAAATAGAAGCCGCATTTAATGAAATGTTTTAGTTTCAAGTAAATCAGCAAAAGAGATGTCATATTGTACTGACAAAATTACTATAACTTGCCTTCAGTTTGTTCACCTCCATCTACATTGCCTTCATCAGCACCTGTAGTGTCAAGATCAGCAGCTCCACTATCTTCCTCTGGAGGTAGCTGTCTCTCATGATCAGTAGGTCCAGGTGTAGTATACCTGTCTGATATGTCATCATAACCATCTGTAGGAGCCTCTACATTGTCCCCATTTGTGTCTGCACTATTAAGCCTTTTTGTTGATCTTGTTTGGGCTATAGAATGCTGCAACTGTGATTCTTCATATGCCCTCACTCTCTTGCTCCTAGTTCCTGGAGCCATGTTAGGATCTCTCTTCTTAGAAGCGAGGGTTTTCCTTCTAGCACTTGGAGGATACTGTAAAAAAAAGTCAGCCATGTGCAATATTAAGCAAGACCATATATTAATTACAGGTATGAAAAAACATGATGAATCTAAAAGTAGGATCATATATTATAGATGAGATTGAAAACATTCAAATGCAATTCAAATACTCTCCATCCACTACTTGGAAGGTTAAAGAAGCACCTTAATTGTCAGGGGTTCTGGATGCTCTTCAGATTCAGTGTCGTCATCATCACTATCTCCTTGATCATCTTCGCCAAGGAGATACTCTGATGAATCGGAATCTGAACTATTGGTTTTCTTGTTTGTTGTTTTTTCCCCTTTGTTGATGCAGGTTGTGGTAAAGAATTATTAAAACTGGCAGATAGATTGTGCAGTCCCAATTCTTGCATCCTCTTTAAATTGTCCGCCACATGTCTATCCCGGTTCCTCTCATAATCGGTTATTGGAGGTTGTATTACTTGCAACATAGCACAATGTGTCTATTAGTTCATGTGAAGGAGATTACTAAGAACTAGGAGGTAATACTAATTGGCACAGAGAAAAGAGGTAAGAGCAAGTATTGCCTACTATAGAGCAAATACAAAAGAGGTGATAGGTTATAGATTAGAGCGAAGAAAGACTAGAGGTGATATGTTCCATAACAGTAGTTCATGGATTACTACATTGAAGTGAGATTGGGGGCATATATATTCCACATCTGTATATACATTATTAAATTACAAAGCGTATGGAAAGCTGAAGAGCAGTACCAACTTAAAAGCCCATGCATACAGGTGGATTACCTTCTTCTTGTGCAGGTTCCTTGTTTCGTTGCCCCCTAGTTGCCACCATTGAGGTCGTCAATGGGGAAGCAGAGCTGCTGTGGTGAATCCTAGTCGATGTTGACGCTCACTAATGCTCATAATTAACCATCAACTATTGCATGAAATGACACTAAATGAATCACAAAGCATAGTTGTAGGGTTTGAAACTAACAAGTTCCATGAGTTTTGGTGCTCTCACTTGTTTTGTAGGACATCCATGTTTTTACCATATAAAAGTATCTCAAGTGATGAAACAGAGCACACCATTGCGAAGACCTCGTCGAGACGATCGAAACGGACATATGATTTGCTATATTTGGAGTCCCGGAGCGAGAGTCCTCGATAGATACGACTTGGAAGATTCTAGAACATTCCAGAAGACACGAGAAGGCGACCCACGGAAGGCGGGGCCCACCTGTCACAAAGACAGACTGGTCGGTCTCCCTCCTAGGCTGGTCGGTCTCCTACAGGGCCCAAACTCGACCCCCTTTGCGTGGCGCACTCCAACCGACCTCTCCAGCACGTTTTGGCCCATTTAGGCCCAAGTACATATGACGAAGGATTTAGTCCCACATCGCTTGCCCAAGGTGGAGAGAAGGCCAGGAGCCCCTATATAATAAACCCAGGACCCCCGCTGAGGCAACATCATCATCTGGGAGTCTTTGTAGAGGCGTCCCTCGAAGGACAACCTCTCCTCCCTAGAGAATTAGGTTTAGATTTTCCAGTGTAATAGATTAGCTCTAGTCGGGAGTTAGGGAGAGCGGAGCTGCGCTCCGGTTCCGGAGGAGTCTTCAGAGTTTTGGTATGTTTTTATCTTTTCTTTGTAAGACTTATGTTTTAATATATTTATCTTCTCTATTTACTTTATGCCTTTCATATTATGATTAGTATAGTTGTTATTTTCTAGCATAGGATCTCCGCTCGTATCGAGTGCTCTAGTTATAGGCCATAATTAGAGTAGTAATCGATAGATTAGACTTGGTGTCTAGTCTATAGGTTACCTGAGGTTGCGCTCAACCCCACGGATAGTTGCGGTAGCCCCAGGTGGTGACAGCCCTGATGGCCGACGTATTCCACCACATTCGGGTTGATGTTCGTAGGACCGTAGTCAGAGCTTCCCAACCCCCTTCTCATCTCTTTTTGTGGTTGGTGTTCTGATGTCCCGAAGTGTTATTATATGACTGCTATATCTTTTCATCCTTGTTACCTTAGAACTCAAGTAATAGAGAAGTACATAGTGACCTTGATCTCTCCCGTTGTCATCCCACTATAGTTATCTTTATAGTTATCATTGAATTCTCATTTATTGTGCTTTCATTCATTATCATATCATATATCATTCATTCCTGCTTTAGTCTAATTAGTACTCTGAGTTAGTAGATGCATGATAGTGAGTTATCATATTCTTGACCCTTGTTTCCCAGTGGTAAAATATAAATAACGATCCTGGAATACTCCCGGTAAAATGCTACAATGATGTTCTGTGCGCTTGCGGAATCTTTCATATTCTTATTTGCGTTAACAAACATCAACAAGAATTTTTGGCGTCGTTGCCGGAGAAGCGATTGGTGTAAAGATTTTGATAATAATCTTGATATCTGCTAATTTAGTGTACCACTAGCTTTAGTAGGATTACCCCTTGTTCTGTTGAGTGTGGAATAGACAGGACATCAGACGCCGTTTTGACCTTATGGCGAGCTTCCACGAGAATGAAGAACCCAGGGTGCCTGAATATTCAAGATCCATCATTAATTCTGGAACCCTACCATCTCACAGGTTTGTGTATACATACATATATATTATTCTAATCATGTGTAGATTGAAGAAAAGGTTGTCGTCACAACAATTCAACTCTCATCTCATGTGACGGATATTTACGCTGCACCACTCACAAATCCCAGTTGTGAGTCATGGTAAGTATGATCAAGGTGAGACAGTCTTGCTCATGGACTTTAAACTTTATGAGTAGTTATCTTTTTAATTTCTTGCATACCACTGCATGTTTACTTTTAATCATTCATCCACCTCATTTAGTTTATGTTTTCTCATATAAAATCCATGTCATGTTTAGTTCCTTGCATGCATTCATATCATCTACATCTAAATGAAAAAATATTAAAAAAAATAAAAAAAATAAAATACTCCTCACTCTGATCATACTTTGTCATCTCTTTTTGAATAAATCTCGGTTATGCTCTCATGCTCCCTTTGTTTGCCATAGTATATTTTGGTTTGAAAGTACTTCAATTGGGTATTTTCATAGGCTTTTTAAATTAAGCATGGTGCTTAGGTTAAATAGTCTGCCTTAATCAAATTAGACACGGAGTTTGGTTTGATTGTTGATCTGAAATAGCTTGTGTAGACATTGGATATTTTGTCGGACTAACCCCTACAGAGAACTCTAAATACACTTTGGGAAAGTCCTGAGATGAATTCACATCAGAGATGAAGCAAGGCATACAGTGAACTGCATAATGAAGACTCAGCTCATTCATCATGGATGAAAAAACTATGAGTATTAATGTTTATTTCAATTTATCTTCTACTGCAAGTTATCTTGTGCCTTGAACTATGTTAAAATGCAGCCAACATATAAAACGCTAGTCTATGCTAAAGTAATCTTAAAATTATCTTTTCATTAGCATGGATGAATAACACATAGTTGTGGATAACAACCCATGTTTCAAATTCAGTACAATCCTTCGGGTATATGTCCACTAACATTTTGTAGGAGATGAGATTTGCTTGTTCATGGTGCGAACTTAAAGATCCAAAACCCAACCCGTGGATAGATAAAACTCATCATCGGACAAGTCACTAGTGATGTCAAAGGCAACCAAGCTTTGAGCCATCCCAAGGCCTAAGCCAGGACACTGATGACGAATAGGATGCAACTCACCCCGTATGGGTCAATCTATGCCAACACTCATCATTGTCAAAGACATCAACACCGACACCAACAACAAATTTCAAGGTGACGATATGCCACTACATTATAACATCTATGTGTCGTCCGAAGGAAGTCTATTGGTGGTTCACTATGAAGACAAGCAGTGGAAGTTCTCCTCACTTCTAATCATTGCAACACAAGAGCTAGTTTGGGGGACGAGGTGGTACGACTTCAACAACAACAAGGTCTACAATTTCAACTCATGAACATGTTGTTGAATAAATTTGGGTATCCACCTACTTCACAAGCTAGCTTGGAGGAGACACGATTCTGTTGTGCAGATCTACTTCACGGTCAAGGGTAGGAAGGAGAAATCCAACTTCAAGACACTTTGACCTCCTACTCACCACTTTGATCAGTACAAGCCACTAGATGCTGCCCCAGCCAAAAAGAAGAATATGATCCATCACTCATTCTTGGAAGATCGTTCTTGGACACTACCAATGTTGTTATCTATGTCAGACCTGGAGACATCCACTTTTGGATCTTCGATCAAAAGGATTGCTGCTTCATCAACAACTACACCATTTATGAGCAGCCGAAGGAAACCAAGAGAAGACGTTGACTTAACCGACAAAGAAAGAACCAACTGCTAGGAATTGAGGGAGACATCATGAAGGATGAAGTCACTGCACTGTAAGAATTAGAAGATGAAGAGATAGTACCGAAGTCAACAAATCAAAAGAATAGCTGACAAAGTCTCCATCGTCTGGACTTATTGAGAACAAGACTCAGCTATCCCACTGGAGATAAGCAAGAGAAGACAAGCCATTTATGAACAACAACCAGCAAGACAAGAGAAGCTTTCACAAGGTGGTTCGACGCAATCACTCTTCAATGATAAGGTAACATTTCAAGGTAAGTGACCATCACTTTAAAAGCTTCTCCTTGTTTCTGGTATGCGCATAAATAAAGAACCAAACATGTTTAAGTTGCACCTCACTTGATCCAACCTAATCAACCCAACATGTTTAGTTCTTTACTCCTTATTCATGGCTTTACTCTCTCACTATCTCACTATCTAAATGAGCTAAAATGTTATGCATCTAACCTTTGGAAGATGATATATCACAATCATGAAAAGATCGACACACTATACATAGATTATCCTCCCTTGGGTTAAGTAATATGATCTGTTAAATATTTTTAAGATGCTACTTTCATGCTCATCTTCTGATCTTATCACTCATGTTATGATTGAATAGAACACATAAACAACAAGTTTATCTTGTGCAATGTGTCTAAGGTTAGAGAGGAATGAACAAAACTTTTGGTTCTGTTGGTGTTTTCCACCAACAGAGCCCATGCACTTGATCTCTACCTTGTCTTTATGAGCAGGACACACTCTTGAGCAAAACATGGAGGGGTTTGTCAACTCTCAAATTCTACAAAGTGAAGGTCATGGATCTATAAGAACATACACACTGAGCAAGATGCTACCAGCTTCCACAATCAAAGTTTCACTTCAAATTGTTGGGCGAACGAAGAACATGAGTGACACCATATCAAGAGGTGTAGCTATCAAGGTCTACATATCAGCATCAAATGATGCACCTCAGCAATGAACATGGTGAGAAGTCCTGTTCAGAGGACTTAAAACATTGAACCCTCGCTGAAAGGTAAAATCAGTAGTTATCCATATTTATCTTTTCTGCATTAGTTTTCATTTTGCATATTTACTTTCCATCATCATCTCTCCATAGAATATTTACTTCTCTGCATCAACATTACATAAAAAAAGAAAATAAAAATATTTTACTTATTGCACTGTATCATAAAACCTAAAGTCCCATGTGAATAATTCTGTGATGTGTAAAAACCCACTTGAAATATTCACCGTGGTGGCATAAAAACAAAAATAAATATGCATACATTTATCCTGTTGCATTTTCTCTTGCATCATAAAAAATATTAAAATACAAAAATATTGAGAAAGAGATCTTACTGAAACTCTGGACAACTTGAGTGGCCAACCACTAATGCTAAATATGTTCCACAAGTTTTATTGTCTATTTGAGTTTCACAGGATTAAAGACCAAGAAAAGCTGACGAGCAAGTGGATGTTCCATCCACTGTTGGAGCACTATTTCAACAACCATCAACATCAATCAAAGCTCTAATAGAGGAAGAACATTTTCACTGCCAGTCTGCTACATTGCAAGATCGAACGACTACGTCAACATTCAGCTTGGGGGAAAGCACTCCCGTGTATCCAGGTAAGTATCTTTATCCTCTTAAGTTTTTCTTTTTATAAATAAATTCAAAATACAAAAAAAATGTGAGCACATGAAGGCTCACCCTTAAAAAGAAAAAGAACAAAAATATTCGGGCACATGAAGGCTCGATGTGATCAAAGGGATTAGCTTAGGGGAGACGCACCCCCGTTATCTTCGTAATTCAGGTATGTCTTACTACTATCTTAGTGTTTTTTAAGTAATATATTATAATGTGTGTCAGATTAAATGAATAAAGCATGTCTAATCTGGAGAACTCTCTCCCTAATTTCTTAAAATAGAAATGATGTATAGTTGCTCTATTGTATTTCTTTCTAGTACCTAGCCTTTAAGCATGAGTTCTCTTAAGTTTAAAAATTAATGATGCCTTAAAATGAAATTAAATATATGGGTAGCAAATGCTTGATCTAGAGTCTAGGTAATTGACAGATATGATATGTGATGATTTGAGCTACTGTTATCTTGTTCTAAACAACACTAGAGTTCCGGAGAGTTTCCAATATTAATATGGTAAATAATTGCATTGAGTTAAATTAAGCTTTGTTGACCCTGTGAGAAGTTATCATACTATTGAATTGAGATCACTTACACATTTCATCTATCTTCCGCATAAATGCTCATGATTATCTGTTCCTATCCTCTCAAAAGTTTGTTGGAAGCATATGGCTATTGAAAAAAGAAAAAAAAAGATTCCAAGGAAATAAAAAGGGACAAGTGTCCGAAACCTCAAAAAGATAGATCTCGAGGAAATAAAAAGGGACAAGTGTCCGGAACCTCGAAAAAAGAAAGAGAAAAAAAGAAAAAAATATATGAATATAAAAAATGGGCACGTGTCCGACAGTAGAATTAGTCTGATAGACATGTGTCTCTAATAGACAGAAGAGAGTGATATATTTAAAAGAGCATCCGCCTCTATTTTTTCATACACATGCACTTCTCGATTCAATGGTGTGATTGACTTTCTCTTTGGATCCATTGTTTAATTTGACAACATATGTTCTTAAGCTTTTTAAAAATTCATAAAAACTCCAAGATAATGGTGAAGTGAAAGAGCTAGAGACATAGTGCTTGATTTGATCGTTCTATCTTTCAATTACTCATGATTCAAGGTAAAGTACTAAGCCCCATGATAAATAATATGATATCTTTTCTAATCTAAATGAGAACTTTTGTTTGAATGCATGAGTACTTGTTAGAAGTGCAGATATTGTAGCAACTCCTGATCCACTGTTAAGTTTGACTTTGCTAAGGGACTAGCAAAGGGTAAGCTTGGGGGAACTTGTTGACGCTCACTAATGCTCATAATTAACCATCAACTATTGCATGAAATGACACTAAATGAATCACAAAGCATAGTTGTAGGGTTTGAAACTAACAAGTTCCACGAGTTTTGGTGCTCTCACTTGTTTTGTAGGACATCCATGTTTTTACCATATAAAAGTGTTAACACCAGATTTTCGCACGCACGAGAAGATGACAAGAGGGCCCAGCCAGCAGTAAGGGGAGCATTCGGTAAACGATCGGGCGGTCGGCTAGTTTTTGGGACTTCGGCAAATGCCTGTATAATTGGCTGTTTTGCGAAACGGTGACTCCATTCGGGAAATGAAAATGGCTTGCGCAAGAAAATACATGACAATGGAGGATGCTGAGAAGAATAGGAATGGTATTTGTATCTTTCCAAAATTCGTTGTATAAGTCGTAATCGTTTAGGACTCATGTTTCGTCCAGGGTATAAATATAAGCCCTCGACCATTGTAAAATTGTTCACAACCATATCAATACAAACCGGCCCCGTGCCACCTTCGAGTCCTTAGTCGTGTCGTCGAGTTCTTCGAGAGGAATCATCGATCCGTCGACCTCCGTAAGTACCGGCAACCTTGCCATCATGTCTAGTATCATGCGGTGGATTTAGATATGATGCAAGTAGTTTCGTATATTAAGCTTAGTATCGTGTGGCGGATTTAAGCTTATGACGGGAAGTTTTTGCTTATGCCTTGTATCGTGCGACGGATTAAGTCATGAGTAAAAATAGTTATCGGCTCTATTAGATTTGGCAGATCCAATAGATTCATTAAGTTATCATGTGTTATATGTTTTATTTATTTAATTCTTGTAACACTCTTTTGCCCAATCTAGATTAATCTTTGTTCGGCCTTGTCGCACGAGTTTGCTTGTGCTCTCTTTTAATCATAAGATCATGATGGCTGAATCAACTTTCAATCTAGATTGTTACATGTTGCGGGTTCATGCATACCAATCATGGTTAGGCTTTGATGAAACTAGGTGTCGTGCGGCAGATGCAGGTTTTAGATCAGTTTAATCGTGCTTGCTTGTTTGTTCCTTCTTCATGGACCCCAATTCGGCTGGTTTGCCGATATTGGTTAAGCTTAATGAGCCTTTATAGATCTGTTCAAATACATGCATGCTTCTAGCTTGTTATAATTAGATTGTATCATGCGGTGGATTAATCTAATTATAAGAAGTGGTGTAGGCTTATAGCAAGTGGTATCATGCGGTGGATTAGCTTTGCTTGAGTTTATGCCTGACCGGTTTATGAAGACTAAACGTGCGGCAGATTAGTTGGATTAGCCTATGCATGTGTTATTTGAATAGATCTATATTTGCAAGTTACCTGTTTATAATATCTTTAATTTGCTCAAGCATGTCTTTCTTTACATATGCATTCGGTAGTTAATATGCTTTACATACTCTGTTCTCATACTAGCCGAATGACTTTATAAACATGCTCTGACAGACAGCTTCTATAGCTGTGTGCCGTCGTGATTGGCTTTCAAAGCCGCACATATGGAACTGTCTGGTTTTATCCGGCATGTTCCAAAGGTATTCTCACAGTTTTCTTCCTTGTTGGTTTTCAGGTCAAACCGACTGGCACGTCTCCGGATTCAGCACATTCCGGGCACCCGAGTGAAGCTAGCTTTTCGGCTTGCTGTGTGCTTGACGTGAGGTGTCACGTTTTGCGTCAACACACTTTTTGGCACGCCCAGTGGGACCCGAAAGCTCATCCAAGAGATTGATTCTCAAAGCAATCCTTGGATGGATAACCCAATTGACAGAAACGAAGGGAAATTGGGACAAGGCTTTATGTCGGCTGATAAGTTAGAAGAAGTGAATATCGGTAGTGAAGCTGAAGCGAGACCGATATATGTCAGCACCACTTTGGATCCAGAGTGTAGATTGAAATTGATAAATCTTTTGAAGGAGTTCAAAGATTGTTTTGCATGGGATTACACAGAGATGCCTGGATTAAATCGCTCCATTGTTGAACATCGGCTACCAACCAAACCCGGGTATCGTCCTTATAAGCAACCTCCTCGGAAGATTTTTAAGGAAGAGGTACTGGCCGATGTGAAAAAAGAAATTGAGAGGTTATTGAAAGCGGATTTCATTCAACCATGCAGGTATGCAGATTGGATTTCGAATATAGTTCCAGTGTATAAGAAGAATGGAAAGATGAGGGTCTGCATTGATTTTAGAGATCTCAATAAAGCTACTCCAATGGATAGTTACCCGATGCCGGTTGCTGAGTTGCTTGTTGATGCAGCGGCTGGTTACGAAGTCATCAGCTTTATGGACGGTAACGCTGGATACAATCAGATCTTTATGGCAATAGAAGATGTTTCAAAGACAGCCTTTAGATGTCCCGGTCATATTGGTCTGTTTGAATGGGTTGTGATGACATTTGGATTGAAGAATGTCGGCGCAACTTATCAAAGGGCTATGAACTACATCTTCCATGAATTGATCGGCAAAATTGTAGAAATTTATATTGATGATGTGGTCATGAAGTCCAGAAATCATAAAGAACATTTGGCTGATTTAAGGAAGACTTTGGAGTGCACAAGGAAGCATGGCTTGAGGATGAATCCAAACAAATGTGCTTTTGGAGTTTCGGCAGGAGAGTTCTTGGGGTTTCTGATCCATAAAGGAGGAATTGAGGTCGGAAAGAAGAGCATGGAAGCGATAGACAAAGTTGTCCCTCCAACCAACCTCACAGAATTGCAATCGTTACTTGGCAAGATTAATTTTGTAAGAAGGTTCATATCTGGTTTATCGGAAAGAGTTTTGTCTTTTTCCCCATTGCTGAAGCTTAAAAAAGATCAAAAATTCGTATGGGGTGACGTACAACAGAAAGCTTTTGACGAGATTAAAGAATATATGAAGGCACCACCAGTATTAATACCTCCCCAGCTTGATAAACCTTTCAAATTGTACGTGGCGGCCGATAAACTGACAATAGGATCGGCCCTTATGCAAGAATTTGAAGGAAAAGAAAGAGTAATAGCTTACATTAGCCGAAAACTGTTAGACCCAGAGATGAGGTATTCGGCTATGGAAAAACTTTGTTTATGTGTATATTACTCATGCACAAAGTTTCGGCACTACTTATTAGATGCCGGATGTGTGATAGTTTCTGAATTTGACGTAATAAAGCACATGCTATCAATGCCTATTCTGAATGGAAGAATCGGCAAATGGATTCTGGCACTATCGGAGTTTGATTTGAGATACGAGTCGGCAAAGGCTGTGAAAGGTCAAGCTATTGCTGATTTCATTACTCATCATCGTGATCCTTCTGCTATTATGATAAATGTTGCACCTTGGACGTTATTTTTCGACGACTCATCTTGCAGTAAAGGTGGTGGCGCAGGTGTTCTCTTGATTTCTCCACAAGGGTTAACATTTAGATATGCTATCCCCATTGAGTTTTATGTTACTAATAATCAAGCAGAGTATGAAGCCCTACTCAGAGGACTTCAGCTTCTTGTGGAGATAAAAGCCTTTGCTGTCGAAATCTTTGGAGATTCTGAGTTGGTCATCAACCAGTTGATCGGTCAGTATGAATGCAAAAATGACGTTTTGAGGGAATATTATGAAAAATGTCAAGAACTTTTGAAAAATTTCCAGATAGCAGCTTTACATCATATCCCTAGGGAGCACAATGAGGAGGCAAATAAATTAGCTCAAGCTGCTTCAGGGTATCGGGAGGATCAGGAAGTTCTTGCTTTGGATGAAGGTCATATGTTTAATGATTGGAGAAAAGAAAATGCCGATTACTTGAAAAATCCATCACAGAAGGTTTCCCGAAAGCTCAGGTATAAGGCTGTCAAATTCACACTTCTTGATGATCAGCTGTATTATAAGTCTATAGATGGGGTGCTTCTGAAGTGTTTAAGTCAAGAAGAAGCAAAAAAGCTGATGTACGAAATGCATGAGGGATTATGTGGCGCGCATCAATCAGCCTACCGAATGAAATGGATAATAAGAAGGACCGGTTATTTTTGGCCGACTATGCTTGAGGACTGTTTTGAATATTACAAAGGGTGTCAAGATTGTCAAAGATTCGGAAATGTTCAAAGAGTTCCAGCATCGGCTATGAATCCAATTATCAAGCCATGGCCGTTTAGAGGATGGGCTATAGATTTGATTGGTCAGATTCATCCTCCTTCTAGTAAAGGACACATATTCATACTATTGGCTACAGATTACTTTACCAAGTGGGTCGAAGCTGTGCCTTTGAAGAATGTTACGTCAGAGAACATGATTAATTTTGTCAAGGAGCATATAGTTCACAGATTCGGGATCCCTCAGACTATAACTACAGATCAAGGGACCCAGTTCACATCATCCGAATTCTATGATTTTGCTGAAGAAATGGGGATTAAGCTGTGTAACTCTTCTCCTTATTATGCGCAAGCCAATGGTCAAGCCGAAGCATCCAATAAGATTATGATTAAGATTATCCAGAAGAAGATCGATGAGAAACCGAAAAAGTGGCATTCGGTCTTAAATGAAGCATTGTGGGCTTACCGAATGGCATGTCATGGATCTACTCAAATATCTCCTTACGAGTTGGTTTATGGACATTGTGCTGTGTTGCCTTGGGAGTTACAATCGAGTTCGAGACGAGTTACATTGCAGAATGAATTAAAGAAGGAAGATTATGAGAGTTTAATGATGAACGAACTAGAAGATCTGCACCTAATTTGTCTCAAGGCATTAGAGAATATAGAGAAGAACAAATTACGTGTTGCCAGGTATTACAACAAAAAGGTCAAGGAAAAATGCTTTGAAGAGGGGGATTTAGTTTGGAAGGTTGTATTGCCAATTGGAACGAAAGATAAAGCATTTGGTAAATGGTCTCCAAATTGGGAAGGTCCTTTTCAGATAGTAAAACATGTGCCTGGCAACGCGTACATTTTGAAGACCTTACTAGGGGAAGAGTTTTCTAAAGCTATTAATGGAAGATTTCTTAAGAAATTTCATCCCAGCATAGAGGTCGGTACATAAGAGTCATATGCAATGAATTAGCCGATGAGAAGCGTCGCCCTTAGCAAAAAAAAATGTTTGAACAGCCGACATGACATATGTCGCCTTTAGAGCAAAAATATTAGTCTAACTGAGTAAAGATGATGTCGTGCGAGGGTTTTGTTTTCGGTAATTCAGGAAACTACAGACAAGCACTTCACAGGAACAGATGTTTTGCAAGGAAGAGCAGTTTATTTACAGGCATCCCTAAGTACAAACTACTCATCAAACAACCTGTTCAAGATAGATTGAGCATCAGAAGTCTGGGCAAGCACGGTCGCATGATCCTCATAACTTTCCAGAAGATCTTCCATATCCTCTGGAAGATCCCCACCATGGAAGCCAGTCGGCATAGCAGAGAAGTCCTCACGCGTCTGGGTGGACATCGCCGCCAACCCCAAGGCAACACCATGGTGTACGCCGTGAATAGCAACTCGATCGACACGGCCGTCCGCATCATCAAGGCGCGCCTCCACGGTTTCCCCCTGGGCGTTCACCTTGTTGGCTACCCTGGTTCCCGTGACCTTCAGGCGCTCGACCTCTGTAGATAATGCTGGACAGAAAAGGAGGTATATCAAGCAGACAAGTCCGATAAGGGGAATCGGGCGAAGATTTCACTGACCTGAAATTGCGTCACAGAATTGTTTCTGCTGGTCCTCCCAGTCGAACTGGTCAATGCCATACTGCTTAGAAATTTCGCTCAGCTCCTCTCGGGCCTTGTCCCTTTCCTCCTTAAAATGGCAGGCATCGCGGTGACTCCACCAGTCGGAGTAGGGGGAATCCGAGGAAGAATCCGAGGAGTTGGAGGATCCGGATGATGGAGTTTTGGGTCGGGGAAGAAGATGGCTTTGGCTGCTGGAAATAAATCTTATCCTAGAAGAATAGGATCGAAATCGAAACAATGGATAAACAGGGAAATAGAGATTGCAAGGGGGAAGAGGACCGGTTCTTACCCTTGGCGCTGGCGTTGCGGTACTCGGCTGCCCTCCGCTTCTCCTTCAGCAGGTCGCTTGCCACGGTCATCGTCGTTTGCCATTGCTGCAGGACTAGGGTTTTCTTCTGGGTTGAGCCGACAAGAGGAAGTGAAGAGTCGGGGGTTAAAATGCGCAACTGCAAGTGCTAATCGAAGTTGTAGAAAAGAAAAGAGTCGTGGCGAAGTCTATGGAGTAATGGAGTAAGAATGCCAAGCGAAAGAATAGGGTTTTCCTTTCGGCTGGGTCGTTTTAACTGGGCCAGGCTCAGCTAAGTCGAACGCCACTCGATTATTTTTTAAGTTCTTTGAAAAAAGATCATTCGGCTATCAGAAGATGAAAACAATCTGCTATATCTTATCACAGGGAAGTTAAGGGAGAGAAGCTGATTGCATTCTCAGGCGAGTGGAAGCATAATGGTATCAAAATGGTTTTACGAAGACGGAGTATGCTACGCTTGATTTATTACAAGATCAATATTTACTCGTTCAAAAGCTGGTTGATTGTCTTTATGGCCTCGGCTCTGATTCGGCTGACAGTATCAAGTACTTTTTGATCTTCATCTTCGGATTTTTGGATTCTAGATAATTTAGCTTTGATTTGTTGATCTTCTTTGAGAGCCAAAGTTATCTTCAACGAGTCTGCTTCTATGTCCCTCGGCAGATCAGCCATATGAGCCCTGTGAGATTGAATCTTGTTATTCAGAGTGGCTAGCTGGGCCTCTAATCTGCTCTTATCTTCCTCCATGACTTTTAGTTCAGACTCCAAAGTTGCCAGGGAATTTTTTGCGATTTGAACATTGGAATGCAACTCTTTAAGTTTCAGCTTCTTTGAAGACCCGTCATTCTGCAGGGCAGCCTTGGATGATATGTTTTTAGTTCCTCTCCTTACCATTCTGACAAAGTTGTCAAGACAAGCTGCAGATTCCAAGTGGGTCAGAAGAATGGAAGGAATATCTTCATCAATAAGCTCCAGAATATCTCTTATCTGATCTGCATCTTGAACCAGACTGACAACGTCCTTGTTTAGCAAAGTAGTTATTTCCCTCAGCCGAGCCTGGTTTTCTGTTGATAAAGTATGTCGGGAAGTATTTTCTTCGCCCTTTTCGATGATATAATCTTCGGCAGGGAAAGAGTAACTCGTGGTCGGCCCTTTAGTATTTTTCTGAAGAAGGAGAAAGGAGTTAGACGACTAAGTATGTTTGGTGAAAGCAATATAATTCAAAGACGAAGCTTTGCCTGCTGGGTTGATTGATCATCAGAAGACACTGCGCCTTGGCTTGCTTGAGGACTTTGTTGAATGTTCAGAGGAGGCGGGCTTGGAGTATGATCGGAAGATGGCTCTACTTCCAGTTCTTTTAAAATTTCATCTGTTTCAAGTAATGGCATGAGCGTGTGACGACAGAAAGGAGGATGGCCGAATGTATTACCTATAGTCCCATCGGTTTCTTCATTTCTTAAACCTTCGGGGGTTTTGGGATCTTCGGTCTCGTCTTGGATATTTTTTGTAGAAGCTTTAGGAAATAGTTCGGCAGTTGCTGAAGTACTGCTTGATTTCAGGACCTTGATCTGTGGCTGCAGCAAGTGATGAAATGTAGATTTGATCAGATTTATTGCCGAATAAGAGTTGCTTAGCATTAAAAATTCATACCTTAGGAGATGGTTTAGTCCTTTTGGTCCTTGTTTTCTTAGACAAAGATACATTCTCAAGTGCCTTTCTCTTGTTCTCTCCTCCTGAAGACATGATGGTTGAAGTTGCAGGGATCTTCATAAAGTTGTTCAAGATTGGGGCATTGAAACCAAGAGCAGGATTGGGTCCAGCCTGGTAATATTGGGTCACTCTGGCAGGAGATGTAGGCTCAGGATCCTGTGTATGGCCGAGTGTTAGAAGAGAATTGAATTCAAGAATGGAGAATGACAGGAGTGATGAGATTACCTCACTATCAGAAGCAAAGTCAGGTTGCAAGTTTTGACACAAAGGGTGAACTGGCACGTTGAAGAGATGAGTACGCCATTCTTCCCACTAGGAAGTGAAGAAAGGATGAGTAATATCTACTATCCCAAATGGAGATGGTTCATATGTCGGCAGCTTCCATCCTAGTTCAAAGACTTTTTTAGCCACTATCCCCTCTGTAATTACTTCTTTGGGTCTTATTATTGTTGAAAAGAAGAGTCTGGGGAGCAATTGACCACATCCTAATTGTCTGGCCGCCATGTTTGGGTAATAGAATTCGTAGGTGGACTGCACTAATCTTCCATGGTGAAATTCGGCTGGCAGAGCGCAGAGTTTGATGAAAGAATTGAAGATGTCAATAGATGTTTTGTCTGCACAGCCAGATTTGTAGTTAAACTTGCAAGGAAAAGTCAAGTTTTCATTCTCCCTGTAAGGAAACCAGAGTACATTGCCAAAGCCTTTGAAGAATAGCTTGAAGAGATGACCAATGTCCATGTCGATGATGACGGATGATGCCGCTTCTCCATAAGTTTGGCAGGCTTTGACTCTTGCTGTTTTGCCTTCAGCATAATTAATTGAAGGGAAACTCAAGTTGAGAAGGCTCACAGACACTATCTGATGCATATATAGTTGAAGCCACATCTGAATCAACCACCAGGGACCATTCACACAAGAAATTTCTCTACCCGTGTGCATCTGGAGAGTGATCTGATGCATCATATGATAGACAGAACCCAAGAGGTATTTGCCTAGTGGAATTTGAGCACCTGCAGATAAAACTTCAGCCATCACCATATGGTTCAGAGTGGGTTCATTGGATTTTCCACAGAAGATGAATCTGCATAGCCACATATTCAGAAAGGCTTTCAGTTCTTTGTCAGAGACAACATTGGATGACTCCATATAAGTCGGAATGTATTTAGCCCATCCGCATCCAGAACTGACAGCTCTCTGGTTGCTTTTGTTCTTGTATTTGTAAGGGTATACTAGCAATGTTACATTCAGACCAGTCATCATGAAGACGTCAGCTAAAGTAATAATCATCATACCATGGCCAAAGATGAAAGCATTGATGGCGTTAGACCAGAAATGGGAAGCTGCTATCAGGAGAAGGTCATTTCTGGGTGTTTCTGATAAAGATAACTCCAGACAGTGGATAATGTCTTGATTTTCCCAGTGGTTGCTGCTTTTTTCAAGCATCCTCCGATACCAATTTCGCCATCCAGCAATTGGGGGAAAAGGCCAGTTCTTGAAGGTGTTCGGCCAGTGATTTGGTGAAGTAACTCCAGATTTGAAGGGAATTCTTTGGGTTTCCTTCTCAATAAACTTCGTTGGGTCAGAATTTCCCATTGGACCAAGGAGATAGGAATCAGGGTTAGCAGCATAAGGAATCAGGATTTGGTTCTTATATTCCTTCAAGAAATAGCGAATAGAGAGAGAAAGTGAACCGAAAGAAGGGACTAGCAAGAGATTACTGAATATGTGGGGTTTACCTCTGGAATCTTGTCTTCGGTCGCCATTAAGAGTTCGGAGTGAAATCGATTGCGCAGAAATTTGAATTTCTTGGGCGGCGGCTACAGTGCCGAGAAGTGAAAACCTAAGAGAGGAGAGAAGCTTGCAGGCAATTTCAGAATAAAATTGAATTTTATCCTGAAATTGAGGGGGCATGTGTTAACACCAGATTTTCGCACGCACGAGAAGATGACAAGAGGGCTCAGCCAGCAGTAAGGGGAGCATTCGGTAAACGACCGGGCGGTCGGCTAGTTTTTGGGACTTCGGCAGATGCCTGTATAATTGGCTGTTTTGCGAAACGGTGACTCCATTCGGGAAATGAAAATGGCTTGCGCAAGAAAATACATGACAATGGAGGACGCTGAGAAGAATATGAATGGTATTTGTATCTTTCCAAAATTCGTTGTATAAGTCGTAATCGTTTAGGACTCATGATTCGTCCAGGGTATAAATATAAGCCCTCGACCATTGTAAAATTGTTCACAACCATATCAATACAAACCGGCCCCGTGCCACCTTCGAGTCCTTAGTCGTGTCGTCGAGTTCTTCGAGAGGAATCATCGATCCGTCGACCTCCGTAAGTACCGGCAACCTTGCCATCATGTCTAGTATCATGCGGTAAATTTAGATATGATGCAAGTAGTCTCGTATGTTAAGCTTAGTATCATGCGGCGGATTTAAGCTTATGACGGGAAGTTTTTGCTTATGCCTTGTATCGTGCGGCGGATTAAGTCATGAGTAAAAATAGTTATCGGCTCTATTAGATTTGGCAGATCCAATAGATTCATTAAGTTATCATGTGTTATATGTTTTATTTATTTAATTCTTGTAACACTCTTTTGCCCAATCTAGATTAATCTTTGTTCGGCCTTGTCGCACGAGTTTGCTTGTGCTCTCTTTTAATCATAAGATCATGATGGCTGAATCAACTTTCAATCTAGATTGTTACATGTTGCGGGTTCATGCATACCAATCATGGTTAGGCTTTGATGAAACTAGGTTTCGTGTGGCAGATGCAGGTTTTAGATCAGTTTAATCGTGCTTGCTTGTTTGTTCCTTCTTCATGGACCCCAATTCGGCTGGTTTGCCGATATTGGTTAAGCTTACACGAGTAATGAGCCTTTATAGATCTGTTCAAATACAAGCATGCTTCTAGCTTGTTATAATTAGATTGTATCATGCGGTAGATTAATCTAATTATAAGAAGTGGTGTAGGCTTATAGCAAGTGGTATCATGCGGTGGATTAGCTTTGCTTGAGTTTATGCCTGACCGGTTTATGAAGACTAAACGTGCGGCAGATTAGTTGGATTAGCCTATGCATGTGTTATTTGAATAGATCTATGTTTGCAAGTTACCTGTTTATAATATCTTTAATTTGCTCAAGCATGTCTTTCTTTACATATGCATTCGGTAGTTAATATGCTTTACATACTCTGTTCTCATATTAGCCGAATGACTTTATAAACATGCTCTGACAGACAGCTTCTATAGATGTGTGCCGTCGTGATTGGCTTTCAAAGCCGCACATATGGAACTGTCTGGTTTTATCCGGCATGTTCCAAAGGTATTCTCACAGTTTTCTCCCTTGTTGGTTTTTAGGTCAAACCGACTGGCACGTCTCCGGATTCAGCACATTCCGGGCACCCGAGTGAAGCTAGCTTTTCGGCTTGCTGTGTGCTTGACATGAGGTGTCACGTTTTGCGTCAACAAAAAGTATCTCAAGTGATGAAACAGAGCACACCATTGTGAAGACCTCGTCAAGACGATCGAAACGGACATATGATTTGCTATATTTGGAGTCCCGGAGCGAGAGTCCTCGATGGATACGACTTGGAAGATTCTAGAACATTCCAGAAGACACGAGAAGGCGACCCACGGAAGGCGGGGCCCACCTATCATAGAGACAGACCGGTCGGTCTCCCTCCTAGGCCGGTCGGTCTGCTACAGGGCCCAAACTCGACCCCCTTCGCGTGGCGCACTCCAACTGACCTCTCCAACACGTTTTGGCCCATTTAGGCCCAAGTACATATGACGAAGGATTTAGTCCCACATCGCTTGCCCAAGGTGGAGAGAAGGTCAGGAGCCCCTATATAATAAACCCAGGACCCCCCTGAGGCAACATCATCATTTGGGAGTCTTTGTAGAGGCGTCCCTCGAAGGACAACCTCTCCTCCCTAGAGAATTAGGTTTAGATTTTCCAATGTAATAGCTTAGCTCTAGTCGGGAGTTAGGGAGAGTGGAGCTGCGCTCCGGTTCCGGAGGAGTCTTCAGAGTTTTGGTATGTTTTTATCTTTTCTTTGTAAGACTTATGTTTTAATATATTTATCTTCTCTATTTACTTTATGCCTTTCATATTATGATTAGTATAGTTGTTATTTTCTAGCATAGGATCTCCGCTCGTATCGAGTGCTCTAGTTATAGGCCATAATTAGAGTAGTAATCGATAGATTAGACTTGGTGTCTAGTCTATAGGTTACCTGAGGTTGCGCTCAACCCCACGGATAGTTGCGGTAGCCCCAGGTGGTGACAGCCCTGATGGCCGACGTATTCCACCACGTTCGGGTTGATGTTCGTAGGACCGTAGTCAGAGCTTCCCAACCCCCTTCTCATCCCTTTCTGTGGTTGGTGTTCTGATGTCCCGAAGTGTTATTATATGACTGCTATATCTTTTTATCCTTGTTACCTTAGAACTCAAGTAATAGAGAAGTACATAGGAACCTTGATCTCTTCCGTTGTCCTCCCACTATAGTTATCTTTACAGTTATCATTGAATTCTTATTTATTGTGCTTTCATTCATTATCATATCATATATCATTCACTCCTGCTTTAGTCTAATTAGTACTCTGAGTTAGTAGATGCATGATAGTGAGTTATCAGATTCTTGACCCTTGCTTCCCAGTGGTAAAATATAAATAACGATCCTGGAATACTCCTGGTAAAATGCTACAATGATGTTCTATGTGCTTGCAGAATCTTTCATATTCTTATTTGCGTTAACAAACATCAACAGTCGACGATGAAGCAGATCCAGTGAAAAGTCCTCGGCGATGACCCAAATCCTGCGATGGTTAGGGTTAGGTCGTTGCGAGTGAAATGTGGATGGGGCCAGAATGGTCTTGGGACAAGATAGAGAGGGATGCGGCCAGCGAAGTAGTCGGCGATGACGCAACTCGTCGCCGGCTGTGGTCCCCCCGGGGTTGGCGGTTTGGTGGGGTGGAATTTAGGTGGAAAGGGGGAGGAACAGCTCATCGACGGCGGTTGTGTTCCGTCTTGGTGATGAGGTACCTGGTCGTCGTGGTCGAGGAAGCAGCTCGTCGACGGCGGTTGAGTCCAGGCGGCGGCGGCTAGGGTAGAAGAAATGGGGGATGGGAGGAATGAATTAATAAGGGAATAAATATGTGATTAGTGGCGGGATCAATTTTCGGGACGACGCCTGTTTTGGCGCTCTTATTTTTCGGCCACAAGCTGGGGTATGTCGTAATTAAACTAAACCGCATCGAAGGGTTATCGAAATTATTTGAATAGCACAGTGGAAAGGCAGTCTAATTTTGGTGCATTGGTCACGGGTTCGAATCCTTCAAAAGGCATTTTTCGTTTTTTCTAATTTTTTGTGATCTTCACTAGTTTTGTTTTCCTATTGATCTTTGAATATATTTTTGGTACAATTTTTTTTGAGTTTTAACACTGACATGTTTTGGTGTATGGTCATCCAAAAAAGATTCAAATTAAATGATACGGAGAAAGTGGTACTGCATATTTCCCAGAAGGATGAACATCTCTCACTTAGTAACAAGGGTATGTGTGAGCGATGGACGACTTTGTGACGATGTGCATCACCACTTTGTCAGAATGATTTTAAATTTTTTTTAAACACTATACACCAAACTAGAGTGTCCATGCAACTTTTCAGATTTTTCTAGTTACTTTAGGATTTTTTTCCATTTATTCTTGAGAAAAAAAAACTTACTTTAATACGAAAACTAGTTCTGAAAATTGCACAGATGCACACACCATCATGGGACACCTACATAAGCATCCGAAAAGAATTTCAAATGATTTGGTGAAAGTTGTACTAGACATCCCCAAACGGATGAGCATCTCTCATCACTTACTCACATGGTCATGTGTAAGAGATATGTGCGTTTGTAATCATATGCATTACAACTTTCTCAGAATCAGTTGAAACTTTTTTGTCAACACTATACACCTAAATGAGGTGTCCATGCAAGTTTTCAGATTTTTGTAGGTAGCTTAGGATATTTTACCATTTATCCTTGGGAAAATCAATAAATAATTGCAGTAATAGGTAAACTTGGTCTGAAAATTGCACAAATGCATACACCATCATGGGACACCTACATAAGCATCCCAAAAAATTTGGAATGATTTGGTGAAAGTTGTACTACACATCCCCAAACGGATGAGCATTTCTCATCACTTACTCACATGGTCATGTGTAAGAGATGTGTGCCTTTGTAATCATAAGCATCAGAACTTTCTCAAAATCAGTTGAAACTTTTTTGTCAACACTATACACCTAAATGAGCTGTCCATGCAAGTTTTCAGATTTTTGTAGGTAGCTTAGGATATTTTACCATTTATCCATGGGAAAATCAACAAATAATTACAGTAATAGGTAAACTTGGTCTGAAAATTGCACAAATGCACACACCATCATGGGACACCTACATAAGCATCCCAAAAAAAATTGGAATAATTTGGTGAAAGTTGTATTACATATCCCCAAACGGATGAGCATCTCTCATCACTTACTCACATGGTCATGTGTAAGAGATGTGTGCCTTTGTAATCATAAGCATCACAACTTTCTCAGAATCAGTTGAAACTTTTTTGTCAACACTATACACCTAAATGAGGTGTCCATGCAAGTTTTCAGATTTTTGTAGGTAGCTTAGGATATTTTACCATTTATCCTTGGGAAAATCAACAAATAATTACAGTAATAGGTAAACTTAGTCTAAAAATTGCACAAAAGCACACACCATCATGGGACACCTACATAAGCATCCCAAAAAAAATTGGAATGATTTGGTGAAAGTTGTACTACACATCCCCAAACGGATGAGCATCTCTCATCACTTACTCGCATGGTCATGTGTAAGAGATGTGTGCCTTTGTAATCATAAGCATCACAACTTTCTCAGAATCAGTTGAAACTTTTTTGTCAACATTATACACCTAAATGAGATGTCCATGCAAGTTTTCAGTTTTTTGTAGGTAGCTTCTGGTTTTCTCCATTTATCCTTGGGAAAATCAATAAAAATTACTTTAGCGACGGAGGGAGTACTCAGTGGGACCTACTCTGTGTGACCTCCATATTAAGCACGGCGACCTACTTGGTGCGGTTTCCTCGGCTTTTTAGTCTCTTCTTCTTCCACAGTCGGTGGGTCTCTTTTTCTTCCATAGTCAGTGAGGCGAGGGGCGGTTTCAAGGCGGATTGCGCGGCGGCGAGGCTTGGAGATGGAGCGCGGAACCCGTGGCGACGGCGGCGAGGGCCGCACTGGCCGGAAGAGGCGCCCTCACGATGCGGAGGATGTGGTGAAGAAGCCGAGGCGCCACACCAACTCTTCCTTGGGTGGCGGCTCGTCCTATGCTGATTCCATGGAGTCGGCGTTCACCTTCCCACGCCCAGCCGCCGGCAAGGAGAAGACGGTCATCGGCGAGGACAAGGTATGCTCCACCACGACGTCGCCCAATCCAAAGGGGCTAGGGTTTATTTCTGTACGGATTCTAAAAATTAGTGTTGTTAATTAGGTTCATTAGTGTTTAAATTGAGATTATGGGTTGATACATATATAGATCATATGTTTGGCCTACTGATTTAAGTTTTTGCTAACATTATTGTGGTGATTATTAGTGTTGTCAATTATTTATGCATTAATGGTCATATGTTTGGCCTACATGCATTGTTCTTTTAGTTAAAGTTTTGTCTTAACTATATGTTTAAAGCTCTGATGCTTTAATTGATTAGGTTAAAATCAAATAAATTGAAATGAAGATTGTTGTTGTACATGCTTTGAGAGGTTATCAGTAAAAAAATAAAAAAAGTGAAATGAGTTTTCATATATGTTTGTTTGTCCAGTTTAGACGTATTTACTTTTTGTTTATCATAAGTTTGCTACATTACAAAATCTGATAATTCAACATATCATCAATGTTAGTTTTGCATGGTCAGATTTAGTTTGCTGTCAGGTTTCACAATTTTGTTGGCAATCCAAAGTTTACTGTTTATTATGGGTTGATATATATATAGATCATATGTTTGGCCTACTGATTTAAGTTTTTGCTAACATTATTGTAGTGATTATTAGTGTTGTCAATTATTTATGCATTAATGATCATATGTTTGGCCTACATGCATTGTTCTTTTAATTAAAGTTTTGCCTTAACTATATGTTTAAAGCCCAGATGCTTTAATTGATTAGGTTAAAATCAAATAAATTGAAATGAAGATTGTTGTTGTACATGCTTTGAGAGGTTATCAGTAAAAAAATAAAAAAAGTGAAATGGGTTTTCATATATGTTTGTTTGTCCAGTTTAGACGTATTTACTTTTTGTTTATCACAAGTTTGCTGCATTACAAAATCTGATAATTCAACATATCATCAATGTTAGTTTTGCATGGTCAGATTTAGTTTGCTGTCAGGTTTCACAATTTTGTTGGCAATCCGAAGTTTACTGTTTATTATGGGTTGATATATATATATATAGATCATATGTTTGGCCTACTGATTTAAGTTTTTGCTAACATTATTGTAGTGATTATTAGTGTTGTTAATTATTTATGCATTAATGATGTTTGGCCTACATGCATTGTTCTTTTAATTAAAGTTCTGCCTTAACTATACGTTTACAGCCCAGATGCTTTAATTGATTAGGTTAAAATCAAATAAATTGAAATGAAGATTGTTGTTGTACATGCTTTGAGAGGTTATCAGTAAAAAAATAAAAAAAGTGAAATGGGTTTTCATATATGTTTGTTTGTCCAGTTTAGACGTATTTACTTTTTGTTTATCACAAGTTTGTTGCATTATAAAATCTGATAATTCAACATATCCTCAATGTTTTGCATGGTCAGATTTAGTTTGTTGTCAGGTTTCACAATTTTGTTGGCAATCCGAAGTTTACTGTTTATTATGGGTTGATATATATATAGATCATATGTTTGGCCTACTTAAGTTTTTGTTAACATTATTGAAGTGATTATTAGTGTAGTTAATTATTTATGCATTAATAATCATATGTTTAGTCTACATGCATTGTTCGTTTAATTAAAGTTTTGCATGGTCAAATTTAATTGTTTATCAATGTTTGTTGCATATGATCAATTACAGGAGTTGGAAGAAGAAGAAGAACCAGAAGCAACTTTCCGCTTCTGGGCTGAAACTACAAAACAACAGCTGCAAGAAGACATTGTGGATGTCTTTGAGAAGATGAAGAAGGACCTGCAGACCGGTCAAGACAGTAACACAGTCTGTGATAAGATGCAGCAGGAGGTGAACAAAAAATTGATCATTTGATGGACCAGATGTGGATGAAGTTGCTTTGGGATTACGATATGTATGGACATATTTGGGCTTATGATGGAGCAGATTGATCTAGTATCTAGCAGTAGTAGACTTAGAATCTGGACTAGTAGGACTGTGGTGGTGCTTTTAGGAACAAACACTATAACTATATAGATGTTAGTACTTTATAAATATATAATTAAGTCCTGGTACCTTTTAAATATGTGTGTGCTAATTATATATATGGTGCTATATATTTTGTGGATTTTGTGTGTCTCCAATCATTTCTGAGTATGAGTGTGCTGGATGCAGACCTGGTACCTGTGTAAATATGTGAGCATACATGTGTGTGTTTTGATGGGATTCACATAAGCTCCAATAGATTATATGATAGTGGTGAGCATATCTTATGGTCTGATGATTGTATGTGCATGACTCATGTCACTCTTTATTGCTTGTAATTTTTTGTTAATGACATGGAGTGTTTTGAGATCTTTCACGTTATTGGTAGTCCAGGATGACAAATTAATGCTCATTTACATCTGTGTTCTATTACTTAAACAAAGAAATCATCTTGCCATGGTCTTACTCAATGATGCCTGAGTCCAATAATGATGGGGGCCATGATTCAGTGACACGTCTCCCTTTACATGCATGAGTGAAGGGTCCGCATAATCTTCCACCCACCCCCACGTCTCGCCCCTTCAACGCGCCTGTCACCCCAATCTGTCGCATCAACGCTCCCGTGTCGCTCTCGTCGCATCGCTTTCCTCCACCGCCACCATGGTTTGCGCAACCCGCTCCCGAACCTACTCCCTCGGCTCCACAGCCTCCCCTCCTGCTGCTGCCGCCGCCATTGATGCGCTGCCTAAAGAGCAGCACCACTTAGCTAAACAGAAGCGCGACAACAGCGGAAGGTTCATCGCCGCCGCTGGGACCATGATCGTGCGACCGAGGAGGAGGACGACGACGGCGAGACGCACTCGCATTGAGGCAGAAGAGGCGCCCGAAGTCGAAGCCGATGCGTCATACCAAATCCCCCGACTGCTTCCACTGGACCAGGTTAGGGTTCAAAACTTATTGGGGTTGGGGTTTTCTATGTGGTACTGTTTGAACTATATTGAGATTGGATGTGTTGATTTGGATGCTCTGATGTTGTGGTTTGGGAGATAGATTATTGTTATTTCGACCCTAGATTAATGTCATGTGGTTTCGATCTGAGATAAATATAGTGTGATCATGTTCAACTGTTCTTATAGCTCATATGTAGGCGCCATTGATGTTTGCTATAGATTTGTTCTATATAAAAGTTGTACATAACTTTGTTATGTAGGTTGTCCTGAAATTTCATGATTTTAGGCCATGTGCTTTAGGAGTTATAGCTTTTCTAAGTTTGTTGTCAGGTTTTGCATGCTAATTTAGCACTTATTGCAATCATTACTGACTATACATAGTCTTAAGTGGAATCCAAGTCTACTAATGAAGCTGATTGCTGACTTTATTTCATTACTGACGCTGATTTTGTTAATGAAGGCTCCTGATGTTCATCCACACGTGTTTGTGATCAGTGACAAAGTTTCACTGCATTGCACGCTTAGCCATGACAGCGATGAGGAGACGGGACAATGGTCAATGGCCTCCAACAAGGAGGTGTTATAAGTCTACCCGAACTTAATAAGTTTCCTAAATTTCAATGATATATATCCTAACTTTCCCCACTATGAATTTCAATTACAGATCAGGAAAAAGGCCGAGAACCTTCGTGTCCTCCTGAAGCGCAAATACTTCCATAGATTTGATTTGGATTGAAGCCAGCAGCAGTGATGTATTTTGGTGTAGTTGAATAACATGGACCTAATTCTACAAAGTTGGATGTATGAACTTAAATCTCACTTGGTGATGTATGTAAGAACATAATAGCAGTAATGCTTATATATGCAGTTATCTTATATATACCGTATTGCCTGTGATATTTTGGTTTGTTTCCAAGTGATCTTATATATATAGTTATAAATGCATACTACAAGTCATCATCTTCATCATTTGTGGACATGACATCATTGTTGTCATCGCCACCGTCACTAAAGTATTGCAGCACTGTATCATCCTCATCATCACTCTCCTCAAGATTAATAACAGCTTCCTTCTTGTTTCTTATAAGTTGTTGTAAATTGCCTTCAACTATAGTTGCTTCTCCACCTTCAACAGTGTGCATAACCTCATTATCATCACCTTCTTCCACTACATGCTCAGTGTCAGAACAATAATCGTCCTGATGCACATCATGACTGCCCTGTTCTGTTTCAACCACATCATAAATATTCCTATGTTCAAATTTCTGCACAACTCGCCAATCTGTACAATGTGGAGTTGTATCTTGCAGGTAAAATATCTTTTTTGCTTGATCTGCCAAGATGAAAGGATCAGTCTTGTACCAAAATGACTGAACATTGATGGACTTGAAATATTTGTCATCTCAAAGGCCCACAATCTTGCCTACTTGGTTGTACCAATCGCATCGAAATAGAACCACTGACCGACGAACTTCATAATTTGAGGGATATAACAACTCAATAACCTCTTTAAGGACACCATAAAAATCTATGGTCTTTCCAGCATGTGAACCTGCAGTCATTACACCACTGTTTTGTGTCTGCAAGAACTTCTCACGGTCCGCAGTGCTATACCGCACTCCATTAATCTTGCAACCTGCACTGATCTTAACTCGCCGAACTGGACCACATGCCAGTGCCCATAGTCCTTCGCTAACCGATTCTGGATTCTCACTGCGCTTGTTCTCAAGCTAGTGGAACGAAAATACAAAATTAATCAGGTAACCATTTAATATGCCTATAAACAAAATGTTGAGTGACTTACATGGGACTTAAACCACTTTGGAAATCCCTGTTCGACCATTCGATCTACTTCATTTGGACGTGCACCTTGCTGCAGTAGCTCCTCCCTGTACATGTTGTAGGAAAAAAAATCAATTGGTAAGAATAATTTCAAATTTAATAAAACAAAAACTAAGTCTCAGACATACTTACTCCAAATATTCCTCTGCTTCTTCAGCATTATGTAGCACATACCAAACTACCTTATTCATGACAGCATCTTCAATGTACTCGGTCCTATTAGCTCCAACAAGAGTGGCACCATGCTTGAAAACAGATATGTCATTAGGCAATGGCATCTCTGTACCACTATCGTCGTCCTGGTTAAATTTAGTGTCAACATCCTCCATGTACCTAGAACAAAAGGTCAATGTGTCACTTGCCATATATGCCTCAGCAATTGATCCTTCCGGCCTAGCCCTGTTCCTTACAAAATTCTTCAAAGTGCCTAATCGCCTTTCTATTGGGTACATCCATCCATACTAAACAGGTCCTCTAAGCAGTGCCTCATTGGGAAGGTGGACACACAAGTGCACCATGACATCAAAGAAGGCAGGTGGAAAGATTTTCTCAAGCTTGCATAGGATCAATGGAATTTCTCCTTTCAGCCCTTTCACAACATCTATCCTTAGATTTCTACTGCATAATTCCCTGAAGAAGGTCCCCAGCTCTGTAATTGCTTCATATACATCCTTCCTCACTAGTCCTCTAAGGCCAGCAGGTATGATTCTTTGCAGGAGTATGTGGCAAGAATGTGTCTTCAGCTTACCAACCACCCTGGAACCATCTTCACTTATGTATCTTGCTAGGTTAGCCGCATATCCATCAGGAAACTTGATACCTTTGAGAAACTTGCAAAACTCGACTTTTTGATCCTTCCCCAAAACATATGGAGCAGGTGGAGCCCTGCAGATTGAGTTGCCATCCTCCTGCAAGTGCAATTCATGTCGTATGCCCATATCATACAAATCTAGCCTAGCATTTTGTGTGTCCTTAGACTTGCCTAGTATGTTGAGTAATGTGCCAAGAATATTTTCACATATATTCTTCTCTATGTGCAACACATTGAGATTACGTGGAAGCTTCAAATGTTCCCAATATGGCAATCTCCATAATGCACTTTTGCGGCTAAAAATCTTTGGACCGTCACTGCGCTTCCTTTTATTTCCAGTAATCTGAGGTTGCTTCCCTGACCTGATATCTTTCACCTTCTCTAGCTCTTGTAGGACCTCCTCCACAGTAAACTTGCCAGGCTGATCTTTCTTTTCACGCTTACCATCGAAAGCCAAGCTGTTCCGCCATGCATGTCATTTCAAGGTAACAACGATGTCCGATTGTGACGGAACCGACCCTAATCCCATGGCCCACGTGTCCCTGTCATCCTCTGACAGCCGAACCCATGTTCCATGCGATTAAGACCTGTTCGCCACCGGGCTACATCAGTGCCCAATGTCCGCAGGATCATCTCACAATTCGGTTACAGCATTTCACATTTTCACAAATAACAGAGATAACAGAGCGGAAGACTTAAATAACATTAGTTTTACAAACCGAGGTTTCAAATGAGGTAAGGAGTACGATTATTACAAACCATTGTTCGGGAAATTCAAAGTAGACAACGTAGCGGAAACAATAGCATAAAGATACATGTAACACCCAGCCCGAAGGTGCACATTTACTCATCGGCCTCATCGGCCTCTTCCTGGACGAAGGTCACGCAACAGGGTGCGAGACACATCGGGGTCTCAGGCATACCTGCACTGCAACATGGGTAACAAACCCTGAGTACGGGGTACTCAACAAGACTTACCCGACTAAAGAAAAAGGGAGAAGACTCAGGAATGAGAGGCTTAGGGTAGTCAAGGTAAGGCTTAAGCAAGATCAAGTATTTTGCAGAAAAGCATTTTTTTGTAAATCTTATTTTGTTTTGAAAGATTCAGTATTCCTCAATTCTTCATCGTTCATGATTCATTTTACATTTCAAAACATTCCTAGTTGAGAACCACTCTCCGTTGACAGTCAGTGGACCAAGTCTCCATAACCGAGGAGCAACGTTAATCCGGATAAATAATACTCAGCTGAGGATCCCTATCCACACTGCATATGTAGCACCCAAGCTTGCATATGCCAACTCGTCTACCACGATTCCTCCAAGATTGGGCCCGGTCCTACGCCACCCGGAAGTACAGTACACCACTCCAATCCGGGACTTTAACCCACGTGGGTACATGCTACTTCCGCCATCTCTCCACTCTCAGTGCGCGGTTGTCGGTCCAATAAAGGATTCCTCGGAGCCAGAGCTTTCCGTAGTATGTGAATAGTTACAAGTCTTGACCAGCAGGCCCCCATACGGATGGTCCCTAATTTTCCAGCCAGAACTATACCTTGGTTATATCTCACCCAAGCGTAATAGTCCTGTCAGTTTTTCAACCCTGTCCCGGTCGGTGTCAACTGTTGAGTCCCGGACTACAACATGACGGCACCGTACGCTCGGACAACCTCTCCACGCTATTGACTAGGTACGGATCAGGTAACTAGCCAGTAGACGGGAGTAAAGCCAAATTCCCACAAACATTCTTAAAGTGATCACACTTTTGAAATTGGCATTTTTATTGCAAATCTATTGAATAGCATTGCTAAGCATTTTGCAAATAGTTTTGAAACAAGGGTAAGTGTATCTTTTGGTGGGGGTAGATAATGCAAGTAATAGGTCATCACACAACTCCTATTACCTAATGCAATAGTTTAACTCAAAACATTTAAAGAAAACATTTATAAAAGCAAGGTAGGGTTAAATGCACCGGGGCTTGCCTTGGATGGCAAAAAGAGCAGACTCGGGGTAGGAGTAGGTGTCGGAGCTCGGGGTCGCCTCGGGAGTTGGTTCGTCAACAGCGGCCTCGACTCTGGTACCTTCTTCGTCAACTATACGGATGCAATGATGAATGCTCATGAGAATGATCATATGGACTTATGGTGCAAGACAATTCCACTGATTCTAGATTACTCTTAGTCTTAAACAAGGCATAATCGAAATCTAGGTTGAGCATAAAAGGTAACCATTTCTTCCTTAAGCAGTATTAATTAAACTAGACCTTATTATAATTATCCTAAGCATCATCCAATCATAGCATCACAAACATCATAGACCAAAGGGTAGGGGTCTATGAACATCAATCAATCCAAAGATCACATCATCAAACACTTATTACCAACCCTAATCCATCTTTTCTATTTTTCTTAATTTATTTAAAAGGTCATTTTATGAAGTTGCTCCAAAAATTACCAAATTAATCACATAAGTTCATTAAGGCATAAACAGATGGCAAAACAAAATTCATAATTTTTGGAGGTCATTAAGGTGCTCAATTAAATCTAGACATTTAATTAAGAAAAGGCACTATTCAACTATTTAAATAAATGCTCAAAAATCAACTTGCTCCAAAAGACTTCAAAATTTTACCAGAGGTTCAACCTGTCATAAAAAGGTCACAAAAATTTATCTCAAAATTTTTGGAGTTATAGATCACTCTCCAAAAATACCAAAACCTCCATTTTTCAATTAAAAGGGGAATTTTACATTTTCAAATCTTTGCACAAAACTCAAGTTTCATATTTTTATAAAATACTTCAGAGCATAAAGAGTCTACCACAAAAATTTCAGAATTTTGGATGTACACAGAAAATCATACAAAAAAAGAGAAAACGGAACACTATTCACATCTCTCAGAAAAAGAAAAGAGCACTGTGCCCCTTCTATGCCGGGCTCGGCGAATCGCGCGGGGCTCGGGCGGAACGGGCTCGGTCGAGACGGGCTCGGTCAAGACGGAAGCGATTGCTTCGTCTGAGGCCTGGCCCGGAGGCTCGGGCGAGACGGAGAAGCAAGCCTCCGACCGAGGCCTGACTCGGGCGAAGCGGAGAGCATGCGCTCGCCGAGGCTTGGGCTCGGGCGAAGCGGAGGGTGCGCAAGTCCGCTCGAGGCTTGGGCTCGGGCGAGACGGAAAAACAAGCCTCCGTCCGAGGCCTGACTGGGAGGCTCGGGCGAAACGGAGTGGAAGCAGAGGCCGGAGGCTTCGGGTGCTTACCACGGGTCGGAGGCAGGGCTCGAGGGTGAGGCTCGACACGTGCTCGAGGGTGAGGCTCGACACGTGCTCGAGGGTGAGGCTCGAGGAAGGAGACGACCGCGGCGGCGCTCCGGCGATCCGGCGATCCTGCGCAACACACGAGACCGCAAGGGCCTGGTTAGAGTCGCGCGGGGCCAAGGAAGCTGACACAGGGGTCAGGGGAAGGTATCCGCGACCGGAGAGGGAGTATTTGACGAACCCGAGATCACCGGTGTTCCGTCGGAGTTTGGGAAGATGGAGTTACGCCGGGCGATTGGAGTCGGGGAAGGTGAAATTGAGGGGTGGGAAAGCTTCACGAGCTCTAGGCGGAGCTTTCGGGCTAGATGGTTGAGCGGCGGAGGGTCTGGAGTGGGCTGGCCACGGTGGCGGAGGTGAGTGCGGAGGTCCGGCTCCGGCGGGCTTATATAGCCGCGGCCAGGGGCCGGTAGAGAGCTCGAGGTGGGGTGGATAAGCTCGGCGGATGCGTGCGCTCTCGATTGCGCGCAGGCGGAGGCGATGGCGTGCAGCCGGGGCTCGGGCGCAGGCAGCGCCGGCGATGGCCACGCGGCGGCGACGCGCTGGAGCAGTAGGGGACGGGAGCGGGGGTCAACTGTGCGCGTGCGGGTGCGAAATGATGGCGGCGACAACGGCGGCAGGTTGGTGGCGCGTGGGGAGCAGCCGTATGCGCTGCAGGCGCAGCGCCGGCGCCATGGCCGGGGCCCCCTCTGCACTGCGCCGGCTAGAGGTAGGGGACGAACAGTGCTAGGCCTAGGTTTTGACTTTTGCTGGTTTCTGAATTTTGCAAATTACTTCCAAAATTTGAACTATGCGACAAAAACTCAAAATACCAAAGTTGTTCAGAAAAAAGAGATCTACAACTTTGTAAATATGAACATTTTCAAATTCCAAATAGTTTTTGAACTATAATCAAAAACAGAAAAGGGAACACTTTTCAAATTTGATTCAAATCAAAATTACTTTGGATTTCAAACTGAAACTTGAAAATCTTTATATATGAAAGTTGTTCCATTTGTCAAAACCTACAACTTTGCTAATATACACTTTTTCTGAAACTCAATAGTTTTTGAATAAATTTTTAAAACTGAAAAGGGGACAAAAACTGGAATTTGAATGACTTTGAAATTACTTCAAATTTTACATAGAAACTTTGAAATTTGTAAATACCAAAGTTGTTCCTCTTGATCAGATTCACAACTTTGCTTTTTGAACCAACTCAAAATTTTGAGTTTTGAAAAAGTTATCAAAAAGGGGATAAATCCAGGATTTGGGAATTTAGGGTTTTGCAAAAGGACAATCAAATCAAATCTGATTTTTGAACTTTGATCAAAGCAACAAACATCAGGGCACTAAATTTAAACAAGAATTACATAGAACTAGGCACAGAGGTGAAATTACCATTTTGCCCTTATAGGAAGAATTGGGCTTTTAGGGTTTTTGAAAAGGGACTAAAGCATAGCAATTAAGCAATCCAAATGCATCACAAAAATGATTAATGCTTAAGATGATGACATGTCAAGTTAATTACATTAGTAACACCAGGGGTGTTACACCGATGTAGCATATCTTGTTCCTTATTCCCCGAGACAACGGATCCTTGTCGCAATGAATACATGCATAATACCCTTTTGTTGTTCGCCCAGATAACGTGCCTAGCGCTGGATAATCATGTATACACCACAGCACAGCAGCGCGAAGCTTGAACTTCTTACCTATACATGCATCTAAGGTACTGACACCCTTCCATAGCTCGAGCAGTTCTTCGATTAGGGGCTCAAGGAACAAATCAAAATCCTTTCCTGGAGATCTTGGACCTGGGATGAGTAAAGACATAAAGCAGTTTGCTAAATTTATGCATTCCCATGGTGGGAGATTCAGCGGTGTCAAAAGCACTGGCCACATACTGTACTGTGTACTCATGTTGGTAGCTAAAACAAGCCTCAGGTTCCTCAGATCATTTGCAAAAGCTGGTTCCCTCCTGTCAAAGTCCTTCCATGCTTCCCCATCAGCTGGATGGCTCATCACATTGGCGACTGGCTTCCTCACTTTCTTGTGCCACTGTGTTTCCTCCGAAGTTCATTTTGAAGCATAAATTCTTTTCAACCTTGGCAAGAGTGGAAAATGCCTCAAAACCTTATGTGGAACCCGCTTCGTCCCTGTTTCGTCTTTCCATCTAGACTCCTTGCATACTGGGCACACATTCTTTTCAGCATAATCCTTACGAAACAACACACAATTGTTCTTGCACACATGGATGTTTTCGAATGCAAGGCCCAATTCTTTAAGATATTTCTTGGCCTCATCATATGATTTTGGCAACTCATTCTGAGGGTATGCATCTGACATCAGCTTCATCATTGCGGTAAATGTTGTATTGGTGATTCGATAACGAGACTTCATATACAACATCCTCACCATAAAGGAAAATTTTGAATGGCTAGAACCCGGGCTAAGCGCCTTCTTCGCATCTTCAAGAACTCTTGCAAAACTTGGCTTTTCTCCATCAGCCTCTGCGGCTGCATATAGTTCGCCTATCATTTCTGGTACTCCATGATCATCATCGTAAACATCATCGTCCCCATCCACATGTATCCCAAAGTCATGATCATGTTCTTCGACCTCCTGATCTATACCCTCATCAATTACAACATCTGCAGGCTCCCCATGATGAATCCACCTGGTGTATGTAGGTAAAATTCCATAAATGTGTATATGGGTTTCTACTTCAGTCTGATGTAACAGCCTTCGATTATGACAATTGATGCACGGACAACGAATGTGTTCATCTTCGGGGTATCTTTCACTAACAAATTTCATAAACTCTTCAACTCCCTTCACATATGCAGGTGTGAATTGTTTCCCATAAACCCAACTTCTATCCATCTGTTGTGACAATAAAAGAAACCTTGTATTAACTCCCTAACTGTGATTGCACTAAACACACATCGAACACATGCTATATCAACCAAAATTCGAACACAAATCAAACCTTTCCCGCGCCCGAAGCCCCTGCTTTCCCTGCGCAACGAAGGTTGGCACTGTTCTTCAGTCCTCACGGAGGCCGATGCCCTCGATCCCAATGCCAGTTCTCCTTCGCTGCCGCGTCGTCGATGGGGGGTTTAGGTCGACGAACAGTTGCCCGATCATGGGTCTATGGCCCAGGACCTGTGATCCATTCAGTTAAGAGACTCACCATTCAATTATCATGTTGATACCTAACAAATAGAGTAACTTTCTTTTTTTGCAAGAAAGGTCGTGTAGCCCAGTGGTAAGGCTATTTCTTGCCTGACGCCAGGGCGCGAGATCAAACCTCGACCATCGCAATTTTTTTGCCAAAAAAAGGCTTTGATGAGATTAATAAAAAAGAGTAAATCCCTATCCTTCTCGCTTCTGGCCCGACAGATCCAGCCCATCTGGCCTGTTTCCCCCTGGCTGGTCGTGTCTATCCTATCGTTGTTGGTCGTGCGCATTCAATACGGAGTAGCATTCAATATGGAGTACTCCTTAGGCGCGTAGACGCAAGGGTTTTCTTCTTGATTTCGTCGTCATCCCTTCACTTCTGTCGATTTCTTGTGTGACCAAATCTACCGTCGGTGCGGGGATTTAATCCCAATCTTTTCTTTCCTTCCGGACCTTACGCTGCGTTCAATCTTCGATCCCAAGTGCCATGGCGGCGAGGCGATACCCGCTGGCTCTCCCGGATGACATGTTGGTCGAGATCGTCGGGAGCATCACCGAGACGTCCACGCATCCAATGGAGGACATCTGCAGCCTACGAGCGATGTAAGTGCGTGACACCAGTACACCAACTATGCAACCTTCAACTTGGTGATGAACTGCATTTGTGTTTCTTGCAGATGCCAGGACATGTGTAGGGCGTGCAAGGATGCCTCCGTTGGGAGGCGCTGGGCGCTGGAGCGAGAGGAATCCATTAGGTGGTTCCAGAATGACCGCTACCTCGCTCTTGTAGACAACCTGGCCGGCGCCAACAACCCAGAGGCCTGCTTCGTCCTCGGCGTCACGTTCATTTTCGCGAAATGGTGCATGTCGCTCGGCACTCACTGGCTCCAACGGGCGGCAGACGCCGGGCACAAGGCGGCGACTTACGTTCTCGGCATCCATCACCACAGTTGCAAGGAGAAGGAAAAAGTCGAGCGCTACATTAGGCAGGTCGAGGACGAGGGCGGCGTCGTCATCGGATGTAAGCAGGCCAGCCGCATGACTAACCGGGAGTGCGCCAGGTACCGCGCGCACGCCGTCAAGGTGGTCCATGATGTGACATGGAAAGTGGCCGGAACAGCCCCATTGGGGGCACTGCCGCCCGTACCACCGGCGGACGAGGACGGACAAGGTTGCGGTGGCAGCGGATGTGGCGTGCCGGAAGGCTGGGCTAATGACTATGCCTTCTTTTGTAGCGAAGGCTGTAGGATTAGGCATGAGTACTCTGCTTTCTTTTCGCGTGTCTCTTTACCTCTTCATTAGAAGAACAGGTTTGGCAGCTAATCCGCAGCCAATGGTTTGACTATAACCTATGAAGTGCTTTTGGAAGCTGGTGAAATCGAAATGTTCCTAAGTACTAAATGAATAATCTTTGCTTTGGTCTGTGTATGCGATGGATTTACAAGTGCTTGCATTATGGATTAGTAAAAGTACTTTGTTAGGCGATTACTTTGGTTTTCTTCAGGATTTTGTGTTGTTAGGCGATTGCATGCATGTCCTCCTGTTTTACAAATCAATCAGAGCATATAACATCAGTGACGGGTGCTTGCTCAATGGTTGTGTTTAGTAGCCAGTTTTCAAGAGAACCAATAATACTCATGTCCGGGGCTTGGTTTCATATCTACTCACTAGGTATAGATGACAAATCTCAGTCTATGGCCCAGGACCTGTGATCTAAAGAGTTAAGAGAACCACCATATTCAATTATCATGTTGATACCTTACAAATAGAGTAACTTTTTTTCACATGAAAATAGTCGAGTAGCTCAATGGTAAGGTTGTTACTCGCCTAACGACAGGTCGCGAGATCAAAGCTCCACCGGCGCAATTTTTTTTGCCAAAAATTGTCCAGCCTACTGTGTGCACCTCTGTCCCAATATGAAAAAAGGTCGACCGACGGCCCACACATCCAATATGATAAAAAGATCAACCGGGCCCGTCTGGCCCAATCATCCAACGCCGTCAAGTGGTACAGGCGGGGGCAAACTAGACACTTAACTATGACGTTAGGAAAAATGATCTGTGACCAATTCATTTCATCACTACGTGGGCCACACGAGGCAAATTATCTATGACTATATTGAAATATAATCTATGACGAATATTTTCATCATTACAATATAGCACACCGAGAATATGATCTATGACGATTTCCATTTGGTAATCGATGACGTTCCTCTCACTTTCGTCATTGAAAGTCAAGCCAAAACATCTTCACTTGTACCTTGTGACGAAAATAAAAATTTCATCACCGAAAGGTATCATTCGGTGACGAAACTTACCAGCGTCACTAGCAAATCGTCACTGATGAAAATATTTCTAGTAGTGATCGATCTTGACCTTTGCTTGCTCTTCACCATTGCTTCAGTCCTTCGGCGCCAAGTCTTTGCTCAAGCCTCCCGACATTCGGTACCAACGGCTTCAAAGCCTCCAACTTGCCCTTCACCTTCGCAATCGGTCCATCAAGCCAAGCCTTGCCTTGATCTTCACCATCTTAGCCATATGACCACATGTCATGTTTCATGTGCATTATGCTCCTCCATGATCATCACATGTGTGAGCTTCGCATCAAGTCCAAGCCATTCACCTCCATGGCTCAAGTGCTCACACACATGTACCTGTGAACTAATCACCTGTGTATCTCACATAAACACCATTATCCCACCTAAAGTTGTCACTCAATTACCAAAACCAAACTAGGACCTTTCACCTGGTCGCTACGGATTATTTCACTAAATGGACTGAAGCGATAACTTTGAAGAACATTTCACATAAGGAGGTAATTGAGTTTATTACTGAGCATATTATACATAGATTCGGCATTCCTCAGACGCTTACCACAGATAAAGGAACTTCTTTTATTTCTAAAGAAGTGAGAGATTTTGCCGAATTATATAAGATAAAGATGCTTAATTCATCTCCATACTATGCTCAAGCTAATGGCCAAGCTGAGTCTAGTAACAAGACTTTGATCAAGCTTATCAAGAAGAAGATTGAGGATAACCCGAGAAGGTGGCATGAGGTTTTGTCTGAAGCTCTGTGGGCTCATCGCATATCAAAACATGTGTTGGTATAAATTAACGCACACTCTACTTTATCCGCAAGCGCACAGATAAAATCTACCGATGTAGCACTTCACCGGAGTAACCCAGTTTTAATATCGAACCCAAAGGAACGGATAGTGTTAAGTCTTAAAGAGTATAACCCCTGAGTAGCTAACAAGGACGGAGAAGCTAAAAACATAGAGAGGATCACTAAGGTTATCTAAATCCAACTTAAGAGTGATATGTTTATATTATTCTTAGTGGGGAAGTTGCCATAAAAGGTCACAAACAAAGTATGAGTCTTTTATGCAAAAGGTATACTCCTATCGGGCCTACACACGGGTAAGTGGACTATAGAAAAATCAACAAGGCCATAAGAGTCACCCTTGCGAACAACCACTACTACCGGCATTATAGGAGGCAATTATGAGCTATCAAGTCTAAGCACCACGCTTACACTATCCAACTACTCTAACTCTAGAGCGACTAGAATTAAAGTACTCAAAAGAGAGTCATAAACCTTAAGAATAATAAGAACAATAGCTCAAACTTAAATATAGATGTTGATTACCGAAACAATCGTTGAAGCAATTTGACGAAGAACTTGAATCCACAGGTACAAGATGAAGAAGTTGATCCGACAGGCCGGAGCTCCTTCTCGATCTCTTCCTCTCTCTCTCTCTTCTAGTTCTAGTATAAGACTAGGTTCTAAACCTAACTAGAGGGTTATCTAGTCTTCTACTTGGAAGTTGACTCCTGAAGTCTCTTCTAGGGTTTCTAAATGAAGCGTAGTCTTCTGAAGAGGGACCTTTTGTCTGACCTGGGGCCTGGGGCCTGTTTATATAGCCCTGAGGGATCAACCGTGACCATTAGATCAAACCGACTTCACGTAGGGCTGAGATTGATCCTCAAAGGCGGTGGAAGAAGATTCCAGAAGGGGGAGGCCGCCGGCGCCCTGGGGAGACCGACCGGTGGGCCCACCAGACTGGTCGGTCCCACCTAGTGGTGGCTCGGGGTGTCCCGCCTCGTGGTGTCTTTAGGTATCCTCTAGAGTCTTCTGGAAGATTCCTGACTTGACGAATGCGTTATCTCCCGTCGGTTTCCTTCTAGGGGAAGCTATTGAGGGTTGTTTCCCTGTTTAATCCCTGCAGATTCACAATTCACCAAAACTCATGGAATTTATTAGTTTTAAACCCTATACTAAGGTGGAGTTTATATATTTATCTATTTTCATGTTTAATTGATCTTTAATAATAAGAGTTAATTAGTGTCAACAACATGGTGCTACGAAAGTTACTCCTTTCGAGTTGGTATATGGTCAAGAAGCAGTGTTGCCTGTTGAGGTGAATCTGGGTGCATATAGACTTGCTAAACAAAATGATTTATCTGCTGTTATGTATCATGATGCCATGATGGACAATATTGATGAAGTGACTGACAAAAGGTTAAAAGCTTTTAAGGAGATGGAGAAAGACAAAGCCCGAGTTGCCAGAGCTTATAACAAGAAAGTGAAGAGTAAATCGTTTCAAGTGGGAGAATTAGTATGGAAGACTATACTGTCACTTGGATCAAAGAACAATAAGTTTGACAAGTGGTTGCCGAGTTGGGAAGGTCCTTATAAAGTGATCAAAGTGATATTCGGGAATGCATATATGCTGGAGACGTTACAAGGTGAAAGTCACCCGAGAGCGATAAACGGAAGGTATTTGAAAAAGTACTTTTCAAGTGTTTAGCAAGAAGCCTAAGTGCTTTCCAAGCAATGGCCGATACATGTATCGCCCTTAGAACAAAAATGATTATGTTACTGAATGACCGATGAGTTGGACATCGTTGTTATTCGGTTTGTTTTTAGGTTCTACTAAAGATCACCTAAAAACAGGGGGCATATGTTGACACTCAAAAGTGTCATAAGTTTAGAAGATGTATTCGGCTCATAATATTTTGAAGACGAATTTATCTTCTAAAAGATTTGTATTTAAAGATCAGATATTCTAAGTAAGATGACCTGCTTGCTAGATGTCTTCCGAGCAGGTTACGTTGTTCCCGACCAGATAACGCTGGTCAGAAACACTAGAATGATGATGAATGTCGATTTAGGCACTGGTTCGAAGATCCATCTTGCTATGAGGGTTATGAAGATCCATTGATCAATGTAATCGGTTGGGCTGTCGTTTACAGAGCCCATCGAACTGGTTTAGTCGGTTTAAAGAATCGACGAAATCAGGTTTATTTTGTCTAGTCCGGATTGGACTCTTGAGTTCCATATTTTGACGGAGTCCGGATAGGAAACTTGGAGATCGTATCTAGAGACGTTTTCTATTGGGATAAGACCAACCCTCTCTATATATATATATATATATATATGAGAGGATCATGGCCGATTGAGGCATCCAACCCTAATCGATCAAAATCAATCTACTATCCCTTTTTAACCCTTTTCCCTCTACCTTGCTGTTCGACGCATCTCTCGGCGAGATTCGGTGACGCTCTAGGCGGCCTTGCTGGTCCTAGAGCAACCTCTACGTGCCTCTCCCCGACGAGTCTTCTCGGGAGGGGTTCTAGAGTTATCAACGCAAGGGATCAACAAAACCCTAAATCGACCTAAACCGGTCTCTAGATCGGTTTTTCATCGATTTAGTCAGGTTCCTTGCTGTATCAGGTTGATCCGCAAACTTTTCGGGCGTTCTAGCCCTGCTGGTGTGTGATTCGGATCACTTCCGGCGTCAACAATTTTCTTCTCTATATCACATTCTCCCGCACTCATCCATCCTTTATATCTTATACTCTATACTAACCCCCAACAACGGTCTCACTTGTCATCCTATATAAATTTTATGTAAATATATCCATGTGAGATCTTATTTTAAAGGATTTATGGAAACAAATTTAATGATGCAATCAGAATTTTATTTGGCTTTTTGGTTTGTGAGTTATAACATTTTTTAGTAGTTGAAATAGTAGGGCCCACCACTAATTCTTCCTGCGCATGCGCTGTGTTTCTACTGCGCGAGCATCCGCTATATGTTCCTACCTCGTTAGATTTGGCGGAGAAAGGATCCATCCGGGATATTAGCGTATGCTTAGCGGATGCCGCTGCAGATATTTTTTCCTCTATTCGATACTGCAGGGTGCAGGATACTGCAGGGTATAGCGTTTTCCACTACAGAAAGTCTGATCGCAGCAAAGCAGTCGGGGACAGATAACCATCAGTACATTACAGTACGTACTACTCCTACAGTAGCATCAATCAAATGAACCATTTTGGACCGGACATGAATCCCCGGCCGGCGCGTTAGATAAAGGGTCACGTCGACCAAGAATTTCCGCATGGGCTTTGCTCGCGTTCTGGAATTCTGATGAGGTTTCTTTTACCGAAACATACCGCTACGGCGTGGCGATTAACGAAGATCGTGTGGATCTGTCAAGACAACGGAACGTCCGAGAGAGCCCGCTAGCAGCAGCACCTGCCCATGCACATGGCATGGCTGATGATGCACATCGGCCAGCCATGACACGCCCATTCGGCGTGCCGTCCGATCGAGCTCAGGATTCGGCCGTGACGCAGCGGCAGTGCTGTGTGTCCCCGCGGCGAGCAGAGCAGCGACAGCCGACAGGTGATGGACGACGCGACGGGTGACGGCTGACGGGAGAGCCGCCTCGCCCATCACGGCGACGCGTACACTGTGCCGGGTTCACCACTTGCATCGTCGGCGAGCGGGCCCGGGGCTGATCGGTAGGCAAGGCTCAGGATGCGGTAACGGCCCGTGGGCCGAGCGGGCTTCCAGGCCTTTATTTGTGCCTACTGGTTCTGGGCCGGCGGCAAGCGGACGCGAGCGCGGCTGGCCGAGTCCCCAGGAAGACAGGACCCACCCGAGAGCACCTGCGCATAGCGCATCTGCCTCTGCGACTCTGCGTGCCGAGTGCCGACTGCCGCGCCGAGATGCTTATGCTTTGCTTTGCTTGCGGCATCGCATCCGCATCTCGCTTCGGTGTTGGGTTCGCCGACCCGAAGCGCGATGAGATGAAGTGGCGTATCCCGTCCGCAGCAGTCTACGTGGGGAGGCCCGAGGTCCCGATCGGTATCCGTGCTGTAGGAGTAGGAGACGACTAGTGGGAAGTTCGCCCGTTCGCCGTAGCCATCACGTACTTCCGTCTCATTCTGTGCGCCTCACGAGGCCGCCTAGTCTAGCTAGCTCTGCGCCCATCGAGGTACTGTATGTGGACTCGTGATGGACAGCACTAGGAACGGCGCCACCGAGCAAGAGAGACATTATAATTTTGGTTAATAAGTAAAATTTAAAAGATTTGACTTACAAAAGCAATTTTAGAAACTTTGCCAATTTCAGCACAGTATCCGGCAACTATATCCCTTCTTGTCATGAAAGGGGATCGTTTTAACTTTGATGAAAGGCAGGCAGGCAGGCCTAATCATTTTGCTGGCGACAAGAACCTTTAGTTTGTTGGTGCCCTAACAGGCTAACAGAGCAAAGCCCCCCCCCCCCCCCCCCCCCCCCCCCCCCCATCTAGGTCAATCAGGGCGATAACGATAACCCAACCCAAAAAAAAAAAAAAAGGCCTCTGCCGGCGTCTCCCCGAGGAGAAGCAACAAGCGCTGGAGAGAGGCACCTAAGCAAAGCAAGGGCAAATGCCAGCAAGGTCTGCGTGCGAGACCGATCCAATCCGATGCAAAACACAAGGCCTGGCAGCAAGCCAAAGCGCAGGCATTGAATATCTGCACGAATTCGTGTGTCGTGGGCGTTTCCGAGGCGCCCTTGAGAACACAAACCGCGCCTATCGACGTGCATAAACAAAAGTGAAGCCCTGGCAGGGGCGCCCTGCCTCTACTCACTCACCTAGATGAATGTGAGCACTTCGAGAGCTGCGACCTTCCTGCTCCACACCCCAAATCCCAACAACAACAACAAAAGAATAGGGACAAAGGTGGAGGAATACAGTACTCCTAGTAGGGCTTGTTTAGATACCACAAACTATCAACTTTTTTTCACTTTCTCCATCACATCACCAACACATTAATGTTTGGACGCATGCATGGAGCATTAAATATTGGTAAAATAAATAATTAATTGTAATTTTAGTATGTACATATCGAGACAAATTTTTTGAGTCTAGTTGGTCCATATTTGGATAAAGTTTGTCAAATAACAACGAAAGTGCTACAGTTGACAAAAAAAACTCACTCCCCTCATCTAAACAAGGCCAAGAGCATTTTTTTTTTCCTACCGGTGCCATGGTATCCACGCAGTACTCCCCCCAGCTCTCTCTCTCTATATATCTGAATAAATCAAATTCCACATTTTTATAACTTTAACGAACTTTATAAAAAAGTAATGATATCTATAATAATAAAATTAGCATGTTATAAAAATATATTATACTGATATATCTAATGATACTAATTTAATATTATAAATCTTGATATTCTTTTAAAAAATTTGGATAAAAAATTGAGTTAAGAGAACTCTAGAATCTATTTATTCAAGAACTAGGAGTATTTGTTAGATATAATCCCGGCTCTATATCTAACCCCCAATATATGACGTCGAAGTATAGGAGCTTGAATCCTGATCGTACTCTACTACTCTAGCACTCGAAGCAAAAAAGAAAATTGACACCTTTTAGAGGGAAGCTTTGATCAGACCAGACACTCCTACCTTCGGAATTCAATACACAAAGGTTAATGGTTTGCATTAAAATAGAATAGCTATAAAAAAACTATACAATTCTAATTTTATTTCAAATTTAAACATTAAAAAAATTGTAAAAAGTTATACAATTCTGCTTTTATTCCAAATTTGATAAAGATCATAAAAAATACTAACCAGTGCCTAATATTAAAGAGCTAAACTTTATTTTATTTTTTCGTACATCTTCTCCTAATTACCACTACCAAGAGACCAGACCTTTGGTCGATCGACAAAATCAGCTTTAGCTTTAGTCTCGGGAAAATTTACGTCCGGGACTAGAAAGCTCTTTAGTCCCGGTTGGTAAAGGTCCCCTGCCCAACGGCTCATTTGTCAGAGGGACCTTTAGTCCCGGTTTGTGTTACCAACTGGGACTAAAGACTAATCTTTAGTCTCGGTCCCTGTTTCCAAGACTAAATATTGACATTTAGCCCCGGTTGGAAACAGGGACCAGGACTAAATATCCCTCCCCATATTTGAACTGTTCTTCCACCTCCAGCCAAGCCCGAGCTCTCTCACTGTCTTCGCTGTCTTCTTGCTTGTTTGCTCTCTTCTCTGGTAATTTTTTATAACACATTTCCGACGATTGATCTATTTCAACACATCTACGCCGCCATCGACTCGCTCAAAGGTTACTAGCTTCATCCTCTATATTTTTAGCTGCCGCATATACATGTGGTTTTTGAATTATGCTTTCTACGCTATTTGAGATCTATTCACTTGATAGTTTGAATATTTGATAAAAAAACTAAGTTAGTACCTAATATGACCGGTTTAATTAGTTATTTAAAATTATTTAGAGAAATAGAGATCATTTAAATCATTTGTTTACAAAAATTAGAAAAACATAATACTTTAATTTACAAAATATGGTCGGGTTAATTATTTCATAAAGTTAGTATGTACCTTCTAATGCTAGTATGCATATCACATTTTATGAATTAGTTAGAGAATAGAGAACATTGAGGAGTTTTTTTCTTATTTCATTTGTTCAAAAAAATTAAAAATCTATAATGCTTTAAATTAGTTAGAGAATTAGAGAAATTTGGGGTATTTTACAAATTCATTTGTTTACAAGAATGAGAAATTTAATTATGTGATATGCCATATAATGCAGACAATGACTTGATAGTTTAAATATTTTGATGAAGAAACTAAGTTAGTACCCTAAAAAGTAGTACCGTAAATGTGACCGGTTTAATTAGTTTATTTAAATTATTTAGAGAAATAGTGATCATTTAAATCATTTGTTTATGAAAATTAGAAATATATAATACTTTAATTTACAAAATATGGTCGGGTTAATTATTTTATTAAAGTTAGTATATGTAACTTCTAATGCTAGTATGCATATCACATTTTATGAATTAGTTAGAGAAAATAGAGAACATTGAGGATTTTTTTTCTTATTTATTTGTTTTAAAAAAGTAGAAATTTATAATGCTTTAAATTAGTTAGAGAATTAGAGAAATTTGGGGTATTTTATAATTCATTTGTTTACAATAATGAAAAATTTAATTATGTGATATGCCATATAATGCAGACGATGATTTGATAGTTTAAATATTTTGATAAAGAAAACTAAGTTAGTACTAAAAAATACTCCCTCCGTCCAAAAATGATGTTCGTATTAGACTAGTCAAAAAGTCAAATTTTATAATTTTGACCAACAATTAATCAAATTGTATAAAAGTTTAGAGTATAAAACTTACATCAATAGATTCGTGTTAAAACTACCTCTAAGATGCTATTGAGTTTTTAGCCACTAATTTTATATTATAAGAGAAATTAATGATCAAAATATATTTTGTATGTCTTTTTGACTAGTCTAATACGAATATCATTTTTGGACGGAGGGAGTAGTACCCTAAATGTAACGGTTTAATTAGTTTATTTAAATTATTTAGAGAAATAGAGATCATTTAAATTATTTGTTTATGAAAATTAGAAATATATAATACTTTAATTTACAAAATGTGACTGGGCTAATTATTTCATTAAAGTTACTATATGTTCCTTCTAATGCTAGTATGCATACCACATTTTATGAATTAGTTAGATAAAATAGAGAACATTGAGGATTCTTTTTCTTATTTCATTTGTTCAAAAAAAGAAATTTATAATGCTTTAAATTAGTTAGAGAATTAGAGAAATTTAGGGTATTTTATAACTTCATTTGTTTACAAGAATGAGAAATTTAATTATGTGATATGCCATATAATGCAGACGATAACATGCCACTGGATGTACAATGCCGATCACCGCTCAAAAGAGTTTATTGATGACATGCATTATTTCTTAAGAATGGTCGAGGCAAACAAGCAGAATGGTTTTATGTGCTGCCCATGCGCTCTCTGTAATAATTCGAATGAATATTCTAACTCAAGGAGTCCGCACTCACACTTGTTGAAGTCGCATTTCATGTCAAACTATATTTGTTGGACCAAGTACGGAGAAAGGGGGTTATGATGGAAGAATATGAAGAAGAACAATTGGACTCTAATGACGATATTATTGCTCAATACGGTGACTTTGGTGATACTGCAATGGGGAAAGGTGAAGAAGAGGCAGGTGCAGAAGATACACTCGCTGAAGATGATGCTCTTGGTGATGTCATTCGTGATGCACAAAGAGATTGCAGAAGTAAAAAGAGAAGACTAAGTTTGACTGTATGCTAGAAGATCACAACAAATTACTATACCCGTCTGCCGCAGATGGACAAAAAAATTGGGTACAACACTGGAGTTACTACAATGGAAGACACAGAATGATGTATCCGACAAGGCATTTGGACAATTACTAAAAATTTAAAAACAAAAGATACGAATTGCCCGCCACTACGTACGTACGAAGCAAAACAGGTCGTCTGTTCTTTAGGATTAGAAATCCAGAAGATACAAGCATGTCCTAATGACTTCATCCTGTACCGTGGCAAGGACTACGGAAATTTGGATGAATGCTCGGTATGTAAAACGTCACGGTATAAGATCAGACGAGATGACCCTGGCGATGTTGAGGGTGAAGAACGTCCCAAGAAGAAAATCTCTACCAAGGTTATGTGGTACGCTCCTATAATATCACGCCTGAAACGTCTATTCAGAAACAAGGACCATGCAAAGTTGATGCGATAGCACACAAGAAGACCGTAAGGTAGACAACATGTTGAGACACCGTGCTGATGGATCCCAATGGAGAGCAATAGACAGAGAATTCTCAGAGTTTGCAAAAGACGCAAGAATCTTAAGATTCGCTTTAAGTATGGATGGGATAAATCATTTTAGGAGCAGACCAGTAGTTATAGCATTTTTTTCCCCTACTGCTGCCATGGTATCCACGCAGTACTCCCCCAGCTCTCTCTCTCTATCTGAATAACTCAATTCCACATTTTTAAACTTTAACGAACTTTATAAAAAAGTAATGATATCTATAACAAAAAATTAGCATGTTATAAAAATATATTGTACTGATATATCTAATGATACTAATTTGATAGTATAAATCTTGATATTCTTTGTAAAAATTTTTGGATAAAAATTGACTTAAGAGAACTCTAGAATCTATTTATTCAAGAACTAGGAGTATTTGTTAGATAGAATCTCGGCTCTATTCTATCCCAATCTCGGCTCTATATCTATCCCCCAATATATGACGTCGAAGTTCATAGAGCTTGAATCCTGATCCTACTCTACTACTCTCTAGCACTCGAAGCATAAAAATAAAAAAATAAAAAACCTTTAGAGGGAGGCTTTGATCAGACCAGACACTCCTACCTTCGGAATTCAATACACAAAGGTCAATGGTTTGCATTAAAATAGAATAGCTATAAAAAACAATACAATTCTAATTTTATTCCAAATTTAAACATTAAAAAAATGTAAAAAGTAATACAATTCTACTTTTATTCCAAATTTGATAAAGATCATAAAAAATACTAACCAATGCCTAATACTAAAGAGCTAAACTTTATTTTATTTTTTCGTACATCTTCTCCTAATTACTCGGACAGGAGAGTTTCTTTGGTCCTGTATTTTACCTATACGGCTATACTCATGTGACTGACATCGATGATGGATACGAAGTCTAGGTCGTGCCCACCATATCTCGTATGTGACCCGGAATCATTCGCGCTCATAAACAACTCATATCTAGCGATAAATACAAAGTTCAATTCCTGTACCTACTAGTAAATTGCGCGCGCCCCTGCGCGCGAGTCATAGCCATGACTATCTAGGAAACAGAATAATCTTGACAAAAAAAATGTCACAAAATATTACAATCTGAACAAATCACATGACATATTTGGTTCCACTATCTGACAGTTAACCCAACACCATAGCAGCACACACGTCAAATACAAAGCTGAATTTCTAAAACAGTCCGAAAATGTTTAGGGCTCGTTCGGTTAATAGAGATACGATCTTAGGATAGAACACCTAAAGGAGACATAAGTCTTGAGATGGCACAATAGATTAGCGCAGCTAGCAGAAGTCATGCAGAAGTCACAGTAGCAAATCATCAGTATACTTCTGAGGTTGTTGTGATGTTCGGTGCCTGTGAAAAAGTTTCCAGCCATCTGTTCAAATTACCAAAAATAATGTCACTGCCTGTTTATGTCATTGCAAGCATAGTTTAAGTATGTAGCTGCATCTGGAATACTCGATTGTGTGGAAAAAAAAACAGTGATGCTTATATGGAAGGATGGTGTGACAAAAAAACACTTTCGATTTTCCAAAGCATGGAATGGAATACTCGATTGCAGTAGTACTACATATTGAACGCATCTTGCCCCTAGTGGTTTCGGTGATTGGACGAAACACAAGATTACTGTGACTAACGTGTGTTTTGCAGAAACAGAGATGAGTTAGGTCACGGTAATGGCGACGATACGGGCATATGGAGTTCATGTCCCCTGGCGATGGAAATCGTTTCGGTTTTCAAAGGGGGATGACGAAGACGGTGGTAGGCTAGGCTAAGTGTCGCATGGTGTTGGAGGACACTTAGATAGTCTTAGATCTTTGTTTTTTTCCTTTGGCCGTACTATAAAGAGGGGTGTGAATCAGTAGCTTGACCTAGATGAGTCTATTGAGGTAGGTGTGGTGCACACTTGTTATTTCATAGCCCTAGGTAGCTCAGAGAGATGCCTTATGTCGAGAGGAACAAAAGTCGTTAAGACCGCGTCGCGATCCGAGTTGATCTTGCCCTGGGTATGGGCATCGGATGCTGGATCAGTGGGCATCGGAGGCTCCGATGCCCACACCGACCTAGGGTTTGGTCTGGTGCGTGGCATCGGAGGCTCCGATGGTGCCACATCGGATCGTCCGGTGTCACTGTTCACTTGGGAGTGAATTGTGAAGGGCATCGGACGCTGAGGGCCAGCGTCCGATGGCCATGCAGAGAGGTTCCAGAGAGGTCTTTTCGGCATCGGACGCGTCCGATGCAGGGGCATCGGACGCTCCCCAGCGTCCGATGCTCCATAAACATGTCTGACAAGAAGGTACAGTAGACCGTTGGACGAGGTCATCGGAGCGTCCGATGCCTGGCATCGGCGCGTCCGATGCCCCCGAAAAATACCTGTCTTGTGTTGTTTTTGGATGGCCGGGTTGGGGGGTATATATACTTCCTTCCCTCCATCCATTTGAGTGTTCTTGCCATTTCCATCTGCTGAGAGACACCTTGTGAGTGTGAGAAAGAGCAAGAGCCCTAGTGAGGTTGAGTGATTTGCTAATTGTGAGAATTAGACACCTCCTAGTGAGAATTGAGTAGCAAGTGTGCATCATCCATCTCTTTGGCCTTGTCTTGGTCAAGTGAGAGTTCTAGCTTGTTACTCTTGGTGATCGGCATCACCTAGACGGCTTGGTGGCGATCGGAGTGCTTGGTGATCATCCGGAGGCATTGTGGATGACCCAAGTCAAGTTGTGACCGGTAGCGAGTGATTCACCGGGCCGGAGTGGCGAAGAATCAGCTCGTAGTGAGCACTTGATCCTTGCGCGGATCAAGGGGGAGCGATACCCTTGCGCGGGTGCTCCAACGAGGACTAGGGGGTGTGCCGACACCTCGATACCTCGGCAAAAAGATCGTCGAGTCATCTCTACTCTTTTACTTACGCATTTACTTTCAAGCAATTCAATTTCGCATTGCTACTTGCTGTTCATTCTATATTGAATTGCTTGCTAGAGTAGGAGTGGCTTAGACTTGGTCTTTTGTGCGGTAGAATAAATAGAATCACACTTCTAGGCACTAGGGGGTTATTGGGGCTTGATAGGTTTTATTATTGCAAGAAGTTTTAGAAAAGCCCAATTCACCCCCCTCTTGGGCATCTTGATCCTTTCAATTGGTATCGGAGCCTCGTGCTCTCGATTTAGGCTTAACCGCCTAGAGTTAAGATGTCCGGAGGTGATGGACCACCTCCCATGTTCGAGGGAGACGACTTCCCATATTGGAAAATCCGCATGGAGTCGTATCTAGAAGCGGTTGATGTTAAATGCCTCATGCCGCGATTACCGGCTTTGCCAAGCCCAAAGAAGGCACAAGCCTTACTCCTAATGAGGAGGAAAATGAGAAATGGAATGCAAAAGCCAAAAACATCCTTTTTAGAGGCATTTGCAAAGATGTGTTCAACCGTGTTCGGAACCACAAAAATGCCCATGATCTATGGGAAAACATTTGTGCGCTCCATGAGGGAACTAAGAGTGAGCGTGAGGAACGCTATCATTTAGTTATGCAAAAACTTCACTCTTTTGATATGCATGCTAATGAAAGTGCAAATGAAATGTACTCACGGTTGAATGTTCTTGTAGAGGAACTCAATGGACTTGGCCTCACACAAATGCAACCATCCGATGTTGTGAGGAAGATTCTTTGTGTCCTTCCAATTGAGAAGTATGGACACATCGTGACGGTGCTACATCAAGGTGATCTTTCCACCGCCACACCAACTCAAATCTTGGAAAGATCAATGCGCATGAGATGTACATGCACATCACACCAAGTGGTGGCTCCTCCACCGACAAGAAGAAGGACTTGGCCTTCAAAGCTAGCCATGACAAGAAGGGCAAGTCCAAGGCTATTGAGGTGCATCATGAGAGCTCAAGTGAAGAAGAAGATGATTCCAACATCGCTCTCATGGTGAGAAGGACCACCAAGATGTTGAAGAAGCTTCACAAGAATGGAGTCAACTTTGACTCAAGAAAGAAAAAATTCTTCACAAGTAGCAAGAGGAGGCCAATCTCCGAAATGGATTGCTACAATTGCGGTGAGCTTGGCCATCTTGCTCATCAATGCACCAAGCCCAAGAAAGAGAGCTACAAGAACAAGAACAAGGGCAAGAAGTATGACTCATCAAGCGAAGATGAGAAGAAGAATGACAAACCAAACAAGAAGAAAGATGGCAAGAAGAAGCAATACCACAAGAAAGGTGGGAAGGCTTACATTGTTGGTGATTGGCTCACCGACATTGACTCCTCCGGTGGCTCATCAAATGAAGATAGTGATGATGAGAAGGAGAAGGTGGCCGCTCTAGTCATTGGCTCCTCTACACCACCACCACCACCATCGCCATCATCATCTACACACCTATGCCTTATGGCCAAGGGTGACCGGAAGGTACAAAACGATGATGACTCTAGTGATAGTGATAGTGATGGTGAATTTGAGGCTCCCACTTATGATGAACTTGTCAAATTGCTAAATGACTACTCTAAAATCATAAGAAAGACTAGAGCTAAAAATGAGAAGCTTGTTGATGAAAATGAATCTCTTGTTGAAAAATGTGATCATGCTACTCATGCTAGTGATGAACTAAAAGATGAACTTGCTACTATGTCATCCACTATCAAGGAGCTCAAGTCCTCTAACAAGGAGCTCAAAGCTAAAAATGAAAAACTTGATAAGATGCATAGTGACTTTACCACTAGTTATGCCTTGCTAAAAGAACAATACACTCAAGTGAAAGTTGACTATGATGCTCTCACCATTTCTTATGATATGCTTTCACATGAGACACATGATGCTCCTAACCTTGTTGTTAAGTGTGACATAGCAACATCTTGTGAGGACTTGGTTAGTGAGCATGATGAGCAAAGAGCTAGTGGCAAAGGCAAGAGTGTGGTTGTGGCCGGTCACTATGATGATTACATCAAGATCAAGAATGAGAATGCAAAGCTCAAAGTTGATCTAGAGAAGCTTGCAACCACAAAGCAAGTCATTGTTGAGACCCAAGATGATGAGTATAGCATGACACTTGAGCTTGACATGCTAAAAGAAGAAAACAAGAGATTGAAGATGAAGAGAGATTACAAGATGACACCATCTCAATTAGAGCTTCAACAAGAGAATGACAAGCTCAAGAAGGAAAAAGAACACCTCACCACTGGATTGAGGAACTTCACCAAGGGTCAATGTCTTCAAAGTGAGCTTCTCATGAACACCGTCATGAAGACAAATAGAAATGGCATTGGCTTTCTTGAAGAGAAGATGAAGCAATGCAAGAGCATCACTAAGCCAAAGAAGAAGAAGATTGGAAGATGCTATGAGTGTGGAAAGGAAGGACACTTTGCTCATGATTGTGAAGAGCCAAAGTCCACACCTTTGCCCAAGCATGCTAGGCCCTTTGCTTTCAATGCTCACTACATGCTTAGACAAGATTCTAGTGGCAAAGTGAAGGTTATGTTTATGGGGCCACCTAACAAGAGTAGGCCAAAGCAAATTTGGGTTGCTAAGTCACTAGTTGAGAAGGTTAAGGGACCGCAACAAGTTTGGGTCCCAAAAGCTCAAGCTTGATTTCTTGTGTGTGTAGGTGAACTACAAGACCGGTGGATCACATTGGGTAATTGATAGTGGATGTACACAACATATGACCGGAGATCCCCGGATGTTCACCTCACTAGAAGAGAATGTCGAAAATGACCAAGAAAAGATAACATTTGGTGACAACTCAAAGGGAAATGTCAAAGGATTGGCAAAGTGGCGATATCAAATGACCATACCATCTCCAATGTGCTTCTTGTTGCATCTTTGAGCTTCAACTTGCTATCCGTTGGGCAACTATGTGATCTTGGCTTTCAATGTTTGTTCACCGACAAAGAAGTGGTTGTAACCAAGAAAGATGATACACAAGTGATATTCAAAGGCTTTAGATACAACCAATCTCTATCTAGTTGATTTCACCTCGAAGATGCCAACTTGAAGACATGCTTGTTCACTAAGCAATCACTTGGTTGGCTTTGGCATAGAAGATTAGCACATGTTGGAATGAACACTCTCAACAAGCTATTGAAGAAGGATTTGGTTAGGGGCTTGAAGGATGTCAAATTTGAGAAGGACAAATTGTGTAGTGCATGTCAAGCCGGCAAGCAAGTTGCAAATACACATCCAACCAAAGCCTTTGTGTCAACATCAAGAGTTAGAGCTACTTCACATGGATCTATTTGGACCAACAACATATGCTAGCTTGGGTGGAAATCTCTATTGCCTAGTGATTGTTGATGACTACTCTAGATACACTTGGGTATTCTTTCTTCATGACAAACCGAGCAACCCCTTCATTCAAGAAGTTTGCCAAGAGAGCCCAAAATGAGTTTGACTTGAAGATCAAGAAGATAAGAAGTGACAATGGAAGAGGTTTGACAACACCCACATTGAGCAATATTGTGATGAAGTTGGATCAAGCATGAAGTCTCCGCAACCTACACACCACACACAACAAAATGGGGTAGTTGAGAGGAAGAACCGAACACTAATCACCCTAGCAAGACTATGTTAGATGAGTACACTACACTGGAAAGATTTTGGGCGGAAGCAATCAACACCGCTTGCTATGCAACAAACCGGTTGTTCCCCCATCGTCTCCTTGGCAAGACCCCCTATGAGCTACTCAACAACAAGAAGCCGGATGTATCATTCTTTAGAGTGTTTGGGTGCAAATGCTACATCTACAAGAAGCGCCAACACCTAGGGAAGTTTCAACGCCGATGTGATATTGGTTTTCTTGTTGGTTACTCATTGAAGTCCAAAGCATATCGAGTATTCAACCATGCCACCGGGATGGTAGAAGAACATATGATGTGGAATTCGATGAATCTAATGCTCTCAAGGAGAGCATGAAATCTTGATGATGTAGGTGATGAACCATTGAGGGAAGCATGAAGAACATGCCGGTTGGAGCCATCAAGCCTAAAGATGATGATGATGATGTGCAAGTCATTGACAAGCCATCCTCATCCAATGTACCACTTGATGATGACAAAGATGGAAGGGATCCAAATGAAGATACTCATGTCTCCCATGATCAAATGGTGGTACAAGCTCAAGATGTTGATGCTCCACAAGCGGCCCCTCAAGTGGTTGATCGAAAGGACTACTCCTCTACTACAAGCTCATCCTCAAGATCTTCATCATAGGGAGTCCGACAAGGGTGTAATGACTCGCTCACAAAACTTGCTTTATTTATGGAACATCACTCCTTTGTTTCTCTTGTTGAGCCTACCATTGTAGATGAAGCTCTAGGTGATCCGGATTGGGTGAATGCCATGCATGAAGAACTAAACAACTTCACCCGCAACCAAGTTTGGACACTTGAAGAGCGACCAAAAGGCGCAGAGTCATTGGAACAAAATGGGTGTTTAGGAACAAGCAAGATGATCAAGGCAAGGTTGTTAGAAACAAGGCAAGGCTAGTGGCAAAGGGTTCTCTCAAGTTGAAGGCTTGGATTTTGGAGAGACCTTTGCACCGGTTGCAAGACTCGAAGCCATTCGTATCCTCCTTGCATATGCATCACATCATGACATTAAATTATATCAAATGGATGTGAAAAGTGCATTTTTAATGGCTTCATAAATGAACTAGTCTATGTTGATCAACCTCCCGGGTTTGAAGACCCTAGATATCCTAATCATGTTTATAGGTTGTCCAAGGCGCTATATGGGCTCAAGCAAGCCCCCTAGAGCATGGTACGAGCGCCTCCGGGACTTCCTCATTGAGAAGGGCTTCACCATTGGGAAGGTTGACACCACACTATTCACCAAGAAGCTTGATGGAGAGATCTTCATTTGTCAAGTCTACGTCGATGATATCATCTTCGGGTCAACAAATGAAGCCTATTGCAAGGAATTTGGTGACTTGATGTCGAAGGAGTTCGAATGTCTATGATTGGCGAGCTCACATTCTTCCTAGGCTTTCAAGTCAAGCAATTGAAGGAGGGACTTTTATATCTCAAGAGAAGTACACAAAAGACCTCCTCAAGCGCTTCAACATGGATGATTGCAAGCCTATCAAGACTCCAATGCCAACCAACGGACACCTCGACCTAGATGTGGGAGGTAACCCGGTTGATCAAACTCTCTACCGTTCTATGATTGGTAGTTTGTTATATTTGACCGCATCTAGGCCTGACATCATGTTTAGTGTGTGCATGTGTGCTCGTTTTCAAGCCGACCCTAGGGAATCACATCTTGTAGCGGTGAAAAGAATCCTTAGGTACCTAAAGCTCACCCCAAGCATTGGCCTTGGTATCCCAAAGGAGCTAACTTCCAACTCGTTGGGTATTCCGACTCGGATTACGCGGGTTGCAAAATTGATAGAAAAAGCACATCCGGAGGGTGCCATTTGCTTGGGAGATCACTAGTGTCATGGAGTTCAAAGAAGCAAAATAGTGTGGCCTTGTCTACCGCCGAGGCGGAATACATAGCCGCGGGTGCTTGTTGTGCACAAATCCTTTACATGAAACAAACCCTTTTAGACTATGGTGTAGTTCTAGAAAGGGTACCTTTGTTGTGTGACAATGAGAGCGCGGTAAGCTTGCTAACAACCCGGTTCAACACTCTTGCACAAAGCACATAGATATTCGCCATCACTTTCTTAGAGACCATGTTTCAAGAAAGACATATCCTTAGAGGGAGTTAGAACCGAAGATCAATTGGCGGATATCTTCACAAAACCCCTAGATGAGAACACCCTTTGTAGATTGCGAAGTGAGCTAAATGTGCTTGATCTAAGTAACTTTGTCAAAAGGTGAAAGGGGGTTGTCTTTGCATTGCATTGTATCATATGCCATGTTTAAATTCCGCTATGCATATAGGCTTGTCAGACGTGGTTAAGATAACCGCCCTAAAAAGCGTGTGAAGAAGCTTACCCATGAGCAAACTTGACGAGCAACCTAGATTCAAATTCCGTATTGCATTGCATATGCATGATGTTGCTTTGTCGTTTCTTTTTGGTTAGGCTTGAGCAACCGCTGTGTTCGTCCACCGCTAGGGGGAGCATTTGAGGCTCCTTATGGTTGAGACCCCTAGTTTTGTGGCCACATGTTGTCTCCTCGGGATTTATTGCCTATTTTACCTAAAAATGATGTAGCCTATGGCAAAATATTTATAAAATAGAGGGTTTATGCGAGAATGCTCATACTAGGTTCCAACTGGTGTTTATTTGCCTCTTATTTGAGTTGGAACTTGGTTGGGAGAGGGAGCCGCAACAGAGATCTTCGAAACTGCTCACATAGAGCATCAGATGCAGCATCGGACGCTGCATCGGACGCTGGTTCAGCATCCGATGCCTGCACTGTAGGCAGCCCCGGCTGAAACAGTGAACTGCCTGCGTCCGATGTGCTCTCAACGGAGCCTCCGATGACCCATCGGAAGTTGCTCAGCATCCGATGGTCATGCACCGGACGCATCCGATGCGTTTTCAGCGTTTCTGGAGCTCCTGGATAGGCATCGGCGCGTCTGATGTGTTTTCATCGGAGTGTCCGATGCTCCTTTAGCGGCGCAAATAGGCTCATCTACTGACGGTTTGGTCCCACACGTCATATCCATCGTCTTCTTCCTCTTTCGCTCAATCACCCGAGCCCGTGCCCTAACCTCCACCGAGCGCCCTCGCCGTGCCTCCTCGCCGACCGGCTGCTCGACCTCCGTCGCGCCGCCGTGCACCACCACGACAGCCGTCGGCCGCCGCCTACCACTCGCTCCAGCCCTCGCACGCGCTCCTGTCCGAATTCCACCGGAGCATCACTTCGCCGTAACTATCTCAAGCTCGCCGGCGTCCACGCCTCCTTCGCCGGAGAACGTCTCCCTCGCGTCTCCTCCCCACTCCGGCGCTCTTCTCAGCCGGCTCCCAACCAGTGAGCACCTCCCCACCCTACTTCTATCCCATGTCCGTAAGGTGCTCGATGAATTGCCGACATGCATGTTCTATCACTTTATGACCCCGTTTCATCTCCAATCTTGTGCAGTCCCTGTTGGTGTCACGTGTGGGTGCCCGACCGTCATTCCTCATCTCTTGCTCAGGGTCGTTTCGTCGCTCGACAGGTAGCAAAGCCAATTCCCTTCTTATCTCCTCTGCGTTGCTTCTTTAGGGCCTTCTTCTCCCTAGCCTATATGTGTGCTTATATATCCTCCCTCCTCTCGCAGCGAGTCAGTGGTTTGCAGCTTGACAGTTGGGCAGTGTCAGTTAACCCGGGGCCAAGCCCGCGGGAAGGATCGAGGCCAAGCCTCGCGAGTGACAGCGGCAGAGTTTCTCCATGTCAGGGGGAGTTTGAGTCAGTGGTTTGCTTCTCAGCTGGTTGTCAGTGCTTCTCAGCGTCAGTTGCTCTTTCAGAGGCAGTCCCAGGTTCCTGTTCTTGTCAGCTATGCCACGCTGCAAGAACGTTGGTGGTGGTCCCGACGACTCTCCTCCCCGTCGTCCTCCTTCCAGTCAGCGGCCTGGGAAGGGGAAGCTTATCGTGCGCCGGAAGCGCACTCGTCAGGAGCGAGAGGCAGCAGCTCAGGCTCAGGCAGTGCAGAGCAGCGAGCGGCAGAGCATGCAGAGGCGAGGTGGCAGTGCGTGCGGACTTCGGATTGAGGATCAGCTGTCCCCCGAGCAGCGCAGAGTGATCGAGGAGGGTCGAGCGTCGCCACGGTTCGCCGACTGGCACGCTCATGGCTGCCGGTCGTCGGACGACGTTCACCTCGCCCGGGTTGAGCCCGAGAGCTCAGGCAGGGCCAGGCAGAGGCCGAGGCAGCAGAGGCTCCTGAGGCAGAGGCTCCAGAGGCAGAGGCAGAGGAGGTTCCTGAGGAGGTTCCACGACGCCGGTCGACTCGTCGCAGGACTGCTGCCACCCCGGCCCGACATCCCTCTGCGGGGAGCCCGTCCTCCGTCGCGGCGTGCACCTCCGCCGATACCGCGACTAGACCTCAGGGGCGCCACTTGCTCACAGATCCAGACCCTTCGACTTGTGCCAGTGGAGCAGTGGTTTCCCAGGGAGCGACAGGAGCAGGCTGGTCCGTCCTTCTATACAGTGCTGCAGGAGGACTTCTACCAGGATACAGGAACGCTGGGATCTCTTTGCGGCCCCAGCGTGTTTGCTCACTTGAGGCAGTTGTAGGCGCAGCCGGAGAGCAGATTCGCCCCATACTCACCTACCTACCTGGTCTGGCCGACCTACTGGGGCGGTCTGGCTCCTATATTGAGGACTGGTATTTCAGTTTTACGCTTCGTTGTGGGTGCACCCAGATCGAGAGACTATTGAGTTTGCACTCGAGGGAGATCACTACAGACTGTTCTCGTCCGAGATCCGGGATTGGTTTGGGTTGACACGATCACAGACCCGGATCCACGACTTGTGTTACGACCGGACGGAGCCACCCCGCCGCCCTCATGGTGGTGCACAGCCCTCGACAGACCTGGTTCGCCCGTGCTTCACAGAGCCATTCGGCGAGGGTTCGAGCCGCACTCCTAGGGACCTTACCCCTACGGCTCGGATCCTCAACGCGATCCTCAGGCGGACCTTGCTTCCCAGGGTGGGCTTCGGAGAGGGTCTCTCCAGGCTGCAGCTATGGTTACTTGCATATATGATCAGGCAGCAGGAGTTTGACGTTTGACGTGATCCTGTGTGAGATAGAGGACACTGTAGCAGAGGGCATCAAGGCCCGCAGGCAGCTTCCGTATGCTCATTGGATTTCATACATACTTTGGAAGGTAGCTGCCACCACCGGTACTCGCCTTAGTCAGTCCCTCACCGGGTCAGCTACCGTATTCCCCGAGTATAATATGAGCCAGTTATTGGGATACGGTCGGGACCGCAGACAGCCAGAGCAGCAGGCACAGACTAGCACTCGTCAGAGACCTGAGGTGCCAGAGTCTCAGCTCAGCAGCAGGACGAGGGCCGTTCAGGCGCTCGCGGAGCAGGAGCTTGCCGATCTCAAGGGTGGTGACCCACACGTGCCTCGGATCCACGGACAGCTCAGATGAGGACTACCAGCTCCCGCCCCACTACCAGCCCAGAGCTCACGACCACCAGGCAGGGTCCAGTGGTACTGCTTCCTCCGACCCAACTCTACTCGCTATTCTGGCCCGCGATGGAGGAGCAGCAGAGGACTGTCACCTAGGACGTCCAGAGGCTTGCCCAGGAGAAGCAGCGGTTAGCCCAGCGCAGCAGGCCCTCGCCTGGCAGCAGGCACAGGAGCGGTCTGATGCTCTTCAGCGCCAGATGATGGCTCTACAGCAGCAGACCTTGAGCTTCATGGAGATAGGCTTGCTGGCGAGTGGACCTCCCCAGTGGCAGTGGCAGCAGCAGTCCCCCACAAGCAGCAGCTTCAGTGGCAGCCACCTGTCCTTCCTCAGCCGCAGTTTGGGGTCAGCAGCAACAGCAGCTTCCGGGCCCCAGCTCCTTGTAGTTCATGAGTTTTACTACTCCAGGCGAGGCCCCGCTCTTCAGTCCGCTACGGACAGGGTTCACTCCCAGGCCGACAGAGTCGCTCTTCGCTACGACGACCTCTGTCACTCGAGACCTGTCGGCCACGTTCAGCGAGCTCACCGGATTTCCCACTCCATATCTTCCGGATCCGGTTCAGACGTCGACGGCTCCTGTGACCTCCACCACAGAGACTCTTCCGAGCTCAGTCGCGTCTTCAGAGCAGACAGAGCCAGTCCAGTCCGAGACGACCACGTCGTGCAGTGCATGAGTTGTCAGCTATCCCAGAGCTTCCGCACTCCGAGCCTCAGGCTGACACGACTACACAGACTGAGACTGCGCCAGAGAGACAGCGTCACAGCAGATCGAGCAGACAGAGCAGTCAGTGCCGGACCCGTCCCAGACCGCTTCTCCACAGCGTCCAGCTACAGAGGGTCAGCAGGCTCCCAGCGACTCGTCCTCCGACTCCGAGACCCTACTTCAGCAGTTGAGTTCACGCAGAGGACTCCGGAGACGGCACCTGACTCGTCTGCACCACCTCCGCCCTCCGACGCTTAGTTTGGCGCTTGATGCCAAAGGGGGAGAGTGGCCGAGTATAGCGATAGGGGGAGTGTTGTGAGAGGGCTTTGTGTCTTTTGATGTGTTATATTCACATACGCTCTTTACTTATCGCATCTTTGTGCATTTATGCTATGGATCTCATGACATGTTTGTGCTCACTATGATTTTATATATGACATGTCATTTCGCTTCGCTCATTACTTGTGCTTAATTCTCACTTGTTTATGTATATGAGCTCTTTACTCTTGCACTTGCTATTCACTCTAACTTGTTGAGTGCAGGATGATGACATGACATGTTTGAACTTGCCCATAATCATTTTCTCTTATTTATTGCAAGTTCATACATGTCATGATTTAAAAACCTCTTCTCTCTATACTCGATCTCGTGTTGTCATCAATCACCAAAAAGGGGGAGATTGAACGCATCTTGGCCCCTAGTGGTTTCGGTGATTGGATGAAACACAAGATTACTGTGACTAACGTGTGTTTTGCAGAAACAGAGATGAGTTAGGTCACGGTAATGGCGACGATACGGGCATATGGAGTTCATGTCCCCTGGCGATGGAAATCGTTTCGGTTTTCAAAGGATGGATGACGAAGACGGTGGTAGGCTAGGCTAAGTGTCGCATGGTGTTGGAGGACACTTAGGTAGTCTTAGGTCTTTGTTTTTTTTCCTTTGGCCGTACTATAAAGAGGGGTGTGAATCAGTAGCTTGACCTAGATGAGTCTATTGAGGTAGGTGTGGTGCACACTTGTTATTTCATAGCTCTAGGTAGCTCAGAGAGATGCCTTATGTCGAGAGGAACAAAAGTCGTTAAGACCGCGTCGCGATCCGAGTTGATCTTGCCCTGGGTATGGGCATCGGATGCTGGATCAGTGGACATCGGAGGCTCCGATGCCCACACCGACCTAGGGTTTGGTCTGGTGCGTGGCATCGGAGGCTCCGATGGTGCCACATCGGATCGTCTGGTGTCACTGTTCACTTGGGAGTGAACTGTGAAGGGCATCGGACGCTGAGGGCCAGCGTCCGATGGCCATGCAGAGAGGTTCCAGAGAGGTCTTTTCGGCATCGGACGCGTCCGATGCAGGGGCATCGGACGCTCCCCAGCGTCCGATGCTCCATAAACATGTCTGACAAGAAGGTACAGTAGACCGTTGGACGAGGTCATCGGAGCGTCCGATGCCTGGCATCGGCGCGTCCGATGCCCCCGAAAAATACCTGTCTTGTGCTGTTTTTGGATGGCCGGGTTGGGGGGTATATATATATTCCTTCCCTCCATCCATTTGAGTGTTCTTGCCATTTCCATCTGCTGAGAGACACCTTGTGAGTGTGAGAAAGAGCAAGAGCCCTAGTGAGGTTGAGTGATTTGCTAATTGTGAGAATTAGACACCTCCTAGTGAGAATTGAGTAGCAAGTGTGCATCCATCCATCTCTTTGGCCTTGTCTTGGTCAAGTGAGAGTTCTAGCTTGTTACTCTTGGTGATCGGCATCACCTAGATGGCTTGGTGGCGATCGGAGTGCTTGGTGATCATCCGGAGGCATTGTGGATGACCCAAGTCAAGTTGTGACCGGTAGCGAGCGATTCACCGGGCCGGAGTGGCGAAGAATCAGCTCCTAGTGAGCACTTGATCCTTGCGCGGATCAAGGGGGAGCGATACCCTTGCGCGGGGTGCTCCAACGAGGACTAGGGGGGTGTGCCGACACCTCGATACCTCGGCAAAAACATCGTCGAGTCATCTCTACTCTTTTACTTACGCATTTACTTTCAAGCAATTCAATTTCGCATTGCTACTTGCTGTTCATTCTATATTGAATTGCTTTGCTAGAGTAGGAGTGGCTTAGACTTGGTCTTTTGTGCGGTAGAATAAATAGAATCACACTTCTAGGCACTAGGGGGTTAATTGGGGCTTGATAGGTTTTATTATTGCAAGAAGTTTTAGAAAAGCCCAATTCACCCCCCTCCCTCTTGGGCATCTTGATCCTTTCACATATAATGGTATCTCAACCAATAGCAATAACTGAACCAAAAATCTAAGGCACGACAATAAACCAAACATTGATGTAATTGCATGAATAGAAACCCAGAAGTCACTACCTCACATATGGATGGAAAAAACCAAATTGGTGCTACTGCAGTTGACTTGAATTGGGAGATGTTGCTGCATAGGAGGCCATATAGGAGTGTGGGAGATGGGGAAGCTAGGCAGAAAGTGGATGTCCTTTTATAGGTGGTCATCTTGTGTAAAATATAAGCTGCGAATGTATAAGGTAACACAAATTGAGTATCATCGTTAAAAGAGAACATATGCTATGGAAACCAGCCTCCTGTGCAAACTATAGAACTCTAATCAACACCACATGAATCTAATCTGATGGTTAGAGGTGAAGGTGGGTTATTTTAGCACTTAACCCCCCAATTGTGCCCACGCCCTTTTGGATTAGGATGAGATGAGTGGAGGAGTTTAAGTGCTAAAGTAACCCACCATCAGATTATATTCATGTGGTCTTGATTAAAGTTTCTATAGTTTGCACAGGAGGTTGGTTTCCATAGCATACATTCCCTCATTAAAATACATAAATTTAGCTACAATCCCTATCTTGTATATAATTTTATTAGATGCAAAAGCCCAAAATTGTGACAAGAGTTGTTTGTGGTAGAACCATTGAAATAACCAAACTGTGAGTGCACTTGATCATGTCATCTCCTAATTTAGTTGGCCTACCTTAACGATTCTTTTGTCAACCCTAATTATATGTATGCAATACAAAACAGACATGACATGGATAAAGGTGATGAAACATATAAGTGAAGTCAATCACAAAAGGCAACTGAGTTTCTTCACATGTTAGGGAAAATATCATGCACCACAAAGTAATGAACTACTCATACGAAGTCTAGAAACTATTAGCAGTTCCCATATTGACTCTAGTGCAGTAACCAGTGGTGTGTATTTATTTTTAATGCAATGCTTTGAGGTTCACCACACTAAAAATAAATGAACTTTTTCTTAGATGGGCACTAAATAAAATACAGGGAGAAAATAATCATCTGCATTTTATCAAGGACTAAAGCTTGGTGCCTATAGTGCATTAACACACAAAACTGTTAAGTAGTTTGATTGCCCTTTATGCACATTAATAAAATACATCTAACTCAGTTATTAGGCAAGTAATTTCTATCGCAATGCCCACCAACTCTGGCATGTTGCATTCTCTGCCTATCAAATTTCAGTAACTATTATCAATCCTAAGCTTTTCAACTTGCATATCAAATTTATATGCTAGAAAATAAGGCTAAGTCAATGACTATATTATTGTCACTAAGAACTGGTAAGTTCAATTCATTGCAACTATCAGTGGATTACCTTTAGTGTCAGGTCATTGAGCACAGGTCAATTTCTATGGAGGAACGTACCTCCATTTACTAAGTTTGTACCTTGCACGACAAAATAAATTGAGAAGTGCAGTTATCAAGAGAAAAGAAGAAAATATTAGGAAGCATGAAAAACTGAGACAGTACATTATGAATATAAGCACAAGCAAAAAATATCCTGATCTAACTATAAAATCAGAGAGGCAAAGATCTGACCTTAGGTTGAACCATCTGCAGGAAAAAAAAATATGGGCAAATCAAATAGAGGTACATAGGAATAGGAAATCAAAGCAAAACAAAAAAAATCAAGATAAAGACATGGCACTCCATATCTCAAGGCCTAAATGGCTAAATGTCTTGGCACATACACCAGATCCATGAATCTGAATCACAAATCAAATATGGCAACCCAAAATCGAACCAATGGCCAATATGTTAGGGCAATCATCATTGCATATGCCAAAGTGCTTCAATTTAATAAGATAGAAAATGGAGATCATGGTAATGGTGGTTATCACTGCATAAACCATAGTATGAGAATATACGCTCAACTTGAATGCAAAAAAAATATTGGCATGAAAATATCCTCAGATTAAAAGTATGCACACCACAAGCATTGGCGTATGCTCAGCCTAAAATATCTTTATCATCAGCACTGACATATGCTCAGAAATAATATATCACCAATACAGTCATTAGATCAGGCCAAAAAGATCATAGCATCAAAACATAAATCAAAAAGGCAAAGACCAGACTTCAGGTTCATCCATCCCTAGGCAAAAAAAATGGCAAATAATGGGGTTACATAGGAATAGGAAATCAAAGCAAAAAAATCAAGATAAAGACATGATGCTTCACATCTGAAAGCCTAACTGGTAAATGTCTAGGTACATACACCAGACCCGTAAATCCGAATCACAAATGGCAATCGTCACTACATGTGCCAAAGTGCTTCAATTTAATAAAATAGAAAATGGAGATCATAGTAATGGTGATTATCATTGCATGATCCATAGAATAAGAATATAAGATCAACTTGAATGCAAAAAAAATATTAGTATCGAAATATCCTCAGATTAAAAGTATGCACACCACAGGCATTGGCATATGCTCAGTCTAAAATAGCTTTATCATCAGCACTGGCATACGCTCAGGAATAATTTATCACCAATACGGTTATTTGCTCAGGCCAAAAAGAGCATAGCATCAAAACACAAATCAGAAAGGCAAAGACCAGACTTCAGGTTCATCTATCCACAGACAAAAAAAAAACTGGGCAAATCAAATGGGGTTACATAGGAATAGGAAATCAAAGCAAAAAAAATCAAGATAAGGGCATGACGCTTCACATCTGAAAGCCTAAATGACTAAATGTCTAGGTAAATACTTTAGATCCATAAATCTGAATCACAAAACAAATATGGAACCCCAAAATCGAACCAATCGCTAATATGTTGTGGTGATCATCACTGCATATACCAAATTGCTTCAAATTAATAAGAATAGAAAATAAAGATCATAGTAATTGTGATCATCACCGCATATACCATAGCATCAAAATACACACTCAACTTGAATGAAAAAAAAAGATATTGCCGCAGAAATATCCTCAGATAAAAAGTATTCACACCACAAGTATTGACATATGCTCAGGTTAAAATTGTTTATCATCAGCACTGGCATATGCTCAGAAATAATTATCACCAATACAGTCATTTGCTCTGGCTAAAAAGACCATTGCATCATCACACTGACATGTGCTCTGAATTTTAAAGTCAACCCAAGAAATTTTTTATAACTGTTGCAACCCAATAGCATGTTCATGCAAAGTCAGGGATCCATGTATAAAATGTAAGTTTCAGAAAGAAATGACCGTGTATAAATCTAATGAGATTCGGTAGGTATTAGGACATTAACCTGTGCAAGAGAGAAGGGGACATGAGTAAAAGAGAAGGGGATATGAGAAAAATATTAGCAAACCATAGCTGCGCTGGTAAGAAGTTTGTGGCCAGGGGTCAGCTCATGGCCGGGGCCAGCGGCGACGGCTAGCAGGCGGAGGCCACACCCGCTGCAGCTGCTTGCGTGCCCATGGAGGTCGGGCGAACAGCCGCAGCCAGGCACAACGGTGGTCCGTGCCGACGCTCACTGGTGCCCGTGACCAGCCGTGGCGGCGGCGGCGGTCGTGCTGTAGCCGGGCAGCGGACCTGCTCGCCCGCGCCCCAGTCGCCCGCAGCCAGTGCGCTGTCATGGGCGCCCCTCGCCACCTCCGTCCCCACGCCGCCGCACCGCCATGCCTGCGCCACCATGGGAGAGATGGAGGGAGAGAGGAAGGAACCGGTCGTGAAGGTGCGCCGCCTCACCCCCATGCGTTCTAGGGGCGCCTCGCGCCGCCGCGACTGCGCTGCCATGGGAGAGGGAGAGAGAGAGGAGAGAAGCAGGGAGTCGGCCGTGGGGTCACGGCGACCCCGCGTCGCTGCACCGCCGCGATTGGAGGCTCGCCCCGCGCTGCCGGCGCAATCGCTGCGCGCCGCCGCAAAGCCTCGCCGGGGTGCGCCGCGCTTGACCCGTGCCCTCGTGCCGCCACACCTGCGCCGTCACAGGGAGAGGGGAAGGAGATCTGGCGTTTTAGAGAGAGGAGCCTGCGCCGCCATGGGGAGAGAGGGGAGAGGAGGGAGGGAGGAAGGAAAGAATAGATCTAGGGTTTCGGAAGGAGGAGTGCGAGCACCAGTTATTTTGACATGCGGGGAGGAGGAGATAGGAGCACCGTTCATCTGAGGAGATAGGAGCACCGTTCATCTGGAATCGACTGGCCGGTAAAAAATTTGCTATGGTGGCCACCCTGAGAGACGGTTGTGGCATGCTACTCTCTTTTCTTTAGATTGGGTTCTTTTGCGACGTATTGACACTTTGCTAGTGTTGTATAGTAGCAAAAAAAATTATAGTTAGATTTACCATGGAAATATTTTCATAACATACGTATTTAGTGTAACAAATGTTGCTACTCTTTTCCCTACAAGCATAATTAAATTTAAGATAATCTAACTTAGAACAAAACAATAATTACATTATCTTTGATGGACGGATGGGTACTAGTAATCGTGATGTTCCGTCACGTATTGAACATAGTCCAGTTTATACAGTACGTCATGATGAACCTTAAAGTGGTGGTGGTTTCTGTTAGAATTTCATCTAGTAGAACTTTATTTTAGGGTGTGTTTATTTCCTTAGACATACTTTAGGGACAGGCCCCAGTGGTGCAAGAGCCCACGTGTTGATTGTTTGAGTCTTTTACTTTTTGTATCATTAGGTCAGTCTCAATGGAGGCTTCATAGAGTTTTATGGGCATTAAATATGCTGATGTGTTACTATATTAATTAGGAGAGAGGTGATAAGAGTTTCATGAGAGTAGAGAGAATTTCATGGGGATGAAACTCTTCTGCACTGTTTCCAAAATCTGGGTGCGTTGGAAACTGGTACATGAAACTTGCATTGAGGATGGCCTTATAAAAAATGGTCCTAACCTACACACCACCAAAAAGTTCAAACAAACATTTATACCATCGTCAAAAAAAATTCGCCCTCCACACCGTTCTGTTCAATATAACACCCTAAAATTTGTATTTCTTTAATTAGAGTTAATTTGATTTAAGTATGATTTTTGTGTTCATAAATTATAGGGAAATAAAACTTTTCTTTAAATTAAAATTTTACCCTAGGGCTTAGCAACATGTTGAGCATACGTACTGGTGCATACAAAACTTCTTTGAATTCAAATTAGATTTGAAAATATTTTGAAAAGACTTTTAAATAAAAGAAAAAGGCAAAACCTTCTCTTCTCCCACCCTCACTTGTTTCTGGCCCGAGCGGCCCAAGCCAGCCTGTCTTGGCCCGGCTTTCCCCTCGGCCTTCGTCCTTCACCCACACCCTTCGGCCTGTGAGGCCTAGTGGAACAACCTGCCTCCTCCCCCTCTCCTGCGTGGCCGCACGCCCACTTCCCACCTGGGCCGAATCGGCAAGCTGACCAACTGCGGTGCGCGCCTGCCACCACACCACTCCTTCCCACTTGGGTCGAAACCGCAGGTCGGCCAACTTTCGCGCAACGCTCTTTCTTCCACCGACACGCTGGCCCCGCTCGTCAGTCGTTTTATCTCCGCTCGCGCTCCCTCTCTGCTCTGATACAAGTGGGCCTCGGGAGTCGGACCCTTCTTCTCCGACTCGTCCAGGAGTTGGACTCGGCCGCAGAATCCACTACCACCATAGAACCACCCTCCCTTTGCTATATCCGTGCACCCGAGCCTCTACAAAACCCAGCCGACACCACCGCCCTCCATCATACTAAAATTGTTTGTTCCCGTTCCCTAAATCACTCCCACTGCACGGTTCAATCTTCCCATGATCAAGCTCCAAGCCGCCGCCATCGAACTTGTAGAACAACTGACTCTCAGCAATCAGGAGTGCTTCTTCGAGCTTCCTGGGATCATGAGCGAGCTCTCCGACCACTTTTTCCCCTTTCTCGTCCCTGTGTTGATCTAACTAAACTTGTCGGCATTACAGGAGGTCACTGACCGCCTCACCATGCCACGCATCGTCCAGAAGCTCGCGCTCACCTCGCCTTTGCCCTAGGTATGATCCCCTCAAGATCCTGATCCTTCCCATGCAACTCCCGAACCGATTTGACCATCCTACCTTCGGTTTACAACGCGCCGCCGTGGACCGGCCATGGCGCCACCCTTCTCACCGTCTTCTCCGATGAGCACCCTCCCTCCCACTCTGTCGATCTAATCTCACCGTCAAAATCTGATCCAACGATCAACAGTGCTCCATACCCCTTCACCGACTGGTTTTGCAAAAGAGCCCTTGGAATCTTTAATGTAGAACCTATAGTCCTTAGTGCCTCTATAGATTTCGTTTTCATCCTTGAAAAGTGCATTCTTCCATCTGTTGATTCAAAATACGCTTTCATCTATTTACAGTTTTGCCACTAAATTTTAAAAGTCTATAAAATCTTCGTTTTAACTCTGTTTTGACCCATTCAAGTTGTGTTGGGTTCGTAGCAACGTAATCTATTCATCTAAACTATTGTTAATCATATTTTCAAATTTTAAATTTCGAGATTTGATTTAATTTATTATTTTATCGAAGGAAATCTTGTTTTAATCATAACTTCTTCGTTCTAACTCCGATTTGATCCATTCAACTTGCATTAGATTCGTTTCGTCAAGATCTATCTAATCATGCTACTATTCATACCAGTTTCTATAAGTAAAATTTGTGTTAGATCTAAATAGTAATTAGTGTCTTTTAACCTTGTTTAATTCATAGCTTTCATGTTATGGCTCCAATTAGTGTGATCTTTGCGTCTGTGTGTTCGTACTGAGACATAGATAAGTTTTTTGTTTTCTTGTTGATTGGTGTGGGTTGCTATTCTAATTATAGGCTTTGTTTGCTTTGTATGACTGCTATTAAATGCTTGTGTGGTGCTTTATGGTCATGTCCAGTCGGTGAGTTTTGCGTTGGTGATCAAGGAAGAAGTTTGTGATCAAAAGTCAACCTTTGGAAGACTATGAATCAACAGAAGAAGGATCTTGAGTTTAAGGCAAAGTATAGCATGAGACCATCCTTGTTATCTATTCACCTTATTAATCACTTAAATTCATATTGCATGTTTTAGCTTAGTATGAGGACATTTTCTAGCCTGTTATTGGTTACCCGAAAGGACGCGTAAGGCACTTGACGAGCTAGATTTAGTGCGGCTACTCTATCTTTGTCTGTGTTGCCGCAAAGTTGGGAGACACTACTTCCCCTTGCCTTAAGACCTAGCAGCTCTAACTTGTTAGACGAACCTTTAAAAGGCTTCACAGTGAAACCCTGTCTGTGCACCTTGGAAGTGTAGTGTGGGCTTTGCAAACCCTGACATATAGGAATCACGAGTCATGGGTAAAAGTGTATAACCTCTGCAGAGTGTCTTTAAACTGATATCAGTCGTACTCACGGTCACAAGCAGCCCAGAAAACTCAGATAAAAAGTTAGTTAATTAATGTTATTTACTTATTATTATGTTTGTGTTGTTACGATGATGATGAAATTAATGTGATCATATGGTTCATAACATACGTTTACCTAGTACTAAAATTATGACAACTAAAAGCTGATTGTAGTAAACCAGTGTCAGTCTTTTGAGCCTCATGAACCCTCTTGTTTTATTGAGCCTCGTGTTTTAAGTCGATGGAAGATTTAAGGTATGGTTTCCTAATTTTGAAATTATTTCATTTTATAAATAAAAATATTATAAAAAATATAATTACTATTAAGCTCAGGAAAATACCCAAAAGTACTAGAGATTATTGAAAGGTTCAAATAAAAAGGATTAAGTTCAACGAAGAGGTAATTAAATTCCAGAAAAAGTTAGAAAACAATCCTAGAGAGAGATTCATCTCCCGAACATATTTGAATCTTTTTGCACACACATAAAAACCACCCACAATGGGCATGAATGCAAAATTCTATGCAATTAATTAAATCATTTAGAAGAATCATTTTAATTTTCATACTAATTGATTTGTTCACTAACTAAATCATGGAAAGCTTTATGAAAATTGTCAAATCATATATTTTATTTAATGTAAACATTCACACCCAAACTATAAACTTTGGGTTGTAACGACCAAGCTCACGAGCAGAGAACGACAACATGAGTGGCAGAGGGTAAAGACACGTAGGGCCTAGGGCGAACAACGGGCGCAACAACCCATGGAACCATGGTCCAATGCGAAGGTTAAAGGTCCTTGTTTGGTTTTGGTAATTGAGTGACAACTTAGGTGGACTAATATGTGTTTGAAGTGAATTACACAGGTGATTAGTCCACAGGTGATCATGTGTGAGCAACATATGCCATAGAGGAGAAATGGCTTGGAATATGTTGCAAGGCTCACACATGTGAAGAAGGAGCTTAATGCACATGAAACATGACATGTGGTCATGTGGTTAAGATGGTGAAGATCAAGGCAAGACTTGGCTTGATGGACCGATTGCGAAGGTGAAGGGCAAGTTGGAGGCTTTGAAGCCGTTGGTACCGAGTGTTGGGAGGCTTAAGCAAGACTTGGCGCCGAAGGACCGAAGCGATGGTGAAGAGCAAATGATGTCAAGATCAATGGACCATGGAGGCCATGTGATGATATGAAGTGGATCATATCATTTGATGAAGAGGTTGGTGCATGTGTTGCATCAACACCGAAGAAGATGAAATGGAATGCGCAAGGCAAAGGTATACTTGTAGGGCATTTCATTTCACCGGTCAAAGGTATGTAGAGAAGATTATGACCGGTTTTAGGATAGATGGCCGTACTATTAAGAGGAGCAAACTTGTTTGCATATCGGTCATCTAGTGCCACTTGAGCGATCTAACTTTGCGATGTTACTAAGATCGAGTGGCATTATGAGTGAAAGAGAAAATCCTTTGAAAATGATTGTGAAAATGCCACACATGCACATGTTGTTGTACACTTGGTGGTGTTGGCACATTTGCAAAGGAGAAGTTGTTGGAGTTGATTTGGATCAACACAGAGAAGAAAAGGAAGTTTTCTGAGTATGGTCGGTAGTACCGCCCAGGGGGGCGGTAGTACCGCCCAAAGATGCTGCGTGCAACCTTCTGTGTTGAGTCTGAAGTGACCTGGCGGTTGTACCGCCATAGGGTCGGTAGTACCGACCCTCGATAGACCAGGGGGGTCGGTAGTACTGTGGTCTTGAGGTGTTTTGGATGCTCTCTGTGCAGATCCATAGTTGGCCTGTCGGTAGTACCGCCATAGGGCCGGTACTACCGACCGTTGATGTACTGATGTCTGGTGTTCTGGGTGCTCTCTGTATAGTTCCAGAATGGCCTGTCGGTAGTACCGCCATGGCCGTTACTACCGACCATCGGTGGTACCGAGGTCGGGAGGATGTCTGGGAGCTCTCTGTGTAGTTCCAGTTTGACCTATCGGTAGTACCGCCATAGGGCCGGTACTACCGACCGTCGGTGTGGTACCGACCAGGGGTCGGTTGTTCCTCTGGTCAACGCGCCATGTGTAACGGCTAGATCTGACATAGTCGGTACTACCGCCCAGGGGGGTCGGCTACTACCGACCGTTGCGCAGAATGCCCAGTGAAGGGGCAAACGGCTATTTGCCCTTGGGGCTATATATAGTCGTGGTAACCGGCCTTGGGCGCGGGGGTTTAGTTGGCTTAGCACTCCATAGCCTTGGTGACTTGTGTGGATGTGCTAGCGACCCCTCTAACACACATATGCTTTAGTGCTTATCCGATTGTGTGAGAGAGCGATCCTAGTGCGTTGCTTTGAGAGATAGCATCGAGTGGCACTAGGTGTTCGAGTTGCAAGCTGGTGGTGCTTATTACTCTTGGAGTTTGCCACCTCCTAGACGGCTTGGTGCGTGTCTCCGTCGTGAAGCCCGCGTGAAGATTGTGCGTGGTTTCGAAGAAGCTTTGTGAGGGCATTGTGCTCGCCCGCGGGAGATCGCAAAGAGCAACTCTAGTGGAAAGAGGCGTGAAGAGCGCCAAGTGGTCCGGCCGGATCGAACGCTAGAGCTCTTGGTGAGCACTCCATCGTGGAGAGCGTGACTTAGGGTCACCACTAGCAAGAGGATCGGCGACAACCTTGGGCTTGCTTCAACGGGGACTAGCTTGGTGGCAACAAGTTAACCTCGGGATAAAATCTTGTGTCCCTGTCTCTTGTTGCTCTTATTATTCTTTGTTCCTTGCATATTACGCTTGTTTGTGTTCTTCGTGTTCTTCCTCCCTCCTTCACTCTATATTAGGTTGGAAGACTCGATCTACCTTTTGGCAAGGATCAAGACGTGGGGAAGCTACATTCGTCATCTACTTCATCTAGGAAGTGGGGTATTGCTAGATCTGAGATTGCATCTCATCCCCTTCGATTTCGTAGCTCCCTGCAGGTGCTCGGTAGTACCAGCCTAGTAGCCCGATAGTACCGACTACCTGCTGTTTACACTAGCTTGTATTGCAATACTAATCCTTGTGCTAGTGTTTAGTTGCTTAGTTTGTGTAGCTAAGTTGAGCTCTCTAATTTGGCTTGTGTAGCCTTGTTATTGAGCATTGCTAGTGAGCTTAGGCTTTGTGCTTTGCTTGCTAGATTGCATAGGAGCTTCCCCGTGCTTGAAGTACTAGTTGCATAGGCTTGTGTGACCTTGCTTCTAGAATTGGTTAGGAGCTCTAGCTAGCCCGATACCTTATTTGCATTGATTAGGATCTTTTGTAAGGTGTCATAGAGTATAGGTAGAGGGATGTAGTCTTGGCTAAACCGATAGTTTTAATTCCGTATTTGTTTCGGGTAGCCGCTCCGATTAAGTTTAATTTTAAAAGGATTATTCACCCCCCTCTAGTCCGCCATCTCGACCCTCTCACAAGGGCAGTTGAACACAAGGTTCATGCGATAGCGCGTGAGACCAAAGGCCGAGTCCGATGATCGAGGATACTAGGCGCGAGCGTCAGGCGATGGGGAAGAAGGGTAGAAGAAGAGGGGAGAAGTATCGACGTGTAGGCCCATATGTCATAGTCTCAACCCACTATTCAGTGTCCTCCAACCAAACATACAAAGAATGAGATCCATCCTCAACCAAACACAAGAGAATACCGTCCCAACACTCACTATGTTTCTGAACAAACACACAACCTAATTAACTGGATTTGGCCAATTAAACTAGTTATGGCTTAAAAATTTAACCTACTCATTGATATTTCTTTTTGGATCTCGGACGCTAAAAATTAGTAGCTAATTGTTAAACCTATGGAATTTAAATATTCCATTATTTTAGATTCATAGGGTAGTTATTATACAAACAATTGTAGCAAAGGAGTATACTCCGTACCCTCGAGGGTTTTATCTAAACATCTCTTCCATTTATCTCTTCACTCTTTTCCTTAGGCCAGTCTCAATGAGAATTTTATCTCTCAGTCTCCAATACACCCAGATTTTAAAACAATGCATAAAAGTTTTATGGAGATGAAACTATCTCTACTCTCATGAAACTCTTGTCATCTCTCTTTATTAATATAGCGCCACGTCAGCATATTAAATGTCTATGAAACTCCCACTCACACTGGCCTTAAGAAAACCCCTCGAGGTCAGGATGTGCTTTGTCTCCTGGCGCTGCTATGACATTAAGGTCAGGTTCAGTTGCCAAAAAGTACCCATTTTTTTTCAAGATTTCCCGTTTTTCGAATATTTGGATGCATGCATAGAGCATTAAATGTAGGTAAAAAAACTAATTGTACTTTTAGTCTGTTCATGTCGAGACGAATCTTTTGAGCCTAGTAGTCTATGTTTGGACAAAGTTTATCAAATAACAACGAAAGTGCTACATAAACTTTTCCCAAAAATTTCACATCTGAACGAGGCCCACATCAAATGAACCAAATAGTCACCTTTCTATCAAATCTGTCTCTCGACAGGGACGTGACCTAATAGGGTGACCAAAACAACAAAATGACCAACTAAACGACTAAACATACTCCGTAGGCAGTAGTGTGTTGTCTTGGCCAGGTCACGACAGGTACCTTTCCCTCTCCCATTTCCCTTTCATAGCGAGCGACGAAAAGGACAGGAGCAACCCAGTGTCTTCAACGCCAAGGTAAGGTAGGACGTCCTATCCTAGTATGTTAGTACTACCATAACGCCAATGGCTAACAATAAGGTGCATTTTGAGAGATTTTTTAAGAACAGAAGGTTTGCGTATGTGCGGCAGCAAATATTTTATAAGGGCTACCTTATTAAATGGTATTAGCTTGTTTGCAAAATTATTAAATGGCAGCTTACACTCATAAGAAATCCACCCTTTACACACTGATGAGTTGGAGCATTTTAAAACGGTGTTAGTATGTCTGCATAAAAATGACTAGTGCAAAAATCTTATGGTCCCTTTTGTTTAAAAAAACATATAATTTTGCACCAACTATTATTAGAAAACCATATAATTCTGCACAAACTATTATTAAAAATTTATGGTAATAATATTGGTTTAGGCGCATTGAGAGTACTCTCTCTGTTTCAAAAACTAAGTATACTTTCACGAACTGTGCGTAGCTCTGCTTGTTGGGTTCCTTATGGTGGAACCTGTTCACCTAGGTTCAAGTCACTGACTTGATATGAATGCTCTCATTTTTCTATATTTTTCTATGATTTAACAACACTATTCTTTTCGTGGTAGGCTATGTGCTCCTCACAGCGAGGCGCCTGTGGTGACTTCAAAATTTGTCGATTCAACTTAGTTCTTCGAATGTGCTTATTGGGGTAAGGTGTGTGTGCGCGCGTTTATATAGGTGAGTGTGCACTCGTGTTTGAGTGACTGCTTCTGTAATTGGGTCTTATAAAAAAAAAGTATACTTTCAAATTTACTATTTAGTCCAATATTATTACCAAAGGACCTCAATGCGCCTATACCACGAGAATGCATAGGGTGGGTTGTGTGGAATTCTGTGGCCCGCACAAAAGCTGTTTGTATAATGCTAGCCCATAACCAGAGGTGTATTTTCTTTTCTTCTTTTTGATAATTTTAACTACGGTAGCATAAGCCCATGACCAGAGGTGTTACCTCCGGGGCATTTCTCGCCGTAGGATTGGACCTTTCCACTCGAACGCGACGTGATGCACCGCGACTACCAGCTGCAGCGGCCGCTTCGCGCGGGCACACACACAGACTGACAGACACGGTGACACTGGCTGACTGCACGCACGCACACAGCAACAACTGGGCCGTCCCTGACGTGACCCATCCATCCATGTTCTCTCGCACTCACACGGTCACGGCTCGTTGACTCGCCGAGAAAAAACAATGACGCGCACTGCGTTTGCTCTGGGCGGCGACGACGTGCGTACTATACGGAGTAGTACTACTCTACTCGTATGAAAGAAAGTGCATGTACACCGTCGGCGGGCCTGGCCTTTTTTACTCTCTGCTGTCGCCATCACGCCCCGGTGGTCGGGTGTTCATCTGTGTTATCTGTACTGTACGTACAAGTAGTACTCGGTTTGTAGATGAGATGATGAAATGAATGAATCGCTCTCGGTTTGTGGTTGTCCGTGCGCCTGGAGTGACTTTAACCGGAAGCGATGTGCTGTGCAGTAAAAAATCGCTCTAGGTGCACCGCAGTTCGATCGGATGAACAGCACCAAATCAAAGCCATTGTCTAGTGCGTAGTAGTATTGCTGTATTGCTAGTTGCTACTATCTATAGCAATAAAAACTCTGTCATATCATATATAATAAAATAAACTCTACTATTATGTAAAGTATCATTTCATAGTTTCACAACTATTTAATTTTATAACTCATAAAGAGTTGATGATCGTGTCGAAAGATTTTTCATCTCATAAAACTCATTTCTTCTCTTTCTTTTTAAATACATTGTCATGTCACCAAAAATACCTATATAGTAACATGTTTAATACGAATGAAACTCACATAAAACTTCCACCGAGACTGGTGTAAGTCACCTAACAAAAAAGTCATCTAACAAAAAAACTCGACCTGTGGGCAAAGACAGCCCCGCCTAGATATTGTGCTTAAGAAAACTTTACTCATAAACAGCGGCACCGCAGCATGATCAACAGGCTAGCTGGTCTAGAACTATGCTTTAATATGGGACAACATGGGAGGATTTTTTTCGATGAGTAGAAAAACTGAGCCTCCTCCGACCATCAAATCCGCCTCCGAGAGGTTTTGACTCTGGCTAGCAGGATGCAACGCGGACAACTAAACCAACTGGTCTAATGTTCGCTGCAGGGCAATTCTAATCATACAACTATGGAACGGTTTCTATAAATAAGATTTTCATGTAAAAATCTATCTTGTCTATCATATCATCTATATACCATAACTCTTTCTTTCTTATAGTTCTCATATAGACATGATTCTCGTATAAGAACAATTTCTTACCCCTTTCCTTAACTCTAATACCACGTTACATATTAGCGCTTTACTACTTGACACCTTAATTATCACTACTAAACTAAACTAACTAACTACTCCACTCCCTCCATACCTATATTAGTTGACGTTTAAGACAGCGACACGGTTTCAAAACACAACTTTGACCTCTTATTTTTATAAAAATATTTATGGAAAAGTGATATATGTATATTTTTATGAAAGTATTCTTCAAGACAATCTATTTATATATTTTTATAATTGTAAAACTTAGAAACTTAATAGTTATTGATGATTTATATTCCCAATGTTTGACTCTAATCTTTTCTAAAACGTCAACTAATATGGGTATGAAGGGAGTATCCATTAGGACTGCTCTAAGAGACTGTTTGGAGCAGACACCGGCAGACGGCTCTAACTAAATAGTACATCTATCACCATTCACATCCATGCTCGAAATAGGTAAACCTGGACATCAATAAAACCATTGTATTTTCACCTTTTTCATAATCCAAATGAAATCTATACTCCCTCGCTGCTTACATTATTTGTTATTTTAGAATCTCCCACCGAAACAGTGCCCAAGCAAAAAGACCAAAATGTTCCTCAAAAAATAAAGATAGATATATATGTAATTATGAATGTTGCGAGTCATCTACTTTGGAACAGATAGAGTATGCATTATAAAAGCAAAACTTTTATTGGTATTTTTTTTTTGCAAAACACAAGCTATTATCACTATTATGCAACTATGATAGCCGATCTTAATGCAAAGCCTATCCTGTCGGCCACATATATTAACGAGTCACGTTATCCACTAATATATTCATCCTATGCATACCTATCCCTACTAATAAGCTACACAAACAAAAAGCCATAGGCGTTGCATCTGATTTGAATTCCAAATCATCATGATCCTCATAACAATAACTAATATTTATTTATGATAATATATCTTTGTGTACAAAGTCATCTATATTAAAGAGCTATATACTACAAACTAAAAATTACAGATCATCCATATTGTTGCGAGTATCTTCTAGTTTAACTAACAAGAAAAATCTATGAACCCACCCTAAAAAGAAATGCAATGAAGTTATAAATCAGCTCCGAGCGATTTGGGCCATTGGATGGAATATCGGACGGTTCAAATAATTCGGCCAACCTGGACACTATAGAGAAGAATTCATGTCCGTCCACGCCAACTCCACCGTCACAAATCTTATCTATTATCGCCTATAATTGGCTATAGACGAAGTTCTATAAAAATAATTTAAAGATATTGTATGACATCAGGTGATTTAAAACATATCTCTTACACTCCATTCAGACATAGATATTGGATCTTCAAATTTGACTTTGTTTCTAAATTCTATTGTTTGGACATCCATGAAATTGAAATTTGGCATTACAATCCTCATTCCTCAGTGTTGGACTATAAGTAAAAGTGGTACCTCCCAAAAGCCTCACCCTTTCATATTGGATAAAATGGACGAGACTCGCTGCCAACCATCTCCGTTGGAGGATAACTAATGCACAACACCTCTACTGGGAGGATCCCGATGTTGGCCACCTTACCAGTCGTCTCTTGGGCTCGTGGCGCCCTCATGAGCACTGCCTTCATGTGTCACAATATCGGGCTTAGATGCTTCATCACGAGTTGCTGCTCGATCATTTCCATGTGTGCGGGACTCGATGTCGCCTCCCTCATCGTCGTGCTATTCGGCGCAGGCTCCTCCTTCTTACCCAACTTTGGTTCCTCATTCCCCATGTTCGTTGGTGTAGGCTCCTCAACCTTTTCCCATGTTCATCGGCGTGGACCGCTCCTTATTTCCCTAAAGTTGTAAGTGAAGGTTCCTCCTCTTCCCTAGCTCTTGCTCCTCTTTCTTCCAAGTTCATTAGCACCTCAGTGATGTTACTGCCCCCTTCTTCTTAAGCATTGACAACTGTGATTGCTTATGATGATGAAATGAGCTGTGGCAGGGGTTGCTCATGGGTGCATGGAAAGGTGGAGAAGTATGTCAATTACATGTACATCCAAACAATATATTTTCTATCACAAGCTATTTCCAAAAGGTGGATAAGTATGTCAATTACATGTACATCCAAACAATATATTTGCTATCACAAGCTATTTCCAAAACAAGTCTAATTTAATATTGATGTCAATTGATCTCTAGCATTCTGCATCTAAACAAACCCTAATATTCATCCTAACATATGGTCTCCTAATGTCACAATCAAATTAGTTTTTCTTCTTCCCCCGTCTAGACTCAAAGGGAAGCAAGAAAACAATTGTAGCTCTTTAGCCACTAATTCCCCACCACCACAAGATAGAATAGGGATCACCATAGCTTTCTACCCCTGACACTAGTCGTCTCTCTGTCCCTATCTCCTCTTCTTCCTCCAAATTAGTCCACCCTAGCCAACCCAAAGAATGATTAGACCACTATTGCTTCTCTGGTACTATTCATCTATTGCGCTAGAGGAACACAGGGTAGAAGACAATGCGGCGCAACAACAATGATCAAGGAGCATACAATGTTGTAAGAAAAATGGACCTCGTCCGATTTGACTTTGGATTTTGGTGTTTGATGATCAACACATCCATATTGGACTAATGTGTTTGCGAGTGTTTGTTTTATTGTCCAATAGGGTGCACATGTGACTTAGACGAAGGCAATATGATGATCCGATGATCAACACCTCAAGCAAGACATTTGAAGCTCAGTAGAAAACTCTCAAGAACAAGCAAAGTCCAAGGCACAAAACTGGAACCAAAATGGCGCAAGAAATCGCAAAGAAACGAAGCAAATGGGACATCGGACGCTGGCTTCGCAGACGTCGGACGCACCGATGGCAAACCCTAGCTCAAGTCAGCGCCCGGAGAAGCATCAGACGCTGAGACCGAGCTCATCGGATGCAACAACAACACTATGCAGTATTGCACAGCGTACATCAGACGCTACAGGACCCCTGTGTCCGATGCCTGTCCAGAGAGGTTCTAGAGAGGCTCTGAAGGCATCAGACGCGTCAGATGCTGCCACATCGGACACTGTCAGAGTCCGATGTGACTTAGTGTCAGGTCGGCAACTAGTCGTTAAAGTGACATCGGACGTGCGTCTGATGCTCCCGACAGGAGCGTCCGATGCTACGCAGAAAAGTCCATCTTTGGTGTCGAACGACTCTATTTAGTTAGGGCTCTATATATACCCCCATGGCCGGCCAAATCAAGATGGTTGGAGCTCAAGGAAGTGTACCAAGTGCATAGACACATATTTAGTTGCTCTAGCCACCAAAGTGCTTAGTGATATACTAGATGATTAGTGTAGGTGCTTTGCGAAGTGCTTAGGCTAGTTAGACCACCGCTTTGTGCTTGCTCTAGGTATTAGGCCTAGTGTTTAGTGAGGTTTGCATACCTCTTACCTACCGGTGCTTGCGTGCACCGTTGTTGTGTATCGGAGGGGCTTGTAGTCTTGCGAGACCACACCAACCGCGTTTGTGGTGTGGCCGCCACCGTGTACCGAAGGGAACAAGGCCCACGGCAGTTCAGCCGAAGCTTGATAGTGAAGACGGCGGGTAGCATCCGGGAAAGGCTTTGCTGCGAGTGGCTTAACCGGAGATCGACTTGCGCGTGGGGAAGGCCTGGAGCTATCTACGGAGTTACCCGACCGGGAGCTTGGCCCTTGCGAGGGGCTCCAACAAGGACTAGGGGGGAGCTTACGCGCTTCTCGATACCTCGGTAAAAATACCGGAGTCATCGACGGGAGTTTGCATCTCTACCTCTCTCTTTAGCTTCCGCATTTACTTTGCTACCTTGGTTACGTGCTTTACCTTTTCTAGTTTAGTGGATAGGCTAGTTGATAGGTTTGGAACCTACGTTGCATAATTCTTTTACGGTAGAGATAGCAACACACCTAGCAAAACCTTAGTTGCACTCTAGATAGTTTACTTTGTTGCATAAGTTTTGATTAGGTGGTTAATTAGAGGCCATAGTTTATAGTAGAAGTTTTAAGTTTCCTAATTCACCCCCCCTCTTAGGCGTACAGTTTTCCAAATGGGCCAGGCCCGGTGGGCCGACACGAGCACGGCCCGGCAAAACACGGCCCAGGAACGGCCCGGCCCGACGGCCATCGTGCCCGTGTCAGGCACGGCCCGGTCGTAGTGCCGTGCTTGGGCCGCCATCTCGGCCCGTGGGCCGGCCCAGGCATGGCACGACAAATAGGCCTGGCCCGCCTCAGGCATGACATTGGCGCCTATCGGCCGTCCGATCCCCGCCCCGGATGATTGTAGCCGTTGGATCCAACGCGTGGAGCCTGTCCCGTATATAAGCCGCCTCCAGCCGTCCACCCGAACCCTAAATTCATTTCCTCACTCCCTCCCTCCCTCGCCGCTCCGACTCGACTCTCCTCTCCTTCTCTCTGCCTCTCCTCGCAACAGCCAAGGCGAACGGCGACGAGCTTGGGCGAGGCCGAGGGCGACAATGGCTTGCCATCGTCCCCACTTCTTCGTCTCACCCTCCGGCAGCTACGAAGCTGGAGCTCCGACGAACCAGGTGACCTGCCCAGTCCCCACCCCACCTCTTCTTCCCCACCCGACCACCCCACCCCACCTCGAAACCTAACTATGTTGTCTGTTTTGTAGATCTGCTGATCTGATGCTACTCGGAGCTGACTCTCCTTCTACGGCGCCAGAGAATGCGAGGTAAGAAACCCTAACCCTAGCTGTTGTTGACTTCTTCTTCTCTGACTTCTTCTAAGTTCTAACCCTAACTCTTTTTCGTTTTGAGGCCACGACCACGACATGTGAGGATACCGTCCCGACCCGCATCTGTCTCATCAGGCACGGTGGAGGCTAGTGCCATGGCTGATGAGATGGAGAGGGTGCGCAACCTCCTTGGTGATGACGACGATGATATGGGCGAGGAAGACATAGAGGAGCTCTTCGGCCGTGGAGCTGGCACTGACGCAGAAGAACCCATCGACCTTGATGCTGAAGGTGTTGCTAGAGAAGAAGACAGTGAGAACGCCGACGAGGACCAGGTATCACGCCCTCTACCTCTGATGTGTGGCTTGATTTCAAGAAGCTCTTCAAAAACGGTCCCAAAGGTAAGAAGATAAGGTATGGCGCTGTCTGCAACCATTGCCACCGACAGTATTCTGGTAGATCTGCTATTGGCACTGGCCACCTCCGTCGTCACAGGGATAAATGTCCTAAAAGGCGAGAGAAAGTTAGGGGGCTTAGTCAGTCTCAAATATCTTTTAATCCTGATGGTTCTATGCGTAATTGGGATTACTGTCCTATGCGTGCTCGTACTGAACTTTGCCGACTGCTCGCTAGGGTAGATGTACCTATCAGATTTTGAAGGACCGGATTAGCGACCAGAGGGGGGGGGGTGAATGGGAGCCTCAAATTCAACTCGTGAATAGTATGGTCCTTGTCCCAGAAGGTCACCCCAAAAACAAAGACTCGAAACGACCGGAAAGTTCACGACCTACGAGTAGGTGGATACCCTAGGAGATGTCCTAGTGGTACAGCGGAACCTCCGGAGAACACCCAAAACCAACTGCCAAAGCCAAGGATCAAAACAGCACAAGCAGCCGTTTCGCGGACTGTCCGGGATAAGGATCCTGGACTGTCCGCTGAACACCGGACTGTCCGCCACTAGAGGTGCGGACTGTCCGCCGGCAAAAGTTCCCAAAACAGGCAGTTCTGCACCAGCCCTGTTTGAGTCCCGAACAGTCCGCGGTTTGAACGTCGGACTGTCCGCGGGTCTCATGAACAGTAACACACAAGCGTCCGATGCCAACCCTGTGCTGCGTCCGATGTGACCCCGGACTGTCCGCGGGTCACTGGCGGACTGTCCGCCGGTCACTTGACCGAGAACAGTGTCGCGCTGCACAGTTCTGACCTTGCCGAGCCCCGAGTCCCGGACAGTCCGCCGCTGGGGGCGCCGACTGTCCGCGGATGAACAGAGAGCACAAAAAACGCTCAGGGCAAAAGCAAATTCGATCGAAGCTTCACCAAATCAAAAGGGACTTCGATCAAACTCCTCCCAGGTGTTCCTCAACGTATTGGGGTGCTAATCCTAAGAAATCATCGCACCAATCCAAGTCAATCGAGAGAAATCCGAGGAACACGGGAAGGGGGGAAGAGGAAGAACGAACACGAAATCGACCCGATCTATGGACTCGTGAGGTTATAGGAGAAATCCTTCGGTGGAAAGATGGAGCTCACGACCAAGAACGAATTGATTCAAGTGAATCGAAAATCATCTCGTGGAGAGGGAGAACGAGGCTAATCTCCAAGAGATGAAAAACCAAAACGTGAAGAACACAGAACACGATTCGATTTCAGCCGAAATTCCTCCACACGAGGAGACAACGAGAATACGGTCTCGTTTCCTCAAAAGATCCAAATACACAGAGGTATGATTTCCGTCTCTGCAGATCGCTTGCAGCGAGGTATGATTAGAACCTAAGCAGAGGGCTAGAGAGAGAGCTCAGGAACAAATGACTGCAAGGATGGAGGGAGAGGAGGGTGCCTCTCTTATTTATAGCCTAAAAACATAATTCCCTTTCTACCCCTAGATACAAGAGCAAAGCGGCCAACCCTAGGGGTATCCCGGTCCAGCTCTGCTGATGGCTGATCTGACGGCCACGCGCCTTCCTCACCCTTAACTTTGCCTCGACGCAAGCCTCAGGATGCTGCCACGTGCCGCCCAGTCGACAGCCGCGCCTACCTCGTGGATAGCCTCGCCTCTGCACCAGCCTCTCCACGCCGCCACGCGTCGACCGTCCTTTTTGCGGACCTCCCCCTGGTTTTGAGGCCGAAACCGGAAAACCTGGCCTTCCCCCGGTTTTGAGGCTGAAACCGGGAAACCTGTCCTCAGGCTGAGTTTTGTGGCCCAAACTCAGAAACCCGCGCGCCCAGTTTTGAGGCCCAAACCTGGAAACCGTCCACGCCGAGTTTTGAGGCCCAAACTCGGAAACCGGTCACCCCGAGTTTTGAGGCCCAAACTCGGAAACCGTCGAGGGTAGCTTTTCGAGGCTCAGCTACCGAACTCGTGCCGTAGACGGGATGTGGTTCGCACACCCCGAGTTCCAGCACCCATGCCGGAGCATGTCCAGCCTCCACGCCGGGCACAGTGCATTCGCCATCCTTCTCGGCCTCCCGCCAAGTGTCATGACGCCATCACCTTCCTCCCGACTCGGCCGATGCACCGCACATCCTCATGTGCTCTTGCTTGTCGATGCCACGTGCCAGCTACCACAGCTGGTCCTCAGGTCTCCCGGTCCGTCGGACCAAGCTCCACGTCCGCCCTTCACCGCTCCCGGTCCGTCGGCACGGCACGTCCCTACTTGTCCTTCACCTCACCTTCGACCACTGCCCGAGCTCCGCACCTACACATCAACACAGCCAAGAGACATGTTGCCCATTGATCGATCACTCATCACTCAGGAAGGGAACCACAAGGGCACATATCAACCTTGTGTTCTCAGCTTTGGTGAGTCTTCTGCATTTGAGGAATACATTAATAATGCTCATAATCCTAAGTTCCAGGCTGTCTCTACCCAAACAACCACTAGAGACTTAGCTAAAATGTTTTCTAATAGAAAGAGTAAACTTGTTGAGCTACTTGCTTCTGATTCTGTTAATTGTGTGTGCCTTACCTCTGATATATGGTCTGGCAAAGCCAAAGAGGACTACCTTAGTGTTGTTGCTCATTACATAGACCCTGATTGGCAACTAGAGAAGAGGGTCCTTGGTCTTGTGCTTATTGATTGTTCCCATAATGGACAGAACATTGCTGATAGAGTTGCATCTATTCATGGTGATTATGGTGTTCTTGAAAAAGTATTGCTGTTACTTTGGATAATGCTTCATCTAATGTATTTGCCATGCAGAAACTTAGACCTGTTTTTGTCTAAGTATCTTGGTCTTGACATACCTGTAGAGGATCCAAGACATCCTCAACCTGAATCTGTTGTTAGTACTATGTTCTTGCATCAGTGTTGTGCATGCCATATAATCAACCTAATTGTTAAGGAGGCACTTAATTATCTTAAGCCTTTGATTGAGGTTTTTAGAAATGCAATATCATTTTTGAACTCATCTAACCAGAGAATTGCAGCATACAAAAACTACTGCATTGCAGCTGGTTTTAGACCTAGAAAGTTTCAGTTGGACATGGATGTAAGGTGGAACTCTACATATCTCATGCTAAAGACTTTGCTTCCTCACAAAGATCCTTTCACTACTTTCGTACATGCCAATTATCCTAGAGGTGAGGATGGTGAGTTGCTTCTAACCGAAGAACATTGGGTTGTAGCTGAAAAAGTATTTGTGTTTCTTGAACTGTTCTATGATGCTACTGTTGCATTGTCTGGTGTTTACTATCCTACATCTCCACTTATGCTTCATTATCTGGTCAAGATTGCTATACACCTGAACAATTATGCTAATGACAGACACCTGAGAAATGTGGTTCAACCAATGATAGATAAATATAATAAATATTGGAGGGACATACCTTTGCTCTATTCTTTTGCATTTATCTTGGACCCTAGAGCTAAAATGAAGGGTTTTTCTAAAGTTTTGAGGAGGTTGATGAACCTTACCGTACAGATTACAGTGCTTACTCTGTTGGCACTAGAGCTAGGCTTACTGATGTTTACAATAAGTATGAGGAGAAATTTGGAGCTGTTAGGTTGAAGAGGACTGTCCCTCAAAACCTGTCTGGTAAGAAAAGGTCTGCTTGGGATGAAATTTATGATGATGATACATCTATTTCTTGTGCTACTGGTACTTCAATGTTGCATTCTACTCTTAACCTGTCTAGAGATACATCATGTTAGTTTGCTACAGCTTTGTTACATGCTGCTACTTCTACAAGTTCTAATGCTTCTGAACTTGTCTCATACTTGGACTGTGACACTGTTAGCCAGTTGGATGACTAATTTGACATCTTGAGATGGTGGCATGAGCACAAATTGACATATCAAGTGCTGTCAATTATGGCTAAAGATGGTTTAACCATTCCTGTTTCTACGATATCTTCAGAATCTACGTTTAGTATGACTGGCAGGATCATTGAGGAGCGGCGGAGGAGGCTGAAGCCGGAGACGGTGGAGTGGCTCACATGCATCAAGGATTGGAAGTTGGCAGAGGCAAGACTACAACACAATGTGGAGGACAAAGAGCTTCAAGATGGATTGAAGATCTCTATCTTGATTAGTGCTCCAGCCACCAAGGTACCTCATACAGTCATACCCCTATCTTCCTCTTCTTCTTTTTCTAACTGATTAGTTCTTCTTTTACTAACTAATGCTAACTATGTTCTTCTTTTGCAGCTGGCCAGCTGGGACTTGAGAGCAAGAAGCTTGAAGCATTAGTTCATCAAGCTTAGTTTAGTCTTACATTCTGCTTGAACTTGGGTCTGTAATGTGATAACTTGGACTCTTGGAGTCTTGGACAGTGATGAATGATGTAAGAACATTGAACTTAAAATGGAGCTCGGTTGTACTCTTTTTCTGCCTAGGGTTTCTCACAAGGGTGAGTTTTACCTAGGTAGGTTTTTAATGAGGCAGCCATTGCACAAGCTCCCAATTTAATCATTTCTTGTTAACTATTGTGTCACTATGACTTTTTCTGTATATATGTATATATATGTGTGACTGTTGTTGGTTATTATGGCTTAGTGCCTGGGCCGACATGGGCACTGGCGTGCTGTCGTGCCTGATGGCACGACACGGCACGGCTGGCACCCGATAATGTCGTGCCTGGGCCGCTGCGTCGGCACGGCGGCACTATCAAGCACGGCACGACATGCCACCGTGCCTGATTGTGTCGTGCCTGACTGTGCCCGTGCCGTGCCATCAGGCCTTCCCCCGGTTTTGAGGCTAAAACCGGGAAACCTGTCCTCAGGCTGAGTTTTGTGGCCCAAACTCAGAAACCCGCGCGCCCAGGTTTGAGGCGCAAACCTGGAAACCGTCCACGCCGAGTTTGAGGCCCAAACTCGGAAACCGGTCACCCCGAGTTTTGAGGCCCAAACTCGGAAACCATCGAGGGTAGCTTTTCGAGGCTCAGCTACCGAACCCGTGCCGTAGACGGGATGTGGTTCGCACACCCTGAGTTCCAGCACCGATGCCGGAGCATGTCCAGCCTCCACGCCGAGCACAGTGCATTCGCCATCCTTCTCGGCCTCCCGCCAAGTGTCACGACGCCATCACCTTCCTCCCGAATCGGCCGATGCACCACACATCCCCATGTGCTCTTGCTTGTCGACGCCACGTGCCAGCTACCACAGCTGGTCCTCAGGTCTCCCGGTCCGTCGGACCAAGCTCCACGTCCGACCTTCACCGCTCCCGGTCCGTCGACACGGCACGTCCCTACTTGTCCTTCACCTCACCTTCGACTACTGCCCGAGCTCCGCACCTGCACATCAACACAGCCAAGAGACATGTTGCCCGTTGATCGATCACTCATCACTCAGGAAGGGAACCACGAGGGCACATATCAACCTTGTGTTCTCAATCTCCCCCTTGATGAGTGCATCATCAACTCATAGTAACCGTAACCGAAATAAAAAGAAGCAGAATTGGATAGAAGAGAAAACTTATCCGAAATGTCCAAAAGCCAGAGAAAAGGCTGAAGAAGAACAAATCGAGATAAGCAAAACTTGGTCCCCAAAGACATGGGCAACAGTTTGACACAACCAAGCAAAAGATCAGAGCAACAACTCATCAGAAAGCAAAGCTCGACCAAAAACAAAGCACAAGACTTGGTTCCCAAAGACATGGGCAACGGCTCAACGCAACCAAGTCAAAAACAAGCTAGTCCTCAAGAAGAGGCAGAAAGAGCTCAACACCACTAGCTGAGAGCTTGAAACCACACGAAGACTGCATAACAAGCAGCTACTGCTAGTCCCTCAAGTTAGAGGCACAGAGGCTCGACACAACTAGCTGAAACGATCGATATCAAATAAGAAACCGACTCGGAACAGGCACAAAAAAACTCCCCCTCACTCAAAGAACTCCCCTTCAGCAAGTAAAGCATAAATTGCAAATTGACACCACCGCCAGAAGCATTCTCCCCTTGGGGGCAAATTGCAATCAAAAGAGAGGGGTAAAGCTCAAGTAAGGAAGACGGAGCTAGGTCATGCCTATCGGAGTCAAGCAAATGCACATGAGTTAAAAGTGCAAGTTAGCAGCTTCAGGTATATACTCGAAAGAGTGAAAGAATGCTCTAAGGAGTGTTGATCCGACTACTAAGTCACATGTAAAAGTGCTAGCAAAGGCTCAAACTGATCACCGAATACAGAATATGAATGCAGAAGCTTAGTGAGCATTTTTAAGCCATTTAGAAAAGGTTTCACCATCAAAATAGCACTGAACATGTATAGATAGAAGTCAACAAGTGCTAAACATGTATACAGGTGAACTACCCCAGCAAAGTTCAATCATCATGCTATAGAGTGAAGCATAGACTTGTGTTTCATATTTTATCGGAGAAATTTGCAGCGGTTATTACACAAGTTCAAATTCAGCATGTGATTGCGAGAGGTTGAAAGCTTGTCATTGCCTAACTTTCCAACCGTGCTAAGCCTATGCATATGCAATCAGAAGCTTAAAGCATCGGTTTCGGTCTTACACTACACGGCTCAAGTTTAACTCAAAGTGCTATGAGAAACAGTCTCGATACCGTGATGTGCTGACAAAGCAATCCCATCTCAATCTTTTCACTAAACACTTGGTTCATTTTAAGCAGATATGAACAGTCCAAGCAAGTGAAAGACTCAGAACTAGAGACATAGCAACCTAGCATATATGAAATAGCTCAATGACCTCAACACATCCTACACATGCTAGTTGCCAATCTCAATGGTGAACATGTATCAAATTTTAAGTCCTTTAAGCATGTTCATCATTCAGAAAAATACAGCTTAGCTCACACCATGTATCAGAGATCAAAAAGAGCCTAAGCTACAAGCAACATCATATATCATCGAAGCATACACTAATCAGAGCATAAGTTCATTCTCAAGAATATAGACATGAAGCTTAAAAATGCAAGATGCATAAATGATGAAGTCAGAATCGAGCCATACAAAAATCAAAAAGACTAAAAAACCCAAAACAAAAGGATCAGAAAGACAGTCTATGGTACAACAAGCAACATGCTTCCCATCTAAAAGGGGAAACACACACAAGCTCACCTCTCAACCTAACAAAGTTGAGAGATCCAAAGGCTTGGTGAAAATATCCGCAACCTGGTTATGGGTGTCTACATGCCTAAGATCAATGTCGCCTTTCTTGTAGTGATCACGAAGAAAGTGAAAGCGGACATCTATGTGTTTGGTCTTGGAGGGAAGAACAGGGTTCTTTGCTACACTAATGGCAGAAGTACTATCGCAAAGCAAAGGAACCCAACTAAAATCTAGACCAAAATCATGCAAGGTAGCAACCATCCATAAAAGCTGCGAAGCACAAGAAGCAGCCAACATACTCGGCTTCTGTAGTAGACTGGGCTACGTTCGACTGTTTGCGAGAAGGCCACGAGACCAAGAGAGAGCCAGAAACTGACAAGTCCCAGAAGTAGACTTGCGCTCAAGCCGACAGCCGGTAAAATCCGCATCAGAATAACCACAAAGCGAAAGAGTCGAAGAAGAAGAGTACCAGAGTCTGAACTTAGGAGTGTATCAGAGGTACCTCATGATGCGCTTGACCGCTTGCTTGTGGGAAGTCCGAGGGGACGCCTGAAAATGAGCGCACAGACACACAGAAAACTGTATATCCGGCCTCGTCGCCGTCAGGTACAGAAGCGAGCCGATCATGCTCCTGTACTCCTTCTGATCAACCGGCTCTCCGTCCTGGTCCGCATCCATCGCAGCAGTCGTCGGCATGGGCGTCGTAAGAGGCTTGGCCTCGCCCATGTCGAATTTCTTCAGGATGTCCTTCGTGTATTTTCCTTGATGCACGAACGTCCCGTCTCGGGTTTGCTTAATTTGCAACCCGAGGAAGAAAGTCAACTCGCCCATCATACTCATCTCGAACTCCCTGCTCATAGTATCTGAAAACTTTGCAACAAGCGCATGAGAAGAGCCACCAAAGATGATGTCATCCACGTAAATCTGGACTAACAGGGTATCGTTGCCTTGCTTGAGGAGAAACAACGTTCTATCGACCCGTCCCATTTTAAAACCCTTAGAGTAGTAAAGGTTTTCAAACGATCATACCACGCTCTCGGGGCTTGTTTCAAACCGTACAACGTTTTTGAAAGTTTATAAACATGGTTTGGAAACTTGGGATCCTCGAAACCAGGGGGTTGCCTAACATAAACCTCTTCCTCTATGTACCCATTCAAGAAAGCACTCTTGACATCCATCTGGTAAAGCTTAAAACCCTTCGAAGCAGCAAAGGCTAGAAGGATTCTAATGGCTTCTAAACGGGCTACAGGGGCAAAGTTTCCTCATAGTCTATCCCCTCTTTCCCCCCTCTTTTGGCAAAAACCCTGGGCTACTAGCCTAGCCTTGTTCCTCACTACCATCCCATCCTCACCCTCTTTGTTTTTGAAAACCCATTTGGTACCTATAGGATGGCATTCTGGTGGAGGTGGAACTAGGGTCCAAACTTGGTTTCGCTCAAAGTTTTCTAGCTCCTCATGCATGGCATTGACCCGTGTGGCAGAACCTCCCATTAATGTGGCCCACCTGCACACGTCACCGTCTCCCCGAGCCTAATGACTGTGCACATGTACCACATCACTGGAAAGATCTGTCGGGTGTCCCCGAGAGAACCCTGAATTATCCACAAACCACAGGATCATCATCATGAAGGTTGGAATAATTACAACATTACAATAGTTGATACAAAATACATCGGAGTGCGGAAGCAAGATAGATAACCTTATAAAACATGAATAAGTTACTTTTACATAAACATAACCTGTATTGTGGAAGCAGAATAGTATTACGGAACCACACTTAGGCGGAGTACCTAAGTTGGAGGAGAAGAACAACCAGATCACGTCAAGCCCACTGACATGATCATGATCAACATCACTTATTAGAAACCTGCAACAAGGGTTAACAAACCCTGAGTACTGGGGTACTCAACAAGACTTACCCGACTAAAGAGAAAGGGGGAGAAGACTCAGGAATGAGAGGCTTAGGTAGTCAAGGTAAGGCTTAAGCAAGATCAAGTATTTTGCAAAAAAGCGTTTTGTAAACCTTGTTTTATTTTTGGAAAGATTCAAGTATTTCTCAATTCTTCATTGTTCATGATTCATTTTACTTTTCAAAACATACCTAGTTGAGAACCACTCTCCGTTGATAGTCAGTGACCAAGTCTCCATAACCGAGGAGCAACGTTAATCCGGATAAATAATACTCAGCTGAGGATCCCTATCCACACTGCATATGTAGCACCCAAGCTTGCATATGCCAACTCGTCTACCACGATTCCTCCAATATTGGACCCGGTCCTACGCCACCCGGAAGTACAGTACACCACTCATATCCAGGTACGACGACCACGTGGGTACAAGCTACTTCCGCCATCTCTCCACTCCCAGTGCGCGGTTGTCGGTCCCAATAAAGGATTCCTCGGAGCCAGAGCTTTCCGAAGTATGTGAATAGTTACAAGTCTTAGCCAGCAGGCCCACACGGATGGTCCCTATTTTTTTCCGCCAGGAACCGTACCTTGGTTATATCTCACCCAAGCGTAACAGTCCTGTCAGTTTTTCAACCCTGTCCCGGTCGGTGTCAACTGTTGAGTCCCAGACTACAACATGACGGCACCGTACGCTAGGACAACCTCTCCTTGCCGTTGACTAGGTACGGATCAGATACTTAGCCAACAGTCGGGAGTAAAGCCAAAATCCCATAAATATTCTTTAAGTGATCACACTTTTGAAATTGGCATTTTATTGCAAATCTATTGTATAGCGTGGCTAAGCATTGTTGTAAATAGTTTTTAAACAAGGCAGGTGGATCTTCAGGTGGAGGTAAACAGTGCAGGTAATAGGTTATCACACAACTCCTATAACCTAATGTAGTAGTTGAACTCAAAAGCATTT